>JAOTOM010005020.1:102500-741039 GCA_034440615.1 Ashinkailepas kermadecensis | reverse complement strand
CGCCACTGGTCCCCCAATAATTTACAGAAACATACGCCCACGGGCAAAGCCTAAGGGGGCAAATTCCCCCCTCACAAACATACAAACAACACCGATGCCCATATAAAATGGGAGGAATGATGTTATTAAATGCATTTTCTTCCTACAAACTTGTCTTTTGTGATTACAGCCTGCATGATTAGAGCTTCCCAGCTTCAATACCTTTTCAACGACGTCACTTACAAAACGGTACAGCACAGCGAAAACCATGGGCGTGACGGTGTGGTATTTGAAGGTTTGGCATTATCTATGCATTGCCATTGATTTATTGTTGCATTGTCATTTATGCATTGTTGTTCAATGCTTGTTCTTGTCGTGAATTTATTCGCTGAGGATTTATTGCGTTAGCTTGTGTGCCAGCCTTGCAGCCAGCACCAAATGTTATAAACAAAATGAATAAATACCTAAGATGGCGATCAGAAAACCAATTCAATCCATTTCTCGTTGTCACCTTCGCGAAACTGTCGTCCTAGGACTGAGAAATGATCGTTTAAGCTTACTTATGACATCAAGCTGGTGGGAATGACTAACATTAGTGATGAATCTAGATATATTCAGTTAGACTTGGTGGACATAGAAGTGGGTTGATCAATGGGAGATATCTTTAAGATATGCTTAGCACCAGCCCCGCCAGCTCGCTGCAATCTAGAGGCCAGCGGGAATATTCTTCTGGTCGAAAAGCATTGAGACATTGGTTTGTTTTGGTACTTAGGTATTTATCCACATATTACTTCTTTATGTATGTACCCTGGTATGGCTCAGTTCTCAGGGAAAAAATAATTTGCTATTGCGTTTTGCGTAAATGATGCACCATGCCAAGAACAAACAAGACATCAATATGAAATGATGTTTCCCATTCTGGAACCACAGTAAGAGCCTAAAAAAGCAATAGGAGGTCCTAACACAGTGCAAGCCCCGTTCGGGGAGCAGGAAGCCCTGTTTCAACATTGCCCCCCCTGGAAGAATTTCGTGGCGACGCCACTGAACATCGCGCTGACATCGTTCTACCGCAGCCTTTTGACAAATAGCGGGCACTCGTTCATTGATTGACTGACTGAGTGCTGGTTTCACCCTAATTTACCTTTGTACAATCTGGCATACCCCTATGTTTTCGTAATCATTTCGATTAAATCTTGCAATATTTATTAGATGGTCTGCACCGCTATTCCTAGAAATCACGACATAGCCATTGCACAACTCTTGAAACACCACATATGACCCTTGTACAGTGACAAATATTTCGTGAAATAGGGTGGAATTTCTCACTTTCTGAACACGTAATAGAGATCCTTCGCAAATAACTATCAACATCGTGCTTATTGCCATGTGTTTATGACGTCTATATGCCTGTTTTTTTTTGTTTTTTTTTTCGTGTACAAGTATTATGTTTATGCTCCCCAATATAGATTGCACAAGCATCTCGTAACACAATTTCCGGTGCTACGAAATGCATAACTGCTACGTTATTATATAACAGACCTGCAATGTGATCTGCTATACAATATCATTTGCTGATAGTATTGTAATTGTTATCATTATCATTAATATATGTCTTCGTTGTAATATGTCTCCCAAAAAGCGAAAGCCATACATGTATAAGTATGCTATTGGCTCAAAATTGAACTTGAAGGAACAATATTTTAAGCGGCATGCTTCGGTGGCAAGGTTAGATATACCACTGTACACGATTCGACAGCTCACACCTAATGGAAAAAACAATATTTTAACACTGCCTGACTGATGGTACAACACTGACTTAGCCTGATGGTACAAAGGTCGCATGCAGATATTTAGCACGTGAATGATAAAGCAGTGTATATGTGTCATCCAACGATGATTTTCTATAACTAAAGCTAGTCTAGTGTTTGAGATAGTAGGAACAAAGTAGCAAATATATTACCGATACCTATGACTTGGGCCAACCTCGTTTGACCCGTAAATTCCGACGTATATCAGCATGCTTTGATCCTTCGATTACTTAATGAATAAAAATACCGAAATCCTCACTCGACACTTTGAAGCGGCCTTTCACAAGATACCGAGTAACGTTTTGCTGGGATGCCCAAGCTGAAACGCGGAACTTTATATCGCATATCGTACTATATCGTATATCATACCGTATCGCATATCGCTGCGTGCAGTTCAAAGAACCACTTCTGACGATTATAACCTATACTGATCACTCAGGAACCGCGGTCACAGTAATTTAATTTCATCGAACTTCTCCGACCTGTTTTTTTTTACTATCTGCACACTGCCCGTTTCCCGTTCAGTCAACTCATTTTTGGCTCTCGAGTTACTGGGAAGATTCTTGCCCCCTCTCGGTAGGACGAAAGCGGAAAAAAAGCTCCCGAAGAGCGAGCGTTAAGCCCACGAATTATTTCTATAATTCGCATCGCTCATCCTTTTAAAAGTTTGATACCCAATGCAGAGAGAGGTCCAGCAGCCCGGACGACGTCCCTGGCCTCTATGGTGAATAACGCAAACTTACACTTCTCCCTCTCTCCGTTGAGAGCATCACCCTCGCATCGCACCCAGTGGCGCCACGCGGCGGGCACTCCACACACTACGGGTCCCGGGCGCCATGACGTCACCGGGCGGGGTGAACGACCGGCCTCGGCGCGATAGTGTGTCTGTGGTGGCTCTGCCCGGCCGCGGTACGGGCCGAGATAGCGGTTCGGCGGCAGCCGACGCCGTGCGGAACCCAGCCGCAGGTTACCGCGCCGCCCGGCCGGCCGCCGCCGCGCGGTAACGGTGCGGCACGTCGGCGCGCGCCCTTTTCACCCCCGCTGTGGGTGGCCGGCCGGGCGGGCAGGCAGCTGCCATTGAAGCGCGTCGCTTCCCGGTCGGCGCCCACGCGCCGTCGGCACCGCGCGGAGCCGTGCACGTCAAATGGCGGGAACGGCGGCCGATGGCGCGGCTGGAAACGCCAGCAGCGGCCGGCAACAGCGCCAGTGACGTCACGTGGCACCCAGCGACGCTTGCCGGCTACGTGGAACTCGAACACGATCAGTGTCGATATGGCACACTAATTTGCACTCAGAGAGCTAATCGTCTAAGTTCTTATATCGTGAACTTGCATGATGGAACAGATAATCGCATTGTATTGCGTTGTAGTACAGAAGCAGGCACAATCCATTTTTGCTAGTGTCTATTACTTGTCCTCATTGTCGTTATTAGGGTTTTGGGGCACAACATGTCCTTGTTAATCACAGTTTCAAAAAAGCTATAGCAATCCCAATCTTAGCTAATACACAACACAGCTTTATAAGAAAAATTGTCCACGCATCTGCGCCTCAGTAGACCGTGGAAACGATCTGAGCCTTCGCATGCTTTTTAAAATGGGTGCGCATACACCGGAGCTCATGGCCAATAGCCAAGGGCATCGCCACCGGGGGGGGCAGCGGGGGAAATCGCCCCCTCTGCCGTGAAACTGGGGGCCCCCCTGAAATTTGAGGAGGCCCCTATCCGCAAATGCACAGCAAAAAGGTGAGCAAGGAGGCCCACGGGACAGAAGATCATGCTGTCAATGAGGCCTCAAGACTGACGAGGCCACCAGGAAATATAATCAGGTCTCTATAAGAGACGTAGAACAGAGATTGGGAGGAGGCCCCCAGGACGAAAAGGAGCCCCATGACGAAAAGGAGGCCTCCATGACGAAAAGTAGGTCCCAGGACGTAGAACAGAGATTGGGAGGCCGCCAGGACGAATAGGAGGCCCCCCAGGACGAAAAGGAGACCCCAGGACGAAAAGGAGGCCCCCATGACGAAAAGGAGGCCCCAAAACGTAGAACAGATATTGGGAGGAGGCCCCCAGGACGAAAAGGAGGCCCCAGGATGAAAAGGAGGCCCCCAGGACGAAAAGGAGGCCCCCAGGACGTAAAGGATGCACCGAAGGACGAAAAGGAGGCCCCCAAGACGGAGAACAGAGATTGGGATGAGGTCCCCAGGACGAAAATGAGGCCCCTAAGACGTAGAACAGAGATTGGGAGTTGGCCCCCATGACGAAAAGGAGGCCCTCAGGACGAAAAGGAGGCCCAAAGACGTAGAAAAGAGATTGAGAGGAGGCCCCCAGGACGAAAATGGGGCCCCAGGACGAAAAGGAGGCCCCAGGACGAAAAAGGAGGCCCCCAGAACGAAAAGGATGCACCCAAGGACGAAAAGGAGGCCCCCAAGACGTAGAACAGAGATTGGGAGCAGGCCCCCAGGACGAAAAGGAGACCCCAGAACGAAAAGGATGCACCCAAGGACGAAAAGGAGGCCCCAAAGACGTAGAATATAGATTAGGAGGAGGCCCCCGGAACGAAAAGGAGGCCCCAATACGTAGAACAGAGATTGGGAGGAGGCCCCCAGGACGAAAAGGGCCCCCCCCCAGGACGAAAAGGAGGCCCCCAGGACGAAAAGGATGCACCCAAGGACGAAAAGGAGGCCCCCAAGACGGAGAACAGAGATTGGGATGAGGTCCCCAGGACGAAAAGGAGGCCCCTAAGACGTAGAACAGAGATTGGGAGTTGGCCCCCATGACGAAAAGGAGGCCCCAAGACGGAGAACGGAGATTGGGATGAGGTCCCCAGGACGAAAAGGAGGCCCCTAAGACGTAGAACAGAGATTGGGAGTTGGCCCCCATGACGAAAAGGAGGCCCCAAGACGTAGAACAGAGATTGGGAGGAGGCCCCCAGGACGAAAATGGGGCCCCAGGACGAAAAGGAGGCCCCAGGACGAAAAGGAGGCCCCAGGACGAAAAGGAGGCCCCCAGAACGAAAAGGATGCACGCAAGGACGAAAAGGATGCCCCCAAGACGTAGAACAGAGATTGGGAGGAGGCCCCCAGGACTAAAAGGAGGCCCCTCAGGACGAAAAGGAGACCCCAGAACGAATAGGATGCACCCAAGGACGAAACGGAGGCCCCCAAGACGTAGAACAGAGATTTGGAGGAGGCCCCCAGGACGAAAAGGGGGCCCCCAGGACGAAAAAGGAGGCCCATAAGACGTAGAACAGAGATTGGGAGGTGGCCCCCATGACGAAAAGGAGGCACCCAAGACGAAAAGGTGGCCCCCAGGACGAAAAGGAGGCCCTCAGGACGAAAAGGAGGCCCCCAGGACGAAAAGGAGGCCCTCAGGACGAAAAGGATGCCCCAGGACGCAAAGGAAGCCCCGCAAGACGTAGAACAGATTGGGAGGAGGCCCCCAGGACTAAAAGGAGGCCTCAGGACGAAAAGGAGGCCCCCCAGAACGAAAAGGATGCACCCAAGGACGAAAAGGAGGCCCCTAAGACGTAGAACAGAGATTGGGAGGTAGCCCCCAGGACGAAAAAGGAGGCCCCAGGACGAAAAGGAGGCCCCAGCACGAAAAGGAGGCCCTCAGGACGGAAAGGATGCCACCGAGACGGGCAAGAAGCCACCCAGGTTAGACGAAAAGGCTTCCGAGGGGTGGCAGGATATTCATAATTTGGAAAACGAGGCACCCAAGACGGAAGAGCATGCCCCTGCAACATAAAATTAAGACATGATAGGGGAGATTTCTCCGGACGCAATAGGGGCCCCAAGACGGATAAGAAGGTCTCCGCAGGAATGAGAGAAGGCCACCGAGACCAGCCAGATGAGGCCCATATTTTCGAAGAGGAGGACCCTAGAAGAGAATATCTAGGACGAGGACGCAAAAGCACCCTGCTAAGAGGATAATGAGGCTCCAAACACAGATAAGGAGGCCCCCATGACGTGAGAGGAGGCCCCCTAATTTGAAAAAGGAGTCACCTAGGAGCGGGTAGGAGTCCCCAGAAATCAAGAGTGTCAAAAATGGCACGGAGGCAACTAGGATTGCAAAGGAGGCCCCAACACCGGAAAGGAGGCCCCAGAATATGAGAGGAGGCCGCAAGACGGAAAAGGAAGCCTCGATATGAGACGAGGTTTCGGAGACGCAAAAGCAGGCCCCAAATGGGTGAGGTTCCACCGAGATAGAAAAGGATGATCCAGAGACGTGGCAGGAGGCACCTAATTCGGAAGAAACGGCACAAGATTGGAAATGAGACCCCATGATGAACGAGGAGGCCCCTAAAATAGAAGAGCAAGGCCATTGGATAAAAGAGATGGCTCCCAGGCGGAAAAGAAGGCTCGAAGACGGCTAAGAAGGTCCCCAGAAAATAACAAGGCCACTAAGATAGGAAAGGTTGCCAGTAATTTGGCAGAGGAGGCGCCTGGGAGTGAAGAGGAGTCCACCAGGAGATAAGAGACCACCCCTAAGATGGGTAAAGATCGAATCCACACGCAGAGCAGGAGGCCCCGAAGACGTGAGAGGAGGCCCATAATTTGAAAAAGAAGGCCTCTAGAAGAGAAATGAGGCACCTGCCGGACTCGAGAGGAGTCCCTCAAGAAGGAGTAGGTCTCCAGGACCAAATGAGGCCCCGAAGATCGGAAAGAGTTCCCAGGAAATGAGAGCAGGCCCTTAAGATGGGAGTGGTAGCAGGTATGGAAGGAGGTGAGGTTTTTGCAAAATTGAAGATCCCAAGACGGGTAAGGCTTTGCCAGGATAAAGGAGGAGGCCCACGAGGCGTGGCAGGAGGTCCCTAATTTGGCAGAGAATGCCTATCGAAGATGAGAGGAAGCCCCATGCCATGTTAAAGTGGCCCCAGAATGCAAGAGGAGGCCCTCCAAGACGGGAGATGAGGACCACTGAATATGGAGGGGGGTAGGACACACAAGGAGACGTCGAAAACCGGTAAAAAGGCTCTAGGAAATGAGACGAGGCCCTTAAGACGCGATAGGAGGCCTATAATTTGCAAGAAGAAACCCCTAAGAAATAGTAGGAGTCGTGTCAGGGTACTTTAAAATCACGATATGGGCCCCAAAAGATCCGGCCGGGGCCCCCGCAAATTACGCTGAGCCTGGGGTACCAAAAATTCACGCCCGGACCACGAAAATCATGCCAGGGGCACGACAGGTCGTACCGTGCCCCAACAGTCTCATTGGGACCAAAACAAATGACGCCGGAGCAACGAAAAACAATCCGGACATGGATAATCACTCTGGGGGCCCAACAATGACGCCAAAAGCCCCCCAAAACGCATTGGACCCCCAACAAGTGTCGAGGCCGCTATAGCTCGCGCTAGGGATCCAAGAAAATGACGTCGGGGCCCCCAAAATCACATTGGACTAAAAAAAGGTCGCGTCGCAGCCCTTGAAAATCACACTGGAGGCCCAGAAGGTCGCGCCGGGGCCCCAAAAGTTGCAGCTGCCCAAAAAATCAATCCTTAACCGAAATGTCACTTTGGGACAAAAAAAAACTCCTTCAGTGGCCGCAGTGCTATATCAAAGGGGCAAATGCCCCCTCCATCCTGAGAGGGATAAGCTCCCAAGAATCGTGCCGGGGCCTCAAAAATCGCGCTGGGGCCACCAAAATTCGCGTCGGTCCACCAGAATTCGCGTATGGGTTGCCAAATAAATACGGCGAGCCCCGGAAAACTCGCTCCAAGGCCGAAAAATTGCAACAGGAACCGCCAAAATCGCGTTGGGGCCACAGCTAAATACAACGCGTCCCACAAACTCGAACCGGGCCCCCCAAATATCGCGCTGGTAGTCCCGTCGAGGCTCTAAAAAATTGGCGTCTAGGGCCATACGTAAGCACAGTGTGACCACAAACACCGGATCGGTATCCGAAAAAAATCAAGCCAGAGCCCTCCAAAATAAGGAGGGATTCCAACAACTAAATGTCCAGGTTAAAAAAAAAAATGGCTCTGGAGCACCGAACATATCATCAGATGCCTTCACAAATTGCGTACGGCACCGAAAAACAAACCGGATCTCGAACAATCGAGGTGGGATACAAAAACATGGCGCCAAGGGCTCGGGAAATCAGGCCGGGACTCGGACTTTAAAAAAAATCAGAAAAGATTCACGAAAATCGTATTGATGCAACATTTTCAACATCAACACAAAAATGCAACAAACCCTAAAACGAGCAGGGGGTTCGAAAATGTTTTAGGTCCGTAAAAAAAATGGATTGGAACCATAATACACAATCATAGACCAAGAAAGACGCAACGGGTCCAAAAAAGAACGCTAAGGCAGGGCCTCGGTTCGGTAGCCAATCTGGGAGGATAGCAGCAAAGATATGAAGTGCATCAAAGCTCAGCGGAAACCGCATTTCATAACTACCAGAAAATGTGGGAAGTAGGAAACTAATGATCGAATTTAATCAATCGACTTTTCGCAGCGAACGCCCATACGAAGCATTCCATCACGTCAAATATGGCGCAGGTCTATCATGTGGCAGCAATTAGCAAAACGCAGAAGGCCTAGCAGAAACCGTAGCATCGCACGAAGTGTGGCGAATGCACCGAATGCGAAAGATGGGTGTGCACGTGCACTGACGTTGCAGTCGTGGCGACCGGGTGCTATGAACTGGAATGCCTGAAATTCTGAAATTTTGTTGTTTAAAGTGGTGGGTAATACATTTTAAATTGAAGTTATGGGCCTAATACATCTTCGAAACCCTGCTCGTTTTAGGACTTTGTTGCTTTTTTGTGCACCGAGTATTTGTGTACGTGTCAGGGCGTCTTCGAAGATCCCGGTGTGTTTATTTAGCCCCCGGTCGTTTTGTACGTTTTGGAACCATGTTGCCTTTTGTGGCCCCAGCCTCTTTTTCAGGCCCTTGTACGTTCTCATGGCCCCTGTGCGCCTTGCGAGCTTGCAGTATATTTTTTTAGAGCTCCCGGTATGTTTATTTAGGGCTGCAACGCATGTTTTAAGGCCCTATCGCTTTTTGGGAGACTCGGTGCGCTTTGGAGGGTTAGTTGTATTTTCGGGCACCGTTGTACTCTTAGGGTCCCGCTGTGTATATTTAGGGCTTCTGACGCACATTTGTGGGCTCCCAGTACGATTTTGGGGCTTCGGTGCGGTTTTTCTGGGTCCCAGTGCGACTTATCGCGCCCAGGCGCGTGGTTCCGGAGACCCAACACCAACTTTCTGGGCTCAACACGATTTTTGTGGATCTTTTCTGGGGTTTTTTAAAGTCCGAATCCCGGCCTGATTTTTCGAGCCTCTGGCGCCATGTTTTTGCATCCCACCTCGATTTTTCGAGATCCGGTATGCTTTTCGGTGCCATACGCAATTGTTGAAGGCATCTGGAAAAAAAATGTTCGGTGCTCCAGAGCCATTTTCCTGACCCGGACATTTATTTGTTGGAATCCCTCCTTTTTTGGAGGGCTCCAGCTTGATTTTTTGGGATACCGATCAGGTTTTGTGGTATAGGTGTAGTTTCAGCAGTGTGAGGTAACTTATCAAAGGATACCAAAATAAAACCTTAGAACTGGGTGGTGGAGTTAGGGTTGAAATCCGACCAATCAGAAACCATAGTGGTAGATTAGGCCCCTCCACAGGACAATTTAGTCGATAACTAATTATATTATTTCGAAATGTCCCCTTTGACAAAATAGCGGTCGAAATCCAAGGACTTTTTAATGGGCGTAGGTGCCCCCCCCGCAAATCCGTTTGCCCCTTCCTGCTTGACGCAAATATAGGTACTCCACTGGTCCCTCAATCATTTTCCGAAACATACGCCCATGGGGCAAAGCCAACATTGAGGGGACAAATTACCCCTCACAAGCATACAATACAACATCCATGCCCGATATAAAATGGCATGAATGATGATTTTAAATGCATTTTCTTCCAACAAACTTCTTTTCTGTTATTACAGCCTGCATGATTAGAGCTCCCCAGCTTCCATACCTTCTCAACGTCATTTACAAAACGGTACAGCAGAGCGAAAACGATGGGCGTGACGGCGTGGAATTTGAAGGTTTGGATTATGTATGCACTGACATTGTTGCATTGTTGCATTGTCATTTATGCATTGCTGTTCAATGCTTGTTCTTGCCGTGAATTTATTCGCAGAGGATATATTTTAGCTCGTGTGACAGTTGCCTTGCAGTGTTATAGTGTTATATACCAAGTGTTATACACCAAGTGTTATAAAAATAAACAAATTCCTAAGATGGCGCTGAGAAAGCCAATGCAATCCCACTTCTCGTTGTCACCTTTGCGAAATTGTCGTCCTAGGACTAATAAATGATCGTTTAAGCTTTGCTTATGATATCAAGCTGGTGAGAATAAATAACAGTAGTGATGAATCTAGCTATATTCAGTTAGACTTGGAGGACTTAAAAGTGGGTTGATCAATGGCAGATATCTGTAAGATATGCTTAGCACCAGCCCCGCCAGCTCGCTGCAATCTAGAGGCCAGCGGGAAGATTCGAGAAAGCATTGAGACGTTGGTTTGTTTTGGCACTTATGTATTTATCCAAATATTACTTATTTATACCCTGGTATGGCCCAGTTTTCAGCGAAAATGATTAGTGCTATTGCGTTTGAGTAAATGATGCACCATGCCAAGAATAAACAAAACACCAATATGAAATCATGTTCCCCATTATCGAACCATAGTAAGAGCCTAAAAACAATATGAGACCTAACACAATGGAGGCCCCCTTTCGGGGAACAGGAGGCCCCCTTTCGACCTTGCCCCCCTCCTGGAAGCATTTCGTGGCGACGCCACTGCCAATAGCATGCTCATTGTAGCGCTTGGCGGTACGTACACAAAATGTTCTAGCATCATGACCGGTTCTAGCGTGCGGTATGTGAAGCATATGTGACTGGCGAGTACGACACTGCAAACATATTACGTGGGAAGTCACCGAGTGGAGCTGGTGTGCCGTTCACCTCACGAATCCCACAGTGCAACAGACACAGGTCAGCATAGCAGGCCAGCTGGCTGGCGGTCAGCAGGCCCAGCTGTCTGCGTGCACCGGTGAGTCGATGGTATTTGCGTTTCCGGTTATGACTCGGATAGCACAATTAACTACGCGCTGTATCGGAGTCAGTTGAGTGGGAGTTGTACTGGCATATACTGGGAGGTAGTGGCGCACATCGGAAAACACAAGGGCATCCACCAGAGCGAGAAGCACCGCCCGCGTCAATGCATGCTTTACACGTGACAGTCCCAGAAGCATTCCGAAACACTTTCTGTACGTGAGCGATGTGCTGTTTCCATGTCAGATTTTCGTCCATGATGACGCCTAGATTCCTCACTTTGGCTGCACAGTTCAGAGTTTCCACCATTTTTGGTCCAGTAGGGCCAGTTGACATCAGTCTCCAACAGCATGAGCTCTGTTTTGCATGGCTTAATTTTCATACCATGCTGAAGGAACCAGGACATGAGCACGTCAAGTAGTGACTCCATGGCTGTGTAGTGACAAGTAGTGACTCAAGACTCCATGGCTGTGTAGTGACAAGTAGTGACTCCATGGCTGTGTAGTGACAAGTAGTGACTCCATGGCTGTGTAGTGACAAGTAGTGACTCCATGGCTGTGTAGTGACAAGTAGTGACTCCATGGCTGTGTAGTGACAAGTAGTGACTCCATGGCTGTGTAGTGACAAGTAGTGACTCCATGGCTGTGTAGTGACAAGTAGTGACTCCATGGCTGTGTAGTGACAAGTAGTGACTCCATGGCTGTGTAGTGACAAGTAGTGACTCCATGGCTGTGTAGTGACAAGTAGTGACTCCATGGCTGTGTAGTGACAAGTAGTGACTCCATGGCTGTGTAGTGACAAGTAGTGACCCATGGCTGTGTAGTGACAAGTAGTGACTCCATGGCTGTGTAGTGACAAGTAGTGACTCCATGGCTGTGTAGTGACAAGTAGTGACTCCATGGCTGTGTAGTGACAAGTAGTGACTCAAGACTCCATGGCAGCGTTAAAATAATGATTTCTCGTTAGGTGTGAGATGTCGAAACGAGTACGGCAGGATGTCCAATTCGCCATGGAAGTAATGCTATTTATAATCGTGTAAGTCCTGCAAACCCAGTTGTGTGTATTGGGTGTGTATAATCGTGTAAGTCCTGTTCCCGTTTTGCATGTTTTGAAATGCATCTTATCTGGATATACCGATATCAACGATAACGATGCAAACACCTATGCTATAAACTGGCATTATATCATGACATAGCGCATCATAGGTAATCTCTTCACCTGAAATTGCCCTACGGGATGTTCTTTATCACGATCTCAGATCGGTTATGGTGAGCAAAATTACGATGCTTACCAACGGGATACAGTTAGAAACAAGGCATACAGACTTCACAAACATGCACCAAGAAGCACGATGGCGATACTTCTTTGGGAAGGATGTCGATTCAGTGTTCATTAAGTGGTATATTCCACCATATTTCGCGAATAATTTATCACTGCTGCATGGTCTGCATAGCATACCATTTGTATTTTGAACCCATTGATGTCCCGTGGAATATACTGCGACAAATCATTCGTAAAAACATTGAACAACAACAGGCCCAAGTACGTCCCCTGCAATGTTCCGACGGTGATGTCGAGGGGTGCAGAGTGTTCCGCAAACGCCTACGCGCTGCGTGTGACATTCCAGATAGCTTTTAAACCAGCCGGAACTGATCTGGAGTTACCCCAGCTTTAGTGACGGCGCATCGTGCGATACAACATCAAACCCTTTACTCATATCAGGCAGTGTCAGCAGAGAAATGTCTGATCTGTCCGGGCCAACAAGAAGTTAATCTGTAATGGAAACAAGAACTGTGCAAGTTGAGGGGAGCGGGCGGAATCCATGTTGCTGCGTGCCAAACGGGCGGTTTGTGTCCATGTAAGTAGTGGCCTGCTTGTGGACGACTTTCTCAACTAGCTTACGAATGACTGGAACGTTGGGGATCGGTCGAAAATTTGAGGAATTAGACCGGCCGCTTGCTTTGTGGAGGGGAACTATGACTGAATTTCAGGAGGCAGAAAAAGTTTCGGAGGCAATGCTTTTGTTTACGATCGAAACAAATGAGTGTCCGATCACCGGAAAACAAATTTCGAGGACATGCACAGGTATGTCACCATCGACACACGACACTTCGCTGTGCATGCTGAACAATGTCGCACGGAGCTGGTCAAGTGTAGCGGGCACGAGGTTCAATGCTCCGCTATTCACACGCGGAAGACAGACATCGAGGAGAGGCCGCTCCGAACGTTGTAAGTTCAGCAGGATAGCGTCTCTCGTTGACGGTCTGAATGAAACGAAATTCAGCTGATCCGCTGCAATGTTCTCCAGTGACGCGGCAGCACCGTGTTCGATCCGATGACGGTTCGCAGTTGCTGGAAGGCTATGTTCGATGGCACTTCCTCCACCCGGCGGGTCAGGTCATCCCGAATGTCTCGTCTTATTGCACGACGGACTGCGGCGTTGAAGGTCTTGTACACGGCACTTCCAGAGAATCTATCGAATCGAGTGTCCAATAGTCGTAACTGGAGAGCTGAGGCTGTATAATGCAACGTACATTCGGCCCTCGATTCCGCCACGGACATCGAATAGGGTCATACATGGCCGTTTTTGGGTCCATTCTTTTCATGCAACGCCCAAGGAGTAATGCTCAACTTTTCGACATTTGGAGGGGACACGTCCCCCCTCCCCTGCCCTTTAGCGCCCCTGTTCCCACCATGGAGGTCTTCCGAGGTCTTCCGAGGTTTTCCGAGAACATCAGGTGACACTTTTGCGTGACCTTGTGGTTTATCGGTGGCGTTCTTCCACACATCCCCATAGACACTAATGCTGAAGCTATAAAAGCTAGATGGTACTCATTCACTCTTAGATGGTGCTCAAGCACCACATGTTAACACTAAAACTCCACTCATGCGTGATCCAGCATGCCGCCGTCAAGGACTCGATGCAACCAAAGCAGCACAAAACGAGAGAAAGAAAACATTTCGGACGAAGGCAAAGTTTGATAATCTTCCATTTGACTTAGTAATAACAAGAAATGCGTGGATGGTATGAAAATCCGGGACCATTTTTAACTGTTCTGAGTTAGAGGTCGTGCACCCAGGATGGCAAAATGCGCGTCGCCACGGTGGAGATCTGCAGGCAGCTTCCTCAATTTTCGTGAAATTTAAGATTAAGTCTGTGGCGTTGCATGCAAAACTTGACGTAAAAACCCTCTCTTCTTTCTACCAAATCCATAGCCACGTGCATGGGCGGCATCCGGGACTTTTCATCCGACACCAAGTGCATCTTACCGTGATTGGGCACGTCTCGAGTGGGGCTGGACTGCTAAAAGATGAAGCATATCAACTGTTGACCGGTATGGGTGGGGAATGTGATACGGTCCCGTTCCGTGTGATGTTTGCTGGATGCATGCCATCGATACTATACGGCAGCATGAGGCGTGTTTTTTTTGGGGCGCGAAAAAAAACCTTAAGAGGGGTACAAATTTTTTTCCCGGGGGGCCTAGCTACTCAAACATCTGGATCCATCACTGGATCTCAGCTACTCACAAATCAAACTACCCCCCCCCCCATCCCCCCACCATCTTCGCTCATAAGCGCTTGCTTTTGTATCATCGGAGGGGGTGCAGTGAGCTGCACGGATTGACACCCCGCAATTATCGCGTCGGGAGTCCCTGGTGCAGTACTCCATAATTCCACGTAATCCCACTGATATGGGCCATTAAGCGCCCCTGATCCTTCAATCAAATTGGTCGCTATTGGCCAAGATAATTCAGGAGCTATAGCAGTGTTTGACCGAACGCTCTTCATTCACCTGGCTAACCACTGTGCCAGCTTTGATTGGTCGATTATTCATTACTGGGGATTTTGGGCACACTGGCTGTGCGAGTTCGATAGCATGTGCCCAGAGCGTCACCACCAACAAAAGTTGTAAGGGCGCGCGTCTACATTCAAAAAAGTAAAAAACAAAGTATTTCCGCCCAATATAGATAAATTCCGTCCATTTCAACGTAAAGATGATTAAAGGGGTTTGTTTCATACTCGGCAATCGAGAGAAAAAAAAAAAAAAATATATATATATATATATATATATATATATATATATATATATATACGCGCACACACACACGCACGCACGCACGCACGCACGCACGCACGCACGCACGCACGCACGCACGCACGCACGCACGCACGCACGCACGCACGCACGCACGCACGCACGCACGCACGCACGCACGCACGCACGCACGCACGCACGCACGTGCGTGGGTGCGGGTGCGGCGTGCGGTGCGGGTGTGCGTGTGCGGTGTGCGTGTGTGTGTGTGTGTGTGTGTGTGTGTGTGCGCGCGCGCGTGTGTGCGTGCGTGCGTGAGTGCGTGCGTGCGTGCGTGCGTGCATGCGTGCGTGCGTGCGTGCGTGCGTGCGTGCGTGCGTGCGTGCGTGCGTGCGTGTGTATGTATATATATATACATATAAACTGTAATCATTCTAAATATATAACTATTCTCCTTCTGGAAAAGAAAACTGGGAACAATTTCCTTGAGGCACAGGATGGGATGTAATTTTGCTAGTATCACAGATCGGACACCAGTTTTGACTACTGCCACCAACAACTTAAAATGTGCACTGTTTAATCCAATATGCCCAACCATCTTTTCTGTTGCAACATCAGCTTATAATTTGCAAGGGTAACTGTGCTGCTTGCACCTATGTCTTGAATTGTCTTGCGAATTCTGAGCCAAGGCTAGCAGAGTCTGTGATTACCATAACCAACAGAACCAGTAGAAATACCTTCGGCGCTCAGAGTTGGTTTCCACACTGAACCGCGTCAGATTCTAAGGAATCCTCGGAAACTATTGGCTATGCCAGAGAGATTTGTTGCTCAATCTGTGTGCTCGTCGTAATGTCAGTGGTGAGCGTTTTGGGAGTATTGGTGCTGTCATGCAAATGTAACATCCACAGCGAACCAGCCTTCCGCCTGCATCACTGCGTGCAGGACGGAGCAGCAAGAATGCCAAACGGGGTCACAGCTAATGACATGCAGCCACTGCAGCTGCGGAGCATCGTCACAAAGACGGCCTGGCGTATTTGTCGGTGCAACTCACTTCCGGTGCCGGTCTCCGAGGCTAGGGTTCGGCAATCGGAAGTGTTGGCGAGCATGCAGGTGCTGCAGTACACAGCTGCAACGACAGTAGTAGTTGATCAACAGCCCTGGCAAGTCATGACTCCATCCGAGTCATGGCAGGTCATTTCCCCATCCGAGTCATGGCAGGTCATTCCCCCCATCCGAGTCTTGGTAGGCCATAGCCCCATCCGGGTCATGGCAGGTCATGCTCCCATCCGAGTCATGACAAGCCATGGTCCCATCTGCGTCATGGCAGGTTATTCCCCCATCCATTTGAGCTGCCGACATGCGATCGATTTGGTCATTCCCCCCCCCCACACTGGTTGGTGGAATGCACCCGAACAATCACCCCTAACAGCAATAATTGCTACCGAACGAGTTCAGAGGTGTGATTGCTTACTGGGATGCGTACTCCACATAAATGTTTTCGCACAAACTAACCCAGTTTAAAATTGTAGGAATTCCGGCCATGCCTTTCGGTAGAATCATGGTAGGTGGCGCCTCTAGGACTTTTGTAAGGGTGAAGGCACTGGGAAAAATGCCACCTCAAAGCTCTAGCAAGACGCAAAATCGTCCTCAAATTTTCGCACAGAACTGCACAGTTCGGCCAACAGGTGCGTGCACGGTTCCACATAGAGCCTTCATAGCCTTTTCTAAATAAAGAGGATGCAAAAACACAGATATTGGAAAAGACTATGTTATTTTTCGGGTACATATAGCAGGCTTGTGTTTGGGGGTTATTGGATTTGTAGATGCATTTGCATTTCCAATGCCAACTTGGCAAGATAAGCGTATATGAAAAGGTATAAAATTACACTCGATACAATACCAGGTGCAGTGTTTCTGGTTGAGCGTCAGATGTAGGAAAAAGGTGTAAATTTATCTTATGTGAGAATTAAAATGATATTAAATATCAATGTGACATTCATAATCCGTTCCATAATTTATGTAATAACACGGAAACTATTGAAAGAAAACAAATCAGTCATTATTCGTGATATCTAAGCAGCCACAATGCAGTTTGAGATGAGCCTCCAGCTTTCAGTTTGAGATGTAAAACTAATCTTTCCAGATACAAGATGTAAATACTTCCGTTGTTCGGCGTCATTTTCCACCAAAGTCTCCGAATTTGGGCACACTGACCAGGTGTGGCGAATGTAACAGGCTGCCATATGAAAAGCTCGCAGCTAAAATTGCAGCTATTAAGGGTGAGCGTGTGGGCATCTGACTCTTTCTTCCCTTCAAAAAGGTTTCCAATAAAATATCGAGCCTATCCAGCAATACTACGTAAAAACTTTGAGTCCATCCAGAGTAAGCCGTTGCCACGTTGCAATATTTCACTATGGTGTGAAGGAGGCGTATGAGTCCATCCAGAGTAAACCGTCAGCACGTTGCAAAACTTCACTATGGTGTAAAGGAGGCGTATTTAACCGGCCTAATCGCCTCATGTCTGACTTAAACCGTGCGCTTATTAAAGCATTATCAGCTGAAGTCATACACAATCAGGCACGAAGTAAGGGGTGGTAATAGTTCAGCTAAAATATCTGAGATATTCCAGAACCTTCCACTATCTCCGGGTACGAAGCACCACGTCACATCAAAGCAGCAGGCACAGGGCGGTGCGTCACATACAGCACAGTATTAGTACATCCAGTCCAACAACGTAGGTCCACCGTTTGAAACTCAGCCACATTTTGCAACAGCTGGATCTCTGGCCAGTCATGGGCTGCATCGCAGAATTGGCATTGCGACACCGCGACTGCAGGATTACGAGCTACAGCTGAGGAGCAGTGACACCCCGATGTGCTCGCGACATGGCGACTGCAGGATCACGAGCTACAGCTGAGGAGCAGTGACACCCCGGTGTGCTCGCGACATGGCGACTGCAGGATCACGAGCTTCAGCTGAGGAGCAGTGACACCCCGGTGTGCTCGCGACATGACGACTGCAGGATCACGAGCTGCAGCTGAGGAGCAGTGACACCCCGGTGTGCTCGCGACATGACGACTGCAGGATCACGAGCTGCAGCTGAGGAGCAGTGACACCCCGGTGTGCTCGCGACATGGCGACTGCAGGATCACGAGCTACAGCTGAGGAGCAGTGACACCCCGGTGTGCTCGCGACATGGTGACTGCAGGATCACGAGCTGCAGCTGAGGAGCAGTGACACCCGGTGTGCTCGCGACATGACGACTGCAGGATCACGAGCTGCAGCTGAGGAGCAGTGACACCCCGGTGTGCTCGCGACATGGCGACTGCAGGATCACGAGCTGCAGCTGAGGAGCAGTGACACCCCGGTGTGCTCGCGACATGGCGACTGCAGGATCACGAGCTGCAGCTGAGGAGCAGTGACACCCCGGTGTGCTCGCGACATGACGACTGCAGGATCACGAGCTGCAGCTGAGGAGCAGTGACACCCGGTGTGCTCGCGACATACGACTGCAGGATCACGAGCTGCAGTGAAACAGTGACACCCCGGTGTGCTCGCGACATGACGACTGCAGGATCACGAGCTGCACTGGGACATGACACCGGTGTGCTCGCGACATGGCGACTCAGGATCACGAGCTGCAGCTGAGACAGTGACACCCGGTGTGCTCGCGACATGACGACTGCAGGATCACGAGCTGCAGCTGAGGAGCAGTGACACCCCGGTGTGCTCGCGACATGACGACTGCAGGATCACGAGCTGCAGCTGAGGAGCAGTGACACCCCGGTGTGCTCGCGACATGGCGACTGCAGGATTACGAGCTACAGCTGAGGAGCAGTGACACCCCGGTGTGCTCGCGCGCCAGACTCAGGGCTCGCCTGGCAGCCGCGGCCCGGCTGCCCGGCTGCCCGGCCCGGGCGCTGATCGCGAGTACGTCACGTCTTCTCACGTCACGCCAGGCACACCTGTGTGACGCCACCTGGGGTCTGGAAGTGTCACGTCACGTCGAAAGCACCAGCGTCACGTCAGACCCCCAGTCTTCGTCCACGGCACATCACAGAGCCACGCAGTGTCGCGTCGGCCCACAATCGGCCACGTCACGTCCACGGCAGATCACAGAGACACGCAGTGCCGCGTCAGCTCACGTACGGTCACGTCACGTCCACGAACCCTCCACAAACTCCACGCGGTGCTAAGGGCTCTCCACAGGACATGATACACACACGCGACGTGACGTGACGTGACGTGACGTCCGCGGCCGGACGCATCTTGGTGGAGGATGTTCACAGATGTAGACAACAGATCAATGCCCACTGGCAAGACATATTGAGCCACTACATTTCAAGGGGACAGATAGTTTCCGTATCAGTCTCACTAGACTAGACGTCTTCATGGATGTATAAAGATAAGTCATCCTCTTCACACGTGTAGTCCATCGATATATATATATATATATATATATATATATATATATATATATATATATATATATATATATACAGATAGATATTGGCTAGATGGACTGGTTAACTGAGTAAATGGTGGAATGGTTGGTTGATTTAGATGGAAATGCATAAGCTTGGAGCAAAGGTGCTGGTTATGCATCATCAACTCGATAAATGTTGGCTTCACCAGTGGGAAGCATACGTATGATCGAAAACGCCTTCGAACGTTTCAGCCAGGCAAGAACGATTTCCAAGATTTCGCAACTCTCACCTGCACTAATCCCACTGATCTGAGATCAAGATAAGCACGTGACTCAATGCATGGACTCGACAAGTGCTGTCAGTTAGTGCGCCAGAGAAGCTTAATGCAGAGATAAGCATCACGGTGTGCACCCCGCCATGATTGGTCCCATGTTCATCTCACTGAGCACAGTGTTGGGCGCAGTCGGCGCAGCCTGTTGTCGTCGCCAGACGTCTGTAACGGCCAGCACTTCTTTTGCTGGCCGTTAGCACGCAAGCATTGATTTTTCGACTGCCGTTCGAGGCTGGCACGGTTTTGCAACACAATGCGGCGCAGCGACGACAGTGCCGCAACACGTCTGCGATGGAAGACACGTCCTGCTCAACCGCGCCTTCGTCACTGCTGTCACGCGACGCTCCTACTCTCTGTCGCGGCACAGGTATACGCTTCGATCATGCGCCGTGTCAAGCGAGGAGGCGCTGGTAGCTTCACGTGACAAGGCCAGCAGGCGCAGCCCGGAGATTGGCAACCAGATCCAGGAGATCGACCACCAGATCCGCGGAGATCGACCACCAGATCCCAACCAGTGGCGGTCCGATCCAGACATTGTAACGATCTCGATCTTGAAAGTCACTTCGTTGTTCCTCAGTCTGATCTCGGGTCTCGGCGACCCGAGCGGAACACGGTACTTCACTCCTGCACCAGCAGGACGAAGGTAAACACTAAGCTAGCCTGCAACTGTGTGACATACAAATCACATGCTGTGACGTAAACGTCAATTTTTCCGTAGATGAATGCTTCCTGTGGTCGAACCTAGCATATAGTCGAAAATGCACATTTCAAGAGGCAACGACATAAGTGGAAACGCTACCAGAATGTTGCAGGGTGTTTGAGCTAGGTTCGAATCTCATGCATTCATTGAATATATTTGTGATACAATCACGCTTGGTAATGTAATCAAAATACTAGCTCGAAACGCGTCAGCTACGGCACAGCGACTATAAACTTGTTGAATCCGTATCATAATAAGTAAGTAATCATTTCACAGCTTTGATTTGCAACAATACCATAGTCATTGCATCGGGACAATGACTGAATCCACAGCGCTTCAACGTAAGAGAATCCGCAAAAATTAGAGATGAACAAACCGCATCCGGATTTGTGTTTGGTTGTAGCACGTCAGGTTCAGCACTAGATCCCACACACGATGTAAACATCCATGCACACTTGGCGAAAACATTGCAACGGAGTGCTGCATGCCTCGGCAATCGGTTAGGCCACCTAGCACTTACTGGAATTTACCCGATTAATCGAGGTGGACATTCGATCGCGATGTTTACACATGCGGCACGACAAAACTCGCTTACAGAAACATCGCAATTGCGAGATTTTACTCCTCAACAATTCGATTGTCTGTATGCAGTAATTAAGCGAATATCACAACATACACACGGATCGTCGTATATCGCTATGGTTTGGTACACGGATTCTGAGTCCGCAGATGTGTTGTAGCGTTCTTCCAGTTCATCATCAACTGTGCCAAAACAAGAGCTGAAAACATGCGCCTGGCGCCACGTCGAACAGCACTCGTCTGTTTGCAGATGAATCAGATATGACCACCGAGGCCGTGTTTATCCGAATCCTCCAGTTGGCATGTCTCTGTCGAGAAGTTTGAGAAGAGTGGCTGTATACACGGTGCTCTGACATTCGGCTGCCACCAGAATGTAGGCGTAATATTTCCACCACCACGCTACCGCTACACACACTACATAATGGAAGATCTCATGAAACAAGCTTGCAACCAGGGTAATTTCCGGGAATAGGGAGTCAATGCAACTTTCAGCTCGATTTTCATTCGGCACATTCTGGGAAGTTGTCCAGAAAAAATATGTTGGGAATGCATGATGTGAGTGCTGCGAACATCTTTAAGCTCAGCTTAAATTACGGAAGCAAACAAGTGGGGATTATAACAAGTATTTTATCATTAACAAGACAACATAGATAGTGAGTTGCAGCAGTGGGTTGGCAGTAGGCTTAAGTTCTACACGGAGTACAAGAGCATAACCGGCAAATTTGGAAACAATTGCAGGCTGTTGTTCACACAATTGACGTGCTGTATGCAACCACGTTTGACATATGATAATGGAAAGGCTATATATTTACATGGGATATCGGAGATCGCATTACATCAAGCTCTGCTCAAGCATAGAGGCGGTTTAGACACAACAGCGACTGGAACACAAGAAGTGAGCAAACCCGAAACACAGAGGATGACACAGAACCTAAGGATTGTGCATGAGTTCAGACAAGGGATGATACCGCAGCCCAGGCAGAGGGCAAGTGGTGGTGCCGCAGCACAGATAACTATAGACGGGAACTCGTGGTGGCACCGGGACACAGTCCACGCGGAACGTTTCACGAGACGGGGAAAATGGTGGATCAAAGACGGTGGCCAATATAGCTCAGGCCGGCTCATTTTGTCGGGCCAGCTGCAATACCCACAGCGGCGTCGGCTGCGGCGGATGGGCGCGCCAGCAGGGCGTAACTTGGAGTGTTCTCGCAAGAGTGCTCTCGCAACGGACGCAGAATGCGATATTATGCGTGACGTCATGTAGAATGTATTCTGTGATTGCTCACAGATCCAGTGAACAGGGCTAGATATGTTGGGGTACATAGTTTCTTTATAATTCAGAATATAGTACTGATTAGTGTTTCATTATCAGGGATTGATACCGATGAGCCGCGCGTTTCTCGCGATCAGGGCTGGATCGCCGCGCGATCAGGACTGGATATGCTGGGATAGACGGTTTCTTTAGAATTCAGGATGTAGTATTGATTAGGATGTTTCATTGTCTTTTTCTAGGCTTATGGCGTCTTTCCTTTATTGGCTTAACTAAGATGTGCCTCGATGGCTCTTAGTCAGCCTGAACACTTCATGACTTTATGACGCCAACGAGCTTTTAGTTAAAGGGTGGTTGAGCTATAGGACGAGCTGCCTGGCGACGTGCTGGCTAGTTCCTTATTTAATTTGTTGAAAAGTACGGTGGATAGATTATGGAGATCAAAAAGTCGTATATTTTAATTCTAAGATGTGCGGTGGGAAGATGGGAAATTGGGTGGATGAAGTAGAATTGATATAGGTGAGTCACGCGTGAGTTTTATCATTGCTAAATTTGCTTTAGCACTTAGGACATAGTAGTGATTAGTGTCTTATAGTATCTTCCCTTGATATGCTTGACCCAGATGTGCCCCTGTGGTTCTTGTTGGGCCTTAACACACTTCATGACTTTACAGAGGGATAACTTCTTGCTTGCAATCAGGCTACATTGTCGCCAGTAACTGCGCAGGTATTCACAGGTATCTCACCACAATCAGGGCATCCGCGATTAACATGTACCCAGAAATGTCAACGAGAAACATGCCTGCTTCTAGCGCAATCTGGCAAAGTTTACATTCAGAACTACCGCGCCATTGCGGAGGCCGCGGTAGCTCAGTTGGTAGAGCGTCGGACTCTTGATCGCAAGATTGTGGGTCCGAATCTCACAACCGACGGAATTTACCGAGTCCACCCGCGACTAATCGGCGTGAGAGGTTGGCGACGCTATATAACCTAGCGGTTGAATGCGTCGTAAAAGAACCCAAGGTTCTTCTTCTTCTTCCGCGCCATTGCTGTCTAATGTCGACGAAGTACGGGAAAAAAGATTCCATGAATCCGGCCGAGAGCATATGTGACATCGCACAAATTCTACGTCGTCCGGGTAACCGCGAACACAAGCACAAACAGAATAATTGTAATATGACGTCATGTGTGACGTAGTCAACGTAGAATCTGTCGTTCAGGTGTCTGCGAGGACACCTCTAATGTCTCCTGATCCACACGTCCTTAGCCCGGCCCACAGCACTGATACGTAGTGCTGTTGGCCTGGTTAGGGACGTGTCTCTTGATCCAATCCTCCACCGCACCGGGCCGCACCACTGGAACTTGGTGTGATATCCTGTCTACTGACTCACACGTCCTCCACGTCCGTTTCCAGCAGCGATATCCAGTGTGATATCATGTCTGCTGTTCCACACGTCCATCACACGTTCCAAGCAACGATATCCAGCATGATCTCATGTCTTCTGATCTGTACGTACCTCGCACGTTTCCAACAGCGATATCCAGTGTGATCTCATGTCTTCTGATCCATACGTCCCTCGCACGTCTCCAACAGCGATATCCAGTGTGATCTCATGTCTGCTGATCCACACGTCCATCACACGCTCCAAGCAACAATATCCAGTGTGATATCATGTTTCCTCAACCACAGGTCCTCCGCCAATTCCCAGCAGCGAAATCCAGTGTGATCTCATATCTCCTGATCTGCTACTCCTCTCCAGTGTACCTCGTCTCTCGTTTTCTCGTTTTTCGTGTTCTTTTCGTGCCGTGGTTTCTCGTGATACCACTTCATAAGTCCACTATCACGAATAGGCAAAACACGTGAAAGGCATGTAGATCAGTCACGGGCTATTGCTTATTCCTGATGCCATTGCTATAGTCTTGATGCTTATTCGCCACACAGGCCATACACCGGAACCTAACTCCAACAGTTTCCCCACCGCGGACGTCACACCGCCAACCGATAGCTCGTGATCGGATACTAGGCCAGGGGAGAACCGTCGAGTACACCAGCCACACATCGCCCTGCAATCACATAGGGCGCAAACTCACAACTCCCACCCAGCAGTGCAGCCACCCACGCCACGTTCGCCGCAGAGCACCAGCCGGTATCTCGCAGCGGGAGTCGCGTGTCTGATCACCCGCCAACGGCCTCCGCAGACAGGCACTGCGCGGTGAGAATTAGCCAGCACGCCCAGAATGCCAGTGAAGTGAACAGGTTGCCGGCCGTTTGGAGGTGTGGGCTGTTCGGGATTGCGGGCTGTTGAGGGGTGGGGTTGTTCGGGGGTGGGGTTGTTTAGGGTGAGGGCTGTTCGGGGGTGGGGGTTGTTCGGGGGTGGGAGTTGTTCGGGGGTGGTGGTTGTTCGGGGTTGGGGGCTGCTCAGGAGTGCGGGATGTTCTGGCTTGCGGGCTGTTCGGGGGTGGGGGTTGTTTGGGGGTGGGGGCTGTTCGGGGTGGGGGCTGTTCGGGGTGGGGCTGTTCGGGAGTGCGGGTTGCGGTGGTGCCGAACCGGGCACTGGCGTCGCGTCACCAGCCGGCAGCGCTGACGCTGCTCCTCCCCGGGTCAATACGCCGTCGCAGGCGCCGGCGTCTCTCGCGAGCGACGATCTTGCATCGTGACGCGGCACCGCGATACCCACACAGAGAGGCCACTTGGGCCACTGGGGACCCGGCGGACTTCATCAGAAAAACGAGATCCCACGTCGGAGGCCGCTGGACAGGTGTTGTTGACATGAGGATGCCAAAAGTCGGCGATGTTCCACGAAACCAAGCCAGCAGTATCACGCCCGAAACACGAGTAATTTACTTAATTTCGTACGGATGAAACGACGAAAAAAAACATGTCAGGACCATGCATACTGGTGACAAGAACAGCAACGAATTGCATGGCGACATACGTGAAAAATCACGAGATAAAAAATATATTGGTGCGGCGAAACGATCAAATTGAGTGTTGATGTGCAAACAAACACCTTTAAATGAAAATGCTTCTTCGGATTTCGATTTCCGCTATATCGAAGATGCGGCCGATAAATTCACGGATTAGTTTACACGGTGGTAGGAAATCATCGATGTCATCTAGGAAGCTGCTATTTTTTGCAAGATCTGATTTGAGAAGTCACTTACCATCCTGACCACGACACTGCGAAAAAAAATGTCAGCAGTCTGTAAAGTAAGCACCTCGTCTATAATTTTCTACCAGCTCTTGAATATTCCACAGCAAATGTTTGAATGCAATTACATGTTGGAACACAATACAAACGTCAAGCAAGTTTGCTGGTAATACAAACCTCTCGTACAATTCGCATAGTATAATTATTATCCTAGTGAAGCATGTTCTTATCAAATCACCTGCTACCTTGCGGAGTCCTAGTGAATAATTGCTATGGGGTTTAACTGAACAACCCTGATTGGAGAACTGATAATGGCAGAGTACGCACAAACACACACACCCTCACACCTCAGACATGAACGAACGAGCCAGCACCTACAACCTTTAGCCTATCTTCATGTCCACAAGTGGCCAATCTTCACACCCACGAGTGGTGTGAAGTGGATACTTCCGCATCCACCAGCAGGGCAAAGGATTGTCCTGCGCCGGCTGCCACCCGCGCACGAGGCGTCAGTAGCTCAGGCCGGCTGCTATCGAAAACCGGACAGGGATGTGAAGGACTTGGTGCTTCGTGTCCGTTTTGGCAAGGGTCCGGTCGGACTGAGACATAGTCTTTGTTTGTATATGATTGGGATCAGTAATCGCTGTAGCACGCCCAAAAGGCGACAGCCTGCATTGAGCATGCGCTGCATGTGATTTAGACGCAAACTAACCCTGCTGTCAAGAGGCGTAAACATGTGGGTCCGATATCGCATGCGGATCTGTAGGTCACCAACGCAATCTTGTCGACTTCCATTACCTTCGCAACAGCACTAATGTGTGCAAGTTGGCGAGCATGCATCATCTAACGATCGAAGCGGTAATAATTGTCCAGCATTGCCCAGCAGAAGCGCTGGGGACGGACACAAGGGTATTTCACCGGCTATGTGATTAGTGCTATTGGTGAGCTTATTACCAGAACATCCGGTTACCGAAGACAAATCGGCAGCTGCTTGTGGCGTCCCGCAGCTGACAACGAGCTCCGTTGGCTGGCGAGAGAGCAATGACCCCTCCAAGGTCGACAGCACTCTACGCCCGAAAAGCATAAACTAAACAGGTTTGGGAATGGCCGCTGGCATTCCTTGAGAGGCCTGCTGACGAATAGTGCGGGCATTAACAGTGGAGGCGTGGCTGGTGCATTGCAAGATGGGTGATTACTTTCCTTGCTTCGTGATAAAACATTCTCACAAAAACTGCTTAGTTCTCGAAACGGAAATGATTTGATATTGGATGTTTTGGAGCAAACGTTCAATTGCGCCTCCCGTAAACCCCTCCCCTCAAACGGCTAAACGCAATCAAATCAACGAAACGGCAAAGCCACTATGAAACTCACGCAACATCACGTTTTCCGGAGGCCGTGTCTTTTCCAACAGTGAAATCCGATTCTTGAGGGCACGCTGCCCTGCCGCATTGGCTTCAGACGGCCCGAGGCAGGTGCCAGCTCGGATCGTGCCAAGCATATGCATATCTGGGGGCGCACCCGGTCCCGACCGGGACGTGACGTCACCAGCGACACGCCGCCCGACCGCTGTCCATGTCTGGCGACCGTCCACGCCGCGGCGGCCAGGTGCATACGTAGCCGGCGTGCATGGCAGAGGCGCGCGCAGGAGCGCTGCCGCAGCCGGACGTCACCCTTCACTGGCGACACGTCCCAGCTTTCGGTGAGGTCCGAGGGTATGCGCCAGCAGCTGGCTGGACGGCGAGTGTCTGGAGGAAAACTAAGCCCTCTCTTTGGCGCGTCCTGACGTGCAGTAGGATATTGGTGACAATCTCTCCGTCTTCTATCCATCGAGCGATTTCAATTTCAACGGCAGGCTTTTAGATGATGTAAAAATGAAGCGTGCCCAAATCAACGGAAGTCGTACTGTGTTGAAGTGTTTGTGCTGATGCAGTGCTCGATCTTCAACACCGAGCAGCATTCTTGAACCCTGTTGTGCAGCCTCCTATTAAGTGCAGGACGTTCGGGCTCCGAAGCGTTTAGGATGGCTCCGGAACTGAGTTCTGACATTAGCTTTACGACGTTCCTTGTGAACTAGTGACACACTATTCTTTCCCGCGGGAATTTAACTATACTCCTGCGAAGCTCCACTGCGCTGGTGGCTGGACCTTCCCTTGATGCCTGGTACATCATGCATACACCGCAGGCATTTGATGAGCGGTAGGACGACGTTCCAGGTAGGTGAGTCGCCGAATCCCTGAACCATCAGCTTCAGAAACCATGAGCACCGGGAACACGCATGTATTGGAACTATCAGCACTGGCAACCATCAGCTTTGGTAACCAGATCCCAAAGGGGTGCATATATTCATTTCCTTCAAAATAAAATAATGTTCAGTTCTCGTACTGATGGATTGATGTGATGGACACACTCACAGCCATGATATATGCACTGTGGCTGGTCCATTTTCGGCAACCTTGCGGGACAGCCTTCTACACGCGCTTGCTCTCAGCTCGTCACAGCACCTTGTGCACGCCGAGGTGGTATCTCGGTTTGTCTGGCCCAGTGAACACAGGACGACCCAGGTGGCACCACGAGGTGACACCCTCGGGGTGTGCCGCCGAACCCAAGGAACTGTTTAAAGGCAGATCAAGTCTGTGACCTCGATGTCGCGGGAGTTGGTCGGTCAGCGTTGATCCTGTGCCCCGGGGAACACTCCCAGTCGCTGTTATTTCCTGGCGTACCGAGGGGAGTGGGTGGGGGGGTAAAAGTTGGAAATGCCCCCTAACCTTGCTTAATGCCTTATACTACTTGCTTACCTACGGACATGCTTATTTTGAGCCTAATCACGTCAGAAGCGGATCCAAGGGAAGGAAGTATTGCAACCAATAACCGGCTACATCAAAGCGGTATCATTTAAGCTGCAGTGGAAAACTTGGAGGGTTGAGCAGGATAAACGATAATAATTCACCGTAAGCAGTGGCGGAGTCAGACATCTTCCCAATGGCGGATCAAGGAGATAACGAATAGTATTCAGGACATTCATACATACGCTCAAAGTATTCTTCAGCCAAAGCACCTTTTCAGATGAAAAGGCCCCCATCAGAATGCTCCTCATCAGTCCTGTCAACGAACTTTTCCGCCGAATGGAAAAATTAAAACTTAGCTCTTCCAAGGAAAATACGTCCCACATGAAAATTCCTGGATCTGCCCTCGTCAGAGTCCTTTCTAGTATGATTTCCTGGTGAGGCCTCTGATCAAAACTTCTCCGTAAGCATTGACATAAGGTAAGAATGACAAAACAATAGGTATTTGTGACACTGGCTGTGAAGAAGTCCAAATAATGAACAACATATGATACATATGATATCTTCCCGCTTTAGCCTCCTGACTGCGCCGTTGACTGTTCCATATGCATGAATGGGCATCAATGGTGGTTATTGGTTTTACGACACGTCGACCGTTCAGTCATGTAGCGTCGCCAATCTCTCACGCCGATTGGTCGCGGGCGAAGAGTAGCGACAGGTGAGACTCGAACCCACAATGTTTCGATTATGAGACGGGCAACTTACCCCGAGACTACTCGTCCCCTGAATGGGCATCAATAGTGTTTTGGACAATTAAGAGTAAATTACACCCAACTATACACGATTTTAGCGATGTAAAACACGAACGCAGATGGATTGGATTGGAATGCTAGTGTACGGGGTCCAGGAACGCTTCCAGAGGTGGAGGGGGGGGGGGGCATTTCCTCATGTTTCCCCTTTATCACCCTTTGTGTTTGTCGTCGTTTTCTTCTTCTCTTACTTTCTTAGAAGTGATTGCTTGGCGTGCAACGCCTTATGGCTAGCATCAAGAGCTTTCAAAAACTTGGATGGGCAGCTTTGGCTTCAACGACCATGTCAATTGAGTAATATATGTCCCAGACTTGGGGAGTTCGCATGGACTTCTCGCATCTCAATATTTGTGAATAGCTCGCTTTTTAACTCACCATCACACTCGTGCACTTCAATGAACCCACAAAAAAGGTATTCCGACTTATCTAGCTGATAAGATAAGATAAGATCTATATTACCTGAAATATATTCCGTGTCCGAGTTCTTGGATAGTCCTGAGCATGGTGTCAGTTGATGGCAGCAGCTTCAATACCATCATAACTGGCCACGGAAAACACCGGGGACACACATCAACGACTGGCAACAGAAGCCCGGCCAATCAAATATTGTCAGGATTACATCACGTTTCCAATCGACGGACAACTCGATTGGGGAGAGACAAAATGCATGCATTAGCCAAGAAGGGCTACCTAAAGTCCTAAAGTTCGAGAGGGGTTGTATGAAGTCTGAGAGGGGCCGCTTAACCTTGGAGAGGGGTCATCTGAGGTCGGAGAGGTGCCTTCTAAGGTAGGAAAGGGGCCGCCATATTTCGAAGGGGCTTGAATAAGTCGGAGAGGAGCCATCTAAAGTAGGCATGGGCCGTATTAAGTCGCTCAGTGATCGTCTGAAGTCAGATGTCTAAAATATAGGAGGGACTGTACAAAGCATGTGCGTCGGTGTATATATATATATATATATATTTATATGCACAGGCGAATACAGAGAATGAACACTGGATGCATGTGCCCCACCCACCCATGGAAAGGTCCCCACCCTTTCCCCGGGAAAAGCGCCCCTCCGGGGAGGCACGAGTGCCGCTCCCTCTCGGGGAGTCGCTACCGGAGGTGGGGAGAGGGTCAAAGGGGGCTGTAGCTACGGATGAGCTACAAACTCTTCACCTCACACGCACGCGATTTTGGTCGAGAGACAAAACGACCTGCGACGGTGCATTCTCTCGCATTATCTTCCCCGCCCCCTCCGTTGAACGAACTTTTCGGAACGTACTTCTTCAGAATTCCGCCGCCTGACGAAATCCTAGATCCGTCAGCGGTCTGGGAATAAAGTTTGGGCCAATACCAAGGCTTCATGATACCTCTGTGCACCTCCCACCGTCGTTCAGTGCACTTCCCAACCGAAGACCAGGAACTTTCGCTGTGGCGTCCCTCCAAGGCGCTCCTCCAGATGAGCATCCCTTGCCCCTCAAGAATCGTCCTGGATATTTCCCTGTTTTGATGGGGGCCAAGCCATATCAATAATATTTTGAAGTGCACCAAAGATGCTTGGGACTTGCTAATGTTTCCCAGTCATTGCCTAAGTCTGTTGCTTTAAGAAAAGTGACCTAATTGAGAATTAGGTCAATAGGAGGAGAGCATTCTTCTGCCGCCATTTTACAGCCTCTCCTATTGGCTCCGATTGGCTATATTTTCCCTATCTCGTGCTGAATTATAAATCGTGTCAATTCATGGTCCCCGTGAGATGCCTTCCACGTATGCTCTTGAGAAGAAAAAACGCTTTAACTCGAGAAGCAGCTGTCGCACCGCTCCCCAGCCTGATTGGGAGTGTGGGTCCCTGAAGCCCTCAGAGGGGAATTTTTGTTAGTATATGCCAATAGATACAGGTTGGTTTGTACATTTTTGAGGGGGCAAGTGCCCCCTCAGTGGTCACTTTGCCCCTCCCCTCCCCTCCAATAATTTCAACTTTGAACATGGGATCCTATGGAGTGCCCCAAATCCATTTTGGCTTGCCCAATGCCTTCATGCATCCCCAAAATAATTTTCAGAAATCAACACATGCATAGACGTAACTCTAAAACCGAAAAAAAGATGCTGTGACAGTTGAATAATTTGTCTGGCAGCTGACATACGTGCCATATGGAGCACGGGTTTTCATTGCTGAAAAATATTTGGGGAGGGGGGGAAATACAATACATGAAGGCGATGGGCAGTCCCAAATGGATTGGGGTCACACTCCATACGGTCCATGTTAAAAGTTGAAATTATTAGGGGATGAAGCCAACATTGAAGGGGCATTTTTCGCTTCAAACGTAAATAAAGCAACACCCCTGATATGGAGGTTTACATCCATGATTTTAGCCGTTATCAGGACGTGTGTAGTGAGGTACAATACATGGAGGAAATGTACCGGTCCAAATCGGTTGTCTGCCCACCCCATATGGTCTCATGTTCAAAATTGAAATGATTTGGAGGACAAGCCAAGGTCGGGTCAACGCCCTCTAAAAATACGCAAATCAGCAGCTATGTCTTCGTTACTACATCAACCTGCATGCAATGCTATATAACACAACTTCTTATTTCCATTCCCATTTTCCGAAACAAATTCATCATCCACATACAATCCCTTTTCAATTCCATGACCCGTACGTAACAACACAATTTGAAATCAAATTCACCGTTCCACACCAAAACGAGCTGGAACAGCTGATTCAGAGTTCAATGACCCTTGTCCGCCAAGGCAGAGGGCACTTACCTCTGATTGTGCTGGGCATCACTTGAAGGTGAATTCCGACATCCCAGTGTTGGTTTTCGTCTCTTTTTCCACAACAGGGTCAGGCTCACATCACACTTTGTTCGCACCACCACCATAAAGCTAGCTAGGCCTACAATACATCTATGTAACTGATGCCAAACAATACACAACTGTAACCGCTACTCGCATGGCCAGAACGGCGGGCGCTTGGGATCGATTTGGAGACGGGAAGATGAAGCCCTGCCATCTGTTGTGAACAATTACAAGCAGTAGTTCCAGAAAATACCATTAATGCCACCACCAAGTGCAAAACATCATTACTAAAGAATTGTTTCCTACCGCTAGGTGTCACTAGCCAGCAGACATCTGAGATATGTTTGGCATCCGGAGAGTTAAACTTCAGCCTGTAGGCCAGGGTCTTCCAACGATAATTCCAAAAGCAGGAATGGGTGTGCTAACAATTATGCGTTTTCATCACGTCATTTCTGCAACCAAAGACGTATCAGGAGAAAATGGAATATTTCTTGTTAAATGCACACGGGTTCACATCACCCTCTAGCTGATATTGTGCCATTTCAGGGCACTGGCGGATCTAGCCCACCAGTTGTTTGTGTGGGGGACTTTCATGGCAAACTAACCCCTTACTTTCCCCTATCTGAAGATCAGAAGTCGCAACATCAAAAATGTCGGCAACTTCAATTTGCAATACCGTAATTTTTGTTAAAGATTTTCTTTTCCAAATGTGCATTTTTGTCCAGCCTTGCTTCCCATGCACCCATGGATCCCAGGTGGGTCGGTGGGTGGTCCTGACCCCCTGGTTTGGTACCCTGCTAATGTTAATTTGTCTTTTTCCCAATTCAATCCGAAAATAGGTCCTCAAATTATGGACCTAGACCCCCCCCCCATCGTTTGGTGAGAGATTGATGAGCCTTGCTCCCACCCCTGCCCTCACTAAAGGAAAAAAATACTCACATTTAACCAGATTGCGTTTCGGCTCCAAAATCATCTCGCAACGTGCAAAGCTCGCACTTTATTTATGCACCACTTTTGTGATGTGGCATTTGCCTTTTGAACTGGCCAGACAATGTTGACACGCTCTATTGCATCTGTAAGGCATGGTAGAAGGCATGCCGGTATGCCGCATGCCGGTATGCCGCATGCCGGTTAGTACATGCCGGTGCCGGTATGTACATGCATGGCACATGCCGATAAAGAGAAATTCGACCCTAGCTCAAACGTTCAGTAGGATAGGAATACCTTCGCCTGAAATATTCAGCAACTTAGTTTTTCCTCTGACCTATCAACTCTGGGTGTACTTGGCGCTGTGGATGTCCACGCGTCGCGTCGTAGAATGCGCTAGAGCCGCTGTTCAAAGCATCCTATGCGCAGTAAAGAAACATCACATTCTGGCATCAAGCCATAAATCGTCACCTCCAAAACGTTTCCCCAGTTTACATGAGCTCGAGTATTAGCAGGAGAGCTAATCGATGACTCCACACTTGCACGTACACACATGCAAAGCCGCAACAGCGGAAAACAGCGTCCTCCCAGAAGTCCTGGGCTGTCACTAGCACGTACAGACATGCAAAGCCGGAACAGCAAAACACGGCGTCCTTCCAGAAGTCCTGGACTGTCACTAGCACGTACACACATGTAAAGCAGCAACAGCAGAAAATGGCATCCTTCCAGAAGTCCTGGGCTGTCTTGGCTGAACCTGGGCTTGTGCTTCAGCTGGTGTTTTCGGCACTCGCCAGCTGTGTGTGACGCCGCCGGCTTCATGGAACGGTTTCCGTCGACCTATCTTGGTGCTGGTGTCTGCTCGTGATGCACTACCATTGAAGTCTGGACTTCGGGTTGGGTATCTCTGATATGTGTTTTACCTAGTTAACCGCCCTAGTTTCTCATCATGTGTACATTTTGCCTCGTCAGCTACTTCCCGAAACACATTGAACGCAGCTTTTACTGCATAGCTATTGATTGGGTGATGTTGCATGCCCCTAATCTTCTCCAGCCTTTTGACTGACGATTTAGGAAGGCTTGTGTTCTGAACCTTGACCTGATATCCTCGCTAGTTGCCTGAGAAAGCTAGCCTGGAGTTTTTCAACTTGTTCCTGGTTTTCTAAGTGGGCACTTACGTTTCCAATGCTACCAGCGATGAATCCTGGATATAAAAAAGGTACGGTTTGCGTGACATTTCATGAGGAACTCGACCCTTCTTTCGCCTCGGCTTGATTTTTTAGCGTTTGTTAGTGTTTTACGAGCTTTCCTTTCCGCTTAGGAATTGCATTCTGAGTTTCTATTGTTCTGGAGAGCTGCACTAAGCGAGGTTAGATTGAAACTGAAGTCATCAAATGTCTCTGTGTGTATACTCTGCCTCCGAAGAAGGGCCAAGCCTGAACAGAAGCGCAGCCAAGGGGTTGGAGCCCCGACCCTCCGTCTCCTTAGCAATACAAATGCACGGAATGAAACAAGACAATTTGTATATTTTCGCCACGCAAACCCAGAAGTTTCAGAAAATTATGGAAGGACCCTTTGCGCTCCAAAGTAGGTCTCTGTTTCATTACAATTGTCATCCTTTGCAAAATCCTGACTGTGCCCCTGAGCCAGAAACAAAACATATCCGACCAGTATATGGCCTTGTTTCCGGTTAATATGAGCATTGGATTACCTCTACTCATTTTCAATCTAGCAATACTCAAAGTAGCTCTCGGCAACATAATATTCACTCACAAACACACACGAACACACATACACACACCAACAATGCATATCTATGCATGTATCAATATATAGGTATGCATAAACATACATAGATACATTCATATTTATATATATATATATATATATATATATATATATATATATATATATATATATATATATATATATATATATATATCACGTCAATCCGGTCGTCGAGACTGAGCGGAATATATTCATGATGTTCGGCCCATGACGTCTCGTTCCCGACGATATGTTGTAATGCTTCGGCATTTATGTAATCCTGTTCATTATTACACATGGATTATCTGTCGAAGATGCCTGACAAACTTACGGTGAACAGGATGATTTCCCGTTGATCTGCTTGTTATTTCCGGTTGACCGTCGGAAAAACGCCGCTTGTCGACGATGGGCGTGTGCCGTGAGGCCTTTTTGTCTGCTAACCGAGACCTACTTTCACTGGAGACCAGTGTGGACTGCAACCAGACCAGAACTAGCAGTAGTCACACATAACCGGCGGTCGTCGAAGCCGGCCAGACGTTTTTGCCGCGGCGCTGTTTTGCCGCGTTTTTCTAGCGCCGGTGGCTTTGTTTTTGTGATGCGCGCCATCGGTCAATGGCGGTGTTCCAGCGGCAGCATATCACCATTCAGCACATAGTTGGGAGGCTGGCAAGCGTGGTTCGTGATGGGCCTGCTCCTCGTCACCGATGTTTCCATTCCACTGATGTTCAGGCGAGGATGTCGCTGAAGTCGACATCTGAAGAAGATGTCGGCCGCTCGACTCGTGTTGAAGCAACTCTCTCACTCTCAACTCTCTCTACAACTCCCATGCCGATGTCTCAACGAGCACGCCGATTTCTCTCCCATCACATTGGCGTATCGCCTGTCACACTGAGGTCTGATTCGTCGAACTGATGTCTCACCTGCCACATTGGCGTCTCACATGCCGCACCGATGTCTCACCTGTCACACTGACATATTATCTGTCACAATGCGTACCACCCGTCATACTGGCGTTGGACTCGCCACCATGGCGCGTCACATCTCCCTGGCGTATCGCCTGCCACACTGGCGTCGGACCCACCACACTGGCGTCGGACACACCACACTGGCGTCGGACTCACCACACTGGCGTCGGACCCACCACACTGGCGTCCGACCCACCACACTGGCGTCGGACCCGCATCTCTGGCGTCGGACCCACCAGACTGGCGTCGGACCCACCACACTGGCGTCGGACCCACCACACTGGCGTCGGACACACCACACTGGCGTCGGACCCACCACACTGGCGTCGGACCCACCACACTGGCGTCCGACCCACCACACTGGCGTCGGACCCGCCTCCCTGGCGTCGGACCCACCACACTGGCGTCGGACCCCCCAGACTGGCGTCGGACCCACCACACTAGCGTCGGACCCACCAAACTGGCGTCGGACCCGCCACATTGGCGTCGGATCCACCACACGGGCGTCGGACCCGCCAGACTGGCGTCGGACCCACCACACTGGCGTCGGACCCACCACACTAGCGTCGGACCCACCACACTGGCGTCAGACCCACTACACTGGCGACGGACCCACCACATTGCCGTCGGACCCACCACACGGGCGTCGGACCCACCACACTGGCGTCCGACCCACCACACGGGCATCGGACCCACCACACTGGCGTCGGACCCACCACACTGGCGTCCGACCCACCACACTGGCGTCCGACCCACCACACTGGCGTCGAACCCTCCAGACTGGCGTCGGACCCACCACACTGGCGTCGGACCCACCACACTGGCGTCGGACCCGCCACATTGGCGTCGGACCCGCCACACGGGCGTCGGACCCGCCAGACTGGCGTCGGACCCACCACACTGGCGTCGGACCCACCACACTGGCGTCGGACCCACCACACTGGCGTCGGACCCACCACACTGGCGTCGGACCCACCACACTGGCGTCGGACCCACCACACTGGCGTCGGACCCACCACACTGGCGTCGGACCCGCCACATTGGCGTCAGACCCGCCAGACTGGCATCGGACCCACCACACTGGCGTCGGACCCACCAGACTGGCGTCGGACCCACCACACTGGCGTCGGACCCACCACACTGGCGTCGGACCCACCACACTGGCGTCGGACCCACCACACGGGCGTCTGACCCACCACACGGGCGTCGGACCCACCACACTGGCATCGGACCCACCACATGGGCGTCGGACCCACCACACGGGCGTCTGACCCACCACACGGACGTCGGACCCACCAGACTGGCGTCAGACCCACCATACTAGCGTCGGACCCACCAGACTGGCGTCGGACCCACCACACGGGCGTCACACATCTCATTGGCTAATCACCTGCCACACTAAAGTGTTACCCGCCACACTGGCATCTCACCTGTCACGCTGATGTCGGACCCACCTCTCTGGCGTCACACATCTCATTGATGTCACCATCGATTGGAAGCGATCAAAGTGTACCACACAGCATGGCACACACGTCGACATGCTCACTGTCGAGATCGATCGGCGCCACTGCGAGCTCGTCGGTCACGAGCCACGCTGACCACGACTGCTGGCGCCGGAATATCCTCTCGCCGAGAGGTCAGGCAAACTGTTTATTACGTATAAAAATTAGGCAAGCATATTACCACATCATCAATGCTTGTCAGATGCCGAAGTCCTGCAGTGCAAGTAGTGTCTACCCATATGTCCGCAACTGATGGAAGTGGAGGGGCCAGCGCCGTGTTGTACATAGGCTAATGGTGTCATACACGGGGTTTTAAACCCTTTGGTTCCACGTTCCTACACTGTATATATAGTTTACCGACTGCGTACTTCAACATTTGAGCTGTTCAAGTGTTTGAGTCTAACTTGCTGCACAAACTTTGGAAGTATTACACCACCAAGTGGTAGTGTACGTGACGAGATCCTGCGATACCAAATTTTTTACTTTAGGTACTGGTTGACCTCCAACGTCAGGTTAAAGATCAACAACTTTTTGAGCGCAAAATTATAGCATTTTCACGTTCCCTGAACCAGAATATAGGTGCATCGTTTCGATTTGTGTCGACTTTCCGGACCTAAGATGAGCGGCTAATCGCATTAGTATTCGTAGCCTTAATAACACTCACTAATGCACTTAGCGTCATCAAACAAATCGCATCATCTGGATCATCTTTATTTGATAAGTTAGTTAAAATTACACGGCGCGCCTACGGACACCGGCACACAGCGCGGACCCCGACAATCAGCTTCAGTATCGTCCCGACACAGGCGCACCCATACACAAGGATACCCACAGGCGTCTCACTTGCGAACCCACACCCAACCACCCACACACAAGGAACACTGGCTCCCGCAACAAACAACAGGGACGCAGGAGTCGAGTGGCGAACACGAACCATGTCCAACAATTGGCAACGACGTGGAGCGAACGGCTAAGTACAAATTTGAATACGATCACACGGTCGCTGAGCAATGTCGCACGCGCAAGTAGACAATCATCGTGGTGTTGAGGGCGTGTGTCCGCAGGCGCTGCGACCCAGAGTATTGGATTGGCGGGCTTGGCGCTTGCCGACCTATAATGGGATCGAGCGGAACGTTCAGAACGTGGAAGACTGGTTAACTATGAGTGCTGCTAGGATAGTTCATCGCGTCACGACAAACGGGGTTGGGGATGGGGTGCGATACGGAAGACAGGGATGACAGTGAGATGGTTTTGTCCGAGGTTGTGCGACGGCACCGAGAATAGGAACACTGTGCCCCATCATCTCAGGAGGTACTTCTCAGGACATGTTTGACAGCTTAGAGCACCCGGAGGCTAACATCGTTGGGCATGTCAAGGTCATGCCAGGTCAAAATCGCATCACACCACACGGCCTAGCCGACATGACCGGTGGTATTCCGGTCGCAGTGCACTGGTGGCCACATGACTTCTCAGCTGGCCAGCTTGATAGCCGGGCATACAGGAAACCGGACAACGGACACGACTGGGAAGACTAAACCCGGGAGGGAGGGGCCACCATACCCAAGTTGGGTCAGCAGGTACCGTATCTCGGTTGGGCCAGGGTGTGCAGTGGTACCCACAAGACTGACACACCAAACAGGACTCACGTGAAGATTGGCACCGACTGCCCGGCGCTCGGAACCCTGTTCGCACACGCACCAACAAACCACGCACGCGCACGCCATCGCGCCGCCAGAGTCCCACTGGCGCTCGCACACCTGACTAGACCACAGCGACGCGCGCGGAACGCCAGGTCCGCAGCGTCGCCGCGACGCCCGCCCGGCGGGCCGACCCGACGCCCGGCGACGCCACGTCGGCAGCGACGCGTCGAGCGTCAACCAACAACCGGCCGCGCGGCGGACCGGGCGCGACGATCCGCCGCCGGCCCCGGCACCACGGCCCATTTGTACTCTGCACAGCTTTGCACAGCTTTGCACAGCTTTGCACTAGCATCATCACAGTGGCGCCGGCTGCAGCCGGCTCTCGAACACGGTCAGTTTGTCGCGCACCGTGCCCTGCCAGAGCGGCGGCTTGGGCTTGGCGGCGGCGCGGCCGCCGCCGCCGCCGTCGGGCCGGCCGTCGAACAGGCGCCGGCAGTCGGCCACCAGCCGCTCGGGTACCTGCGCGCGCTCGGCGCGCTCCAGTCTCTGCCGCGCCCACTCGAGGCTGAGCCGGTCGAGCGCGCGCTGCCGGCAGCCGAGGCTGTGCCGTTGCGCGCGGTGGGCACGCGCGGCGGCGGCGGCGGCGCGGCCGCCGCCGCTGCGCTCGAAGTACTCGACGATCTGGCGGATGTCCTTCTCGTAGTGCTCGGTGTGGCGGCGGTCGCGCTCGTCGGCCGCGTCGCAGCCGAGGCTGCTCACGTCGTCCGACGAGTCGGTGTACACAGACGACGATCGGTTGGCCGGCGGCAGGCAGCCGTCGCCGCCCAGCTCCGAGCGGAAAGACGCCGGCGATAGGTCGGACGCCGACGCGCGCTCCGCCTCGCCCACGCTGAAGAAGCCCGACTCGCACGAGCCGAGCCGACGCAGCGGCGCCGGCTCCACCTCGGCGGTGGTGGCGGCTGGCGGCGCGCCGCGCCGCCGGCTCACCGGGCTGGCCGGCAGGCTGAGGCAGGTGGAGCGCGGCGGAGTGACCGTCAGTGGCGCCGCCGGCACGCCGCCGCGCGGCGACGGCAGCTCGAAACACGAGCTGAACAGCTCCGTCTGGTAATCGAGCACCTTCTTGCCGTCGCGGTAGTGCTTGAGCGCGTTGAACGGGTTGGCCGTCTCGCCGGGTCGGTAGGACGGGTCGCGCGCCGCCATGTACTCGGCCACATCGCGCGGCGAGCGCAGCGTCGGCCGCGGCCGTGTCTCGCGACACTGCGAGTGACGCCGGTGGACGCGTGCCTTGTCGCTGGGCGAGCACGTGTCGGTCAGCACCAGCCGGATGTCGTCGGACAGCGAGCGCCGGTGGTCTGCCGGAGGAACGCAGTCAGCGAGAACAGTGGCGCCACCATGAAAACATTAGTTCCAACTTGCATCGGTAGGTGTCCAAACAATTAACGACAGCGAAGCCAATGCCACTGTGAGTGGATGCAATTCGCCGAGATCTTGGCCGTGGTTGTGTTTTGGTGCTAGATTTAGCTATATTTCGGTCGGCGGGCAGGATCCCTAGAGACGCCAGTCGGCTGAAATGACCTACGTCGACCGACAGCTCATAGCACAACAAACATGGCGGCTTCCAGCCATGCCGCGGAACGGCATCGCTGGACCGTGCGGTATTCAGAACGACGCTCAGGATCGGGACTTCTTCTTACCATCACGTAGCCTCACAGTATTTGTGAAGAATGCTACATCTGGATGACTAACTGACTCAGGCCCAAAGCCCCGGAATATCCGTAGTGCACTTTGCACTTAGTGCCTTCCTACTTGCACTCTAACGATGTCAGAGATATGGTACCGTCACATTAAGTTACTTGTACCAAAACGCTCAATTACATCATTTTTCTGCGAGCGATACCTTAAAATATAATTCAATATTTTTGTTGGTTTATTTATCTGGGGAAAAAGGATTGTTAGAGATCGTCATATTACATACTTAAGGTAGAAAAACCATGAATACCAATACTCATACACCTAGCGAAAGAAAATGCACTTGGTACTGGTTATGAACAGTGATCTTCTTTACCAACCACTGTCCTCCCAATCCAGACAAATATAACCCAGATAGTAAATAACCTTCAATAATAATCTTGGGACGTCCCAGTATGATGCAGGTGGAAATTCGGCCATTTGATTTATTGCGGCGCATTTGGCTTCACAGGATCAAAGTGAGCAAAGCCGCCAAATATTGCGGCCAAAGTAAACACCATAGACTCACAAGAAAAAGTGATCATAACCACCAAGTACGTTAATTTCACCGTATCGGATATTAACATGCTCACATGCAGACAGGTTTTCGGACTGTTTTACGTTTTAATATCTATGGAATCAGCGAAATTGGAAGCTTGAAGTTCCACATACCTACATTTAGTCCGATAAGATTCTCAGCGCACCGATTTTCATAGTGTGATTCAGGGGCAGATCTAGGAATTATCATGGGGGCACATGTCCAGAGGGGAGTCACTGCGGAAGTACCTAGAGGGGTGTGTTCCGACTTCCGAGGGGTGCCATTGGCTGAAAAATGTTATGGGGTGGGGATGCACTCGAGTTTTCTGAGGGGCGCCTTATCCCAGCCGGAGGGGCACCACCTTCCCATGGGGATATGCCCCCAGCACCTCCTTGTATGCCCCTAGTGTGATTTCAGTTGCTCAAATTGCACGTATCACGGTTGGAGATCCCGGGTGGTTCGAGGTCTGGACCCTTCGTTTGGTACCCTGCTAATTTTAAGTTGTCAATTTCCCTATCCTATCTGAAAATGGCTTGAAAATAAAGACTTGCCTTCGGTAGAGATCTCCAGTTCTGGTACGTATTAAGAAACCTGTCTTCTGGAAAGGAACCATTAATTCACTGTATGGCCTTGACATGTGTCGCCAACACTGCATCTACCAGTGCCAACAGAGAGGTCTGAACCATATAAACTGCCAACAATAATATCAAATTTGTCATCACATCATCCATCTCAAAACTGACGGCGAAAATTGCCACGAGTTTCCCAACACTGAGCACGACGGGATAGATCCGCAATATTTTGTTTTTACTTACTGCATGGAATGAATAAAGCTGACCATCACACGATTTACCCACAATTTACTTTCGCAAGGTGGAAGATACCAGACCAAACCACCACCAATAACGTAAGAAGTGGGCTACCTGACAGAAATAATGTGCAAGGCACACGATCCGCGACTGATGCCCAGCCCGGGCCAATTGGATGCTCTCCCACTGAGCACTTGTGTGTGGGCCAATGTACGTGCAGATGCAGCGTAACGAACAAAAGGCCATTTCGGTAGCGTGCGGGCTCGCGATACTTCAAAGTGCATGGACCGCAATGTCTCATTGTTGTACAGTCGTGATGCGGTGCGTCGGTACAGTGCACAGTACACTACACGAGCGGCAGCACGAGACACCCACCCGCGCCGGCGGGCTGGATCGGAACGGCCCGCCACAGACAATCCAATCAGCACCGCATTAAGCCAGCGGCACATAATGTCGTGACCGACACAAAACAGACCGGCATCAGCCATCGCTACATCGAATCTCCGAGCACGCCCGATATCGTGACGAGCAAAGAAAAACAGCCACGGAAATAATTCCGGTCCGCTCACAGCCGTGCACGTGCACGGGCGGTCACAACAACAGGATGAACACCGGGCAACAGGCTGAGTCTGGTCAGAGGTGCTCCAAGCATTTCCCTCCAACATGAGGTACCGATAACTGGCGCCGGCCGATGTCCAGGTGCGATCCCCGACCGACTGAGTATTCACGCGGTCGACAGTCTGCGGTCGGCCGGATGGCGTACGTCTGACCGCACGAGCAGCTGCGGCCGACTGTAGACCGCCGCGCCCTTGACTGACGTGCTGGCCACAGTGACGTGTGCCCTCGGCACGGATACGGCGCGCCACGGCCGGTTCCAGTTGCCGACCCGCCAGACGCCGGCTGCGGCGCGGCTGTCGCTGCTCCACGTGTAGCGGAACGCCACACTGGCTCGCATTCGCTCGGTGCCTCGCAGAACGTACCGTTGCATCGTTGTTCATCTCTGCGTGTCTAGGACACCGAGCCTAGGAGCGAGTGTCTAGCACCGCCAGTTTGTTTTTGTCGTCGGGGACGTCGAGCCTAGAGCGGAGTGTCTAGAACCGCCACAGTTTGCTTCTGTCGTCGGGGACGTCGAGCCTAGAGCGGAGTGTCTAGAACCGCCACAGTTTGCTTCTGTCGTCGGGGACGTCGAGCCTAGAGCGGAGTGTCTAGAACCGTCGCAGTTTGTTTCTATCGTCGGGGACGTCGAGCCTAGAGAGGAGTGTCTAGAACCGCCACAGTTTGTCTCCGCCGTTGGCACAGTGCACTACTCACGGTTTTGTTTCTCCTCGGCGGGCACCAGGCGAGGTGTGGGCGACACGGCCCGCAACACGTCGGCCCTCAGCGCGCTCAGCAGCGCCTCCAGCCGACGCACCAGCTCGACGAACGACGGACGACTCGAAGAGGCGTGCTGTCGGCACAGGAGGCGGTGGTGACGTCACCACGCTGCTAAACATCGACAGATGCACAGAAACCGGCGGACACAGAGAGACAAACATGGTGACGACGGACGGACGGACGGACGGTAGGGCGGACGGACGGTAGGGCGGACGGACGGTAGGGCGGACGAATTGATGAATGTACGAGCGACCTGGTACATAAAGGAGGATTTCGCAGAACTCCACGAGGGAAGAATTGTGGGAAGGCACCACCAGGCGCCACTAGAAGGGTCGACTTCTGACCACCAAACGAAAGGACACCAGGGCACGTCGACTACCACCGAGCCACTCCACCAATCCATTGGCAGAGTGGCCAGGTTATTTCACGCACCACCACCCAGGGGGTGAAAGTACGATATATGCCATGGTAGCCTGAGCCCACAATCAGCCGGGCAGAGAGTCGACACCAACCGCTGTTAGTCGGGCCTCAGATCACTCCACTTCGGACACATAATGAGCACGACTATTCACAAAGACGGCTCCATCCGGCGGACTATCATGTCCGGATCTCCGTGTCAGACACGAGATTTCCCAACGATGACAGCAGCGAGAAGCGCTCCACAGCCGCCTTCCCATCGATGAAACGATATGAACGAAAGGTACACAACAATAGCGACCATCCAGCTCACAGCAGGCCATAAAAACGACAGTTTTCCACCCTGAGAAACTCTCGAAAGCATTTCAAAACCTCATTGAATACGAATAGCGTTTTTGCTGAGTCAGTCAACAACTGCAGCCAAATTCCGGCGAGAAGACGGCATCACCACGTCTGGCTATCATCACAATCAATATCGGACGGCCGCGTGCACGTCGTGCTATCAAGCAAATAGATTCTAGATAGGGTGGCATCAGACGCGCTGGCACTATCAGCAGTTTATTGGCGTCGGTTTAGAAGCGACGAAGGGACAGGAGGTGCAGGCGTCGTCACTCGGCCTAACACATGAAGGGCCGGCCACCACACAGACACCGACAACTAATACCAGACTCTTCTGTTGACCTTGGGTAGCTACGAGGGGCGGCGAGCGGAAGGGTGTTGTGCTTGGCTGCGTGTGTGGTGTGTAGACGGAGGATCTCAGATCCACTAATATCGTCGCCATCACAGCTTCACCCGTAGGTGAAACAAATTTAGAAGCCGGGTTTGTTTGAATCCATGCAATTATTATTAGCGCTCATGACAGACAGGATTGGACATGAGCGGCGGAATTTTCAACAGCAAAGTTTGAAGCCCTTCAAACAAGACACAAAGAAAGCCTTCCAAACATCGAAAGTTGAACTTCCACTTCGTAGAACTGAATCGTGGGTGTACGATTCAGAATGTCGGATCATCAAATAATTTTAGACCGACAAGACTGCTTCAATGCTAAAGGCACATATAACACTACGTGATAAAGTCTGACAACGGTATGTGGTAATACTTATAAATAGCCAAAGCCTAGAACAAACATATTCTCACGCTGGGTACATGGCTCCACTAACGAGACACCAGTGTGCGGTTCTCCTGCGATCACTGCAGGCTTAGTCATTCGCCTGCTGCTCCGCTGCCTGGGCCGCCCCTCCACACACATAAACACACACAGCAGACGGACGGACGTGAAGGGGACAACCGTCAACACAGGCCGGTCGCCAGCGTCAGCACATCCTCCGACTGACGCTGTTGACGTTAGTCACGCCAGCAGAGCCTCTCAGTCTCAGCCATACACCACTATGCCACGTCAGTACAGTACAGTCATTCGCTCTCTCCAGGCTCCCAACATTCACTTCGTCTTCCCAGTTCGCCAGAGCAGTCACCAGATTTCGCCAGTGCATAGAGTTAAGGGGCGTATCGACTGCGTCGGTTATGCAGCCCACTAGTGCATGCTGCACCAGTGAGCAACTCGTCTATTCGGTATATACCGCACCAGCGTGCTACAACAGCACATAGCGACTCATCTATTCGGTATATGCCGCACCAGCTTGTCACAAAAGTACAGAGAGACTTGTATATTCGGTAAAAGCCACACCAGCTTGCCACAACAGTACAGAGAGACTCATCTCCTAATTATATACCACACCAGCTTGTCACAACAGCTCATAGCGACTCATATATCTTCCGCATATACCACAACAGCTTGCCACAGAGCGACTCATCTATTCGGTATATACCGCACCAGCGCACCACAGCAGCACAGAGTCCAGCAATCGCCAGGCTGCAAACATGGCCCGGTGAGGCCGGGTCGAGCCACCTCGTCATTGAGGCCGGTCCGGGGCGTTGCTGGGCGGCGCCCCGTGAAGTGATTACGGCACGCCGTGCAAGACCGGGAGGCGACGAGCGGAGCCTTTTGTCGGAGGCAGCCCACCATCCATGGGCCAGACGGACCCCCAGGACCGGGAGGCGACGAGCGGAGCCTTTTGTCGGAGGCAGCCCACCATCCATGGGCCAGACGGACCCCCAGGACCGGGAGGCGACGAGCGGAGCCTTTTGTCGGAGGCAGCCCACCATCCACGGACCAGACGGACCCCCAGGACCGGGAGGCGACGAGCGGCGCCTTTTGTCGGAGGCAGCCCACCATACACGGGCCAGGCGGACGCGGAACTACTGACAAGGCCAGGGCGTCACAAGGTCCCGTGGCGAGGTGCCAGCACAGCTTGGTCTTGGTCGGCCAGTCGTCAACGGCTCGTTGGCCAGTTAGCATTTGTGAATAGCCAAGACAGCACGTACAAATGCTACGGCCCGCTTGACACGTACACCGGAAGCGATCAGAGCGTCAACGGAGCGGGCGTTCGGAATTCTTTCTCTGATTGGCTGGACACCCGGGCGGGTGGGTTGTTTGTCCACGAAGGGACGGCTGGCGCGCAGGGTGAAGCGGGGAATTTGAAGGGTCGGAAGTGCGACAGGAAAGCATCCGACATCACCACACGGTGGCAGGCTGGCAAAATTCAAACACACACACACACACACACAGGAAGGCGCTCCTGACCACAGAGTTCCCGTTTGAGAGGTTGAATTCCAGTTAACTTTTTGATTGGAACGTGGAACCAGGGCGGAGCACAAGTAAACCAGGTTGATATGGAAGGCATGTATTTTTTAGGCTCAGTGAGGGTAGCAAAATTGATTATTCGTTGCCATTAATTGATGGGTTGTAAAAGTGGAAGTAAAACTACATCGGTATGTACATATCTTGCCAAGTCATAACATGGAATTGCAATAAATAAGAGAAGTTAAAGGATTGGGAGGTAGGCATGTGCCTACTACCTATCTACCACACTGTATCAGGTCACAGGTCACAGTAGCATGGTCACATTGTCACAGGTCACATTGCCACCTGGAAAGACCCAGACCTGTCCATATTTCAACATCGCACCTTCTAATATTATAATTATCGGCAGGTATGGAGGAGAATACTTGGCAATGAAAATAGTTCAGGCCCAAGGCTTCCCTTGCATGGTGCCAAAAATAAATGGCATTTTGATGGATGTTCAAACTCGATTCATAGGGAAAAAAAACTAGCACAAACTAGGCGGCCGTGCTCCAGACATGTTGCCTAGAACCTGAACAAAGGCATGCCGAAGCATCAGTACCCAAAATTTTGGTCTTCAAATTTAGATGCTTACTGTCGATTTTCAATGGAAAATCACTCGCCTTCATTGACGCTCAGGACACTGAATCACACCTACATTAATTGCTGTGGATAGGCCGTGGACAATCATGGTGCGTGTGCATAGCATTCTGCGACTGTCACACGCGGAGACCTCACCCTTAACGTTTCGCGATTGGCGGAAATGGAGCTGTTTTCGCGCGACTTTACGCTCCAGTCCCGCTCCGTTGTTCCCAGATTTCCCCACTGTTGCCAGGTTTATGGCGATGCTAGTAGGTGTTGGTATGTTTGAACTTTTTACCGCACCGCTCCGCTCCGTTGACGCTCCGTTTACGTTCCGAGCGCCACCAGTGCTACGTGACGACCCGCTCCGTTTACGTTTCGAGCGCCACCAGTGCTACGTGACGGTCCAGCTCCGTTGACGCTCCGTTTACGTTACGAGCGCCACCACGGCTACGTAACGACCCCGCTCCGTTGACGCTCCGTTTACGCTTCGAGCGCCACCACTGCTACGCGTGAGGCGGGCATAAGTCCGACCGTTGAGGGCGCGGACGACAGCGGAGCATACGCTGTCCTTGACCGGGCACGAGAAACAACAGCTAATAGCGATCTGCACCGTGCTCGACTGCTTTGCGACAAGTCTACGTCGACACCTGAAAGGCGTCTGTGACGTACCCTCCACAGCACGGTCTACGTCGACACCTGAGAGGCATCTGTGACGTGCCCTTCACGGCACCGTCTACATCGACACCTGAGAGGCGTCTGTGACGTGCCCTTCACAGCACAGTCCACGTCGACACCCGAGAGGCGTCTGTGACGTACCCTCCACAGCACGGTCTACGTCGACACCTGAGAGACGTATGTGACGTGCCCTTCACAGCAGTCTACGTCGACACCTGAGAGGCGTCTGTGATATGCCCTTCACAGCACAGTCTACGTCGACACCTGAAAGGCGTCTGTGACGTGCCCTTCACAGCACAGTCTACGTCGACAACTGAAAGGCGTCTGTGACGTGCCCTCCACAGCACGGTCTACCGTTGAACGCCCGTCCTATTCCCATCCCCCACCTAGGCGACTCGGAAAAGTGGTTAGCGTTGTTTTTCAGGTGGTTGTTTTTCAGAATCCTTATCGCAAGTCTTCCACTCCCAGGATAAATGACCAGATATGAGGGAGATGAGGTACATACGCTTACGCTTACAACGCTCAACGCCTTAGCACATACAACGCTTTATACGACGCATAATGGCGTACAACGGCTTATCCTCACGGGGTTCGCCAAAAGGCAGTATCAAAAAACGTCGCGAACACAAATGCTGAGGCGATATCCATGTTTCATCTACGTCAATTATAAAACGGACCCTTCAGCAAAGCAGAACAATCCGGAACATCTTGCCGGTAGTCCAGCAGCGATATGTTGTACCAGGCCTGACGGACTACTCCCGGCTTCCACAGCACATCCGCCGATAGCACCGATACCGCAGACGGTAGATTCACGGCGACAGTGATGGGACTCCCCGCGATTACACCACAGTCCCCTTCACTTTCCCAGACCAGACACTAACCACAGCACCGTCCGATTGTCCTCAGTCCGCCCCCCTACCCCCACCCCCAACACCACTCACCACACAGCGCGCTATATGACCAACGCAGTCGATACCGCCCGTAAGCCCAAATAACCAATATAGTATAACCGAAAAAACATATAACATACCATAATAATACACCATATAATATAGCCAATAACCAAATAACCAACTGACCACACAGCAGCTGAAGGCGACCAGCAGCATCTCCAGCTGGCAGTCGGCCGGACAGAGCGCCGCAAACGCCAGGTAGTCGACGCCGAACGAGGGCGTGCGCAGCAGCACGTCCGGGTCTGCAGAGCAGCGCGCCACCAGCTCCAGCAGCACGATGCCGAAGCTGAACACGTCCGCCTGCTGGTTGTACGCCCGGTTGGTGATGCACTCGGGCGCCATCCACCAGAAGGAGCCGACCGTGCTCAGGCGGGACGGCAGTCTGCGGCACAGGTGAGAACACGCCGGTCATGCGGGCGCCGGGTCAGTGGAATGGGTGAAAACGACGCTCGTACAAGGCTCGGGTCAGGGGAGAGGTGAAAACGACGCTCATACGGAAGCAGAAGTTGGGGAGAGGTGAAAAGGACGGTCAGAGACAGAGAGATAGAGATAGAGATAGAGATAGAGATAGAGTGGAAATGGCAATAGCAATGGCGATGGCGATGGCGATGGCGATGGCGAGAGAGAGCGAGAGAGCGAGAGAGCGAGAGAGCGAGAGAGCGAGAGAGCGAGAGAGCGAGAGATAGATAGATAGATAGATAGATAGATAGATAGATAGATAGATAGATAGATAGATAGATAGATAGATAGATAGATAGATAGATAGATAGATAGATAGATAGATAGATAGATAGATAGATAGATAGATAGATAGATAGATAGAGATAGAGATAGATAGATAGAGATATAGAGATAGATAGAGATAGATAGATAGAGATAGAGAGAGAGAGAGAGAGAGAGAGAGAGATAGAGAGAGAGAGAGAGAGAGAGAGAGAGATAGAGAGAGAGAGAGAAGAGAGAGAGAGAGAGAGAGAGAAAGAGAGAGAGAGAGATAGAAAGATAGAGATAGAAAGATAGAGATAGAAAGATAGAGATAGAAAGATAGAGATAGAAAGATAGAGATAGAAAGATAGAGATAGAAAGATGGAGATAGAAAGATAGAGATAGAAAGATAGAGATAGAAAGATAGAGATAGAAATATAAAGATAGAGATAGAAAGATATAGATATAAAGATAGAGATAGAAAGATGGAGATAGAAAGATGGAGATAGAAAGATAGAGATAGAAAGATAGAGATAGAAAGATAGACATAGAAAGATAGAGATAGAAAGATAGAGATAGAAAGATAGAGATAGAAAGATAGAGATATAAAGATAGAGATATAAAGATAGATAGAGATAGAGAATGATAGAGAGAGATAGAGAGATAGAGATAGAGATAGAGAGACATAGACAGAGAGACACAGAGACAGAGGCAGAGGCGGAGACAGATATAGATAGAGAGTATGACGGTCATGTGGTACAACGGGAGTCGGGGGAGAGGTGGAAACAGTGTGGGTAGAGGGTGGGGGGGGGGGGGGTGAGAAGTTTCGACAACCGAATATCTCACAGCCCGTCACCACATCACGCCCCACGGATGTGCCACCCTTCACTCACAGCTCGGCGACTCGGCCACGATTCCCTGCCGCCAGTTCAGACATCTGTGGCCCGACGAGCTACGCCGTGGCTGCCGGTGACGACGGCTCCGCACTTGATTTGTTTCTTTGTCGGCCCAGCGTGACGGATATCGACATCGCCGACGCTGATATGAACAAGTCGTGCGGAAAAACATGCGCAATACACGAGTGACAGCCATCGTCTCCGGAGAGAATGCCGGCCTCGGCAGCACTTTAGTTTCACCGGATATTTATAACGCCGCCGGTTTACGTTCCGCCAGGAGAGAGACTCGGAGGACGCGGCGGAGTTGGGCAGGGACCAAGAATGCTTCTGAAGTGATGCTCGGTCCGGCATACCGATTTATTACAGATCCAGAGAGAACAACAACGGCAGCGCGTCGGATCGGCTAGCTGGTCTGCCGGCCTCGGTAGCCTGCTAACCGGCTGTTACTTGAACCGCCTGCATAATTCCGTCGTCGTTAGCAGCCACAAGCAACAGAGATCTGTAGTTTCTCTCTTCAATCTCGCCCAGCGAGACCGCAGCAATCGCCTGCTGACCATTACTGCCGCGCCGGCCGGAAATCACGTCGACCCCGGCGCGGCCCGAGGCCGGGCCGCCGTAACGAATCAAATAAACACACCAATCGGCCGACTGCTCATCAGCGCCATGCATTCACCACACACCGCCCACCGGCGCGGGCCCCGGCCGTCACGTGACAGCCTGTTTAGGCTGGCCTCACGGTCGGCGGCCGGCAGACGCCGCCTCGGGCGACGTTCACACACGCGACGGCCGCCGCCGCGGCCACCCCGCCGACCCCGGAAGGCGGCGCGGATGACGGTCGGCCACTACTCAGCGCTGACGACGTCCTCTGGTCGTGTGACCCATGCCGGGAGGTGGGGAGGGCGCGACCACCACCCCACAGCACGCTGTCATATACCTCGGTCGATCGGAAATACATCGGCCGCAACTCCATTCACAAAATCATCAGCCAAGCCTCGAATAAAACCCTGCCACTGTCCGGTCGTCAGGCTACGTTTCGACCGCGCTCTCCCCCGGTGAGGTGCCCGGTAACACAGCATGCCAAGTATGCTGGCTTGTTTTCTAAGCTGGTGTCGGCAAGCTCTGGTGCCGGTACAGACGGCCAACAGGTGGAGACAGCTGGCGCCGTCTGGCGAGGCGCCGAGCCGTGCCAGCTAGTTGCCGCCTCCTGCACTGTTCGCCAGGTTCTGCATATTGCCGCCCACACCCTGTGTCTCTCTGTACTGCCGCCCACACCCTGTGTCTCTCTGTACTGCCGCCTACACCCTGTGTCTCTCTGTACTGCCGCCCACACCCTGTGTCTCTCTGTACTGCCGCCTACACCCTGTGTCTCTCTGTACTGCCGCCTACACCCTGTGTCTCTCTGTACTGCCGCCTACACCCTGTGTCTCTCTGTACTGCCGCCCACACCCTGTGTCTCTCTGTACTGCCACCCACACCCTGTGTCTCTCTGTACTGCCGCCTACACCCTGTGTCTCTCTGTACTGCCGCCCACACCCTGTGTCTCTCTGTACTGCCGCCCACACCCTGTGTCTCTCTGTACTGCCACCCACACCCTGTGTCTCTCTGTACTGCCACCCACACCCTGTGTCTCTCTGTACTGCCGCCCACACCCTGTGTCTCTCTGTACTGACGCCCACACCCTGTGTCTCTTTGTACTACCACCTACACCCTGTGTCTCTCTGTACTGCCACCCACACCCTGTGTCTCTCTGTACTGCCGCCTACACCCTGTGTCTCTCTGTACTGCCGCCCACACCCTGTGTCTCTCTGTACTGCCGCCTACACCCTGTGTCTCTCTGTACTGCCGCCCACACCCTGTGTCTCTCTGTACTGACGCCCACACCCTGTGTCTCTTTGTACTACCACCTACACCCTGTGTCTCTCTGTACTGCCGCCCACACCCTGTGTCTCTTTGTACTACCACCTACACCCTGTGTCTCTCTGTACTGCCGCCCACACCCTGTGTCTCTCTGTACTGCCGCCTACACCCTGTGTCTCTCTGTACTGCCGCCCACACCCTGTGCCTCTCTGTACTGCCGCCCACACCCTGTGTCTCTCTGTACTGCCGCCTACACCTGTGTCTCTCTGTACTGCCGCCTACACCTGTGTCTCTCTGTACTGCCGCCTACACCCTGTATCTCTCTGTACTGCCGCCCACACCCTGTGTCTCTCTGTACTGCCGCCCACACCCTGTGTCTTTGTACTGCCGCCCACACCCTGTGTCTCTCTGTACTCTCGCCCACACCCTGTGTCTCTCTGTACTGCCGCCTACACCCTGTGTCTCTCTGTACTGCCGCCCACACCCTGTCTCTCTGTACTGCCGCCTACACCCTGTGTCTCTCTGTACTGCCGCCTACACCCTGTGTCTCTCCGTACTTCCGCCTACACCCTGTGTCTCTCTGTACTGCCGCCCACACCTGTGTCTCTCTGTACTGCCGCCCACACCCTGTGTCTCTCTGTACTACCGCCCACGCCCTGTGTCTCTCTGTATTGCCGCCTGCACCCTGTGTCTCTCTGTACTGCCGCCCACACCCTAGGGGACGAGTGGTCTAAGGGTTAGATGCTCGTCTCACAATCGAAAGATTGTGGGTTCGAATCTCACCTGTCGCTACTCTTCGCCCGCGACCAATCGGCGTGAGAGATTGGCGACGCTATGTGATTCAACGGTCGACGTGTCGTAAAACCAATAACCAACCAACCAGCCGCCCACACCCTGTGTCTCTCTGTACTGCCGCCTACACCCTGTGTCTCTCTGTACTGCCGCCCACACCCTGTGTCTCTCTGTACTGCCGCCTACACCCTGTGTCTCTCTGTATTACTGCCCAGACCTGTACCTCAGGTTCCTGCTGGACTGTAATGCCGCCCAGATCGTGCATACTGCCGCCCACACTACGTGTCTTTCTGCACCGCCGCCCTGATAATGTACACTGCCGCCCAGACGGTGTAGACTGCCGGTCAGACCGTGTGCACTGACGCTCAGACTTCACGATTCGTTGGAAGGTTTTTGACTCAAACGAGATACATACCATTCGAAAGCTGACCATTTGTTGATTACGCAGATGCAATATTTCCCAAATATACCGACCGCTTTTAAACGTACTCTTGCTAGATTTTCAATTGCTTCAATGAATCGGACCAGTGCAGCCTCTTAACACGCGCCCTGGAGGGCCTCTGAAAATTACGCGCACTGGAGGGGGGGGGGGGCGGATTCCGCCCCCCCCCACTAAGATCTCGGCTCCTGGTGAAGCTAGAGGAACAAAATTCGCAGGGTGGATGGGTACGGTAGTGAACTCCATTGTGTGCAAATTTCATGACTTTAGGTCAATATCTTCAAGGTCAAATGATGTCAAATTTGCAAAATTTTCTGGTATTGCGTGGCTTGGCTTGGCTTGTCATCGTTGGTTGGTTATTTGGGCTTAAGGGCGCATCGACTGCGTTGGTCATACAGCGCCCAGGCTTGTCATCGTTATGGATCGCTGTGATTGTATTGAAATGCTCCAAAATGGGCATCAATGAAGTTTTGGACATTACTAATGATGCAATGCAGATGCTGGACCCAACATTTGACCTCAGGTCACCTATATAGCACCACTTTATCAGGTCAGTTACCTGTTCCAGTTACCGAAACCGGGCCGCCCGTCCGACTGCTCCGTCGGGCAGCTCGGAGCAATCGGCTTCGTGAAGAAAGGAGTGAAGTACATGAATGGAGTACATGAATAAAGTATGGAAACGCAATGACAAACAGTAGTGCATTTATGACAACATTCCAGTTGATCAAGTTTGGTTCCATTAACCTGTCATGAACTTGACCTGACTTGGCCTCGGTGACCTAACATGATCTTGAAATGATGTAGCATATCAATATACATCAAACAAGTCGCTAGTGTTGCCAAGAACACTTCCCTTTTGCGAATATACGGGAAGCGCATCAGCGCCGATTTTTGTGATCTGGCGCTATAATTTTTTTTTACTTTAGCGGCCCCTAACTTTAAAAAATTATCGGCCGATTTCCATTTTTCTTGCTTTAAACGACGTGCCGGTCATTTATAAGCAGGTACGCAGCAAATTACGTATATCGACCGGTAAAATCTGCAGTTATTTACGAAAAACAGGAGGGGTGGGCGGATATCGCCCCGCCCCTCCAGTGCGCGTGTTAAGCTGTGGTCATGCAGCTGTCTCTTTTTTGGATCTATCAGCTTCACAATCTGCAGGCAACATCATCCAGTAGGTTCCACGGCCTTACATCTCTCGCAGTGGGCGCAGTAATTAATAATACCTTCATCCTCCGTGTATTTCGTCCTACCTTCAGCCGCGTATGCGCATGATATTGGTCGCAGCGCACGCCGACTGACAATTTACCTTGGGGTCTCAGCCTCCGTAGACGATATGTGATTAAATGTCTGATGCCGATTGGTGATTCACCTCGGGGGACCTGGTTGGTTGGTTATTGGTTTTACGACACGTCGACCGTTGAGTCATGTAGCGTCGCCAATCTCTCACGCCGATTGGTCGCGGGCGAAGAGTAGCGACAGGTGAGACTCGAAGCCACAACCTTTCGATTGTGAGACGAGCATCTTACCCCTAGACCACTCGTTCCCACCTCGGGGACCTAGTCACCGTCGCAGACGATATGTGATTAAGTATCAGACCTGTGTCTCAGGTTCCTACTGGGCTGTACTACCGCCCAGACCGTGTGTACTGCCGCCCAGGCCGCATATACTGCCACCCAGACCGTGTGTACTGCCGCCCAGACCGTATATACTGCCGCCCAGACCGTGTGTACTGCCGCCCAGACCGTGTGTACTGCCGTCCAGACCGTATATACTGCCGATAGACCATATATACTGCCGCCCAGACCGCATATACTGCCTCCCAGACTGCCGTTCTATATACTATTTATATATAGTGCCGGTCAGACGGTGTATAACTGTCGGCCGGACCTGTGTCTCAGGTTCCCGCCGGGCTGTAACGGGTGTACGGAGTGGCATCTGCTGGCGTGTAAAAACGTCCGGTCATCCGACGGAACATCCTGCGACATTGGAACGTCGCGCGGAACGCCAAACGCGGCACGCGCGGCAACGCCAGCACTCGTGTCCGTTCTGCGGGAGCAGCCTGTTCCGCCGCAACCTATTCTGACGTCGTCGCCTCGTCTGCGAATCACAGAGACGGCCTGCCAACGCCGCCATCGAACTAGCGTTCAGCAGCGGGCGGGTGGGTCGACACACAGCTCGCCGCTGCCGCCAGTGGGTGCAGCGCAGTCGGCTGGTGGGCGGCGTCGGCTGGTGGTGGGGGTGTGCTCTGCCAGCTGCTCCACAGCAGAGGCCCGCTCTGGGTCACCACTGTCGACTCCTGGCCAGTACAGAGGCCCGCTCTGGGTCACCACTGTCGACTCCTGGCCAGTACAGGGGCCCGCTCTGGGTCACCACTGTCGACTCCTGGCCAGTACAGAGGCCCGCTCTGGGTCACCACTGTCGACTCCTGGCCAGTACAGGGGCCCGCTCTGGGTCACCACTGTCGACTCCTGGCCAGTACAGGGGCCCGCTCTGGGTCACCACTGTCGACTCCTGGCCAGTACAGGGGCCCGCTCTGGGTCACCACTGTCGACTCCTGGCCAGTACAGAGGCCCGCTCTGGGTCACCACTGTCGACTCCTGGCCAGTACAGGGGCCCGCTCTGGGTCACCACTGTCGACTCCTGGCCAGTACAGGGGCCCGCTCTGGGTCACCACTGTCGACTCCTGGCCAGTACAGGGGCCCGCTCTGGGTCACCACTGTCGACTCCTGGCCAGTACAGAGGCCCGCTCTGGGTCACCTACACCACCACTAACTGCAAGCCAAGACGGACCCGTTCTCCCCCACGGCCGAGTCCAGAATGGAACAGGGTCCGCTCGGGACCATCCCCATACAGCTCCGGCCACCGCCGAGTCCAGGCCGGACCAGGGTCCGCACCGGACCATCTCCATACAGCTTCGACCACCGCCGAGTCCAGGCCGGACCAGGGTTCGCTCCGGACCGAGGCCTGCTCCAGACCACCTCCGTCCCACTCTTGAAACTGCCGTCGTGCCGGGACACGGGCCACGCTCTGCACCAACGACCCACACCGAGCGGCGTGGTGATGCCGGGCGGCGCCGGCGGCCGGCTGTCGGTCGGCCAGCGGCCGGCACCCATCAACACGGGCGGTATGCCGCCGGCCCCGGCGCCGGCGCGCGGGCCGCCCAGAGCCAGACGGCGCCGGCGGCAGTGTCGCCACGGTCCGCAGCGCGCCGCTGCCCTCTGCTCTATAACAGCACTGCGTGGACACTAATGAATCACGATACCAGTCGAACTTGACTCGTTGTTTATGCCGGCCATAGACTGAATGGCAGTCGACCGAGACTTGGTGTGCGCGTGCAGAACTGCAGAACACTCCAGCCATGCTGTGTCGTCCCTGTTGAATGAATATTAGTCTCGTAAACTTACTCTCCATGTGGCTTCCCTGGGCGACCGCTGCGCCAAAAGCTCCGTGTCGGACACAGAGTGGCCCACCAACACCACAGCACCCGGTGCGGGTTGGTCCGAGCTCCGCGTCGGACACAGAGTGGCCCACCAACACCACAGCACCCGGTGCGGGCCGGCCCGGGTCAAACACCGAGTGTCCGGCCCGGGCCGGACGCCGCTGTTTGGACATGGCATCCTGCGAGTGCAACACCAACAACGCTGAACGGACGTTATCCCAAGCCCGGACACGTCCTCTGCAGACTGCCGATCATACAGTACCTGACCAGCCCGCCCCAGTCAGCGGTAGCCCAGTCAGACAGTACCTGACCAGCCCGCCACACTCAGCGGTAGCCCAGTCAGACAGTACCTGACCAGCCCGCCACACTCAGCGGTAGCCCAGTCAGACAGTACCTGACCAGCCCGCCACACTCAGCGGTAGCCCAGTCAGACAGTACCTGACCAGCCCGCCACACTCAGCGGTAGCCCTGTCCAAACACGATGACACGCGCCGCCTAATGGTACCCACTCAGACCACTCGGTCATCCCAGCAGGTGGGAAAAAAACACGATTCGGGAAACGTTGTGGGCGGACTCCGACCCACTCAACGTCCCCATCGAGGGCAGCCCAGAGTGGCGCCGAGATACGGCGTGCTATCACACGGCACAGTCCGACCACAGCAAGCTCAAGACACAACCACAAGCCGGCCTCCTCGGCCCCCCGATTACGTAACATTTCTCGACGCCTTTGTCGTGCAGATTTCGTGGCGTTTTGCATGAGCGACGCCTTACGGACGTGCTGAACAGATCATATAACATCTGACATATATATTTGTTATATACGTTATAAATTATATAACAGATTATATAACATGACATATATACTTATTATATACGTTATAAATTATATAACATCTGTTTATTAACATTAATACATACAATTTGCCCAGATCACTCGTCATTTGACCCGCACCAGCGCCCACCACCCACCCGTAGTTCCCGACGGCCAATGGCCGATGTGGCCGAGCGGCCCCCACCGACACCGTCGGCAGACGCCCGTGACGGCTTCATCGCGTTCTACCACGGGCTGCGTTGCACGCAAACGCCCCGTCGACTCGGTTTCCCCACGTGTCCTGTGTGGTTTGTCTGTGTGAGAGCAGACCACCTGCCACTGCCGGCGGCGGGGTGGCTCTGCGCCGGCCGACACGGGACGTGTCAGCTCTCGTGTCGCCGGCCGGGTACTCACAGCGGGTGCGGGATCTTGGCGGCCAGGCCGAAGTCACCGACGACGCCCGTCAGCGTCAGGTCGTCGTTGCGTCGGATCAGCACGTTCTGAAACAGGCGGCACAGAGAAACCTGCAGACGGTGGCCAGTGGCGCGTGCAGCGGCGGCGAGCCGCCTTTCGCCGGCCGCCGCCGCCGCCGCACGCTCGGCTGACTCCGCAGAGCCGGCGGCGCCGCTTTCAGGCGGCGACAGACGTGCGCCGCCGCCCTCGTGTCGGCCGTGCCGTCATCCCCCGGCCCCTTGTGTCCAGCATCAGCACAAATGGCTGGGTGTGACTGTCACTGGACTGCACGACTGGGAACTGCCGGGTCGCGCCGGGTCGGGTCGACCGCGTTTTTGCGGCAGAGGGCTGTGCCAGGGTTGGCGACACGGGCGGAGAAACGCGCGACACGGTGAGGGACGAGCCACTTCTTAAGTCCGTTCTTCCCGCGCAACGCCCATACGATTAATGGTCCGGGTTGCCGAAAAGCAATGGACACACCCCTGTCCCTGTCTCCACGCCCAGTTAGTGAGAAGCCCTACTCAGTGGGTTGTGGGTAACGGAAGCGCAGCGGAACACAATGGGTGGACAGCTGCTGATCCTATTATGCCATTACAGATCGGACTCGGCTGGACGTTCAGCTAAAGATCACCGATCAACTCAGCACTCCGAATAGCTAAAGTTCCCTTTCAGTCCAGTGAGTTTCAAGCAACCCCCCCCCCCATCCGTTGCTATTTATCACGCTCATCAATTAAACTGCAACATCTGGATTGCTTCCGGCTGTGGAGCGTGATAGAGTCACCGCTGGTGCAGGTAGATAAATCCTGGGTGGATATCTCAACACAAACGTGCACACATCGTAAGGGAAAGCTTTGCAAACCTTACAGTGATGACTTGAACCGTAAATCTGACTCTGTTCTGCGATCGCCAGTCGCCAAAACAGACGTCATTTCAAGCTGGCGTCAAAGTAACCTTCAATACCAGCCAGCAATTACAAACAACCTCGGCGTGAGCAAACACACGTAACAAGTTGAGGCTTTCACCACTCACGTTGACAAACAATGAAACACGACAAGCGAAAATGACGCGTTGCATTCAGAAGCGGCTCGACAAAGAAATGAACGAAAGGCGTACCACCGTACCACCGGAAAGAAACACGACGTTAAGCCAACTCTCAAGGCTGCCCCAATGAAAGGAAAGGGAAGCCTCTCGAGCACAATTCAGCGGGGCGTAATCGACTTCCTCGACAACCTCACCAGCCTGCACGATCAACTCAAGTGAGCGGGGTCAACAAGGTGAACCAGGTCCGCGCACAGCGGACACGGTCGGAAGTCGGCATCAGCAAGGCCTCAGATCCAGTGTGGTTCGCAAGGCCAGTATGATGAAAAGTGTGCATACGACAACAAAGGATCCACAAGGCACAAGGCTCTTCGGGCTCTACGGCGCACCAGCAGCAAAGCTACACAAAGCTCATGTCCACAAGGTCATTCGCATCGCTAAGGTCATCAGCGCGTGTTTCGTCGATGGGGGTCCCCGTGGCTAGTCGGGTCAGCAGGACGGTACTGCCGGGTGCTCCGATGAACGCCTTCATGAGCGGTCACAACAGCTTCGTATTGCCACCCATCACCTACGGCGACATGTCTACAGCCCAATGGTCAGCAGGACCTGGTAGTCTGATGTCGAAAGGACCTGATGGCCGCCAGGACCAGCAGGATCTGACGATCGGCAGGACCTGGTGGTCTGTAGTGTCAGGAACTGACGGTCGGTAGTCAGCAGGATCCGATAGACTGTGTGTCAGCAGAACCTGACCATCATCAGTCAGCAGGACCTGGGGATCTGTAGTGTCAGGAGGACCCGACTGTCGGCAGAGTCAACAGAACCTGATGGCTGGCAGTGTCAGCAGAATCAGCAGGAGCCGACGGTCGGCAGGAACGGAAGGGTTAGCAGGCCCGGTACGGCAGAGTCACCTTGCTGGTGAGGTCTCGGTGGAACACTTGACGTCTGTGCAGGTACTGGAGTGCGTGGGCGATGTCCAGGCCGAGACTGGCGCGAGCCTCCCAGCACAGCCGCTCAGGCGACTGTACCAGCTGCTCCAGACTGCCGCCGTTTATGTACTGCAACAACAGGCACAACACACGTCACGCGCATGCTGCGACCGACATCAACGTCACACGTGCGCTGCGACAGAAAGCACCAACGTCACACGTGGGCTGCGACACATAGCATTAACGTCACACGTGTGCTCTGGCAGTGGATACAACAGCTACACGTGCACTACAACAGCGAAGACAACCGTCATGCCTGGCCCGCGTCGTGCGACACACGGCATAACACCGCCAGCATCGGACGAATGTGCGACACACGGCATAACACCACCAGCGTGGGGCGGAAGTGCGACACACGGCATATCTCCGCCAGCGTCGGACGAAGGTGCGACACACGGAATAACACGACCAGCGTGGCGCGGAAGTGCGACACACAGCATATCTCCGCCAGCGTTGGACAAAGATGCGACACACGGCATAAGACCACCAGCGTGGCGCGGAAGTGCGACACACGACATAGCGCCGCCAGCGTGGGTCAGAACGTGACACACGGCATAGCGCCGCCAGCGTCGGACGAAGGTGCGACACAAGGCATAGCACCGCCAGCGTGGGACGAAAGTGTAACGCACGGCATACCACTGCTAGCGTGGGACGGAAGAAGCAGCAATGACCGGACACGGCCCCGCCGCCGTGGGCTGACCATCGGCCGGTCGGTGCGAGGGAGCCGGGCGCGCCGCCGCAGTACCAACACGAGCGTCCCACTGGACTGGACCGAGTCGCCCCCCCCCCCCCGCCAAGGAGGGTCAGGGGAGTCAGGGGACGGCCACGGGGGCGGCTGGCACGGACGCGGAGGGTCACACACCACACACCACACACACACTCACTCACACCGGCGACAGTTTTAATCAAAATCAGAACAGTGCATTTCGGAAAGCACGTGCCAACTGAAACATAGCATTGTGACGGATTGGCGCAAAAGAAAACAAGATGGCTTAAGTAGAGTTGTCTCCTGGATCCTGAACATAGACAGCCGAACACACACAACTCATGTCGCCCCCCCCCCACACATGACACTCGTCACTAGCAGGCTACCCGCCCAATGGAAGAAATAACACCTCAAATCATACAATGGAAACATTGCAAACAATAAAATACGAAAGAGGCACACGCAACGATACCTACTAAATGTAAAGGAAACGTCTAGTCTTCCGCCTACATTGTTGGAACGTTGCCGGCACCGGACGGTGCCATGCAGCGCCAGCGTCCTGACCGAAGACGAGGCCCGGTAACTGGTGAAAACGTCACATTTGTGGGAGATTTATACCCAGTGTGGCTGAAAGTCCTTTGAAAAGTTACGTTCTGTCGTCTGCGCAGTGTGCGATGGAAAATAAAGCGGGCTGTTTTATGTTCTGTACCCACAAGTGCAGGTCGTACGTGGTGTCCGATTTTTGCATGGCGTGAAGGTGAACGTTGAGATCGGAGGTGCGTGTTCTTAATCTGGCGTGCAGTGTGTTTTCTGTTTTGTTGCCTGACGTGAAGTAAGCAGGTGGTGATGTGCAAAGGTGTTTGTGAATTCCTGTCTCAAGCTGTTCTAAAGGTGAGCCTAATACATACCACGGCCACAATTACCCCGCGTACATGAGCAGGCAAAACTTCCAATAGGACGCGATTATGGAAACTTACGAGAACATTGTTAGGCTTTTCGGATGTCTTTGGTATGTTGGAAGCCAGTTTATTAATGCTAAATAATCAGTTTTCCTAATCGCATCGCATACGAAAGTTTCGCTGTTCAAGCAAACGTTAGTTAGGTACCGTAGTTTAGGGGCGCATCGACTGCATAGGTCATATAGCATCCATAACTGTCATTTAGACATATAATCGAGTGAACGTCAGTTCAGACAACAAGTTATAAGACGACGTCGAATCTGTTCATGATAGAACTGGTACCAGCCATGTCAGCATCGTTATGTTAATGACGGGTGTCGATCACGGAAAATCTCATTTCCAAGAGGAATTTAAAAAGCTGTCCCGAGTGAACGATGATAAATGGGGCCGATATATCGAATGCCGCACCACTGAAGGCCCGCCCGCGCGCCGTCACCTACCAGGGTCCGTTCCGTCCGCCAGACCGCACACTATTCAGCAGGCTTCCGCAGGCTTCCCCGCCGGAGCGGCTCGCACTCGGCGGCCTCGGCCGGCCCTGTCGTGAGGTCATCAGCACATGTGCAGCGCACCCGCCACCGTTGTGCCCGTATTGGCTATTTATGCATCACTACTGACCGCCGGGAATGTTCCCGCCAAATCCCCGGTGCACATATCCAGTTCACCACCGCCCGCCACCGGCCTGATTCCGTGGCCGGAGGCGTCCTCTCCGGCCCGCGGTGATTCCGGCGGCCGGTGAACTGCGACGATGCTGGTGAACCAGCGGGTTTGACGATGACGTGACACACGTCGCCCGGTGACGTAACGACGCGCCGGTCGTCTCGCCGCCGGCCCGCGTGCCCGGCGCGGCGGCGGGGTGGCCGCGCGGCGACTCCGTCCGCGGCCGGCCCGGCCGACAATAGCCACACGATGCAACGCCGCGCGCCGGTTTCTCCGCCGCTTTCTCCGATGCGGATAAACAGCTGGCGCGTCGTGATTGTGCGCTGGCGTCGACGCCGTGCCGCCGGTACCGGCGCGGGGGCGACTGCCATCTCTGTCCGTCCCGCCTCGCCGGCGACTGCCACATCTGCCCGTCCCGTGTCGCCGGCGACTGCCATCTCTGTCACTCCCGTGTCGCCGGCGACTGCCACCTCTGCCCGTCCCGTCTCGCCGGCGACTGCCATCTCTGCCACTCCCGTGTCGCCGGCGTAATAAATAGCCTTGTCAAGTTTCATTCCCGGGGTATTTATGCGTCTGTCGGAAAACTCGTCCAAAATGGCCGTGGTAACTGCTGGAAACTTCTCAGCATTAGTATCTTTTATGGCCATCAGTTGCCGACTTGTTTCGTGCTCTCTAGAAAGCCTTCCCTACATGGGTACATAAACTGGGCATGCCATGACTACGCGAATACATGTCATGACTACGCAACTACCTGCCATGACTACGCGCGACTACCTGTCATGACTACATCACTACCTGTCATGACTACGCAACTATCTGCCATGATTACATGACTACCTGCCATGACTACGCGACTACCTGCCATGACTACATGCCTGCCTACCGTGACTACATGCCTGCCTGCCGTGACCACATGACTAACTGTCAACCCCGGTGTCGACTGTTGACATTGACACGGTTTGGCTGCGCCCCGGCGATGGGGCAATGTTCCGGCACCCAGCCGGCCGTGTCGCGCGTGTCAGTTCACGCGTGCCAGTACACGCTGTGACGTGGTACCGTGTCACGTGTGCCAGTACACGCTGTGACGTGGTACCGTGTCACGTGTGCCAGTACGCGCTGTGACGTGGTACCGTGTCACGTGTGCCAGTACACGCTGTGACGTGGTACCGTGTCACGTGTGCCAGTACGCGCTGTGACGTGGTACCGTGTCACGTGTGCCAGTACACGCTGTGACGTGGTACCGTGTCACGTGTGCCAGTACACGCTGTGACGTGGTACCGTGTCACGTGTGCCAGTACACGCTGTGACGTGGTACCGTGTCACGTGTGCCAGTACACGCTGTGACGTGGTACCGTGGCACCATGTTCCGACACCCAGCTGGCCGCGTGCTGCGGCGCTCGCCGAGGCAGGCTCGTGACCGACGCCGGCACACTTCCGTCTCCGGTGACCGTGCCTGGCGCCCTGTCGGCCGGCGTCTCGGCCATCACCCGCCGTCACAACATCGACCATGGAGCGCAAAACACAAGGCCAACCACAGACATTCCAACAGCATTGTAGCGAAAGGGCTGGCTTCCTTCCCATGCAGCTGGGGTGGCTTCGGCAGATTCCAATACCCACGCATAGTAACAACAGGGTCGACAGGGGGCCCAGAGGGCGGATAGAGGCTCAATAAAGAGCCAACAGATGGTCAATAGAGGACCATCGGTTAAGAAGATGGATACTGGCCTACGACTGACAGTTACTGCCTACTCCCACCGCAGCTATTGTGAGCGCGGTGAGCCCCCACCAGCTCCTACACAAACTCCACGCTGGTCCGTGTCCAATGGCTGCTGGTGGCCACGGCGCCCCACCATTGGTTCTCTGAGTGGCTTCTTTAAAAAATAGCGGAGGAAATGACGTCATAGAGTCCACCGCTATCCATTTCCTGGAGCCGTTACGGTATACAGAAGGACGTTTACACCAAAATACATGTAATTTCCCATTCGATGAGAAAAAGAATGTGCGAGCAAATGTGTTCAAAAATCCGAGCAGATGCTGCATTATTTAGGAAATAACACGAAAAAGTGGCGAAAAAAAGAGTTAAATTCACATCGGGCGGGTGCAGCGAAAAGGAGATATATCCTGGCTTATGCAAGACCGACTGTACCCGGGACCAGCATCATAGCGAAATGGATAGTTGATTACAAGACCAAACCAAGCGTGGCTGCAAACGCTGACATCATCGGTGACAAAATAATGCACGTCTCGTAAGTTGGCATCGACCTGATCAAGAACGTTGAAAGCACACAACCTTGAAGAATGTTCGAAAGCCGACGACCCCACCTGTGAAGTGCCCGCCTTTCGCCACGCCATCCGCACATGACAACACACCGCCGTAACGTGTGACGGCGCGACACTCCCTCGACTCAGCGCGCGTCACGCTGCCACGTGCTGCGGCAATGGCGGCCGCGCCGGCGGAGAAAGCCGCGCCGTCGTCCAGCCGTGAACCGCACACCTCCGGCCCGCAGTGGAACGGCGGCCGTCCGGCTGGTACAGACGGCCGCCCGGCTGGTACAGACGGCCGCCCGGCTGGTACAGATGGCCGCCCGGCTGGTACAGATGGCCGCCCGGCTGGTACAGATGGCCGCCCGGCTGGTACAGATGGCCGCCCGGCTGGTACAGACGGCCGCCCGGCTGGTACAGACGGCCGCCCGGCTGGTACAGATGGCCGTCCGGCTGGTACAGATGGCCGCCCGGCTGGCCCAACACGCCGGCTGGTGTCACGACCGGCCGCAGCCCGCCGGCGCGCCGCCCGACCGACACAGCGAGCGCGATCACGACCCGTTGGGTGGCCAGGTGACGTTCAGATCACTCCGGGTCAGGCCGCCACAGGACGCCGACCACACCCGATCACATAGATAGGTGAGACCGGCGAGCGCCAGGACCCATCGCACGAGGTCAATCCTCATCAAGTCAGCCGGTAAAATACCAGTCACGCCGAGCTACACCCCTGCATAGACGTCTGGTCGTCGAGGTCGAGACGGAGGAGTCGGGTCACACTCGGGCATCGTCGAGACCACAGAGCCGACAGACAAGGGCCTGCTCAAGTAGTGACGGTTCAGGGTTCAGGACCGGGGCGCTCGTGACGGGCCCGGACAGTGCTGCTCCCGCACCACTGAGTGGGGAAGGACAGTGACCTGTCCAAGTATTGACAGTTCGGGGTTCAGGACCGGGGCGCTCGTGACGTTACCGGGGAGTGCTCCTCCCGAACCACTGCGTGGGACCTGTCGAAGTAGTGACGGTTCGGGGTTCAGAACCGAGGCGCTGGTGACGGGCCCGGAGAGCGCTCCTCACGCACCACTGCGTGCAGTCGTGTCTGGCGATAAACACCGGCCGTGTGGCTGCACCTCGAGCAGCCATGCCGGCCCCGGGACGGCGCCACGGTCGGCTACGGTCGCAGACGGCCCTGGTCGGCCACGGCACGCCGGATACAGCCGGGGGCAGCCAGAGACAGTCGGCACAGCCCGGCACAGCCCGGCACAGCCGGAGTCGGCTCCGACACGAGTCTGCCCGGACGGCGGTAGCCGGAGAGCCGGAAACACCCCGGTACTGCCGGAACAGCCAGCCATAACGTGGATCGATCCAGCTGGATTTTATAGGAGAGGTCAAGGGTGAGTATCTTATTCCGTAGTGACCATAACTACGGAAGCCGAAATAATAGCATGGAAAACACAATTGTTCTTACTGCTAAGGGGAAGGGACGGAACACTAACCCAGATCATCCATTGTTTAGCGTCAGTGACATACAATCAACTGCAGGAACGCACTGTCTGAACAAGCAAAGGCAGGCGTACCGCACCAAGAAAACGCGCTGTTGCCCTTCCATGCTATCGCTCCCTGTGCATTTGTGCAGCTGAAGTGGTATTAAATTCACGTGATGACATTCGGCGAACGCAGAAGCACACCCGTCACAGATCCGAGAATGTCGTCGGTCTGTCAACGTCAGCAGAGCCGGGTGGTACTTCCACGAGCCAGAGGCCAGCAGAGCCAGAGGTCACTTCTGACCCAAGAGCGCCGACGACGTGCCATTGTCGGCACCCGACAAACACGCTGCACACGAGTCCTACTCGCCACGACGCCTGCCGGCCTTCATCGACATCAGCTGACAGGTTGGTGGGTGTCCAACTGCTGCTGGGCAGCCGGTGGTCCCATGCACGACCGCGCTGCCGCTGTGCCACAGTAGCACCACAGTGCGACGGCCGGCGGGGCTGCTTTAGCAGCGCCAGCTTCTGGGTCACCGACGAAGAGCAGCCAGCTGTCGGCAGCGCGGCCGGCCTTCGGAGTGGCCGAAAAAGCGATTGCCGCCGGCGCGTCCAGCTGTGGTCCGCTCGGCGTCTGTCGGCCACTGCCACTGGTCGACTGTCGACCAGCTGGCGGCCCGGCCCAGCCGCGCCGACCACCACGTCCCGTCGTCCGACACGCACGGACGGCCGACAACTCGGCGCACTCCCGCACCATCGTTCGGGCTTCGGGGCGCTTCGACTGCGTTGGTCGCGTAGCTTCCCGCATCATCAGACCGTGTGATGAGAGACAGGCTGGGAATCCATTCGTCACGATCTCGGCAGCGTTGTCCCAAACGAACGCATGCGACGGGCCGCGGTAGTCTCCAGGGAGTTGAATTATTGGCCGTGAGATCCTCGGCTAGAATCACACAACCGGCGGGATTGCCGAGTCCACCCGCGAGCAACCAGCGTGAGAGGCTGGCGACGCTATATGACCCAGCAGTCGGATGAGCCGTAAAATTACCCAAGAACGCATGCAGAACGGGCGGAAGCCGGCACAGGTGGAACTCTTGCCGAGGTGTTCGGGCTTGCGCACCGTCTCGGGCGTCTGTCGCGCTCGCAGCCATCTGCCGTCTCCACACGGTCCACATGGAAGTCTGCAGCACGCCTAATCAGTTTCCTTGACGTCTCGAACGGATGTTTCAGCACCACTGACCGCGTCACGTGCCCGAAAGATAAACGAATCGTGACCACCAACACATGTTGCCAATCCGGTCTGCCAGCCGGCGACAACCGCTGAACACACGACCAATCTGGAGACAATAGTGGCGCACACGGACCGCCCTGGAGATGCTCGCGACAGATACGAGCAACAGCCAGGCAGACACAGGCCCACGTGTCGTGTAAACGAACGGTAATGGCCTCTGGAATCCACTAATGATGAACTTACGGCGAGGTTTTCGGCTCACCACCGATGATTAACAATCAGTTTCTATTTACCATTGCGGAGGTAAATAATCGAACACGTGTTTGAGCCGGTCCCAATTTCTAGCCGACTGATGTTCGACAAGCAGGAAGTAAGTCACGAGCATTAATGCTCTTCTCGCTTCATTGGACGACCTGTATTTCCCATTACTCGCTTCGATAGACAGACAACGGCCGTTCCTGTGCTCTGGCGCTTCCTTATCGAGGGCTCTATCGGTACTTAAGATTGCTGAGACACCTCACTTGCCTGCAGCCGCAGCTGGGGGCGGCCCATGTCAAGGACATCAGCATGACAATCACAGTGTATCAGCTAGAGTGGAGATGACAGCCCACATTTCGACGTACACGTGTCAGTGTCACGTCACATAGCACACACTGCCACTCCGATAACAGTGCTGCCTCACGGGCTGGCCTTGATATATATATATATATATATATATATATATATATATATATATATATATATATATATATATATATATATAGATATACATAGATATATATAAATATATATATAGATATATATATATATATATAGATATATTAGATATACATAGATATATATAAATATATATATATATATATATATATAGTATATATATATATATATACATATATGGAGATATGTGGAGAAGCAGCACCTAGAGCCCATAAGGCTATGCAAAAGCATCACGGGAAATTGTCCGAAGACTTCGAAAACTCCACTGGTGCTCCCGACAGTTGTGCACGATGAAGAAGTGCGGCGGGGTGCCGGAGTGGTCAAGATGTTGGGCTCTGGATGCCGAGGTCCCAGGTTCAACGCTCGCAGCACTCGGGGCATTTCCCAATCCCGCGGCCCACCGGCGAAACAGTGTGGGCGGCGCCATTAGCCGTGATCGTACATTAAGTGCATCGTAAACCACCCAATAAACAATAAACACGATACAAAAAGGTACGGGAATAGCGCCGATCGATTAGAAACGCATCGTGCAGTTGATAAGAGCACCAGCAGCTCACTGGTCAGTAGGATAACCGGGGACAGAGCTGGAGACGGCCTGAGTGACTGTGTCGAAGGTCTGATCGGCTCTGTCCACAGCCTGCGTCACAGAGCGCTGTCCGGGCCGACAGCCATCGGCTCAGAGACGCTTCACTGCCCCCCTCCTAACCCGCATCGATCTGCTGAAATGGTGCCGTGAACGCGACTCTCCTTACAAGCAGCAGCGGCGCCTCGTGACGGCGTGTCCCACGACGACTGCTGGTGAGCGGTGCCTGCCAGGGCTGGTGGAATTGGATACGGCGTCTTGTGCTTTTGCACTGCCAAATCTGCCACCTGCGTCAGACTCCGTCAGTGAGCAGGCGTGGGTCGGTGGACGGGCGTGGGTCAGTGGACGAGGCGTGGGTAGGTGGACGAGGCGTGGGTCGGTGGACGAGGCGTGGGTCAGTGGACGGGCGTGGGTCGGTGGACGGGCGTGGGTCGGTGGACGGGCGTGGGTCAGTGGACGGGCGTGGGTCAGTGGACGGGCGTGGGTCGGTGGACGAGGCGTGGGTCGGTGGACGGGCATGGGTCGGTGGTCGAGGCGTGGGTCGGTGGTCGAGGCGTGGGTCGGTGGTCGAGGCGTGGGTCGGTGGTCGAGGCGTGGGTCGGTGGTCGAGGCGTGGGTCGGTGGACGGGCGTGGGTCGGTGGTCGAGGCGTGGGTCGGTGGTCGAGGCGTGGGTCGGTGGACGGGCGTGGGTCGGTGGACGGGGGTGGGTCGGTGGACGGGGGTGGGTCGGTGGACGGGCGTGGGTCGGTGGACGGGCGTGGGTCGGTGGACGGGCGTGGGTCGGTGGACGAGGCGTGGGTCGGTGGACGGGCGTGGGTCGGCCAGGAGAAATAGAAGTGATGAGGTGTGGGTCGATGAAGAGGTGCGGATCAGCGAGCAGGTGTGGGTCGCTGAGGAGGCATAGATTGGTGACGGAATGTAGGTTGGTGCGGAGGTTTGGGTTGTTCAGATGTGGGTTTGTAAGGAGGCATAAGCGTTGCCAATGCGGACGATTCGTCTCCCAAACTTCGTGAACCTTAACGCTACACCCATGCCGTTGCGCGGAAAGAGTCGACCCAAAAATCCTCAAATCCCTCTGTCGAAAATTGGTGCGACACTACTGTGGGGTGTGGCTCGATAATACGAGAGCCGGCGATGAGGAGTGCGTTGGCAAGGAGGTACATATCGGTAATGAGGTATGGATCGGTGAAGAGGTGTGAGTCAGTGAGCGGGTGCAGAACCATAAGGTGTATATTGTTGACAAGGTGTGGGTTGGTGCGGAGGTGTGTAGTTAGTTAGTTATTTGAGTTTTAGGGCGCCTCGACCAAAATTGTGATCATTTAGCGCCCATAACGTTAATTTAACATGCGGAGGTGTGTATTAGTGAGGAGACATAGACGTTGCAAATGCGGGGGATGCGTCTCCAAATTTCGTGAAAATTAACGCTGCATCCATGCCAATCCAAAATCTATCACGACACAATTGGGAGGTGTGGGACTACCAACCAACACTTCCTCACCACCTCACAACTCCTCACCAACTCACACCTCCTCACCAACCCACACCTCTCACTGACCCACACCTCCTCACCAACCCACACCCCCTCACCAACCCACACCTCCTCACTGACCCACACCCCCTCACCAACCCACACCTCCTCACCAACTCACACCCCCTCACCAACCCACACCTCATCACCAACCCACACCTCCTCACCAACCCACACCTCCTCGCCAACCCACACCTCCTCACTGACCCACACCTCCTCACCAACCCACACCTCACCTCCTCACTGACCCACACCTCCTCACCAACCCACACCTCACCTCCTCACTGACCCACACCTCCTCACCAACCCACAACTCCTCACCAACACTCACCTCCTCACCAACTCACACCTCACTGACCCACACCTCATCACCAACCGATACTGTAGGCTGATGAGGTGTGGGTCAATGAGCGTGTACGGATTAGTGAGCGGGTGTGGGTCAGTAGGCAAGGGAGGGTCGGTGAGGCGTGCGTTGGTGATGAGATGTGGGTTGGTGAGGTGTGGGTCGGTGAGCAGGCATGAATCGGTGAGCGGGTGTCGGTCGGTGAGCCGTCGCCGGGTCGGCCGACGGTGACCCCTCCCGGTCGCGTGCAAGCCGCCTGAGAACGCTCCCAGGCCGGCCGGAGAAACCGTCCGAGTGTGGCGCGCCGACGCTGGCGTGGTTGGCACGGTGGGTACCGGCCGCCGCCACCGCTGCCAACAGTGGCGCAACATCGCGCCAATAGGCCGACATCACAACCACAACAATGACGACATCGCAACACCCGACAACACCACTCCCGCAATACCCACTACCACCACTACCATAACACACAACAACACCACTCCCGCAATACCCAACACTACCACTACCATAACACCCAACAACACCACTCCCGCAATACCCAACACTACCACTACCATAACACCCAACGACAGCACTCCCGCAATACCCAACACTACCAGTACCATGACACCCAACAACACCGCTATCGCAACACCTAATAATACCACTACCAGATCACCCAACAATGCTGTCATCGCAACACACAACGACACCGCAACATACCACCAAACAATGCCACCGCTACAACATTGAACCATACCACCACTGCAACACCAAACAACACCACCACTGCAACACCCAAATCATACCGCTACCGCAGCCCAACAACTTCGTAACTGCGCAAAAGGAACAGGCGTCACCTGACTATCCAACAAAGCCGCCACTCAGCAGTGCAGCCATCCAAGAGTGTCACCATCCAGCAGTGACGGTACCGGTGGTGTCACCACAACACCCAGCAGTGACGGTACCGGTGCCGGTGGTGTCACCACAACACCCAGCAGTGCCGTCTCGCACCAGACCCGTCACCAGCAGTGACGGTACCGTTGCCGGTGGTGTCGCCACACCACCCAGCAGTGCCGTCTCGCACCAGACCCGTCACCAGCAGTGACGGTGCCGGTGACGTCACCGCAGCACCGATCACTGCCGTCATCGCGCGCGCACAATGCCCGATCGACGACAGCACACCGCGGGCAGCATTTGTCACGGCCAAACGAAGCGCACCGCCGGCTGTCGTGGGAACCGACCGCGCAACCAGCCCGAGATGCGCCGTTTTTACTTCAGGCGCGCCGGAGCACGACCGGGTGATCTGTCCAGTGGGCAGACACGCTGTCGGGCTGGCCTGGTGGGCCGCTGTCACGCAGCCAACACGTCCTCATCACTGCAAGAGGTGGCCACATCCTGTCCCCGACCGCAAATTAAGCTATGCCCGATCATGATAGAACAGAGACGAAAAGTCAGTTAGTTGGTCATTTGGGCTTAGGGGCGCATCGATCGCGTTGGTCATACAGCACCAAGAGACGAAAGGTCAAATAAAATTGACGGCAATTGGGGCTAAACGCCGGGGCGACCTTTGAAGATCGATACATCTGAGCACACACTAACCATCGTACAACAGAGCGGACGCACACTAGAGCACAATAGGAGAATCTAGGAAAAACAGACGACACACGGAGAAAGTGCACTGCGTTGGTCCTAGGGGAGATGATCCGGACTGGTAAAACAACGCAAAAAAGGCACGAGTATTCGCAACAAATAACTTCACATCATGATAGGGAGTCCACACAGACTGAAACGTTGGCATTGAGCGTGAACGGAATGTGTGCCTTCTCCGAGAGACGGCCGTCGTGGAAAGGCGTGCCGGCAGGGGGCGTGACGGGCGGCCGCGGTGACAAGAAAAGGTGTGCCGGTGGGGGGCATGATGAGCGGGCGCGCTGCTACGGAAAGGTGTGTCGTTAGGAGGCATGATGAGCGGGCGCGCTGCTACGGAAAGGTGTGTCGTTAGGAGGCATGATGAGCGGGCGCGCTGCTACGGAAAGGTGTGTCGTTAGGAGGCATAATGAGCGGGCGCTGCTACGGAAAGGTGTGTCGTTAGGAGGCATGATGAGCGGGCGCGCTGCTACGGAAAGGTGTGTCGTTAGGAGGCATAATGAGCGGGCGCGCTGCTACGGAAAGGTGTGTCGTTAGGAGGCATGATGAGCGGGCGCGCTGCTACGGAAAGGTGTGTCGTTAGGAGGCATGATGAGCGGGCGCGGTGACACGGAAAGGTGTGTCGTTAGGAGGCATGATGAGCGGGCGCGGTGACACGGAAAGGTGTGTCGTTAGGAGGCATGATGAGCGGGCGCGGTGACACGGAAAGGTGTGTCGTTAGGAGGCATGATGAGCGGGCGCGGTGACACGGAAAGGTGTGTCGTTAGGAGGTATGATGAGCGGGCGCGGTGACACGGAAAGGTGTGCCGGTAGTGCGACGTGATGAGAGGCCGCTGTGCTATCAAACGGCGTGTTGTTGGTGAAACGTGAGAGGCGACCATTTCATGGAAAGGCGTGTCGACAGGTGGACGGTCACGCCGGCTATTGTCGAGATGGATGGGACAACGACTGCCGAGCTGGGGCGGAACTGTCGCTGACCACGCCAACAGACGCCAACAGACAACGGCGTGTTGTGGTCCAGCACAGAGCTGAGACGATACGGTGTAGCGGCCAGAGCTGAGACGATACGGTGTACCGACCAGAGCTGAGACAACACGGGGTACCGACCAGAGCTGAGACGATACGGTGTAGCGGCCAGAGCTGAGACAACACGGGGTACCGACCAGAGCTTGAGACGATACGGTGTAGCGGCCAGAGCTGAGACAACACGGGGTACCGACCAGAGCTGAGACAATACGGGGTACCGGCCAGAGCTGAGACAACACGGGGTACCGACCAGAGCTGAGACAATGCGGTGTACCGGCCAGAGCTGAGACAACACGGGGTACCGACCAGAGCTGAGACAACACGGGGTACCGGCCAGAGCTGAGACGATACGGTGTAGCGGCCAGAGCTGAGACAATGCGGTGTACCGGCCAGAGCTGAGACAATGCGGTGTACCGGCCAGAGCTGAGACAACACGGGGTACCGACCAGAGCTGAGACAACACGGGTACCGACGAGAGCTGAGACAACACGGGGTACCGGCCAGAGCTGAGACAATACGGGGTACCGGCCAGAGCTGAGATAACGCGGTGTAGCGGCCAGAGCTGAGACAATACGGTGTACCGGCCAGAGCTGAGACAACGCGGGGTACCGGCCAGAGCTGAGACGATACGGTGTAGCGGCCAGAGCTGAGACAATGCGGTGTAGCGGCCAGAGCTGAGACAACACGGGGTACCAATCAGAGCTGAGACGATACGGTGTAGCGGCCAGAGCTGAGACAACACGGGGTACCGGCCAGAGCTGAGACGATACGGTGTAGCGGCCAGAGCTGAGACAACACGGGGTGCCGGCCAGAGCTGAGACAATACGGGGTGCCGGCCAGAGCTGAGATAACGCGGTGTAGCGGCCAGAGCTGAGACAATACGGTGTACCGGCCAGAGCTGAGACAACGCGGGATACCGGCCAGAGCTGAGACGATACGGTGTAGCGGCCAGAGCTGAGACAACACGGTGTACCGGCCAGAGCTGAGACAACACGGGGAACCGACCAGAGCTGAGACGATACGGTGTACCGGCCAGAGCTGAGACAACACGGGGTACCGACCAGAGCTGAGACAATACGGTGTACCGGCCAGAGCTGAGACAACACGGTGTACCGACCAGAGCTGAGACAATACGGTGTACCGGCCAGAGCTGAGACAACACGGGGTACCGACCAGAGCTGAGACAATACGGTGTACCGGCCAGAGCTGAGACAATGCGGTGTACCGGCCAGAGCTTGGGCCAATGCGGTGTACCGGGACGAGCTGAGACAATGCGAGTGCCAGCCAGAGCTGAGACGATACGGTGTACCGGCCAGAGCTGAGACAACACGTGGTACCGACCATAGCTGAGACAACACGGGGAACCGACCAGAGCTGAGACGATACGGTGTACCGGCCAGAGCTGAGACAACACGTGGTACCGACCAGAGCTGAGACAATACGGTGTACCGGCCGGAGCTGAGACAACACGGGGTACCGACCAGAGCTGAGACAATACGGTGTACCGGCCAGAGCTGAGACAACACGGGGTACCGACCAGAGCTGAGACAATACGGTGTACTGGCCAGAGCTGAGACAACACGGGGTACCGACCAGAGCTGAGACAATACGGTGTACCGGCCAGAGCTGAGACAATGCGGTGTACCGGCCAGAGCTTGAGACAATGCGGTGTACCGGGACGAGCTGAGACAATGCGAGTGCCAGCCAGAGCTGAGACGATACGGTGTACCGGCCAGAGCTGAGACGATACGGTGTACCGGCCAGAGCTGAGACAACACGGGGTACCGACCAGAGCTGAGACGATACGGGGAACCGACCAGAGCTGAGACGATACGGTGTACCGGCCAGAGCTGAGACAACACGGGGTACCGACCAGAGCTGAGACAATACGGTGTACCGGCCAGAGCTGAGACAACACGGGGTACCGACCAGAGCTGAGACAATACGGTGTACCGGCCAGAGCTGAGACAACACGGGGTACCGACCAGAGCTGAGACAATACGGTGTACCGGCCAGAGCTGAGACAATGCGGTGTACCGGCCAGAGCTGAGACAATGCGGTGTACCGACCAGAGCTGAGACAACACGGTGTACCGACCAGAGGTGAGACGGTACGGTGTACCGGCCAGAACCGATACTATTCAATGAACAAAAGATGATGATGGGTTCCTCCGATAATGCCGGCTTCGTCAGACGAGCGAGCGATGACTATGAATAAGTCGACACACACTCATGCATACACCCACGTTCCATCGGCACTTGACGAAACAACTGTTGAAGGCCCAGCTATAGAAGGCAACATAGACAGAATAACAACCACGCAAGTCACATATTTCACCAGACATTGACACACCCACACACACTCCACCCGATTAAAACGTATCACATAATCGACCAACCATTGGCAGTGGACAGGTGCCAGCAGCGACCTTGCAAGGCCACGTCCCTTGCAATGCCAACCAGACAGGGGTCACCGCATGCTCGTTGGACGCCATGGACTGCGCACCACAGCGGCCCAGACGGTGTCGGCCGGGTCCACAGAGCGGCGCCGTGTGCACGGCCGAGGTCAGGGCTGACACAACACTCGGTGACGGCCAGAGGCGGCCTACTCACCTCCGTCAGCGCGTGTAGTTGACCCTCGTGTACGCAGACTCCCATAAACCTGCAACAGGAGCGGGCCAGCGTCAGTGTGCTAATGCGTCGGTTAGCTGGGTGGCGTCAGTGTGCTAATGCGTCGGTCAGTGGGGCGTGAGGGCGTGAGAACGCGCGAATGTGATGGCTAATGGCACTCGCTGGATCGGAACGGTCACACGCCAGGGTCGCGGCTACAGGTTCAGGCTGTCCGTCCAGGACCACTGGTCCGGGCTTTGGGACCAATACTCGCTGGTTCGGGACAACTGGCCCATACTGTTGGTCCACAACTGGTGTGCACGGTGTACAGCAGGCTGCCGATCTAGGACCAGTGGCCCGGCATCGTTAGTCGTTTGTCCAGGACGACTGGGCCGTACTGTTGGTCCACAACTGGTGTGCACGGTGTACAGCAGGCTGCCGATCTAGGACCAGTGGCCCGGCATCGTTAGTCGTTTGTCCAGGACAACTGGCCCATACTGTTGGTCCACAACTGGTGTGCACGCTGTACAGCAGGCTGCCCATCTAGGACCAGTGGCCCGGCATCGTTAGTCGTTTGTCCAGGACAACTGGCCCATACTGTTGGTCCACAACTGGTGTGCACGGTGTACAGCAGGCTGCCCATCTAGGACCAGTGGCCCGGCATCGTTAGTCGTTTGTCCAGGACAACTGGCCCATACTGTTGGTCCACAACTGGTGTGCACGGTGTACAGCAGGCTGCCCATCTAGGACCAGTGGCCCGGCATCGTTAGTCGTTTGTCCAGGACGACTGGTCCGTACTGTTGGTCCACAACTGGTGTGCACGCTGTACAGTAGGCTGCCGATCTAGGACCAGTGGCCCGGTATCGTTAGTCGTTTGTACAGTGCCGGCAGACGCTAGTGCAGGACTACGGCCGCCAGTAGCTACTATCTGGCCGCCACTCGTCCACCCCGCTGGGGCGGGGAGACACTTCCTGGACCAAGTGCGCACGTGCACAGACATTCCCGCAATATCCTGCTGGACCCAGCAGACGTCCGGCCAGTGCCAGCCCCACCACCAGCCCACCGGTGGTGATAGCAGAACCGTGCACCAGATCGCAAACCAATGGTCAGGGGCGGGGCATCCGGGGATTGGGCCCGGCAGAAGCGCAGGTCACCGCGCGCCAACTCTGCCTCATCTCTGGCATCGGATTTTCGCCCAAGGGCCGGCCGGAGACAGTCGGCTCAGTTTGTCAGAGCGTCTGCTCATCTCGCATCGCCACTCTCACCGCGGTCTAGTCTGGAGGGGCGACGCCGAGCGACCGGAGACAAAAAGCCACCCACCACCCGCCGTCCGCCACAGGGACGCTGCCACCCGCCACCCGCCACAGGGACGCTGCCGTGGCGCGTCATTACCGACCGACCGACGCCGAACACTAAAGGACTGTTCACACCTAGCGTAATCTTGACGCACTGTCGGAATCGACACAAAGCTAGCGGACAGTTAGCATGGGGCCCAATGAGTCTGCCGATTCTGCCATTGCGTCGGCCTTGCGTCAGCTGTCTGCCGAGTCCTACAAAACGCTGGTGATTTCCGAGCGGACAAAGTTGGATTTTTTCAACTTTTTCCGCTCGGCGCACCAGCGGCCTTGACGCAAGGTCGACAGACTGCTCGGGCTAATCTGTGGTCGCCATATTTGCTGATCTTCGATGATATATTTGCTGCTATATTTGCTATATCTGCTATATTTGCTGATATTCACTGGTCTGTCGACGCGTCAATATTACGCCCAGTGCGTCGGGATTACGCCTAGTCCGTCATTGCGCTGGCTTGTTTGCGTCGAGATTATGTTAGGTGTGAACAGTCCATTAGAGCGCGGCCGCCGAGCGGACAGACTCGCACGTCAGCAGCCACCGACCGGGAGTCGCAGACGTGACCAAAATGACTAACCCGAGCGCACTGATCAAATCATTTCCAATAATCTGACTCATTCTGCTCCAGCGCGGAGGAAGTGCGCAGTGCCCGGTGCCCAGTGCCCGGTGCTGCGCCGGTAGCGAGCTGCCGTTGTGTGTGACTCCCAGAGCGGGGAAGGGGAGGGGAAGAGGGTGGGGGTGGCTTCCATGACCGGTCGGGTCGCGCGGTAGCCCGGCCCTGACCCGACGCGGCCGCTACTTACGACACTGCGCAGCGGCGGCAAGTGTGAAGATGACGTCACACACCGCGCCGCGCCCCTCCGATCCTCCCACGCTAGCCGAGACGGCGTCTGTCCCAGCTGAATGGAAGATCTCGCCTCGCGTCGGTGGCGTGCGCGACAACGCAGGAAGTTGGCTTCCTCAGTGGAATCTGTTTACGACGGTAGTCGCGCCCTGACGCCCAAACAACCAACTTTGTAATTAATTAATTTTGTTTACAAGAATATTTGATGAAAGAACAGATCAACTCTGTCATTAGAACATTAAATCGTTGCGATTTACTGAAGCTAGGGGTCTCCATATCCCCGAGTGCTTTTTGATACGTTGTTTTTGTTTTCTTCGTTTGTATTGGCGCCACAGCTACCATCCATGACCGTGAAACTGTGAGATTCAGTGATTAGAAAGCAAGCGTTACTACAAACGAGACTTTTGAGAAGTTCCCAACATTCAGACAGAGAAGCAACGACTGAATGATTGCAGTTAACAATACTCTAGCTGGCAGAATGCCATGGTGGGTGCCACCGGAATGGTTGGTCTTCTTATTGCCCCATCGTTTCTATCTCTAGAGTTGGAATGGTGAGACTTCTTTTTGTCCCATCGTCTCTATCCATCTCTACTGTTGGAATGGTGGGTCTTCTTATTTTTTCAATCGTCTCCATCCATCTCTATATCTCATCTACCACTGTAGCTATCTCTTTCCCTCCCTCCCCCCTCTTCTTCTTCTTCTCCTTCTCCTTCTCCCTCTCACTCGCCTCCCATCCTCTCCACCTCTCTCTCTCTCTATCCGTCTTTCTATTCTCCCCACTTGACTAGGCAGAACTAGCTCGAGTGAGCTATGAGATACTTTGCTTTTCTGAACACGGGTCGGAAGCGAGGCGAGAGGAGCGAGAGAGAAAGGACGATAACGTCGACAGCTGTATATTGTCGCAGCTCTAAGAAAAATTCAGAGATCGTTTCTCGCAACCACCGAAACTTACCACCGACAGTCGGGTGTCGAGGACGCTGTTGCCCTTAGATGTAGGTCACACTTTCCTTTCAAAGTAATAGTAGACTTGAAGCACGTGGAGTCCCGTGTCTGTGAGAAACATGGTCCGCTTGGAATGTTCAGCGCCAACGGACATCATAACCCAACAATTAATTGCAAACATGGCCCGTTTGGAATGATCAACGCCTACGGACACCATAACCCGACAATTCACTACAAACATGGCCCGCTTGGAATGATCGGCGCCTACGGATACCATAACCCGACAATTCATTACGGTGGCGCAAACGGAACCGGGGCTCTCACCGACAGCTATCCAACAAAACTTGTTTGCAATTTGTCTGAAATACAGTCCGTCCGCATACATTTTCCATCGGCGGTAAGAACTGCATCAATACTTTCATTGTTTGTTTTAGGGATACAAATAAGATGTGAACTTGCACATATCAAATTCCCATGGAATTATGTGCTACAACTTATATTATGTGCAGTGCCAAACGTTACACCAGCCTGTGGGTGAAGGGAATTAACGCTAGCTGCATCTTATACATGGTAGACGTAAGAGACGACCCGATATGTACCAGTAATGCATGCAAATAAAGAAACAACATATTTCGTTTCGATGCAAATATCTTACATATATGCTGTTTTACACCACATGATATAAATTTTAACGCATTATTGATGCGAAATACTTGCACGGCGAGACTATGATAAATGGCATTGCCGGGGCTTCGGGACGAACCGCCATCGGGATGACATGGTGCACAAATACCCAGCACCACTGTTACAAACCCACTGCCAAAGGTTGTCCGGTTGACATGGTGCACAAATACCCAGCACCACTGTTACAAACACAGTACAAAAGGTTGTCGGGTTGACATGGTGCACAAATACCCAGCACCACTGTTACAAACCCACTACAAAAGGTCGTCGGGTTGGCATGGTACACAAATACCCAGCACCACTGTTACAAACCCACTCCCAAACTGTTAGCACCACTGTTACAAACCCACTCCCAAATGTTGTCCGGTTGACATGGTGTGCAAATACCCGGCACCACTGCTACAAACCAACTCCTACCGACACGACGTACACGAGTCAACAACGACGCAGCCTCCACTGCCTCGGGCACACCTTCCACTTCCCACTGCCTGCGCCTACACAGACGCACGCGTCTGTGTCATTGACCCGACAATCACTAGCATTTCTGCCCACATTCCCTGTACTGCGGTGAGACACCCAAAGCACCAATCGCCGTGTCCAAACCAATAGATCGATGTGTCAGGCTCAGACAGAAATAGATGAATCTGGAGTGATCAGCCCACCATCACGTCACCAGTGATGGCCGGCGCCAGATTAACCAGGCGCGTCCGGCCCGGCAACAGAAATCGATGTCTGCAGCGTACTTTGTCGCCGGGAGCGAGCCTGACGTGAACTATGATAGCCCCGAGCGTCTAATCAGTCACCGGGGGCGAGCCTGACGTGAGCTATGATAGCCTGGAGTTGCTAATCAGTCACCGCCAGCGTTTGCCACACGTTTCACTGATGAATTGGATTCGGGCTTAACATTAGCTTGAGTTTAGCTATGAATAGTATATGAAACTTATTAGCTTGAAATTGGCTACGGAGCTGGACATCAATCGCGACAGTCCACCTCGGCACGGTGTGCCAATATAATCTGTTAAGAGAGTAAACCTCGGATACCGCCGCTATCCTCTTCGGAATAATAGCGACACAAATGTCGCGAAGAACGCCTAGACAACCATACAAAACAGATCGAAACAAGTATAAAGGAGTGATTAAAAAAATATCTGAGGATTAATAAATCCTCGCTTACAGATCCATCATGTCTCTACGGCAGTAGTGACGTTTGCAAACTTTGCTCGAAGGTGTGCAGCAGCAGCGCTGTGTGGCAGCTATTCCGGCTATTCCGGGTAGAAGTAATGTCGGGCCCGGTGGAGTGCGTAACAGTTATATAGCGAAACAGAAGTCATGTCGGAGCTGCGAGGTTTGTAGCAATAATGGCACAACGGAATTATGATGAGATCGGTGAGGTCAGCACAGTAAGAAATCAGCATATTGCGAAGCGGCGATGCGCTATGTTTTTGAGTGATTGCCTGACGTGGTGAAACTTGCATAATGAATTTCATATTGCAGCAATGTCGCGTAGAAGCCAAGTCTGGAGCAGCTAAACCTGCAGTAGTAATATCGGGTAGCAGCAACGACAGATGTAGGTGTTAGTAGCAGTGTAATGGACTCCGACACTGATGTGAAGCAAGTAGTGTCGATTGGTAGCAGTTCTGTCGTGAGCGGCACATGTAGGTATCAGTATCAGTGTAATTGACTCTGTGCTCAAGTGTAACAAGTGGCGTCAATTGGTAGCAGTTTTGTGAGCGGCACATGTAGGTGTAAGTAGCAGTGTAATTGACTACGTCACTGATGTGTAGCAAGTAGTGTTGATTGGTGGCAGTTTTGTGAGCGGTACATGTAGGTGTAAGTAGCAATGTAATGGACTCCGCCACTGATGCGCAGCAAGTAGTGTCGATTGGCAACAGTTGTGTGCAACACGGGTCAGTTAAAAACAGGCAACAGCCAAGCAGATCATCTCGGAAGTCAAGAGTGCCGCCAACTCAAACAGGGTCGACTCACCCGACGCCAGCTCATGCAGTCGCACCGTGACTAACCCACCCCACGATCACACAGGTTAGTCGGGGTTCTGTCGAGCGACACCGTGACTAACCCACCCCACGATCACACAGGTTAGTCGGGGTTCTGTCGAGCGACACCGTGACTAACCCACCCCACGATCACACAGGTTAGTCGGGGTTCTGTCGAGCGACACCGAGACTAACCCACCCCACGATCACACAGGTTAGTCGGGGTTCTGTCGAGCGACACCGTGACTAACCCACCCCACGATCACACAGGTTAGTCGGGGTTCTGTCGAGCGACACCGTGACTAACCCACCCCACGATCACACACGTTAGTCGGGGTTCTGTCGAGCGACACCGTGACTAACCCACCCCACAATCACACAGGTTAGTGGGGGTTCTGTCGAGCGACACCGGACTAACCCACCCCAGATCACACAGGTTAGTCGGGGTTCTGTCGAGCGACACCCTTACTAACCCCCCCCACGATCACACAGGTTAGTCGGGGTTCTGTCGAGCGACACCGTGACTAACCCACCCCACGATCACACAGGTTAGTCGGGGTTCTGTCGAGCGACACCGTGACTAACCCACCCAATCACACACGTTAGTCAGGGTTCTGTCGAGCGACACCGTGACTAACCCACCCCACGATCACACAGGTTAGTCGGGGTTCTGTCGAGCGACACCGAGACTAACCCACCCCACGATCACACAGGTTAGTCGGGGTTCTGTCGAGCGACACCGTGACTAACCCACCCCACGATCACACAGGTTAGTCGGGGTTCTGTCGAGCGACACCGAGACTAACCCACCCCACGATCACACAGGTTAGTCGGGGTTCTGTCGAGCGACACCGTGACTAACCCACCCCACGATCACAAACGTTAGTCGGGGTTCTGCCGAGCGACACCGTGACAACACAACGCAATCACCGGCTGCTTCCCTCCCTCCCACCGTTACTCCCTCCACCTGCAGGCTCTCACCCACCGGTCAGGACTTCAGCTGACGTGGGGACGGCTCGTCCGAGCTGGCGACTCGACTCACTTCCCAGTTCTTGACCCTTTGTCTCGTCTGATTCCAGCGTCTCGGCTGATTCCCGTGAATCTCGCCAGATTTTTCTTCGAATCGCCTGATACCCCTGTATCTAGTCCGATTCCCTTGTGTCCGGACTCATTTACTCACCTAATATTCCAGTGCATCGCCCGATTGCCTAATATATAAGCCGATTCACTTTCCCCGCCAGATTCCCCTGTAGTCGCATCAACCCCCATCCTACCCACCAGGCAGGGCATACCGCCAGATTTCCGCCATTCCTCGGCTAATCCTCCGCCGTCTCGTCCGCCCGGGCCGGGTCCCAGTCGATTCGTTACGGTTCCGGAGGGCGGTAATGGCCGTTCCAATTAGCGCCCGGCTGGCCAGGCCCCATCCCCGGGCATCCGTCCCTTGCTGGGCCCCGAACCACCACAGAACACAGAGCCAGAGGGCCCACTCCACTGCACCCTGTACACCGACACCACCTGCGACTGTAGCGGCTAGGCTCTGGACCACCACAGCACACAGGGCCAGAGGTGCCACTCCGACAAATACCTGTGAATGTCGCGGCCAGGCCCCTGACCACCACAGTATACAGGGCAAGAGGTGCCACTCCGACACACGCCTGCGAGTGTGGTGTCAGGACGCGCATGTCAGGCGTCACGTCCTGACATCCGTCACAGGATCACCAAACAGAACATCAGAACACAGAGGATGACCTGGCTTCGTGTACCGGGCTTGATATTTTCCGGAAGAGAACATACGAATTATTGATCTGCACAGGTTGATCTACACCATCTTTCACCATTCAGTTCTCACGCAATACAATGGTGAGTATACATAGCTGACCTCGAGGGGGGAGGGGGAGGGGGCACGCCCGAGTTAGCTTAGACGAATCCCGACTGGTAAAACTGAAACGACGCTCCAGGATAGGGCAATATATTTTTCATGGCGCAAAGTTGCAGCATGCCTAATTCAGACTCATCTGACCAGATGAACGCCTGGGGAACCACAGGTCAGACACGGTGCACGTCAGGTCGCTAGGGGGCCATCCCCGGTGCAGCTTGGGGAACCACAGGTCAGACACGGTGCGCTTCAGGTCGCTAGGGAACCTTCCCCGTGCCGCCTATTCGGGAGGAGCAAGTGGCAGTGGAGAGGCCAGGCAGCTACCTCAGACGCTCGTTACGAGACCTGTGACGGACCGTGAAGCTCGTCACGAGACCTGTGACGGACAGTGAAGCTCGTCACGACAACTGTAATGGTTCGTGGAGCTTATCACAAGAGCAGTAACGTACCACGAGGACCACCGCAACATCCGCGACGGTCAATGCGACGGATCACGAGCTGCGACACACCGTGAACGGTCCATCGCTCCAAGCTAAACCGACGCGCGAGTCGTGTCGCGAGAGCCGCGATGAGCCGTCAAGCTCGTCACGGAAGCCATCATCGACTGTGGGGCTCGCACGAGTCGTGAGCACCATCGCAAGCTGTGACCGACCATGAGCCTCACTACGAGAGCTGTTGTCGGACCGCTAGGGCCGTCACGAACGTGTAACCCGACCGCGAGGCTCGTCACGAAAACTGACGGGCCGTGAGGCTCGCCGGTCCGGTCCGGTCCGTGTCGGTCAGCTGCCGACCACAGCCACCGTCGGCGCCCGTCGGGCCGCCTGACGCCGCCGCACGGCGGTGGCCTGATGTCACACCGCACCGCACGGCGGTCTGGGGTCACCGCGCCAGACGGCGGCCGGCGTGACATCTGCGACCACGGTCGCTGCACAGGACAAAAACCGGGCACACACTGTGCCACACGGCCGAGCGGCAACAAAAACCGGACAAAAAGTTGGATCACCGCATCAGTGACCAGGGTCACTGCACCGGACCGTGGCCTGCGGTCATCACACCAGTGGGATGAGGTCACCGTACAGGACGGTAATCCGGGGCCACCACACCGGACAGTAGCCTACGGTCATCATACCAGTGAGCTGAGGTCATCGTACCTGACAGTAATCCAGGGTCACCACACCGGACAGTAGCCTACGGTCATCACACCAGTGGACTGACGTCACCATATCTGACCGTAATCCAGGGTCACCACACCGGACAGTAGTCTACGGTCATCACACCAGTGGACTGACGTCACCGCGCCTGACCGTAATCCAGGGCCACTACACCTGACCGTGACCTGTGCCACTACACGGGCCAGTGCCACTCTGAGGTCATCACATCAGACTGCACACGCTGCACAGTCTGAGCCGCTGCTGACATCGCCACCGAATAATACCGCCGCCACACTACTGCCATGGCTGTAAACGCAAATGAGAACGTGCACACACAGCGCACATGAATAGACGCACGCCTGCTGCAAGTATCTGCCGACATGCAAATGTCTGGTGCACACAAGCGAGGCGCGTCTGTGTTCGGGCAGGGCACCGGCACACTTCGCAGGAATGTGTTGTTATTGCGGCACTCGGCTACACCAGAACGCGCTGAGGTCAGTGGCCACGTGTCCGTACTCTCCCATCCCTCACATCGTGATTAGTTCTCGGCTTCGCAGACTGTCCATTGTCTGCGCACTGCTGATGCAATCTGAGGCGGCTCGGCGGCGCACCAGTCACACGCCACGAGCTCGCATCCAGTCTCCGGTGGCAGTCGCACCGTCGAGTTCCCACACCCGACACCGCCACAGGTTTATGGCACCATCGCGCCCATTCCAAGAAATCAACAGCCCCCAGCAGCCCTGAAAAATCCCCACACTGCCCTAGAATCGTCCCACTATCACAGTCCACACACCAACAGTGCAGAGTTCGCTGACAGTCTCTGACCCCCCCCTCCGCCACGCACACACACGAATTCGGGCCACTAGCAGTTCACCCGCCGGTGACTGGCCTGCCGGTGCCAGCGCCGCACGCGCACGCACTCGGAGCGGTGACCGGCGCCGCGCTGCGCCGCGGCACCTCTGCCGACCTCTGCCGACCGGAGCCGGCCGGCAGTGCGCGCCGCCGTACTCGGGCGTGACGCGCGGAAACGCCGGCGCGCTCTCGCTCTCGGCGCCCGCGGCCGGCGCACGACCTCACCACCAGCCGGCGCCGGCGACGGAACTAGCCCGGCTGGCGCAAGGCCGCCCGTCGGTCAGAGGTGGCGCGGCGGAGGCCGCAGGAAGCGCGGCGCGCCGGGAGGTCACGCCGGCCGTGCCGACTGGCCCGCCGGAGGTCCGCGGCGGGTCAGATGGGAGCGCCGCGCTGCCAAATCAATCACCGCGATGAATCACGACATCAAGGCGAGAGGCGCTGCCCACAAAGGTATCGCTGCCGGCTGCGACATGGGTCAGGCTCGCGCTGGCCGATCACAGACGCGCGGCGGCAGGTATCCGTTTCGCGCGAGGAGAGAGGCTGGGCGTGCAGTGGTCACCTGACCCGCCGGCGGCCGCGTCTTGCACGAGATGGCTGCATGTCGCCGCGACAGGCGCCGTCCACATAAGGGGAGATACGCACCAGGCTCAGCAGTCGGCCCGGACCCGCTCGGCCGCCGACCACCAAACTGGGCCGTACGAGGGCCACCAATCTCCGCCACACAAGGCTTGGGCATTTGTCAGGTCCGGCCTGCCGTGGTCCGCCCTGTCTGTCAGCCCAGCAGAGGACACCCAGCCCGGCCACTATCTCAGACAACCCCACCACTCAGGTCCGGCCTGTCTGCCAGCCCAGCAGAGGACACCCAGCCCGGCCACTATCTCAGGCAGCCTCACCACTCAGGTCCCGGCCTGCTCCGGTCCGCCTTGTCTGCCAGCCCAGCAGAGGACACCCAGCCCGGCCACCATCTCAGACAACCCCACCACTCAGGTCCGGCCTGTCTGCCAGCCCAGCAGAGGATACCCAGCCCCGGCCACTATCTCAGGGCCGGCCTGTCTGCCAGCCCAGCAGAGGACACCCAGCCCGGCCACCATCTCAGACAACCCCACCACTCAGGTCCGGCCTGTCTGCCAGCCCAGCAGAGGACACCCAGCCCGGCCACTATCCCAGGCAGCCTCACCACTCAGGTCCGGCCTGTCTGCCAGCCCAGCAGAGGATACCCAGCCCCGGCCACTATCTCAGGGCCGGCCTGTCTGCCAGCCCAGCAGAGGACACCCAGCCCCGGCCACTATCTCAGGCGGTCTCACCACTCAGGGCCGCCCTGTCTGCCAGCCCAGCAGAGGACACCCAGCCCCGGCCACTATCTCTGACAGCCTCACCACTCAGGTCTACCGGTCCACCAGCGCAAACCCCATCTCGACCACCGTCTCAGCTCACCAGTCAATCCTGGGTCAGGTGTGTTGGCGAGCGGCAGCCGACGCTCAGGTCAGTCTCCTCGGTTTCGGGTCAGATGTGCGTGTTCAGAGCTGAACAGCTAATCGTGGCCCCTCTCCAGACCGACCGTCACGGCATGGCTCGCGCAGTCCTCGACCCAACAGCCCGCTTGTGTGCCCCGGCCCGTATGCTCTAATGCGCACCAGCGCGCTCGCGGGTAAAAATATGGGGAGGGAGCTGCCTGGATGTTCACCAGGCAGGTGACGCTGATGTAATTTGTCGACTCAGTATACTCCAGGGAGAAGCTACCTCCAGCAGGAGCGTCAGCGGGGAGATACGGCCCTCTCGCGGCAGTGGAAGAGCACGAACAGCGGGGAGACACGGCTCTCCTTGCGGTAGTGGGGGAGCATGTCCAGCGGGGAGACACGGCTCTCCTCGCGGTAGTGGGGGAGCATGTCCAGCGGGGAGACACGGCTCTCCTCGCGGTAGTGGGGGAGCATGTCCAGCGGGGAGACACGGCTCTCCTCGCGGTAGTGGGGGAGCATGTCCAGCGGGGAGACACGGCTCTCCTCGCGGTAGTGGGGGAGCATGTCCAGCGGCGAGGGATGGCTCCCCTCGCGGCAGTGGGGGAACACGACCAGCGGGAAAGCGCGGCTCCCCTCCGGCGTGGGCCGGACACACTGCCACACACGCTGCCCCGCATCTGCCCCATCAGCCGCTTTCCGGACAGACAGTGGTGGGTCGATGGCGGCGGGCCGCACCTGGCCCGACGGAACTGGCCCGGGCCGGGGCCGCACCGACGCGAAGGCCCGTCGCTGACGTTGACACATGGCCCGGCCCACCAGCCGCACCGACACGATGGCCCGTCGCTGATGTTGGCACATGGCCCGGCCCACCAGCCGCGCCGATCTGGATACGGACTATTTTGAAAGCAGATTGGCCGTTCCAATCACCCTCCGTTCCAAGGATCAGCGGTGACTGGCTGGCAATTTTGATTCTCAAGGTGGGCGAACGATGGAAAGCGGCCCATGAATCGGAAGGGTATTGGAAGCAACAGAAGTTCTGTCCACATCCGGGGAACATGGCAATCATGCGCCTGTATTCGTGCTATTATTACTATTACTAGAGGCGAACATTTTCCGTTCAGAACATTTTGAAAGCAACCAGTTCAACCTTAAGGAACGCTAAGTAAAAGTAACATAAACCTCTTTTTTAAATTTAAAGGAAAAAGAGACAAAGAAGTGTTTAGAAATGTCGCTATCTGCCTCTCTTTCCCTAGGCGGCAGCATGCACAAACATTTTCGCAACTCGAATGGAGATGCATATGTTGCTTTGTCAAAAAGCTTCATTAGCTAATCTTGGTAATGTATTCAAACTGAATGCACATGGTTTGCGATAAAATTTAGACAGCACTTCGATTGGCAAACTTTGGTAAATCCGAATTTTCCAGATGCTGCCGGGCAGATGACCACATTTGGAGGGTGCTTATTGACATAATACGTTTGTTGCTATGTTGATTTAAGTTATGCTCCTTAAGAAGTACTCACATGCACGAGGCTCCCATTGACGTGGTGGCTATTTCGCTATGGTGCAAAGCACAACAAGCTATATTTCAACAATGAACACGCTTCAATATGATGTGAAAGATCAAGGTGATTTAGTATGCATTGCAGAATAGCCGTTGCATCAGCAGTGTGCGCGGTTGAAGACTGAGCGCAGTCACATTTGTTCGTAATCGTGCCTGTCGCGCTTGGATTCAAGACACGGTGTGTGGAGCGGACCAACCATTGTACGAGCACTGGCTGAGGAGGGATGCTTCACTTTCGGCGTCAACCATTGCGAGTGATGGATTCAGCGGAAAAGTTTGGGCAACCAAGATTGCTCCTATAAGACGTATAGCTTAACAACTTTGGTATCCATTCATAGCCCTGTAAAATGATGACTTCACTGCCTACACAGCTCCTCAAGTAACACAAACAGAAATTTGCACCTTCTCATACCTGCATACAGCACACACAGCACTGCCTAAAATCTGACAAACCGATGCCTGTTATAAACATACCATGACGTAGTTTACGTATTTAGCGGTGGTTTGTGGTCACGAATGTACATCCATCGATTCGAACACATCAAGATTTGCATTGTCTTTCAAAATTACCAGTTTATTACGCGTCGGCCATTTGATGGTAGCGTGGGTGCGTGGGAAGTCACTTAAGTCAGTGCTGGGCTGGTCAGATTGATATTACAGAGCCTACCATGACCAGCAGGCAAGAAAATATGCCATACCTGTATAAATTGGCTAGGGGGCGATGCACAAAGAAAAAGGTTGCCTACAAAGTAGCATGCAAAATGTGTCCGAGAATCAGTTTTACATTGGATAAACAAAACGTGGCAACATAATATAAACAAAACAAAAAGGGGCAAACAAACGTAATAGATTCAACGGGTATATCGGTAATGCATGCCTGTTTTGCACCCATAGTGGAGCATGAGGTCACAACCAACCAGCGCATGGAGCAGTGCGCGACGAACGTCAATGAGGGTAGAAATTTTGGACACGACGAAAGGCATCGCAAATATTAAGGTGCTTGAATCAATGTACATTCGTGGTCATAAACCACACATGAAAGACATAGATGTTGAAAAACATCTGTACTTCAAAAGGCATGGCAAGACAAGCCGAAGAAGAAGAATAACCTTGGGTTCTTTTACGACGCATTCAACCGCTAGGTCATATAGCGTCGCCAACCTCTCACGCCGATTGGTCGCGGGTGGACTCGGTAAATGCCGTCGGTTAAGCCGAAGTAGTCCTTTTTTCAACATCTATCTGAAGAATCCAGAAAAGTCCGATAATCGTCCAAAAACTAACCACCTCTAAATACGCAAACCAGGTCGTGCTATGTTTATGACAGACACCGGTATGTCATACCGTACGCTGTGCTGAGTGTTAGCCAGGAATGACAGGATTACACATTTTGGGGGGTGTTACTTGAGGAGCTGCATAGAAAGTGATGTTGTCATTCTCTCACATGACGTGACCTTCTCGTCCTGGTAAAGCTGTGATTTGTATTAGTGCGTGTAAGTTCGTGATGATGGCGAAAGGTCGAAACGTTGAACATATATTTCGGATAGCGTTCATCTCGAATGTTCTTCTCGTGCCAAACGAATGTCGACAATTATATTTTGACAATCCAATGATGAAACGTCAGGGGAATGAAGCCTTCCCCGAAGTTCTGAACTATTACTATTTCTATAATCAAGATTGTCAATATTATCAGTATTATACATATTGCATTCTTATTACTTATTATTATCATATATTACTCACTATTATTATTATTCATTATTATACTCAGGCTTATTATTGCTATTACTGTTCTCATTTGTATTATTGCTATTATTAACATTAATCATATTTTTATTATTACCTTATCCTTAATATTACTGAGAGTACTGTTAATGGTGATGAAGACAACGAGCTATGATTACGTGACGACACCCTACACGGCACACACCGACGAAGCACGCGCAGCGACAGTGTGATCAGCGCAGGCAGATCGGCCCGACCGAATGATAGGCGGCGGCGAGGTCGAGTGGCGCGAGATCACGGCGACAAGCCATCGGTCGGCGCGCGCCTCCCACCGACAGCCGGGCACTGTGCGATACGCCCACGCCTGCCGCCGCCCGGCTTATCCTTGACACTCCCAACTGCCACCCGGCGACGCTCCAATCGAGACATCTCCACGCAGATACTGAGCACCTCGGCCGAGAGGCAAGACTTTCCGACAGGTGTCGCGTCGCGGCGGGTTTCCCGTCTTGGCGGGATGCCGCGACCGTCGAGCGGCGATGGCGACGCGAGTGAAAACGGCGCTCACTGCACGAGCTTCAGCCGTGTCATGGTGAGACAGAGAACACGCCAAATCACCCCGGCGAATTATCCGCCGCGTCCCAGCCAATTAGCCGTCGCTCGCTCCTCAGACGCGCGAGTCCACGCCAGGCCCGCCGCCCGGTACGAGCCGACTCAGTGACCTGGAGCGTGAGCTCGGCACTGATCCCCACACAGCGACCTATCTGTCCAGACAGTGACACCTGTCAGCCCCGCCTACAGTTACTGTCCGCTCGGCCAGAGCAACTATCCAAACAGAAACTACAGCCAGTCATTTCAGATAGTAGTATCTGTCATCCGGACAGAGGTACCTGTCCATCCAGACAGTGACACCTGTCCACACAGACAGTGACACCAGTTCGTCTACACAGCATATGTCGCATTCAGACAGTGATACCTGTCTGTCCAGACAGCAGCATGTCACCCGGACAGCGGTACCTGTCCATCCAGGCAGTGACACCTCTCCGCCTGGACAGAAACAACTACCCAACCAGAAACTAGCGCCTGTACGCTGGCGCAGTGGCACTTGTTCTCCTAACCAGTCGTCCCCTCCCAGGTCCGAGGCCAACACCCTGTCACCGACACCGGTGTTGCCACACGCGCCAGCATTGCCGCGCGCGTGGTACGACTATCTCCAGATACGCCGGCCGTGTGGCCGTTGGGCAATGCGGCGCATTTGATTCCCATTCCACGTGGCGGCAGCGGGGATTGGTGGTCAAGTGGACACAATTGGCTATACATGAAGCGGTCGCATAATTCACCCACACGACCCGCCTGATCAGCCAGACAAAGGGCGAACAGAGAGGTAGCTAAAGTGACGGAGAAAATGAATCAGTGATTCAAGGTGTCAGTGAATCAATTTCGCGCTCGTAAATTATTAAGTGAGCGCGTGTCGGCTCGTGCGCACAGCATGAGACCATGCATGCGCAAGGGGCGAACGGATTAATTATGCAAGGGTTAGTGAGTGAGTGAGTAAGTGAGTGAGAAAGTGAGTTAGCAGATGAGTGAGTGAGTTAGCAGATGAGTGAGTGAGTAAGCAAGCATGTTGGGTGATGAGTGGGCTGAGCGAGTGTGCCAAGTCCCCTCAACACGATTCCAAATTTCGGTTTCATCACCAGTCATTTGCACACCTGGACGAACCTCTACGCCGCAGCCATCGCCCACCTGAGTATGTTGGGGTGGCTGAGTTTGTTCATCAGCTGCACCTCCTTGAGCATGTTGGACCGGTTGGATGGACGCAGATTCATCTTGAGCACCATCACCTGACCGGACGTCTTGTGTACCACCTGAAACCGGGAGAAAGTGTCAGAGCGGAGGGGGCAGGAACCACACAGGCTGACATGTGACGTGGCCCTGACCCGCTGCCGAAACGTGAGCAGTCGGGGAATATAAAAGCCGTGCACCACTTCACCCTGACCTGCCATACAGCGTAGAGGAACCGCATGCGAACGCACAAACACATTCCATCGAGCGGTATACCGTCTACGACCTATAAACTAAACAGCCGGGCACGACCACACGGGCACACATTCAAGCGTTCTTCTCCAGACACGGTGTCGATCCGTCAACACAGTGCAGCGCCTGCCGGTGGGGAGCACGCAGCACTGCTTGGCCGTGTATCCCGCCGCACCGCTGTTCTCAGCAACGGCAAATGGCCGCCGACGATGATCTGATCTGACACGATGGTCTGCTGCGACACGCCAGCCACGGCCCGAGTCCGCCCACACAACACGGCCTCCTGACGGGCCATGACGGCGAGCCAGTCTCCGTCCAGGCGAAGACCGACCAGCGATAAAATATTGGTTTTTCGTTAGGTGTGAGATGTCGAAACCAGTCCAGTAAGATGTCGAACTTCACCATGGAAACGATATCGCTTAGAATATCGTCGATGTCCTTGAAACTCATTTTTGAGCCAGTAGCATGCTTATATCTGCATATTTTTTGTATATTTTGGAACACACCTGATTTCGGGATACTTATGTTGATGACATCCATACGAATGTGATACTATCAGCAACTTGTACTGAACGGCAGACCACACCATAGGTGATCTCCTTACCTGAAACAGCGTTAGGTACGAGATGCTTATGTATCACAATCTTCAATGGTGAGCTTAGCCATAATGCACACATGCCACCGTTAGAAACGAGGCATTGAGACTTCATAAACCCACATCAAGAAACACGATGTCGATACTTCTTTGGGAAGGATGTCTCTTCAGTGTTCAGTAGGTGGTATATTCCACCCTATTTCACGAATAATTTATCACTGAGACCGACTCCTCCCTCTATCCTTCAGCAGTGGACACGCGCCAGCAACAGGTCTTCTGCACGCAACAGGTCAATCAGTACAAAGGTCATTCACGAGTAGAGCAGTCGCCATCACCTGATTGTCGGTGAAGTTTATGTAGTGCATGTCACTCCCAGTGGTGGTCGTAAGGTTGATTTAGCACGGTCGGCCACCACACGCAGTGTTCGTTCAACCCGCGGCGGGGTAGTGGAGGAGGGTGGATGCGGCAGAGCATACACGTAGCACGAACATCATGCGAGGTCACCGGCGTTCACAGGCAGTGTCCCGGAATTCACTTTTCGTAGAGTGCAGGGCAACAGGCGAAGATGTCAAACCTGATCACGTCGAAACAGTTGTGCAATATGATAGGAAAAAGTGCGGGCGAAGGATGATATTGACAGAACACACATTCGTTGGCGCAAATGTGCTGGCACAGATGCCAGGAGTCAAGTACAGTGAAAACAGTTGCAGCTAATACAAATAAATATACTGAGTCAAAACTCTGTCTCGAGGAGGTTAAAACAACTTCCTCATAGTGTCATTTTCAAACAAAATATCTGAATTCCCGGACATTGCTCCCGTGACACACTGCACTTTCATGCGCCAATATTGCTCTGTCACACAGACACACTACAGCATGTCGGCCACCAGCGGTGCCATGACAGCTCACGCATGTACCACTGGCACGCCCCACACCACAGTAGGTACGACCACCACTTCCTGCTCCCCTCCCACGGTACCAGCGGTACCAGTGGTGCCAGACACTCCACAAACATCCCGTAATCCCGCCCGCTGGCGGTGCGAAGCTGTGCTCTCGGTCGACTTCCCGGTGGCCAGGCCGGCCTAGTCTGCCTGTCGCATCCATCACGTCACTAAGGCGAATACACGGCCAAACAACCGGTGGAAGCGAGCAGGACGCCGTGGCCGGCCACACGACACGGCGCCACTGCTCGCCGACAAACCGGCGACTTCCGCACGCGCCGCGCCACCTGCCACACCATGTATCTCCTCCAGCTGTCGGCGCCGCGCGGCATTTCTCCGCCGAGCACAACCGGGAAAACTTCGCACAGCCTTCTCTCAACACCGGCCGCCCCCGCCCGCTCACCTGTCCCGGAAGAGCTTGCATCTTACATGAGCCGCGAATGGCTTCTCAAGCCGGCCGGAGATCAGCGCCGCCGCCGGGACGGCACGTTGGCGCGCAGCCGTATACGCGGTCACGCGGTCACGTCGTGTCACGCACGAGAGCCGTGCTGGCCGCATGGTCGGGCGCCGGCCGGTTGTTCCGTACGGAAGTGCACGCACACCTCCCGCTGTCCCAGTCCATCACGATGCCGGCTGTGTTCGGTGCCCGCCCCGCCTCCTGCAGCTCTCGTAGTCAGCGGTGGCCGTGCGCGGCGACGGCCAGTGTCGGCGCGACGCCTCGCGACTTATACGTCTCGCGGGGCCCCACTCGGCTGCGCAGTAGGCGGCGGCCGGCGCCGTGCCACCACGGCTGGCCGACCGGTTTCGCCGGCGCTTATGGACCGGAACAGCCGCGCCGTGACGTCACGTTCGTCACGCCAGTTCGGCGTTCACGAGGCCGAGGCCGGTGTCGGTGTGGCGGGCGTGAAACCCAGCCCCTCGCCGTCGCACGTGGCAGCTGATGTTCCGGTGACGTCTCGCCGGTCACCTCGCCCCGCCCATCTCATATGTGGCCGACCGGCGGTGACCCGGTGACGTCTCGCCGGTCACCTCGCCCCGCCCATCTCATGGGTGGCCGACCGGCGGTGACCCGGTGACGTATCGCCGGTCACCTCGCCCCGCCCATCTCATATGTGGCCGACCGGCGGTGACCCGGTGACGTCTCGCCGGTCACCTCGCCCCGCCCATCTCATGGGTGGCCGACCGGCGGTGACCCGGTGACGTATCGCCGGTCACCTCGCCCCGCCCATCTCATATGTGGCCGACCGGCGGTGACCCGGTGAGGCTCGCCGGTCACCTCGCCCCGCCCATCTCATGGGTGGCCGACACGCGTAGCTGTTGCGCCGACCCGGCGGCGACGCCAACAGACGGACAAAAAGTGACCTCTACACGCCACGCAACGTCAGCCAACAGTCGGCCGACGGCCGATAATTCCGCGCAGCGCAACAAGTGTACGTCGGCTCGCGGCGTTCATCTCTGAGCAGAGATGAACGAGCTCACCTTGCAGCACTGCAAGGTGAGCTCGTCCGCCTCCCGTAGACCGCCGATCGACCCGATCAGCTCCATCCCATGCCCTATCGACCGGAGCGTGCCCGCACGCTCTGCGTCGGGGGCCGCGGCAGGGGACGGCCGTGTACAATTACAGACCAGACCGGCTTGTCCAGGTGACGGCGGCAAGCCCAGACAGCTCCAGCTCCAGCGGAGGGGAGCAGAGTCTGAGCGGCACGTCTCACGACACACGGAAGTGAGTCGGCCCCACGCCGGGATAGATAGCCGAGGAGAAGCAGAGTCGTGGAGGAAAGCCTCACGACACACGTGGTGAGTCGGCATCACGCCGTGGAGAGGCAGAGTCTGAGCGGCACACCTCACGACACACGTAGTGAGTCGGTACCACGCCGGGACAGCTCGCCGTCCGTGGAGAGGCAGAGTCTGAGCGGCACACCTCACGACACACGTAGTGAGTCGGCATCACGCCGACGTAGTGAGTCGGTATCACGCCGGGACAGCTCGCCGTCCGTGGAGAGGCAGAGTCTGAGCGGCACACCTCACGACACACGTAGTGAGTCGGCATCACACCGGGACAAAACTCACGTGCGATCAAGTGTCGGCATCACAGCGGGGAAGCTCTCCTTGGAGGGGGCAGGTCGTGGAGGCACGCGCCAAGTCACGTGCGATCGTGGGTCGGCATGGCAGCGAGGCTCTCCTCGGAGGGGGCGGGGTCGGAGCGACACGCGCCACGTCACACGCAGTCGTGAGTCGGGATCACGGCGGCACGACCCCGGCGGCCGCCGGCTAACGAGCGCCGCATTGTTCGGCGCGACGTGCAGCCGGCACGACTGCAGTCGTGAACGCAGGCGTGACCGGCGAGCGCGCGGCGCGACGCTCTGTCTGCCGCCGTCACGGGCCGGCATTGTGTCCGCGGAAGAAACACACGCCGCCGCTCACGCCTGCGACCAGCCGCCGCGTAACGGCGCGGCGAGATGGCGCAGACAGCACACACGGCACAGTGGCTCAACGGCGGCACGCGACGGGACGCCTGCCAGAGACGGTGGATGCGGACGGTGGATGCGGACGGTGGCTGCGGACGGTGGCTGCGGACGGTGGCTGCGGACGGTGGCTGCGGATGCGCACCACAGGCCGGTGCCGACCGTCTGAAATACGACCAGGTAGCGGAAACAGAGTCAACCGGCGGCGGAAGCGGCAGCCACCTACCTCATCACACCAAAAAAACAAGAAAGGTGAAGCTGGCGGAACGGTCAAGTTTGCTATTCAACATTCATTCGCGCCGGCCCTCGAAACGCTCGTCGTTGGCGAGCGGCAGCACGGGCAGCGGAACCGCGGCAGGTCGCATCGACACCGTTCGGAGCAGCCACCGCATCCATCTGACACTAATCATGGTGTCGATGGCAGGCCGGACCGGTGGGCCGCCGCCGACGCGCCAGACGTCGCCCGGCGCCGGTGATTCAGCCGAGTCGGTGCAGCGGCGTCCGGCCAGCCGGCGCGGCAGATGCGCCAGCTTCGCCCGCGCAGCCGCGGCAGCTGGCGCGGCCGGTGACGTCACACACACGCGGCACGAGCCAGTTGTCGGCCGTCCAAAATAGCGGCGGCGGTGGGCGGCGGCCCGACCCGCGCGCGCCCGCCCGCACCCGGACAATGCTCGGTCTCACCAGCTGGCGGCGGCAGTACCGGCGGCAGTACCGGCGAAGGCACCGCCGGCACCGCCGCGCCGCAGACGGCCCGGTCACGGGTCACGGGTCACTCGGACCGCGGCGGAAGGATGGGGAGGGGGCCGCCACGGACCGGCGCCGCAGCCAACGTACGGACTGGCCGCGTCTGGAGCACTGCCGCCACGGGGACAGACGGAGACGGTGTTGGCAGACAGACAGCGCATGGGCGGCCGACGATTCGAGTCGTTTTGCGTTCACGAAGACGGGAGCAGGACACGATGACAGATACGCGAACGGGACAATGACGGAGACGGGAACGGGACACGATCACAGAGACGGGAACGGGACACGATCACAGAGACGGGAACGGGACACGATCACAGAGACGGGAACGGGACACGATCACAGAGACGGGAACGGGACACAATGACGGAGACGGGAACGGGACACGATCACAGAGACGGGAACGGGACACAATGACGGAGACGGGAACGGGACACGATCACAGAGACGGGAACGGGACACAATGACGGAGACGGGAACGGGACACGATCACAGAGACGGGAACGGGACACAATGACGGAGACGGGAACGGGACACGATCACAGAGGCGGGAGCGGGACACAATGACTGAGACGGGAACGGGACACGATCACAGAGACGGGAACGGGACACAATGACGGAGACGGGAACGGGACACGATCACAGAGACGGGAACGGGACACAATGACGGAGACGGGAACGGGACACGATCACAGAGACGGGAACGGGACACAATGACGGAGACGGAAACGGGACACGATCACAGAGACGGGAACGGGACACAATGACGGAGACGGGAACGGGACACGATGACGGAAACGGGAACGGAACACAATGACGGAGACGGGAACGGAACACGATGAATGCGTTGGACCCATCTCGACGCGATTTAAGTGAGCACCCGATCCGCGAGGTGGAATGAACTACACACATACAGAGCCAACTGGTGACTCGCCAGCCGACAGTCAGCGGCCGATACACCAGGTGGTGCTGTGTGACATCAGGTGGTGCGGTGTAACATCAGGTGGTGCGGTGTGACATCGGGTAGTGCTGTGTGACATCATGTGGTGCTGTGTGACACCAGGTGGTACGGTGTAACATAAGGTGGTGCGGTGTGACATAAGGTGGTGCGGTGTGACATCAGGTGGTGCGGTGTAACATCAGGTGGTGCGGTGTGACGTCAGTTGGTGCGGAGTGACATCAGGTAGTGAGGTGTGTCATCAGGCAGTGCGGTGTGACACCAGGTGGTGCTGTGTAACATCAGGTGGTGCGGTGTAACATCAGGTGGTGCGGTGTGACATCAGGTGGTGCGGTGTGACATCAGGCAGTGCGGTGTGACATCAGGTGGTGCGGTGTGACATCAGGTAGTGCTGTGACATCAGGCAGTGCGGTGTGACATCAGGCAGTGCGGTGTGACATCAGGTGGTGCGGTGTAACATCAGACAGTGCGGTGTGACACCAGGTGGTGCGGTGTGACACCAGGTGGTGCGGTGTGACACCAGGTGGTGCGGTGTAACACCAGGTTGTGCGGTGTGACACCAGGTGGTGCGGTGTGACACCAGGTGGTACGGTGTGACATCAGGTGGTGCCGTGTGACATCAGATGTGTGGCTCGAGGTGTCGGAGGCGCGACACGTGCCAGTAACCAGGCCGTGGCACGTGTAGTCGGTGCCGCCAGCTGCCGTGGCGCGCCACGTCACGTGCCAAACGGTACCACCACCCCCGTACGGCCCAGCCACGGGTCGACGCGTGACGGGCGGCGACGGCCGAGACGCTGCGAAACGGACTGTGTTGCTGACCCTGCGGTCGCCGATCCCATCTGGAGACAGCCGGCCAACCCGAAGTGGGAGCGCAAGATGAGAAATATGACATCAGCCGTTCAGTACGAAGCGGGTCCGACGCACGTCCAGGCCTCCATGGGTTCGTCAGACCGCCCATTCAGTGTGTTTGTCTGACAATGGCTTCTCACCGGTAGGGTCTGATTCCCAGCGATTGTCGTCGCGTACCAAGAGACAATGAGACAAATTGCTGCTCGCCGCGTGCGACTCGGGTGTGCTCCGATATCTGTCAGGCTTCGTCGGCCGGACCGCTACACCATCCGGAGCGGACCGAAATCGCGGCACACATTCCGGGTCGGCCCGGCTCCGGACACATTCACCGGTTCCCACTGACACAGTAGCCTCGTCAGCTGACGTTCACCTGATCGTACCATCGATTGACGCGCACGTCAGCACCTCAGTCGCCAAGGCCGACCACACAGGGCCGAACGCACTCTCACGCACACAGGCGCCGAGATGCGGCCGACGAAGGTCGTCGCGGAGAAAGTCGCCGCCGGCCGGCCGGTCGCCGAACGGCGACCCGGCCGTCACGACCCGTGACCCAAGGTCACGTCACCACCGCCCACACGGTTGTCACGACCCGTGACCCAAGGTCACGTCGCCATCGGCCGTCATGACACGTGACCCAAGGTCGCACCGCCACCGCCGACCCAGACCGTCACGACCCATGACCCAAGGCCGCGCCGCCACCGCCGACCCGGCCGTCATGACACGTGACCCAAGGCCGTGCCGCCACCGGTAACCCAGCCGTCACGACCCGTGACCGTGACCCAAGGCCGCGCCGCCACCGGTGACCCAGACGTCACGACCAGTGACCAAAGGCTACGCCGCCACTGGTGACCCAGCCTTCACGACCCGCGACCGTGACCCAAGGCCGCGCCGCCACCGGCCGGCTGCCGGGACATTTCACCGGCCGTAAGCCTGCCGCAGAGGGCGCCCCACTATGTGGGCCGTAAGCCCGGCCACAGTCACCACAGCTTATTCACACGCCACCACGCGCGTGCACGCGAACCGGCCATCACAGGGGGGCGACGCCGAATACCGTCCTGGTGCGGATGTCGATACAGAATGGCCAGCTGCCGGCGCTGGCGACGCGGCGCCATTCGGCTCAAAACCACTTGGTGTGTGGCACTCGGCACGACTGGATATCAAAGACACCGGTGAAGCTTCAACGAGCCGCAGGGCGTCCGTGGCGTGGGCGCGCGGATGGCCACTCGTCGTACAGACAGCCACCATCCTGTCGTGCTACCGGCGGCGGCGGCGGCCGTCACAGCGGTCAGATACTGCCGCCACCGCCCACAGCACACAACTCGGCGCTGTGTGCTGTGGCCGTCACAGCAGTCAGATATCGTCGCTGTGTCACGGCCGGCACAACACGACCCTACCGAGTCAGGGTCGAAGTGCGGACGGAGTGGAGGTCGACACGCACGACACAGCCGGCGACCCACACAGTGGGACCCACGACCCTGTCCACCATACGGAGACAAGGTTTTGCTTTTGTATCTACCCTTCGTATTCCGCCGAGGTCTTGTGGCGTTCCCAACTGCCGAAAGTCACAAAGGTTCTGTGGGTTTTCCGCCTTGTATCGAGGTGTTCGTGCTGTCTGATGCCTTCCAATCCGCTTATGGACGCTGGCGCTGGCGCTGGAGCCTGCTCTCCCTCGCAGACAGTTCATCCCCGGGCAGACTACATCGCGGCAGCACCAGCCAGTGACACTCGCCCAACACGGCCCCTCCACCGGCACATTTACGAGATGTGCCTCGCATAATCCGTGCCCACTGCCCATCACTCGCAATTACCCGCATATCACGCGCCCGCAGACCGATGCATACGTGCATGGCCAGCTCAAGACGAAAGCATTACAACGGTGAGCCCGGCCAGCAGGCTCGACAGACCGTCGCACCGGCGGCGCATTCCAAGAAACACCGCACCGCCAACCGTCGCCCGACGGCTCACATTCCATGGAACACTTCACCGCTAACCATCGCCCGACGGCTCACATTCCATGGAACACTTCACCGCTAACCGTCGGCACATTCCATCGAACACCCCATCGCCAACCGTCGGCACATTCCATGGAACACCCCACCGCCAACCGTAGGCGCATTCCATGGAACACCCCATCGCCAACCGTTGGCACATTCCATCGAACACCCCATCGCCAACCGTCGGCACATTCCATGGAACACCCCACCGCCAACCGTAGGCACATTCCATGGAACACCCCACCGCCAACCATGGCCCGACGGCTCACAGTTCAACGGCACACAGCTCGGACGCGGACAGTGGCAGCAGCAATACACTGCAATATACTGGATAGCATGGCCTACAGCTTGATAAGTTGGTGGAGGCCAAACAAGACAGCTACATAACCATAGTTTAAGCAGTCGACCGGATAAGTTTAAACAATTGCAAAATATAACAAAAGCGGCGGCGGCGGCAGCAGCAGCAGCAGCACCAGTGGCGGCGGCGGCGGCGGCGGCAGCAGCAGCAGCACCAGCACCAGCATCAGCACCAGCACCAGCAGCTGCGCAGTTGGTCAGCCGGCGACCTACTGTGGCGGTCCCACGGCCGTCGCCGACTGCATCCCGCGGCCACGTAATACGCACGAAGGACGTTTCACTTCACACAGGTGGCGTGTGCTGCCGGCTTTCCACCAGCCGGCCGACGCACCGGCTTCGTCGGCGCTATCGAGTCAACCACGGGCGCCCAACACGCCAGTGTTGGTCAGGGTCCCAGGTGACCCAACACGCCAGTGTTGGTCAGGGTCCCAGGTCACCTAACACGCCAGTGTTGGTCAGGAGCACAGGGAATCAATCCACCACGCCAGGACCAGAAAGGTGGCATCAAAATAAATGGGCAATGACATGCACGAGATGAAATTGAAATGTGGAGAATTAAAAACGTTGGCATGATCGTGATGACATCAATGCAATAAATATGGAATGGTGAAATTTATAACTATTACTATAATGCAATGCTGCGAATCACATGGAAATTAATGGGACCGTCAAAATATTTTCCCAGGATGTCATGCCGAGTTTTCTACAAGGTATTTGTTTCCACTGAAATTGTGGAATTTCAGGACACTGCTCAGCAGCCATAGCAGCCGGTGCCGGACACCACACAGCAGCCGGCGCCGAGTATAACGCAGGAGCCAGTACCGGACACCACACAGCAGCCGGTGCCGGACACCACACAGCGGCCGTTGCCGAGTATAAGCAGCAGCCAATAACGAACACCACACAGCAGCCGGTGCCGGACATCACACAGCAGCCGGTGCCGGACATCACACAGCAGCCGGTGCCGTACACCACACATCAGCTAGTACCGGACATCACACAGCAGCCGGTGCCGGACATCACACAGCAGCCGGTGCCGGACATCACACAGCGGCCGGTGCCGGACACCACACAGCAGCCGGTGCCGGACATCACACAGCAGCCGGTGCCGGACATCACACAGCGGCCGGTGCCGGACACCACACAGCAGCCGGTGCCGGGAATAACGCAGCAGCTGCTGCAGCACAGCCACACCGGCTGACGGCCTTCCCGCACGTCGCTTTTACCGACACCGTGCTGTCGCTTTCGACGGTGGCGGCGGCGCCTCGCGGCTGTGGCTGATTGGCTGTGTGGGCAGACGGACGCTTCCACACAGCTGGTCACGCGGCACGTGGCCACGAGCCACGGGACAACTCCGAGTGGCGTCGGATTCCGCACCGCACTAGTGGTGACAACACGCGGCGGTGGGCCGGCACCAGAGTCACATGACAACTCCGAGTGGCGTCGGACTCCGCACCACGCCATTGTGACAACACGCGGCGGTGGGCCGGCACCAGAGTCACGGGACAACTCCGAGTGGCGTCGGACTCCGCACCACGCCATGGTGACAACACGCGGCGTGCGGGTGGCAGGTGGTTGTCGCAGTGTGTTGCTGTGCCCGTGGCAGGACGTGGTCTCGCGTCCACCGCGCGCGCCGCAGCGGAGCACATGTCGAGAAGGCCCGTTGCGACTTGCGCGTCCCGCCTCCGCCCGTCTGCCGACACAGCGCCAGACAGACGGCGACGCAGCACCGCCACTGAAGGCAGCCAGCCGCCGGTCGGGGTGACCTTGTCGCCCCGGTGTCGTGCGAGCGCAACGAACAATCGATGCCCAACCGGCCGGGACGGCGGCGGCGACCAGCAGGTCAATCAAAAGAGCGAGATGCGACGCCAGTCGGCGTCGCATCTCGCCTGGAGCGCCGCCGCTCCGGCCGGCCAAGCGCATCACCTCACGGTAGGCTGTCGCCCCCGCGCCCCGCCAGTACGCCTCCGGCGTTCCCCGGTCATAATCCGGTGAGCGGAGGTGCGGCGAGTGACGGACCCCGGCCGGGGCGGGCGGCAGTCTGGCCCCGGGCCGACAACGGAACCAAGTTCAAAATAGCGCACGGTGGTGGGTTGCCGTCTGGCAGGTTGGGTTACGAGGGGAGCCGGTAGCACGTGCCACTCATGGGGGAGCGGGCAGCACGTGGCGCAAACACCTGCCTCACGCGCTGACTACATCCGGCCGGCGGGACCGCTTGGACGCTTGCATACTGTTCGCCGGGTCCAACACAAGGCAAGGCAAACAGTTTTTGTTTGTTCATTGGAGGTGGGGTAGACATTTCGCAATGAGCACAACAGAATTACTTCGGAACTTCTGAATCTCATTGAAAAGCATACGACGAGATCCTCTAACCACGCTTTCATTTGTCCTGCCTACTTCCTGTGCTCGTGATTAAACTGGCGCAGTTGGTGCCTTCCGTCTGGTAACGCTCATTGCCAAACAGGTGACGTAAGATTATTGTCCCGAAATACTTCAATAACTTGTTTGATTTGGGAGACATGTTCGCCATATTTGTTTCAAACAAAATATTGAGCCATCTGATTGTTTTGACCTGTCAAAGTTCTGGAACCTAGCCTTCTCACGCTTGGTCCCGTACCCTCTGAACGCGACCGAGATGCGCTCACAGAAGACGCTCACGGTCAGGGTCGGAGTCGGAGTCGGCTCGTCGTAGCCATAGATCGTTGGTGTGGCCGATCGACCACACACGGTGCCACAGAGGAAGCAACTGTCGCGACGGACGGCCGACGGGCGAGGAATGGGGGGGGCAGCAGCGGGAAAGGCACCGTCGGGACCGCACGACCGAGACAACACAGCCAAAATGTCTGGGAGCAGCTTGACACGGAAGTCGATCGTCTGTCCCTTCGGTGCCCGAGACGACCGTCTCGTCTGGCTACCGCAGCAGCGGTGTGCTGAGTGGGTTCGACACTACGGACACTAGCCGGATCCAATCACGTGCACACTTGACACGGAGAGGTCGTTACAATCGTCTGGTGCCTGCACCTACAATCACCGGGTGCTTGACAATACTCCCCTGCAGTGGTCACGAATAAACTCGTGCTGGATGTACACTGCTTTGTGCGTTCGAGTCGCTTTGTTTTGTAAGAAAAGCATGCGCAGCCACCAGGGAAACCCGTTATATTTAAGCAGAAAACAATGAGAGACGACTAAAAAAATAGACAGCAAGAAAGATAGAAGAGACGGGGGCGGACCAGTAGTGAAGGAACAGGACTGGGAACGAGAAACAGGAAATATCAATCAGGATATAAATACTGCGTTCGGATGGTTGGTTGGTTATTGGTTTTACGACACGTCGACCGTTGAGTCATATAGCGTCGCCAATCTCTCACGCCGATTGGTCGCGGGCGAAGAGAAGCGACAGGTGAGATTCGAACCCACAATCTTTCGATTGCGAGACGAGCATCTTACCCCTAGACCACACGTCCCCTGCGCTCGGATGGGACATTCCAGATCACCATACAGATGACATGGGGACGATAATTACGAAATGAAGCCAGGGAGCGAACAGGAAGTTATGGAGAGGGTACGTGCACAGCCTGGGAATTAGGAACAGCGGAAAACTAAAAATAACACGGGACAAGGTAGCCCAACATAACACGTGATAAAGTAGCCCAAAATAGCACGGGATAAATTAGCCGAAATAGCACGGGATAAAGTAGCCCAAAATAACACGGGATAAAGTAGCCCGACCATGCTGCCAGGTGCGCGCTGGTCCCACGACGGGAGCAATCTCCACTTAAAGGACATGTTCGGATGTTAGGTATATTCCAGCCAACGACAGAGCCAGGGTTGGCTCGGGCTTTGTGACGGGTTGGGCACATAGCTGTACTGTACTGTGCTGTAGCTGTACTGTCCCATACATCTGGGGTGGGAGCGCTCAACCCAATTAGCACAGCCCAGGGTAGCTAATTCCGTACACGTCCCCTGGATCTGCTCATGCTCATATCTATGAAAGTCTGAACATTCTGACATTCTGAACAACCCAAAACTCGATGTCTGGTCGCATGGATGAGACGCATAGTAATCGCATCCCTAAAGTTCACCTTTACATATCTGAATGATCCATTGACTGTCGATTTGTGTTAGCTAGATCAAAATTGGCCAACAAATGTGGTTGCGATATTTCCTGGCATGTAAAGCCAACAAGCGCGATGTGAAACTATATTTGGAAAAATCGGGTGATCCTTAACCCGGGTGTTCGCGAAATACACTCAGGTGCGCAGCATTACTGCAGCGAAATTCGCACTCAGTAGGCAGAAGCCGACAGAGCGACCGTCAGACGAAACCACAAGGCATAGCCATCCGAGACGGCTACATCACTGCAGTCGGGACATTCAGCAGGTGGAAGCCGACAGGGCGACCGTCACACGACGACAACACACGGCACAGCCATCAGAGAGGGCTACATCACTGCAGTCGGGACATTCAGCAGGTGGAAGCCGACAGGGCGACCGTCACACGACGACAACACACGGCACAGCCATCAGAGAGGGCTACATCACTGCAGTCGGGACATTCAGCAGGTGGAAGCCGACAGGGCGACCGTCACACGACGACAACACACAGCACAGCCATCAGAGAGGGCTACATCACTGCAGTCGGGACATTCAGCAGGTGGAAGCCGACAGGGCGACCGTCAGACGACGACAACACACGGCACAGCCATCAGAGAGGGCTACATCACTGCAGTCGGGACATTCAGCAGGTGGAAGCCGACAGGGCGACCGTCAGACGACGACAACACACGGCACAGCCATCAGAGAGGGCTACATCACTGCAGTCGGGACATTCAGCAGGTGGAAGCCGACAGGGCGACCGTCACACGACGACAACACACGGCACAGCCATCAGAGAGGGCTACATCACTGCAGTCGGGACATTCAGCAGGTGGAAGCCGACAGGGCGACCGTCACACGACGACAACACACGGCACAGCCATCAGAGAGGGCTACATCACTGCAGTCGGGACATTCAGCAGGTGGAAGCCGACAGGGCGACCGTCACACGACGACAACACACGGCACAGCCATCAGAGAGGGCTACATCACTGCAGTCGGGACATTCAGCAGGTGGAAGCCGACAGGGCGACCGTCACACGACGACAACACAGGCACAGCCATCCGAGAGGGCTACATCACTGCAGTCGGGACATTCAGCAGGTGGAAGCCGACAGGGCGACCGTCAGACGACGACAACACACGGCACAGCCATCAGAGAGGGCTACATCACTGCAGTCGGGACATTCAGCAGGTGGAAGCCGACAGGGCGACCGTCACACGACGACAACACACGGCACAGCCATCAGAGGGCTACATCACTGCAGTCGGGACATTCAGCAGGTGGAAGCCGACAGGGCGACCGTCAGACGACGACAACACACGGCACAGCCATCAGAGAGGGCTACATCACTGCAGTCGGGACATTCAGCAGGTGGAAGCCGACAGGGCGACCGTCACACGACGACAACACACGGCACAGCCATCAGAGAGGGCTACATCACTGCAGTCGGGACATTCAGCAGGTGGAAGCCGACAGGGCGACCGTCACACGACGACAACACCGGCACAGCCATCAGAGAGGGCTACATCACTGCAGTCGGGACATTCAGCAGGTGGAAGCCGACAGGGCGACCGTCACACGACGACAACACACAGCACAGCCATCAGAGAGGGCTACATCACTGCAGTCGGGAACACACGGGATCAGGTACGGCCACTCAGACGGCACACCACCGCCAGCCCACCAAAAGCGGTGCGGACGGCGACTAACAGCCTGAATACTGAGCGGATATGCCGGCTGGTTGCGCCGAACTGCCGCTGCCCTTCAAAATGATGCGGGCTGAGCGGTGTTGCATGTGTCACCGATGTATGTCAGCAAGGCTGTCTCACGACATTGTTTCTCCCGTGTAATCTGGGGCGCGCACATGTCCGCCGGCCAGGGTTGGATTTATCTTTTGGAATCCTGAATTGGGAGATGGAAATTGCGAGGGATTCCAGGCCGGAGAGGATGATTTTCCTTCTGTTCAGATATTATCAGTGTTCTGAAATTGATTTGTTGTAGAGTGGAGGAGAGGAGGGTGATGTTAAAAAAGCAAACGGATGTTTAAAAAATTGTGCGAAGGCACACGGATAATGCCTATTTATGACTTAATTTCTATGACATTTGTTGATTGTTCGATGATGTTAATGTCAGTGTGTATTTGCTGTCTTTACCAGTCAGCAGTGCTGCTGCCAGAAGTCAAGCGCGTTTTTAAAGACGAAAATATAACTCATAGCCTGTAGAAAACAAGGAAAGGTGGCACTTAGTGATGTGAAAAAGAAAAGGTGATGTTAAAAATAATTGTTAATAAGTGTGGGTCTCCACTCGAATTACAGAAGTTCAGGGCACTGAACACCATACACTCCTTTTTATACAATTTAGTCAGGTTTCGACATGCTGATCAAACATCAATAACCTCGCAGACGTTTTCCAATAACTCCACTGATATTGCTGCAAAAGGAGTTAACAATTTCCCGAAGAGGAAAATGTTCTGGACGACGAACATCCAGGACAAGGCCACGCTTCCAATCCTCGCGCCCACTCATCACACATGTGCATAACGACCCGCGGGCATTGCTGCGCGCAGGCCGACGGGCGGCGGCGGCGGCGCCGTCCGGCATAATTCAGTAGCCGTGTGCACCGCGCCGCCACAGACCACGCCGAGAGACCGTGGCGCCGGACCGCAGAGGATCACCGGCCGGCAGAGGATCACCGGCCGGCGGAGGATCACCGCGCCGCCACAGACCACGCCGAGAGACCGTGGCGCCGGACCGCAGAGGATCACCGGCCGGCAGAGGATCACCGGCCGGCGGAGGATCACCGGCCGGCGGAGGATCACCGGCCGGCGGAGGATCACCGGCCGGCGGAGGATCACCGCGCCGCCACAGACCACGCCGAGAGACCGTGGCGCCGGACCGCAGAGGATCACCGGCCGGCAGAGGATCACAGGCCGGCAGAGGATCACCGGCCGGCGGAGGATCACCGCGCCGCCACAGACCACGCCGAGAGACCGTGGCGCCGGACCGCAGAGGATCACCGGCCGGCAGAGGATCACCGGCCGGCGGAGGATCACCGCGCCGCCACAGACCACGCCGAGAGACCGTGGCGCCGGACCGCAGAGGATCACCGGCCGGCAGAGGATCACCGGCCGGCGGAGGATCACCGCGCCGCCACAGACCACGCCGAGAGACCGTGGCGCCGGACCGCAGAGGATCACCGGCCGGCAGAGGATCACCGGCCGGCGGAGGATCACCGCGCCGCCACAGACCACGCCGAGAGACCGTGGCGCCGGACCGCAGAGGATCACCGGCCGGCAGAGGATCACCGGCCGGCGGAGGATCACCGGCCGGCAGAGGATCACCGGCCGGCGGAGGATCACCGGCCGGCAGAGGATCACCGGCCGGCGGAGGATCACCGGCCGGCAGAGGATCACCGGCCGGCAGAGGATCACCGGCCGGCAGAGGATCACCGGCCGGCAGAGGATCACCGGCCGGCAGAGGATCACCGGCCGGCGGAGGATCACCGGCCGGCGGAGGATCACCGGCCGGCAGAGGATCACCGGCCGGCGGAGGATCACCGGCCGGCGGAGGATCACCGGCCGGCAGAGGATCACCGGCCGGCGGAGGATCACCGGCCGGCAGAGGATCACCGGCCGGCAGAGGATCACCGGCCGGCGGAGGATCACCGGCCGGCGAGGATCACCGGCCGGCAGAGGATCACCGGCCGGCAGAGGATCACCGGCCGGCAGAGGATCACCGGCCGGCAGAGGATCACCGGCCGGCAGAGGATCACCGGCCGGCGGAGGATCACCGGCCGGCAGAGGATCACCGGCCGGCGGAGGATCACCGGCCGGCGGAGGATCACCGGCCGGCAGAGGATCACCGGCCGGCAGAGGATCACCGGCCGGCAGAGGATCACCGGCCGGCGGAGGATCACCGGCCGGCAGAGGATCACCGGCCGGCGGAGGATCACCGGCCGGCGGAGGATCACCGGCCGGCGGAGGATCACCGGCCGGCAGAGGACCGCCGGCCGGTGCTCCCAGGAACCACCGGTCACCCGTCTCTCCACCTGTTCTGGAATGCGTGAGCGTGCGCGGCGGGCCGGCGAGCGGCGCCACACGCGACGTCGATGGGGCGTCGCCCATCCGCCGGTCGCTGGCAGCCGCCCAGCGCGCCCGGCTGCCGGTGGCAACATCACCTTGATCCACATTGTCACAGTTGCCGGTCAGCCGGTGCGAGGCGTGTGCGACAGGGTGACGCACACGGGAGCACGCCCGTACAGTTGGAGCAGCCGCTCCGAACTGGTAAAGTAATCAGGGTGTTCATGGGGGTCAAGGGTAAGACCAGGAGGGGTTAATTGCACTAATTTTGAGATATTCAAGTGCGTCGTGTGGACATACATGGCAACACCGCACGTTTTCTGACATGGGGGGGGGTGGAGTCGTGGATTAACTCATCACTCGTCTGGTGATACTCACTGTTGGAGCGATCCTTCCGAGCGGTGGGGAAGTCGTGCTGGCAAACGCGCGGGCTCTTCCTCAGTGAGAACCAAAAACGTTTAAGTCCTTCGGTAAACTTAAATTAAGCTTCATATAGCTCAGTTATGGTAACGATCACCAATTTCACCATAACTAATTTATGGCATTTGTGCTATGATAAACTGGCGATATTTTCCACCCGTCTTACTCCAACATTATCTCATGTCTGTCCTGTTTCGTTGCTCTCGACAACATCGCAGGTTTTGGTGTCTTTGCTGGATATCCCTCCCTCCGCACTCTACGAACACTTAATTTCAGTGCGCTAAGGAAAGTCGCACTGACGTACACGCCAGCACATCCACAGTCCGAGCAAGAGGAGCCAGAACGACAAACACGCGACCATGTCCCAGCCTGAGTGAGAGGAGTCGGAATGACACCCATGCGACCCCGTCCGAGCCCGAGCAAGAGTAGCCAGAATGACGCGCACGCGACCACCTCCCAGCCAGAGCGAAGAGTCGCACTGATGGACACGCCACCAGGTCACAGGCCCAGCGAGAAGAGTCGCACTGACGTACACGCCACCAGGTCACAGGCCCAGCGAGAAGAGTCGCACTGACGTACACGCCACCAGGTCACAGGCCCAGCGAGAAGAGTCGCACTGACGTACACGCCACCAGGTCACAGGCCCAGCGAGAAGAGTCGCACTGACGTACACGCCACCAGGTCACAGGCCCAGCGAGAAGAGTCGCACTGACGTACACGCCACCAGGTCACAGGCCCAGCGAGAAGAGTCGCACTGACGTACGCGCCACCACGTCCCAGCCCGAGCGAGAGGATTTGTGACAGACAATGGAAATGAAACCGCATTCCGTTGAACTACCCAACCTCGAAATAGGCCAAATTCCGATTTTTTTACTATGTTCCGGGGGGATTCGGAAGTTCAATTGGAATTAGGAAGCTCAAATCTCAATTGGAAGTTGTAAGTAAATCCTTGTATTGACACCGAAAATAGCGAATTTGGACATATTAAACCGGAGTCACGTACACGGGACCAATTTCCAGACGGAACGGGTACCAAGTCAAGCATATCCAACCAATGTTAGATACGAAACTGTATCGACACACGCACTACATTGGCACGCACCCCGGACCAGCAGAGTTGCAGTTGACTATTTCAGATGGTGTGTGGGGCGGGGTGTCAAGGGCGGTGTATCCAAATTTATTTTCACTTGGGTGCCAGATCAAAATAAATTTTGATAATTTTGCTATCGAAGATGTAACTAAAAATGCCGCATGGTATATATCCAACTAACATGCAATTGTATGGTACGATTCTGGGATTGTGTTTCAGCCAGCTTAAAAAAAAATCATGCAAGCAGCAATTGAACGCCATTCATGCTAGGTGTGCATTATTGTCATGTACTTATCTCTTCAGTGCACAGATACAGATCGACGAAAGATGTCAGCGGAAAGATCAACATCTGACTTAAGATGTAAATGTTTTACCTGCTACGTGATGTTTTTCACCGAAATTGCCGAATTTGGACACATGTCAGCACTGAAAGATACAAGACTCCCTGTGCGAGTTTCGGACCGTCCCCGAACTAATTGCTCATTGTTGGCCCCCGATCGGACCGAAACACACTTCGCCTGCAGGCTGACGCAGCACACCTGTGTCACATCAACTCCATGTCCGCCCCTCCCTCTCCCAACATCAACACTGAAGCGCCGCCCACCACCACCAACACCAACACAGCAACCCGACACATAAACCGCCAGCAGGGAGCTGGTGGGGCGGCGCGCGACGCCCGCACTCACCCGGTACACCTCGGAGAAGAAGCCCCTGCCGATGTTCTCCATGGCGAAGTCGTCGAGCCGGCTGAGGCCGGCCACGGCCAGCCGCAGCGCCTGGCAGCTGGCGCCGGGCGTGCGGCCGCGGGCGCTGTCACTCTCCGGGTACACGATGCCCGGCCAGGCGGCGCCGGCCGGCATCACGCAGCCGCCCTCTGTCATCGCGTGCGTGCGGCGCCGCGGTCACCGTCCCACTGGCGCGGCGGCGGCGGCGGCGGCGGCGCGCTGTCGGCAGCGAGCGGGCGGCCGCGTCAGACCAGCAGGGGGCGCCGTCGGCCGGCGCGGCGCCGCCGGACGGACGGTGGTGTGCTCTGTCTGAACGGTGACACAACGGACGCCGGCGGGGCAGACGTGCGAGATTGGGATCGCAGCCAGCCGCGCAGGTGTGGGCACAAATCTGTGCCGGCGTTGCTGGATGCACGGCGGAAGGCCGGGCAATGGACGAACAGGAAATAAACGTGGTGGGGAGCCAGAGACATACAAACCCGTGCAGGGGATGGAGGAAACCGCAGGAGCGTCATGAATATGCAGGAATGTGCGAGGCCAACAATGGTCGGAAGGCATCTGAAATGTCCATAATATTCGCCAAGTGGTTAAGAAGTAGCGGTGAGAACGTTCCAAAGAAGTAGTAAGAAGAAGAACCTTGGGTTCTTTTACGACGCATTCAACCGCTAAGTTATATAGCGTCGCCAACCTCTCACGCCGATTGGTCGCGGGTGGACTCGGTAAATGCCGTCGGTTGTGAGATTCGAACCCACAATCTTGCGATCAAGAGTCCGACGCTCTACCAACTGAGCCACCGAGGCCCCCTCCAAGAAGTAGTAAAGAAAAAGGCGGATGTAGTACAAAATAAGCGGAGGCAGAATGGATATTCCTGGATAATTAGAGATTGTTATTCCACAAGTCTTGTAAAAACCACGGGACACTTGACAGCGGCTGACCAGGGTGGCAATAGATGTGAATGTTGACGAAGACGACCAATAATTGAAGTGAAAGCAGGATGGAAGAGGATGGAGGGCTGGCAAGAGGGTGGACAGGAACTTATATGATGGGATTCGTAACGCACTCAGCTAGTTCTGCGATACAGGCTCAATCGCCTCTCTTCCACGCCCAATACTCTAGGGAGACCTAGGAGTCAGCGCAATCGGTCAGCCTCGAAATCGCCACCCTCGGGACGGTTTAGAGACGGACGGACGTGTTGACCCCACACAACACTCTGAAACCCCCAAACAATCGCCGCCATCCCATCCATCGCACATCCTTTCACCATCTATCCAATAATACCCACCATAAATCGTCCGGTCTCCCAATGTTGGCCCTCCCTGCCAGCATTTGTCCTCCGCTGTTGGTGTGAGCGATCGACAGGGTATGGACGATAGTGTAAAATGAGCGCGGGCATGAGGTGGTGCAAGGTATGGGCGCAAGAATCCGTTCACGGAGAGACAGATGGCTAGAGGATGGCGGCGATGAGTCCGGTCAGGAACTGAGATACCGGAAACCGATATGCAGATAGTAGATGCCTGGCTTAACCAGAATTTGCAAGTTTTATCTAACTGGCGCTTTTCATTCACGAACAAAATGAACCGCCCAGACAAAGCGAGTTCTATCACTTCCACGTCGAAAACAAGGATAAAACTACATTCTACTGCAGTGCCTTGACAAAAATACCCTGTGTATGATATAAAGGCGCTGAAATTATTATGTGCTATGAGAACATGAATTACTCCAGGCACTTTTCCCACAGTACCTACACAATTTCTTTGTTAACCTTAATTGTGTACAGAAACGCTTCAGTTTCCTACATAAAACTTTAATCGCGGTACAAGCATGTTAATTGAACAAAAATAATGCACAAACATTAGGGAACGAATGAAATTGCAATGATTGGACCAAGTAAGACCGTATTTAATGGGTTGAAAATATTTTAACGTAGAAAAACCATATTCCCAAAAAAAAATTCAGTGAAACAGTTTCTCCTCCCAGCTACTTATTTATTGAGGAATTGGGAGGCATCAACTGTATCGATGATACAGCACCCGACTCCCAGCGTAGGAAATCAACAGTTAAGCGTCGGTAAGATATTAGTAATGCCAGACTAAGAAGTACGGGGCGTGAACAGTTTACCTAAATTAGAAACTTTAAGCGCACAATGACGCCTCAAATGAACTTGCATTTTGTATTTACATTTTGAGTTTCGATGGTTACCCATTTGCAAAGCCGATCATGCAAGGATGACATTGCAGTTACCAGTATGTGGAGAATCACCAACACATTTCCATCTGCACATACCTCAATTGATATTGCAAAAAGATGAACAATACAAGTACATTGCATAATCAAGGCCGATATCAAGAGAATGTTTATGCTGCACCTTTGAAAGCCTATGTTGCAAAATGAATGCATACGTTCGTTATGAGGTTTCGAAGCTTTCAAACTGTAGTGAAATGTGCTATGTGTAAAAACGTAACACAATAACATTGCATACAAGTAATACAAATTTAAACCCAAGGTTATGGTCAGAAAATATTGCTTCAGCATCTCGCAGGGGGGGGATCATAATTTGAATCGTAAAAAGTTCTGATCGAGGTACAAAAAGGTTCATATAAACTCACCACAGCATATCAACTGACCCTGGTTCACCGGTCAGTTTAACAGTGACACGGCTATTGTGCTTTACCATGAATTATAATCTTCAACAACGTGCCTGATGATCACACAATCAAGAAGCACGGACATCCAGCTTTGTCGTCCATGAGCTGCATACTTATATGTTTGAGCATCTTCCTCTCAAGACCATGAGCACATGTAACTTCCTCCTATCAGTCAAATATGCTCACCCCTCCAAATTTGGGTTAATCATATCAACAATGTACAGGCTGTTTTTGTCTGGTGGGCATAGCTGGCTGGCTGTAACGAGTGTTTGTGCTCCTGACAATGACCTAAGGTTAACACGTCAGGAATAAATCTTCACAATATTCTGAACTTGAGGTGTTTGCTGGACAGTGAAGATCATGATTGAAAGTAAAATAAGGTGAAACGTTTTGGCCCACATTGACAAGGAATGTTGTGCTTTTAATAAAAAATAGATATATTAGATCTCAAACGGTTCGATCATGGATCATTTTCGAGAGTTCAAGAGTTCAAGATTTCCATTCTCTAATTTTTATTAAAAGCACAGCATTCCTTGTCAATGTGGGCCAAAAAGTTTCACATTATTTTACTTTCAATCATGGCAGGCAAGGAAATCGTCCATTTCTTCTCACAATTAAATGAATTCAGTGAAGATCAATTTATTTTCTTATCTTTCTACAATCACAAATTGCAACCAGGAAATACAGATCATCTCAACTATGCATGAATCATCCATGTTGCCAGAATATAGCATCAAGTCATCCTCATTGAGATTCAATCGGAAAACAGCATGAAACATATGGTTATACTAAATTTCCTGTGATATTAAATGATTGGTGGTACAAAAAATTACAAACATGATCTAAAAACCTAACTATAAAACTGGGCTCAGATAATTCTGTCACAGCAAGTCTTTCATGCAAACTCCATTTTAATTGTATTCCTTTTTCTCCTCTTCTAACTACACTGCATACTAACAGACTGTTAGTGAGTGCACCTGGGCATCCTGAATGGTGCCCTGTGCATCCATATTTGCACACACACAATCAAAGTTAGTGAACACTGACATGCTTTGGAAATGGGCTAAGGAAACCACATCCTGTTTAAAAACATTTGGGTAGATGCATGCTGTCTAAACAGCACGATAATTGGAAGCTTGAGGGTGCAGACACACATCATGACCAGGGGCTTCAAAGGTCAAAATAGCAATTCAACTGGAATGGCAAATGTCATAAAATTTAACATAGTACACTGATTTTGTGGCATTTTACCTATGCTGTCCAGCCATAAAAGCTACACTTAAGCTATGAAAAGTGCTTATATCATACCATGGTTAGAACTACATTGGTAGAAGCCAGGGGTTTTATTATACATGCTTTTGAGGAGGCAAGTGCCCCTCAATGTTGGCTTTGCCCCCACCAGAAAAAAAAGACTTTCAACTTCTAACATGGAACCCTGTGGAATGCCCCTAATCCATTTGGGCCTGCCCATTGCTTTCATGTACTATGCCCCCAACAATTTTCAGAAATAAATACCTGTGGTAGAAACATAAGTATATCAACATAAGCTAATCAATGATCATAAGATTATGAGCATATATTGGTAAAATATTCAGCATACAAGCACAGATAGGTGGGTAGGTAGTCTGACAGTCATTTGCCTGGCATTGGGTATCTGGGATGACCATTTGGGATTTGGAGCCACTTTGAGCTAAGTTTTGGGACTGGATTCAAATTCAGGATATGTTTTCACCATGGAAAACTTTAATCATAATTGTGCAATACATTGAGTCTGAAAATTGAGGTCAAATCTGTCATATGGCTTGATCCATCAGTCTGTAAAGTATGGCAATCTTGAGTAAATATATTCTAGATGCACAATAACACTGGCTGGTGCATGCTGGTAACAACATGGGCATGAAATGGTGAGCATCAGAGGTGCAGCCAACATTTTCTTAAGTCTAGGGCAACCCATAAAATATAACTTTACTAAAACTGTTTCCAGTAAGTGAAGTGCACTAAAATTTCTGGTTTTGGTATGGTGCAAATCCCAATTTTGCATGTTTCGTCCAGTGTATTTATTGTTAAGGGGGCAGGCCCCAGACCTATCATTGGCTGCAACTCTGGTGAGCACTGGAGCATAGGTCTGTGCATGACTGTCAAGTGATAACAGCAGCCAGCCTACAGCAGTGTCAAATGTGCAAACAGTAATGCTCCTCACACGTCTTGAAATTAAGCTGAAAGCTAAGCATTTTCAATGGAAAGGAGCATCAAATTGACTGAAAGGAGTGGTAAGGTTTAACATGTCAGAGAAACACTTGGCATGGATACTGGAAGTCACATCATCAGTGATTTAAACAACAATAAACCAAAGTAATCATGCCTGGTTTTCCTCTGACTTCATACAGACAATACTCTTCCCCATTGCAAATACTTAGCTTTCAGCTTAATGCTGCATTAATTTTGCACACACAATACAATGGGTTCCATATGCATGGATGTTGATCCCCAAAATTGTCAACACCAGCAGGCAATGGAAATAAACAGCACAATACGAAGGCATGGACAGCAAATGGCCAACACCATCAGGCAATAGAAGTAAACAACAGAATATGGAGGAATGACCAGCCATTAGTTTGATGTCAAAATGGTGACATCTCATGGAGGATATCTTTCTTCCAACCTGTGACATCAGGATCTCATCTTGTAGTGAATCTCAAGCACCTGATCACAGAGCAGTTCATAAGGGCATTTACAGCAGCAATTTGCACATTGCCAGGTCACCAAAGATAATTAAGTGTAAATTACATAATTTTTGGTTTGAACTGAAAGATTTCCAATATGAACTAAAAATGTTTGTCATATAGCATATAATATTAATAAGCACATAGTGGAAGTCAGATATGTTTTGTCACTAACAATAAGAACCAGTTGTTTTTTAGTGAGCAGGAAAAGATGTCAGACCTACAGTTTTCAGTATCATTGCAGCTTAAGGTATCTATGAGACAAGTTCCATGAATACCTTAAACAAGACAAGTTTTACACACATTTTGCCTCCATTAAGCAAACAAAGGGTTTAGCAGTTTAAAAGGTGTTTTTTTTTGGGGGGGGGGAATTTTTCTTCAGAATACCATGTTTATGAAGGTGACTAAGATGACAGCACCACTTATTTTCTGTGCAAGTGGATTTTTTGTGGGAAAATTGTTTGAAAAATTGTATAACTTAAAAAAACTCAACTAGTCTAACCTAACCAAAGCTAACCCCATTTGTTTGCATTATGGAGGCAAATGTGTGCAAACATTTTAATTGTTACCACCTTAAAGCACAATAATACCAAAAAGTTTCCAAAAAGTTTGTCACAAAAAGTTTTTTTGTAATGGAATTTGTATCTTCAAAAGCAGCTTAGGTTAAGTTAAGTTAGGTTAGGTTAGGTTGGGCTGGGTTAGGTTTCTTTTTAAATTTTGAGAAATTTCAGAAAATAAATTGCTTGACAATTTTATAATATTATTGTTTGGATTTTTATCCAAAGGTAGGTTAGGTTAGGTTAGGTTGGGTTATGTTATGTTGCATTGATATTTTATTCTTTTAACATTTTTTTATGCTGTGCTACCTATCTCAAAGCCCCTTTTTGACATTATTTTGCTCACAACCTGAAAAGTAAGCATTTGCACAGAAAATAAGTGGTCCCATCATCTTAGTCAGCTTCATAAACATCGTATTCCAAAGGATTAAAAAAACACCTTTTAAGAGAAATTTACCTGTTCAGCTGGGTTATGTTAGGCTTTTGTTTTAAGTTGGAAACAAAATAAAACATTTTTTTTCACAAAAAAATTTGTTCTTGGAAAACATGTCAGGCTAGGCTAGGTTTTTCATTTGAAAATGTTTTTTTTTAAAATTGTTTGAAAACTTACCATTTTGCAAAGAATTTGTCTTCTTGCATGACAGGTTAGGCTAGGTTAGGTTACATTTTTTCTGTATTTTGAACATTACTTTGTATGCTATATTACCCAAGTTCAAGCCCTTTTGTGAGTGTTATGTTGCCTCCCAATTGAAGTACACACTTGCAGTGGAAATGAATGTTCACATCATGTTAACCACATTTATAAACATTGCATTGAAAAAGGAATTCCAAGAATTCAAAAATAACCTGAAACTGCAAGTTTACAAAGTTTTCAGGCATAATTTGAATTAAACAATTTTATTCCCCCAATCCTATACTCTGATATGTAGCAATCAAATAAATCAGTCAGTGTATGAGCATCCTACTCATGAGCTGTGGTACAAATATTTATTGTTTTGGTGATGTGAGCATGTCAGGAGAGCCAGGTATAGACATATACCTGTCACTAAATTTACAGTTGCCCCAGTTGATCTTACTATGCCCTCTTTTAATATAACGATATCACTAATATTGTCATCTGGCAGCCATGCATTAAGCTCATGGAGCTCACTGCAGTCTCAATGTAAACCTGGGTAATCTTCAAATATTACCACTCACTTTCTTTATATCAACAACGTATCAAGTCACTGTCAGCTGACAGCCAGTCAGCTGTTTGTGACATCACTCAAAGTATGGAGAAAAACCTCCAGCCAGGTGCACTGAATGAGCCCAAGGGCACCACCAGGGATATTTTGAACAGGTCAGTAGTCGGTTTTACAGTGGCAATTTGCTCTCCCGTCTAGTCGGTTTTCATCCTTCCAAGTCATTCCTTGCTTCAACTAAACATTCCAGACATGAACTAAAAAAGTACATCGAAGAACATTTATTATTAACAAGAATTGATTTCACTCAATTTTCTCAGCTTTTTCATTGACAAAACTTGTTTCTTGGTGGTGAGAATAAAACGATTTTAGACTGATTGTTTCAGTATAATTTTCCTTAAACCATTTTATATTCCAAAACCTATATCCCAGTATGTGGCAGGCAACAAATCAGTTGATGCACGAGCGTCCTACTCGTGGGGTGTGTTGTGAATATCTATTAGTTGTGCGGCGTGAGCATGTCGGCAGTATCAGGCATGGATTTATAAACTTGGTTGACATCGATTAAGTGTACTTTTGTTATCATTTTCTCTACCGTTGCTCAGGAAGTTGGCTTATAACCGCATCCTTTGCTAATTTAACCACAGTGCCAATTTGTCATCTGGCAGTCATCCGTCGGCTGCCAGATACCGTAGAGCTGAGTGCAGTCTCGACGTAAATTAGAAAGCGTATTGCAATTTGCTGATATTCGTAAGTTTAATTCTACTTATTTCAGCAGCGTCAATACTAAAACCTATTTCGGTATTAAAACTGATGTGAGAATGATATTTGGTGGTCGCTTTTAATTTATGCAGATCACTATCCCGGGTCTTCTCCCTCTATCTTGTTCCTGAGACCACGTGACCTGGGAGGAAATTTCCGCTGTAAAACCGACTAATGTGGTGCTCATTCAGGGGAATTAGCAGGATAACCTAACCTAATCTAACATAACGTAGCCTAAAGTAATGCCCCTGGTTCCATTCAGTGCACCCAGTTGGATTGATTGATTGCTTGGGCTTAGGGGCGCATCAACTGCTACTGGTTATGTAGTGCCCAGCACCCAGTTGGAGGTTTTTCTTCATACTTTTGAGTGACTTCACTGACAGCTGATTGGAAGTCGGCTGATGGTGACTTAGACACCTTTTTGATGACTTAGACACCTTGTTGCAAAATTATGATACTTGTGAACTGGATACAGCTAGAAACGATGCATTCAGACTTCACAAACGTGCACCAAGAAGCAAGATGGCAATACTTCTTTGGGAAGGATGTCGATTCAGTGTTCATCAAGTGATATATTCCACCCTATTTTGCAAATAATTTATCACTGCTGCAACCCCTTTAAGCAGGCATGGATGGGGTTTGAAAGTTGTTGGTAGGGCATTCAATCCACATGTGTTGAGGTGGATCAGGGGAATAGGGCTGGATAGCTAGGGTAGATATTGATAGGTGTGTGGGATGTTGTTGGATGGTTTCTTTAGCATGTGGTGATGGTTGGGTCTTTTTACCGGGCTTATGGTATCTTCCATTTATAGATTTAACTGGATGGGCCCTTGTAGCTCTTAAGTCTAAACTCTTTATGACTTTATAATCCTGCACAGGTAGGTAGGTATGTACCAGGTTGAGGCTGGTATGGGTATTTACAGATGGCAATTTATCGATTATTTGGGTTTAAGGGCGCACCGACTACCATTTGGCGCCCGTACAGAGGGCAAAGGGAATGGACCATAAGCATGCTACTTACCGATAGTTGCACCCTTTTATACTAAGTATCACTCATGCTTCCTGGTCATCCTCGCTTCACATGACTACCATGTGATCATTCCAGTTATCAAACCAGCAAATCATGCACCCACCACACTTCCCCACTCATCACACGAGCAGAAAATACAGCTTGAGATATGTAAGATGACCACGTTCTCTATTATTTTCCGAGTTTTGTCAGCACCAATGATTTTGTAGATCAGAAGAAAATCGTCATACAATACTTTATGACGTCATAAACTGCGCTGGTGCAAGCTGAACCAAGCTGAACGCACGGGTCTGTATCGTAACCCCTAATGTATCATAACCTCTAATGTGTCATAACCTCAAATGTATCATAACTTCTAATGTGTCATAACCTCTAATGTATCATAGCCTGTCATAACCTCTAATATATCATACCCCATAATGTATCATAACCCCTAATGTATCACAACATCTAATGTATCATAACCTCTAATGTATCACATCTAATGTATCATAACCTCCAATGTATCATAACCTCAAATGTATCCTAATCTCAAATGTAGCACAACCTCTAATGTGTCATAACCCCTAATATCAGCTGACGATGGAGAAATGTGGCGTGCGATTTTGGCCGGTACTAAATCAGGACACGTCTCAGCTTACGGAAAACCATTGGGAAAAATAATTTAACTTGAAGTATACCGTATCGTCGCTAGGTGGCAGCATGCTATTTTATTTGCACCATGATTGTTTTTAATGATCAAAACTATTGTGTGTGTGTGTGCAATTTTATAGTTCATTGATTATCAAAGAGGTTGCAGAATAAATGATGACTCAAGGCATGATTTATTGATGCATTGCTTTATTTACGGCCATGCAAAGGCTACAGACCAACACGTTAGTTCATGCACTTTTTGTGTAGTGCGACAAGTGCTGCCAATTTTGATGTTTTCCTACATCTGAAGGCTTTTCCGTTTTGCCAATCTGGCAATGATTTTCACATTGGGAGCGCTAGTCTTGTGTGTTCAAAAGACGATGTCAATCACGGCGCACCTGAGACAGACTGGCTTTGGGTGTTTTCGCAGTCCACATCACGTAGGTTCTGTCTCGCTCGTGTTCGCAGCAGGACAGTCAGCGCCCAGTAAGGTGACGTCATAATTATTTCGATCACTGCGGTTCTCGCGGCTCTTGTACCAGCGATCGCAAGGGCCGCGAAAGTAATACAATTCAACTCTGCGCGGTGCGGTATTGGAGCGGGATCGAACGCAGGATATCTTCCATATATCTTTAACCTGTAGATTGCAAGGAATACACCCAGTTGTCTAACGGCGCATTACCTTCGATTATACTTCCTACTTATTACTTGTCTTCGGGTTGGTGAGGGCCTATTGGCTGGGCCTGTAGGTCCCGATCAGGTCAAATAATATGCAGGTTAGGTTGCTGCAGTAGGCTTGAGTGAGGGGAAGGTGAGGTCTGAATGGTACATTGAACCTATTGTTAATCCAGTGCTAGCCCAAGACATTCTTGAACTGGTTTAGAGGCGTTGCATTGAGAAGGTGCTGGGAAAAGCTATTCCAATCATAAAGACAAAGACATAAAAGATAAGTGCAACTATGAGCCACAGGGGCCCTTCTTGGTTGCACTGTGTGGAAACAATACACTAGTTATCCATTAATTAGCCCTCCATGGCATACCAAAAAGCAACCCCTGTATGCCTATAATTTGTATATATGCTGTTTTTAAAGATGTTCAGGGTATTGCTACCAACAATGGAGTCTGGTAGTTGATTCCAATGTTCAACTACCCTGTTGAGGAAGAAAGACTGTCCAACCTTGTCCTGCTATAGTTAACTTTAATTTTGAATTGATGACCTCTAATTGCATCATTTCTGTTAAATTTGAACATATCCCTGAGATATCCCTGGTCCTGACCATGGACAAATTTAAAAACCTCGATGAGATCTCCTCTCAGCCTTCTATATCTGAGTGAAAACATTCAATTTCTTCAATCTTTCCTCATATGTTAGGTTACTTATACCACTAACCATTTTTGTAGCCCTCTTTTGCACTCTCTCTAAAAGCCAGCAATCTTTTTCATAGATAGGGGACCAAACTTGAACACAGTATTCCAAATGTGGCCTGACATAGGCACAGTAAAGCTTCTTGATGATTTCTTCACTTTTGTATGATACATTCCTATTTATTGCCCCAAGCATTCTTAGTGCTCTTTTCCTAGCTTCTTTAGTCTGCTCTGATGCCTCCAATTTTGTGTTCAAAATAACACCTAAATCCTTCCCAAATAAGGTGACATTGGCAACTGGTGTTCATCCCAGTGAAATCACAGCAATGCGCATCAACATGTTGCCAAACTCTCTGCACTTACCTTCATATCTGCATCAGCGCAGAGCTAAGCAGACGGTAAGGATAGCTCAGTTGATAGCGTGACATGCTCAGAACTGATGGCTTTTGTCGGCCTCTCTCTGCTGCGGAGCTGCGTGGGTGCAAATAGCACAGCTGAGGACCTATTCCAGGGTGTGTTTGCACCTGCGCCCTTCTCAGCCACAATGAGCCACCGCCGCTACATGAAGCTCCTGCGCTGCCTTCGGTTTGACGATATCACAAGCCAACTTGTCAGACGTGAAGCCGACAAATTCTGCCTGCTTCGTGAGGTATTCGGCATGTTTGACGAAAGCCTGCGGCGCCACCTGAAGCCGTCAGACGACGTCTGCGTGGACGAGACGCTCGTTCGATTCCGGGGACGCTGCAGTTTCAAGGTTTACATGCCCTCGAAGCCCGGCAAATATGGCGTTTTGTTCCGGTCGGTGGCTGATGCCGAGTATCGGTATATATGGAAACTCTGGCCATACGCCGGGAAACCGACCAGCCCGCAGCAAGCGCCGCCAAACTCCACTTTCGCGCCTGTGGTGGAGCTTGTGAAATACCTAGTAGTATTGTAAGTGACCTGAGGTCAAATGCAGCATCTATCATCTTTATTGCATCATTAGTCATGCTCAAAGCATCATGGAAGCCCATTATGGAGCAATCCATAGCACTGTGAAGCAAAGGCACGCAAAACAAGCAAAATTAACATATTTGACCTCATTTGGCCTTGAAGATATAGACCTAAGGTCATGCAATTTGCACACAGTAGAGTTTGCCACCGTACCCATCTACCCTGAAAGTGTCTTAACTCTAGCTTTAATGTGAGCCGAGATCTTAGGGGGGGCGGAATCCGCCCCCACCTCCAGTGCGCGTAATTTTCAGAGGCCCTCCAGGGCGCGTGTTAACACGCTGTGAGGAGAGCCAGGCGTGTTCGGTCTGCATTTAAACCAACCCGACGCCTAACATTGTCACACGACACCTCCGTCTGGATACAATCGTCCTAATAGCGCATGATTCGTGGTTGGTAATATAAAGTCATAAAGTCATAAAGTATTAAGGCTTAATAAGAGCCACAGGGGCCCATCTGGGTTAAGCCTATCTAGAAAAGGTACTAGAAATGTACATACTCTCACCCCAATCAATCCCTTATCCCAAGTTCCTAGGAAGCTATATATCCCAGCCTATCTAGCACCACTCACTTGCTACCGCATAGCACCCTCAACAATCACAAGCTCCTCCCATCATACCCATCGTGCCACCATAGACAAACTCATCAGCATCACATCCCGAAGGAAGGTGCCGAATCCACTGCTAGGCACACCCCACACAAATTCATAAAGCGTTCAGACTTACAGTGGTTTAATATAAATGAAACATATCCTTTGCCACATGTTTCCACACATATTCCACACATATTCCACACGTGGCGGACACAGTTGTTGAACTGTTCATCATTTTGTCAACGTGTCCAGTATCTTCAGATCTGTATCCTGTTGCGCTGTTGGTGCATCATCTTTACCCTGCCACTGTCATGTGGAGGTGTCCTTGGAGATCAAGCTGAAGACGCCACTGGCAACGTGTACATATCGGTATCGTGCGGTCGTCGGGGAGGGGACGGGTAGTTGACGCGTGGTCTTCCCACGCCCGCTTGAGACTGGGCTGCTAGGAACTGACGCCAGCGGATGGTCTGGTCAATCTCTAGCAGATGGCACTTTGCCTCCGCTAAAGATTTAGGGAAAAAAAGAAAAAAAAGAAGAAAAAAAAAGATGGTCTGGCTTATTCATTGGCCGACGTGGTTGACTGGTTCAATGTCGACACACATATGTCTAATGGCAAGGTGTTGAACGATATGTCAAATGCATGGCTTCTTAACCTTGAAATCATACTGCTCGCATGCAGCATGCAGCTAGTAGAAAATCTAAGCCAATTCATGAAATCAGTTACCCAGTTTGCATGAGCCGCGGTAATTCGAATTACTACCTTAAACAGCGCAGCGTCGCATTTGCCGTCCCATGAAAACGCTTGTCAGACGTTAACAATTTCGAATTCAGCGCGGGCTGAAATCATGTCCCCCATGAAGGATTTTGGCAATGGGAACGGATTTCGTTTAGATTTACTGTGAAAACAAAAACGCGACTCATCTCCGTGCCGCGTTAGAAAAAGGGTCTGTTTTTATTTACTTCCTTGTGGACAATTAAAATGTTTTGTAGGAAGGTGAAGTTCAAGTGATGCTCGGGCTGGTGCGGATAACCAATTAATTCGTGCTACCGTCGGCAAGCGGCATAGCAATGCGCATGTGAGTTGGTATTGAGAACGTAGTTCGAAGTTGTTCGAGCATGGCAATTTGAAAGGCACCCCCATAGCTAGACAAACTTGAACAATTAGGTATATTTAAACCTTTAAATCCATCTTATTAACCACAAATAAAGCAAGGATTAACTCATTCAAGCTGTGGTGATCGTTCAGGAGGTGTTCTGATATCAGTACTACGTAATTATTGAATGTTTAAGTTTAATGAGGTGAAAGACAATATCATCGGTGTAGATACTGTGCTACCAGTATGGGAAACTACCCTCCGACTTGAAAGTTGGGATGCCAGGGCCAGCTCAACTTCCAAATACATGCTTGATTTTTACAGTTGGTAAAATGTTTCAAAAATACCCGATGTCTAGAATAAGGCGGCCGAAGTCCGGTTAATTTTTCGGATGCTGGGGCGTACTTTGGCATAGCATCTACCGTGCTTATTTGGTGACGTCGCGTGATAAGCTCATGTTCCTCTGTCTCGCTACAGTCTTCATAGCAAGAGGTGAAGCAAACTGTAATGACGCCATTGTTGCAATCATTGGATAGGGGAAACCGGGTCTAGTTGATACAATTTTGGCGAAACTCATCATAACTCATCACTTTGGAGGGGTAGCGAGGAGATAGCTACACCCACGCCAAGCCTAAACCTGGTATCATCACGAATTTTTTCGTGGCATCCTCTGGGCTTTCCACCAGAGAGCAAATCATCGCGTAACTACCGGTTCATCAACTTACCCCGCTATAGGGTTAAATTGTTACCGACGATGGGATAAGTTGATAAAATGTAGGTTAGGTAAACTACGTTATGTATATAGGTGGTACTAGTTTGCGCCTCTTGAAAGGTCCATATTTCACGCTTACAGTAATAATACTGGTTTGAGTCTTGACTGACAATAGCTAATGGTTTATGCCATTTATGGGATGCTCAAACGTTCATTCCGTAGCTGCACCTTCCTCTCCCCTTCGTTCAGTCTTTTCCATCGGATGAGAAATGACCGTAGAAATATTGCATAGGATATCTTGATACAGCTTTAGCAGACACCATAATAAAAATAGGCAATTCTATGGTCATTTTTTTTCCATTTCCAATCAACAAAACATTGAAACAGGATGCATTTTAGGCATGAATTTAAACGCATTTCACAGTCGCAAAGTTGAGAGAACATGGTAATGATAGCCGACACCTAAAAATTAGCAAGTGGGCGGCAAAGTAGAAACTAAGGGTGAAGCAAAGGTATTGGAATTTTACTTTCGGTGCAAAAATGTGTCACAACTTCACCATTCCGTAGTCACGGGTCGAAAGGACTTGGGCTTGTTTTTGCCGCGAGAAGAGGGTGTCGGTAGCAACATGTGCAACAGTAGCCATGGCAACCGGCTTCATGCTTTTGGAGAAAATGCTGTTGTATCAACCGTCCCGTGTATCAACTAGACCCGGTCTCCCCTACTTATGTTGTCGCGGTTATTGAATGTGTTTCCATGGCTACCTCGCAAGCTGTCATCTGGACTGTGATATTTGGGTACTCTTAGACTATGACGTGTGGCGGCTCGTAATGTATTGACATCAGCGCTTACATAATCGCAGGCATCATATTTTGCTTTTAAAACGCTTCGGAAAGGACATTGCAAACATTGCGATAAAAGCTGTAGGGCTGGGTGTTACGGAGACTGGGACGGTATCTTGTGGTTAAGTTGAGTGAGCCATTCATCTCAAAACAAAAACGCTGGGTATCCCACTATTAATATATCGCCGGACCCTACAAGGGCGATAGTGCTGAAACAAACCTTGCTGGGTTCCAAACAAATCGCGCCGCGGCCTGAGAAAATCGCACCAGATCCCAAAAATCGTCGGACCCCATCCTCCGGAAAAATCGCGATGGAACCTGAAAAATTGCACGGTGGCTCAAAACTTTCACAGAGTCCCGGAATGGTTCAGTTTGTATCAATGAATACCAAGGGAACCCTCGAAATATCGAGCAGAGTTTAAAAATTGCATTGAGGCTTCAAAATCGATGCACCGGACCTCCAATGTTGGTGTCATTGCTGAACGTGTGGCGTAACATCTGCCGGTGTGCGTCTACCAACGCACATGACATGGCCCGTGTCCAACTGAGGAATTAGGAGTCATTGAAGCAAAGTTTAGGGTAGATCAGTTTAGGTTTCATAGACGTGTGTAAGCTACGTTCTTGTCGATTAGCAGGCGTGTGGCGCATATTTTGGGAAAGGGGTGACACTTACTATCGCCCCGCAAGGTGTTAATGTCCTCGCCCCCAATCATTTGGGACTGTATATTCAAAAGTTATATTGTTTCACTAGATTACCGACGTCTTGTGCTTCAGTCATGATCACCGTATATAAGCAATTGATCATGAAATCCGAAGCGTTGGTAATTTCTTGAAATAATAGTCATTCATTTTAAGAACCTTTTAATGGTTATGAAGACATTACAAGCTGTATTTTCCTCCCATGTATGCTTAGATCGTACTCCGCTACGAAAGCCCGTGATTACATGGGCTTTCGTTGGCTTACACGGTGCATCACAATTTGATTCCTTACCTGTGATGACACTTCGTTTGTACCTCTCCCCATCCCTCCTTCAGAATCATGAATTAACCAGTCGTGCACTGCTTGCCACAGTCTGACTTGTGCTGTCTGATTCGCAGATGCTGGATTTGTGTTGGCTTCCGAAGTCAGTTTAATAAATGTCATTTGTCGCAGATCTGGACACTTGAAAGTCGTCACTCACGTATTTCTCTCCGACCCCATTCTCTGTGCCATGTTCCATGCTCTGTTCTTCATTCGAAAATAGTACATTTCGTGTGAAAAGATATATGGGATTTCGATGTGTCCAATCTGACGGTAGTGTATTGAATTCCATATTTCCTTCACGAGGCATATTCGTTATATTTCTTAACCTATATTGTTTCACAATCGAAGCCTATTTACGGTACATGCGTTGCATTACGAATTTACCATTCACTAAACCATCATGTATCATGTGCTCGGAACTTGGCAGCCATGCATTGAAGCTAAAAGAACAGTATTTGCTAAAAAGACAGTATTTAACATGTGTGTGGTAAGCTGGGTTAGATCCCTCGACATGCACGGAGGACTGACGTGTAATCCATCACTACCACCTCCTGGTTAGCTGGACCACACCAATAGGCTGACATTATTTACCGACTACTCGGCAGAATACTTGGAGTTCCGGGAATTTCCAACCCTTCGCCAGGAACCTTGTGGACCTGGAACATATTGACGTTGTTCATGTTTATCTGCCATTACTTGACGTAGCAGCCGTGGTCGCCGGTCACCACCCGCGCGACCACACCATGGGACTGTCGTGCGCCTGACGGGAGGAACACAGTCATGCGGAGCTGTGGAGGTCACACTCAGTGTGGGGGTCAAGGTCACACTTAGTGTGGAGTCACGGTCACAACCCACTGGTCGTTTCGTGACTATGTGGGGGCCACTGTCCTTGTGGTCGCCACGGTTACCATCGACTGGTCGTTACGTGACTATGTGGGGGTCACGGTCACCATCCACACATCGTGACGGGACTGCGTGTGGGTCACGGTTGACACGGGACAGCCGAGGGAGTGCAGTGGTCTGTAGGCTGTCGGAAGACCCTAGAGACACAGGAGTCCCCAGGTCTGGGGATGTGGAGGAAGATTTCAGATTAAAATTGAATATTTAGTTTTAAAATAGCTCTATCGTAATGGGGCAATGGGGTTAATAGGGTTAGCCATACACAACACCGCACACCCCACACTCCACGCTATCCGTCAACTCTACCACACCCATCACGCTCGCTCACCTCCAACTCACGCTGCTCTGGGTCCATGGCCACATGGGGATACCGGGCAACGAGCGGGCGGATGAACTCGCTCGTCGAGCGATCGTCCTCCCACCCACCCCCCCCCTCCCGGTGCCCCCCCCCCCCCGTGACCTTTTGTCACTCACAAATATATCATACACTCAGCATCTCTAGACATGCTGGAATCACAACACCACACACTTACATCACATTAAACCCTTTCTCTCAAAATGGCCGTCTTCCCAACAACACTCGCCGGTGCTTCTTTCCCGGCTCCGAGTCGGACACACTGAACTCACACATGATTACCTCTTTCGCCCTCTTCGCCGCGCTCCGCCTTGCCAATTGTGTAATATGTGTAACTCTGTCCAACATTTTCTGCTTTCCTGCCCCACATATGATTTGCAGCTCGACCTCTCCTCTCGTACATTGTCAAACATCGTCTTCCACTTTCACTGAGCATCTTTCTCAGTTATGAGCACCCGGAGCTCCTTCAACTACTGTTCACCTTATTGCATGGCACCAAATTAGAACAAGTAATTTAAAGCCAAACGCTATCATCCTCTCCGCTCTCATAAGCCACATACATATAGGTTATTTCGTATTAGGTAGACAGGGACCAATCCAATTTGGTGAAAACGGACGGTTCTCCTTATAGATTCCGCTTGATGTTTTGCCTACGTGTTATCCAAGCAGCTTGGTTTTCCCCTTCTCAGGTTTTCCCATGCTCTAACTTAAACATAAATCTACACATTCAAGGTCGAGCCTGACACCCACGGCTCGCCCTGGGCGATGGGCCTGCGTTTCGTTTCAGATGCTATGAAGGCTATGAAGCTGTCCACCATCCAAATGTTCTGTTTAATATGTATGTATGCATGTTTATATGTCTACCCGTATGTTATGTATATACCGGCCCTTTAAGCCATGTTCTTTGTTTCCCGGCGTCTCTAATCTTTCCTCTCTTGCTTGTTTTATATCTCCGGATGTCACATAAGCCGGTTTAACGTAACCCTCTCTTTAACGTAACAAATATCTAGCGGATGACACTTTGCCTCTGCTAAAGACAAGACAGGCCACCGAACCGAGGCCATAACCATGTGTTCTTTTTTGGACCGGTAGCGCTATTATTCGTCTACGGATGTGCTTCAGTGCTACAGCCAATTTTTGTTGGGCGCCCAGCACACTTTTGAGACCCGACTCTTTTTTATAGAGTTTGGTGGCTATTTGTGCACCGAAGGTATTTTTGAAATACCGGTGCGTTTTCGAGGACCCCGATGTGCTTACTTAGTGCCCGGTCCTCTTGTTCGTGTTTAGGACCCTGCCGCTCTTTGAGGGCCCCAGCCTATTTTTAAGGTCTTATGTGGTGGCATGTCCCTGGTGTGCTTTGAGGGTCTTCGTGGTGTTTTTTTTTACTAGAGCTCTCTGTGTGTTTATTTAGAACTGCAACGTATGTTCTACGTCAGTGCCCTTTTTTGCAGGTCTCGGTACCCTTGGGAGGGTCTGGTGCATTTTCGGCCTCCAGTTGTGCTCTTGGGGTTCCCGTTGTGTTTATTTGGGGCTCCTGACATGCACTTCAGGGACTAAGTGATTTTTTGGTCTAAGTGATTTTTTGGGGCCACGTCGTCATTTGTTGGGATCGCTATCGCGAGTTTTAGTGGCCCCGACACGTTTGGGGTGGAGGTGGGGGTGGTGGGGGTAGCACGTTTTTAGGGCTTTCGGAGCAATTGTTGGGACACCAGAGTGATTTTTGATGTCCTGATTGTTTTCTCGTTGCCCCGGCTTCATTTTTTTGGGATGGTCCCGATCAGGGTTTGGGGCCCCGGTGAGACCTGTCGAGCTTCTAACGTGATTTTCAGGGGCCCTGGCCCGACCTTTTGGTGTCCCGCTCGTGATTTTCAAGAACCAAGACACGATTTTTTGCGACCCCCAACGCGATTTTAAAGAGCTCAAGTACGAACTTTTAAGGCCCCAGCGTGATTTTCAAGGGCCCGGCCTGTCTTTTTCGGGCCCCAGCGCGAGGAGATGAGGGGTCTAAGGGTAAGATCCTCGTCTCACAATCGATAGATTATGGGTTCGAGTCTCACCTGTCGCTACTCTTCGCCCGCGACCAATCGGCGCGAAAGATTGGCGACGCTACATGACTCAACGGTCGACGTGTCGTAAAAAAAAACAATAACCAGGCCCCAACGCCATTTTTTCGGGCCCCGGCGATACTTTTTGAGCACCCAGCGTCATTTCCAGGGGCCCGGCCCGCACATTTTGAAGCCCCAGCGTGATTTTCGGGCGGCCCGGCGTGAATTTTCAGTGGCCTAACGTGACTTTTCAGGGTCCTACCTAATGTGACTTGAATAAGACAATGGACACACAGAAACTCAATGAACGGAAATACGACGACGACAAAAATAAAAATAAATGCGAAAAGAGCGACGGATGTCACCCCACGAAAATGAAAAAAAAAGAAAAGAAGAGAACTTGCGATAACCAGCAGTCAGTCACGCCAAAATTGGCACGGCGGAGTAATCAGTGGGCTCTGGCGATATTGCGCTCGAATAGTACTGTATGCTCCAAGCATCGGCGGTTCACCGTTGCCGGCGGACATAGCAATAGATGCTTAGTAGATACTTGATACATGGATGCAACACATAATTCATGAAAAACAAAACTGCATTAATAATCGGGGTACGTTGGTACATCCACTATCTTACCCCAACCCACCCTTAAGAAAAGTACCCCCAAGCCGTCGCGGCCTGCTTAGAACGACCTAGCAGAGACGGCAGGCTTGTTTGCGGTTATCACTATGGTAGCAAACTTTCCCCTAGCCGTCGCGTCAGGTTTAAAGCGACCAAGCGGACATGAGTAAGCTAGTGTGCGTTTATCATAATGCTGCATCAAGGCCGAAACAGCCCTGGCGAGAGGAAAAATCTGAACTTCAATATCAATTTCAAACCTGAAAATAAAAGCTACAACCCGAAAATAGATCGGAGCTTGTGACTTTACCGCATAGCACTTAACCTGCTTTAATATGTTAATAAGCTTCAATCGGTCATACATGAGAGATTCATCCCAGGACAGTTAGGAAGTGGTCCGGCCTGGTGATCGTTCACTTAGAAGAGCAGAGCTACTTCGCTTTGTATCTTTCTTTCGCATAGTGAGTATATCTTACCCTTCTTTCCAGCATATGTGTTGTCGAATGGCTATTCCGTCAATTTCGCATTATATGATATATCCTCTTAATGTTACACAAATATGTTCTGGTCATCAAATAACTATGTCCTTCATACTCGTTTTATGCAGTAAATTTCACCCATTTTTTCAGTGCGCCCTGATTGGGACCAAATTTGTTTTTAATCTTCGTGAATGTCTTCCCAACACATATAATAAAAACCAAATTAATCGTGCACATTGAAGATGTTCAGTTAATTCGTTCCAGTCCATCTGATGAAGCGAAGGTTGAAAATGCTCGTGGGGTAGGCACTTGCAGCCGCCAATGTTTTGTTTGTTGAAATCAGCAAAACGATTAATCTCAAGAAATCTGATCTTGTTCCCAGAAGGTCGCGTCAGCGCCAGAGACGACCCAGTCTAAATTTGTGTCAATTAGTTCCCAAAACGTAGACATTCCCCCTATTCTTCGGTAACAGCACTTGGTGTGATGGTAGACAAAACTTTGACCGGGGAATCATACGAATTCCTGATAATAAAGCGTCACTATGCCTGTATCTATGACCTACCCAAGTTCTCACAAAACGTACCGATAATCTAAAACAGCAAGTTATTCGCAGCATCGTTTTCCCAACTTAATTTACATCATGAATGTTTTGAGGGAACTATAGCAAGGGTGCTGTAGGAGTGAACAGTAAAGTTCGTAACGCATTTTTTCCCTGTTGCAAATTTAAGGGGGACATTTTAATATTGGTACCCCCTCTCAGATTTAAGATGGGGCACGGTATCCACGTGCCCCTGCTGTTCCGCCACATATGACTCCTGTGGCTCATTGTTGCACTAATCTTTGTCTTTCTGTCTTAACCCTCGCACGGCTGGGGGGAGGTAGATGCCAACATTTGGCATTAGCCGTCAACATACAACCAACTAAAAACAAATCATAACACTGCACCACGGAGGCTTTGGTCTCTGCTTCCTTCATTGTAATCATCTGGAGTCTGGGTAGCATGGCTTCGACACGACTCCAACTCCGACTACGACTCCCCAGTCCTGTTTCCAAGAGGGGTTCCCATACATTCTGACGGACAGCATCCATTATATGGCGCTCGGCGCGGGCACTGCTCTTTTGCTGCTGGCTTATCAACCAGATAACGATTGCAAATCACGGACATTCGCCAAACACAAATTTTCGAGGGGTTGAAAGTGTCATCATCATCAGCTCTGACACTGCAAGGCACCTGAATGAAAAAAATCAAGACAGAGTGCGCAGATCTTCAAGCATGTTTTTTTATTTTTTTTTTTTTTTTTTTTTTTTTTTTTTTTTTTTTTTTTTTTTTTTTTTTTTTTTTTTTTTTTTTTTTTTTTTTTTTTTTTTTTTTTTTTTTTTTTTTTTTTTTTTTTTTTTTTTTTTTTTTTTTTTCTGTTTGTTTGTATGTATTTCTGTCTGTCTGTCTGTCTGTCTGTCTGTCTGTCTGTCTGTCTGTCTGTCTGTCTGTCTGTATGTATGTCTGTCTGTCTGTCTGTCTGTCTGTCTGTCTGTCTGTCTGTCTGTCTGTCTGTCTGTCTGTCTGTCTGTCTGTCTGTCTGTCTGTCTGTCTGTCTGTCTGTCTGTCTGTCTGTCTGTCTGTCTGTCTGTCTGTCTGTCTCTCTCTCTCCAATTTTCAGTTTAAAAACAACAGGCCATGTCAGGTTTGTCCCTTTCCCCTTCAGACCCGAGTTGTCTCCCCTTTCTATCCTGATCTGTCACCCGTAATCTCTGGGACGTGGTTATGACCAATACCAATAGGGATTACCAACGTTTTTTTTTATCCACCACACTTCGGCCGACGTAATTTGTTCTGATGGCTCAAGCTCTTCATTTGTTCAATGTTCATGCATTTGTTCAACCCAGCGACCTGATTAGATGGCGTGGAATACTGCTTTGGCGCTTATGCTAGATGAGATGACTTTGAGCTTTAGCTGAAGACTTCCACCGGCGGTCCGTTGACTGGTAGGACGTCGGCGAGCCAACACGAAACTAACTTATGGATAAGTTAGCGGTCACGCGAGAAACGATGACTTGCATTGGCGAGTGGCTTGTTTGCTATACGAGCTTCATCATGAACTTACTCCAGCCAGCAAAATTCTGCAAGTGGCGAGCAAGCTAGATGTAGTATATGCAGCCCCAGTAAAAGGCTGAGGTCAACGGAGTGTCGTCGGGTGTGTCCAGCGTGCTCGGAACGTGAGAATGGAATGTGGTTAGGGGATACGCGCAAAGTCGAGTTTTAAGAAAACGGTAATTGTGTCGCTTCTCATGGGTGATGGGTCAATGGGTCATATAATTACATGGGGAAACCCGGGCCAACTGCCAGCAACGCTTGTGAGCCTGTATTTAGCACCGAATGTTGTCTACACGTTTGCGCACATGCATGAACTGTTGTTTTGTTCACGGCCGTGCCCCATATTGTGTGGGTTCGAATCCCGCTACCAACTGCAGGACCTATCCCCTCGCGGGCACGGCGTGAGAGATGCCTACGCTAAATAACCATTGCAGTTGAAAACGTCGTTAATTAACACATTAATTCTGATTATTATTAAATGTTGTTTGGGTTTGATTATCTTTGCGACACCGTTGCGTGGAGGGTGGGGGTCCGGCACGTCAGTTCTGTCAGTGACAGGGGAATTATCCAATCTCAGAAACCCTGCTTCGCTGTTTACAACTCGGCCTTTTGGGTTCGATTCTCAGATACACCGCCATGGGGTTAATGTTAAGCTTTCACGAAAAGTGTTTGGGGGGGGGGGGGGTGCCATGGCGCCCACGGTCCCTTCCTGCCTATGCCTTAGCCAATGTTCCTATACCTATCTCTGGGTATACACCGGCGGCTATGACGGCGTATATAATATCCCGGAAATATTATAATACTGTTACAATACTATTAATATATGATAATGTTATATACCTGGCGTATCTCATCGCCAACCACCTTCACAAAAGTAAGTAAAAATTTTAGTACAGCAGTTGCGGCAACCGGTATCGAAATAGTGCCCGCGGCATCGGAGTGGTGGCCAGGCTGACAATGCTGGTACTTTGCCGCTACCAGGAAATGCTGACCGAAATTGTCCGAAATTCGATACCGGTGCCGGCACCAGTGAAACGCGCCGGTTCTTTGCCGGTACCCAAACAACTAGGTTAACGATGAGATCGTTGCAAGACGTTGCTAATGTGCAACATATGAATGGCTGATCTCAGAGTGAGCTTAGGCCAGTGACCTATGATGGCCTTTCGGCGCTAAGTATCACTTCCAGTGTCAGTGGGACACTAGGGCAGTAGCACAGGATGACCTCAACATGTAATTTGTGTCTGGGGGAGTGACAACATTTTGTGGAAGATCTAACAGCACCGCAAAAGTATCCTAGTACACCTTTCCGGGAAATGTTGCATAACCGTTTTTTAATCTAATCTAGCCGAATCTACCTAAAATAGGCATTTATCATTTTATCCCTTCGCCATTCTGTTCGAACTCCCTGACCGCTAACCCAACCTTAATTTCAAACCAACGTGGTATTGGGTCTCCGGAGGCTTCATACATTTTACCGAGCTAAAGGCGTGTTTCAACTTATGTGAATTTTGTGTGCTTGTGGCGTCAGAAGAGGAACCGCTGTTAAAATATTGCTCACCAATATTTCTGCATCGGAAGATTAGTTTTGTCCACTCCAAAGGCGCACGAAAATGTGGGCAGTAATAGCGTATGACGTGCTTACCTATGTGTCTGTTATTCTTCGGTTGTGATTGTGGTCGGTATTTTGACTCGTTGAAGAGAGATATTGATAGATTTGTCTTCGAAAAACTATACATCCGAGCTATAGGAGTGGGGATGTTTACGAAGCATTTGGTTAATTATGCATTTTACTGTGTTTGTTCACTCATTTTTTGTAAACATTTAGTTGTATTGGTGTAGACGTTCGTTAGGGCCCGTGGACGTACATAAAGGACCGCAAACGTTCAAAGGTGCAGCAGATTTTGGCAATGGCCCTAGCACATCCGTAATTGCCCGTAAACGCTTGTGGATTCCCATAGATGTTCGTAATAACTATTTCGCAACTTACATTCCATAAGAGATATTATCTTGAATCTTTCAGCGTGAACAGGTCCCCAGGCGTCAATAATGCCCACTAGATTTAATGTCATTCGGTTTAGAAACAAAAAGTTAGCGGATCGACTCCTTGATCGCCCCACCAATATGAAGGAGAATCAGAAAGCTACCAATGGGTCTACCCTCGATCACATTTTATTTAAGAAGTTAGTCACAATAGTCGGTCGGTCTATGATCCATCGGTAATGACTAAACATATCTGGCTCAAAACCAAAGGTACAAAAATATCCAATTTGGATCACAAGACACATATCTGGTATGAATTCCTCGGCCTGCCGAATTTTGCACGAACTCATCGACCTGCCATCCGTTGACTAGAGTTGAACTAGAGGTCTCTAAATTTGCCGGTTTGCCACGCCAGTACGATAAGGTCGAAAATTATTTCACGGAGCATATTTTCGCGGACACGGTGTGGACATAGTGAACTGTGGACATTATGAACTGTGGACATTATCAAATTGTGGGTATTGTGACCTGTGGACATTACGAGCTGTGGAAGTTGTGAGCTGTGGATATTATAAGATGTGGACAATATGAACTGTGGACATTATGAGCTGTGTAAATTATGAACTCTGAACGCAATGAGCGTGTGGACGTTATGAGCTCGTGGACATTATGAACCGGTGGACATTATGAGCTGTGGACACTATGACCTGTGGACATTACGAACGCGTTGATATTATTAATTCGTGGACATTATGAACTTGTGGACGTTGTGAGCTTGTGGTACTTACGAGCTGTGGACACTGAGCTGTGGACTTTATGACCTGTGGACACTGCGAGTTGTGGACATTATGACCTGTGGACATTATGAGCTGTGGACATTGTGAGCTGTGGAAGTTATGAACATGTGGACATTGTGACCTGTGGACACTATGAGGTGTGGACATTATGAATTTGTGGACACTGCGAGCTGTGGACATTACGAGCTGTGGACATTCTGATGTCACCCCCTGAACCTGCCCCCCTGTTCACGGAGCCTGCGGTCGCTGCGGCTCTGCGGTCATAATAGGCTCCGCCTTCCACCGTAACGTCATCAGCAGTGGGACGCACTTGAACGCCGCCGCGGCCCGCCGCGGTCAAAGCATGCGTCAAATCTTGCGCAGGACATACATTTATAAACGAAAGATATGTGGACGACGCCGATGAATTGCAAAATACATATAATATTAGCCTTAAAAATAGGGTGGATGATTCTTTTTAGACCGCAAAATCTTGTTTTTGAGTTCTAAGTAGTGGTGGATGGGGTGATATTTATGCTAAGTAGGTGTGAACTATACAGACCCCTTAAAGGAGGCATGGATGGAGTCTGAACATTATTGGTAGGGCACTCAAGCCACATGTGTTACATGGGATCGGGCGAATAGGACTGTATATGTAAGGTAGATAGACATTGATGAGGGTGTGGTATGTTGGTAGATCGATTCTTTGAACTTATGGATATGGGCGCCAAATGGCCCTGTAGTCAGCACACCCTCAAACCCAAATAATAAATACATCAAAGAAATTAGGGATGTGGTGCTGGTTGGGAGTGTCTTTTTGCCAGGGTTATGGTATCTTTCCTTTACGGGCTTAACCTGGATCGGCCCTTGTGGCTCTTATTAAGTCTGATCACTTTATGACTTGATGATTTAGGATTGTGCTTTCTGTCTGTCAGGTTAATATTTGCTTTATTTTGGTGCTTCTATTGTTGAAGAATAGGTTGATGTACAGCCCTTTCCAGTCCAGACAGCCCATTCCAGCTCTGAGGCATGTCCTCTTTCCTTCACAGCCAGGGGTATTGTTTTGTATACTTTTGAGGGGGCCAGTGCACCCTGAATGGTGATTTTTCCCCTAACCATTTAAACTTTTAACATGTGACACTATGGAGTGTTGTACCTCTCCTCCCCAATCAATTTGGGCTTGCCATTGCCTGTATGTATTGGGTCCTGCCCCAATCATTTTCAGAGATCAACACCTGTGTTTACAGCCCCCACCAGACAACAGGGTAGACTTTTTCATTTCCTGGGGTCCTTTTCTGCACAATCTGTTCATGTTTTAATTATTCCTTGGTTATATCTCTTCTCTTATATCTCTGCAGAAGCAATGGCACCAGTGAGCAATCCATGGACAAATTTCAAGTAGATGATCATACCATCCAAATTGCATAGTAACAGTGCATGCTCCTTTGCACCTAGTTTGCCTATGCTGCTATCTTGCTTATTTGGTTGCATTGCTTATCTTGCTGTGCTCAGTTGTGCTGTGATCATGCAGATATCTACACATTTATATGTTGACCATCCCCAAGAAGGTTTTGTCCAACCTAGGTTAATTTAGTCTAACCTACTCTAGCCTACTGATGGTGGATCACATAAGACCTACTGGTGTAGTGATGTTTGGTCATGTAATATTATTACATGACAAAAGGAGTCAGTATGGTCTGCTATATTGAAGATGAGGAGTGATTTTATATAGTGAAATAGGTACCTTGCTTTTATGTGATTCCCCAAATAAATGGCAGGGAAAGAGGTTGCTAGGTCAGCTTCAACAAGTCTAGTCCATTTTCTTTCTCATTTGTGCTGAGATATCAGTGTCATACTTTCGAATTATGGTAGTTGAGATGAAGATAATTTGTAATCAAATAAGGAAGATATTTTGCATTCAAACCCTCAACATCAGGAGTTTAGTGCATACTTTCTGACAAATTTTGACCACTGTCATAGAGCAGTTTACTATGATATCAAATATCATAGTAAATTTGTGCTTCAGGGATTTAAAAAAAACAATTTTTCCCAATGCCATTTATGAATGCAATTAAGATTATGTGACCATTGTGATCATTTCCTTTACAAGTGCTCAGTTTTCGGTTGGCAAGCAAAAAAGCACCAAAAAGTGGCTATAGGTTAAGCATTACATAGCACACCAAATGAGGTAAACAATAACATAACATAACCTAACCAAACCTCAGTTGTATGAAAAACCAAGAATTTGGACAAATTATTTCTTTTCACTATTTTAACTTCTTTTAACTATTTTAACTATTTTAACTTTAACTTCTTAACTAACCGAATCCAACCTAAACAAATCTAGCCTAATTGGTATTATTGTGCTTTTATTTAGGGTATTCACAAGACAAATTTCTATACACATTTTACCTCCATAAAGCAAGCATGTATGTTAGTTGGTTGGTTAGTTAGCAGTACAAGTGGTTTGTAACTTGGACATGCTTTCTTTTTTGAAAAATGGAGATAATTTTTTTTTTCATGGTTAGGTAGTTGGTTATTGATTTTACAACACTTCAACCATTGAGTTATGTAGCATCACCAATCTCTCACACTGATTGGCCTCGGGCAAAGAGTAGCAACAGGAGAGACTCAAACCCACAATCTTTCGATTGTGAGATGGGTAACTTACACCTAGACTACTCATCCCCTATGGTTAGGTAGTTAGGTCCAGGTGGTCAGGCTAGGTAAAAAATTTCCATTTTGATTTTTTATATGCGAGGTTCAGCTAGGTTGGCTAGCACTAGAGGTTCAGCTAGGTAGGTTGGGTTTTCAGATTAAAAAAAAATTGTGGCATATGCCATGCTATATTACCCAATTCAATGCCATATTTTGGGTGTTATTTTGCCTGCCAACTGAAAGGCAAGCACTTGCAGATAAAATGAGTGGTCACATGTCAACTACATTCACAAGCATTGCATTGGAAAAATTCGAGGAATTCAAAAATTACCTTGATGAACAAATTTACTGCCCCATCTACCCCTTTGCTTGCTTTATGGAGGTAAAATGTGTGCAAACCTTGCTTCTTGAGTACCTTAAAGCACAATACTACCCACCATTCAACATACAGATGAGAAAAGTGAAAGAATATCTTCTTTCTTGATTCTATCTTTTACTAATCCTGACATTGCTCCGTGGGTGGAGTTTCAATAATAGTTGGTGCTTCAGTGCCACATATAGAAATGGCTGAACAACACCTAGCTTTTACACTCAATATTGGTGTCTATAGAGATGCATGGAAAAGTACCACCAGAAACCACAATGCCATGGAAAAGCACCACCTACATTTTTTGCATGACACCAGAAAATTCCACTACTTGGTGGCCTGCACAAAATCATACATATCACAGTGAACTACTCAACCTGACTCAACCCATCTTTCAACAGCGCATAATTACGCGCCATTGCGCCAAGATGAGCCTTCTCAATATTGCGGCCGCTGCAGTCGGTGGTACAGCGACCGCAGGAACCGCGGCGGCCGCAGACAACGTGACATCATCCTGCTCACTGCTGATTGGTCACGGCTAAGCTCCACCCCTTTGACCGCGAGAGCCGCAGCGACCGCAGACAGCCGCAAGCCCCGTGAACAGGGCCCAGATGCAGAGGAGGATGTAGCACGTCGCAGCAATATCATCCGTCCATGTTTTCCCCGCCCCAACAGCTCGGGTCCCGCACGCCTGCTTTGCATAGCAACGAGCGCGTTTCCAATTCAGAGAACGATCCGAGATAACTTGACTGCTGGCAGACGGCTGTGCATAGCAAAAGGACAATGAGGGAAGCGTCGGAATTTTCAGCTTTGCCGCCTCCAAGCGGTTGCTATTGCAGGCGAAATCATTGGGCGGCACCGGAATGGCTCCTAGCCGCTTGAAAATGGTGCTTTCTGTGGTAGCGTTCCATATGAGGACCCCAGGGCCAGGGCGACCCGGGGCGACCCGGGGCGACCCGGGCCGACCCGGCCCGACCCGGCCCGACCCGGCCCGACCCGGCCCGACCCGGCCCGACCCGGCCCGACCCGGCCCGACCCGGCCCGACCCGGCCCGACCCGGCCCGACCCGACCGGCCCGACCCGGCCCGACCCGGCCCGACCCGGCCCGACCCGGCCCGACCCGGCCCGACCCGGCCCGACCCGGCCCGACCCGGCCCGACCCGGCCCGACCCGGCCCGACCCGGCCCGACCCGGCCCGACCCGGCCCGACCCGGCCCGACCCGGCCCGACCCGGCCCGACCCGGCCCGACCCGGCCCGACCCGGCCCGACCCGGCCCGACCCGGCCCGACCCGGCCCGACCCGGCCCGACCCGGCCCGACCCGGCCCGACCCGGCCCGACCCGGCCCGACCCGGCCCGACCCGGCCCGACCCGGCCCGACCCGGCCCGACCCGGCCCGACCCGGCCCGGCCCGGCGACCGGCCCGACCCGGGCGACCCGGCCCGACCCGGGGCGACCCGGGCGACCCGGGCGACCCGGCCCGACCCGGCCCGACCCGGCCCGACCCGGCCCGACCCGGCCCGACCCGGCCCGACCCGGGGCGACCCGGCCCGACCCGACCCGGCCCTGCCCGGCCCGACCCGGCCCGACCCGGCCCGACCCGGCCCGGCGCGTTGGCGTAAGCTGTGACTTGCTGTGGTTCTGCAACTGCTTGGGCGTGACTGACTCCGTGACGCGCTCCGTGCAGTGACAGGCCTGTGACCTCAGTGCCGTGTCCAGCCGTCTTGTGCCATGCACTGTCGTGGCGCGCTCCGTGCAGTGACAGGCCTGTGACCTCAGTGCCGTGACCACTCATCATGCAGCACATACTGTCGTGGCGCACTCTGTACAGACGATCGGCAGTTGTGGACAGTGTGGACAGTCGGACTGTAGCTGCAGGGTGGACAGCGGTGGAGCAGGCGTCCATCGTTCCACGTTGACAAAGCGCAAAAGCGTCCGACCGTCGTGCGATCCCAGCACCACTGCCCACGCCGGAGTGTTTGCATCCGATTGTGTGCGCTGAAATGCATCGTGGTGGAAAATTCGGCGGGCACACAACGGGCGGCGGTGGACAATTCGGCTGGCACACAACGGGTGGCGGTGGAGACAATTTGGCGGCCACACAACGGACGGCGGTGGCGACAATTCGGCGGGCACACAACGGGCGACGGTGGAGACAATTAGGCGGGCACACAACGGGCGACGGTGGACAATTCGGCGGGCACACAGCGGGCGGCGGTGGAGAATTCGGCGGGCACACAACTGGCGACGGTGGACAATTCGGCGGGCACACAGCGGGCGGCGGTGGACAATTCGGCGGGCACACAGCGGGCGGCGGTGGACAATTCGGCGGGCACACAGCGGGCGGCGGTGGACAATTCGGCGGTACATCGCCGGCAGCGGTGCCCGCGGGAGCGAGTGAGCCGTCTGGTGACGTCAGCGCCCGTGGCGGCGCCGCGTGCGTGGGTGGCGGCGCCTCGGGTGGCGAGGCCGTGTTCCCAGCTGGACGGTTTGAAGCCGACATGCCCATGCGGGCGGTGGCACGTCGTCGTCGGCGATGCGTCGTCGTCGACGGGACGGCTTCGCAGAACCGGCCGCCTGCTGGCTCGCCGTGCCGAGATAACACGGCGCCGTACCAAACAGTCGAGCTCAGCCTGTCACTGCGTCTGTCGCGCCGCCATTGGCTCTTAGCGGTGCCGTCGAGTGTCGAGTTAGTCGCTTCAGCGACTGTGGCTTCAGCGCGCGCTTCGAGCTCCGACAATTCAGCTAGAGGTATTTCAGCGAATGCGACATTTTAGCGGCTTTCATTTTAGCTCGTAACTTTTGGGTTAGTGTAGTATTTGGGCCAGTGAGCTGTCAACCAAAAACAAATTCATGCAATATCGGATCTTATTTCACCATGCTCATGCCTACCTGATACACAGCAGGCCCATTCTACGTCCAATCGACAGCGACACAACATCCAATATTTTATATTCGGATGAAAATAATTGTACAGGGTTGTCCGATGCGCGGAATCCAGCTGTGAAATTGTTAGAAAGATCGGAGTAACGGTCAAGGAGTCACAGCCTGGCATGATGTCGCATGACAAGATATTCTGGGACAAGTAAGTGCGTATGCGCAAAAGTATGTATGGTAGATGCACTTAAGCGCAGATGTACGTAAACGCAAAAGTACGTATGGTAAATGTATGTATATAAAATGCACGTGCGAATAAATGCACGTTATGGCAAATGTACGTACGTAAATGCATCTAAACGCAAATGTACGTTTGCGCAAATGTACGTAAGCGCAAATGTTCTTAAGTGCAAAAGTATTTATGTGCAAGTGCATTTTCGTACATTGGCTCATATCTGGGCGCTGTATTACCAACGCATTCGATGCGCCACTAAGCCCAAATAACCAACCAACATTGGGTCATACGTACTTCTGCGCTTACGTTTTTTCGAGTTTAAGTACATTTGTGCTTACGTGCATTTGAGCTTACGTACTTTTGCGTTTCCGTAGGGGAGTGAATGAATTTGGCCAGCCTGACACCGTCAGGTGATATCGGCTGTTTACGTCGTTGTGGATGAGTTGAAGGTGGTGGTTCGGGCGGTGCCGTGCCGTTCGGGCGGTAGTTGGGGGGTCATCGCCTTTCGTTTGAACATTGCAAGAACACATTATGTCATGTCATACACTGTTGTGGGCTTTTTGTTTTGTTTGTGTTGAGTTTGTTTTTGTTTGTTTTTGTTTTGTTTGTTTTTTGTTTGTGTGTTTTGTTTTTCTTTTCTTTTCATATTTGTTTCAGGTCGTGGTGTCGACATCCATACACCAGCCTGTTTGTTTTGTTTTCTTTTCCTTTTCCTTTTTACACGTCATAGGTGAGAAAGTGGGTGGAGGAATTGTTCGGATGTTGTTTGTTCGGATGCTGTTTAGTGTCGGTACATTTGACCAAAACCTGTACCAAAACCTGTACCTGGTTTTGGTACAGGTTTTTGATTTCTTGGTAGTTGTGGTGTTTGGTTTGTTGGTAGATGTAGTGTTTGCTTTGTTGGTTGCTCGTGTTGTCGGTGCTTGGTGTATCGGTGTCGGTGCTTGGGTAGTCTGAGGGGTTTCTTTCTTGCGCTTCCGTACATTTGCGCTCACGTATATTTGCGCTTACGTGCATTTGCGCATGCGTACATTTTGGCTTACGTACATTTGAGCATACGTACATTTGCCATACGTACATTTGTGGTTGCGTACATTTGACATACGCACTTCTGCGCCCACGTACAATTGCCATGCGTACATCTGCGCTTACGTACGTTTGCCTACATACTTACATCTGCCATACAACGTTTGTTTTACGTACATTTGTCCGGTTACCATAGCAAGAGTGTCTTTGGACCCATGGAACTCAATGAAGGATAATGTACATTTGAGACACTGAAATCACAATGACGCATCTGCCTCTTTGGTTTATTCGGAATTTTAACATACGCGCTTTTTGAGCTCGTGGCCTCGTGGCAGTCACAAACAGGGAATACAAAGGAGGGTGCAACATTGCTTGCACGCCCCCATGCCACCCCTGAAATCTGGAATTGGATATTATCGGAATTAATTATTTGTGCGAAGCATGCCACCAGCGGCTCTTTGACGCACGTTCCATATGCTAATGTCAATTTTTGATAGCCTTCTCTTCTCTGTCATCTCCCAATATATATATATATATATATATATATATATATATATATATATATATATATATATATATATATATATATATATATATATATATATATATATATATATATATATAAACAAATAATATATATATATATATATATATATATATATATATATATATATATATATATATATATATATATATATATATTCAGGGCGTTTGACATGTAATGCCTCCTCCGTCATATCCCGAAAACAAATGGAGGTATTGCAATTAACGAACATCAAATATTAACTTATGTTTTTAGTCTGAACCCTCAGATGCATTGTCATCGGAGCACAGCGCTTTCCGCGAGTGGCCAAGTCGACCCGCCCCGTCGCAGGCGAACTCTGCATTTGTGTTCCTAAGTCAGTTCCGCACATTCTTCATGTGAACCTCGTTGGGGTCGTATTCTCTGTCTTCTGAGTACTTCATTGAGACTGGGAAACAGATGGTGGTCACTGGAAGCCAATTCTGAACTGCGTAGCGGGCGCGGGAGAACCTTAAACTCCAGCTCCTCAATGGCGTCCCTGGTCGGCCTTGAAGTGTGAGACCTCACGTTGCGCTGAAGGAGGAAGGATTCTCGCTCGGGTCGACCACGCCGCAGTCTTTTCTTCAGCCGCTTCAAAACTCTGCAGTACTGCTCCCCTGGCTCCAGAATCTCGGTCGGGACCACACATTGAGCGCAATAGAAAATGATCATCATTGAGCTTTCTCTCGCAGATGTGCCGCTCGGCCTTCGTCAGCGTCGAAGAACCCACATGCCGATATTCTGTCTCCTGGCACTTTGTTGCGGGTTCGTAATGAAACACCCAAGTTCCATCTCATGTAGCGATGTTGCTCACGAAAGCGTTGCCCACACGTTCGAACTGCTGGAGAACTTTGCGAGAGGGACTACCCTTCGATATTTCGGCGCCTGGCTGAGGCCTTACGGCATCCAGCGAGCTAAGACGCTTCAGAGACGCAACGATTTTGTTTACTCTGTGAAGATAATGCCTGTCAGGGCAAAATTTCCATTTGGCTGATCCTCCCATTCTTTCTGATCAGCTTATCGTCTCGACTCTTCTCAGCTTCGCCACAAACTGTCACAGAAGCTTCACACCGTGGAAGTCCCTCAGGTCGGCTTTTCCGGGCTCAGCACTGATGATTTTTTTTAACCCAGCGACGCGCGGTGCTTATATCTACAGAGTTCACGTTTCCATCTATATATCTATGCATTTATCAATCTATTTTCTAGCTGTCTATCTGTCTATATATATATATATATATATATATATATATATATATATATATATATATATATATATATATATATATATATATATATATATATATATATATATATATATATATATATATATATATATATATATGTATATATATATGTACATATATATATACATATATATATATATATATATATATATATATATATATATATATATATATATATATATATACCTGCATTTCTTAACTCTTTGGTACTGGGGGCTTTCTGTAATCCACAAACTCAGACATATGCACATGCTGTATATACGGCAGAAGTTACATTTTCAGCATCCGTACGGGGAAATTTTGTTCACGCGCTCGCTCTCTAACGACGGAGGTATCGCGATGTATCGGCACGATGAACACGATGAACGCCTCGGTGACACGAGGAGGAGCCGTGCCCTCACGACGTACCACGGACCGAAGGCAGGTCATCTCCGTGAACCCGATGCCGCGAGCGCCGAAGATCCGGGTTGATCCGGTGACACTGCGAACACTCCCCAGTCACGGCTATCTCCTAGGTGGGAGCCGGGTGAGGAAAGTCTGCCCCAAGTCAGAGACTTAAGATAAAGTTATCTGATATTCAAACCTGCGCATTAGCCGACCGCGCCACTGAGTTGGCGGTCATCTCCCAATTTAGATGCCTCGAAGTAGGCGTAAGAATGAGCTAGGGCCTCGAGGCCGTTTTCCTCACGGAAGTCACCCAAGTCATCAAATGCTCAAGCAAGCTGCAGTTGTGTAAATGCGAAATAGTTCTACTCCACAGCGACTGAGAAAGGTGAAATCTCGAGAATTCAATTCTTGAATTTTTATGATGGCTTGTTGAGGTGTAGTTTCAGAATCCATTCCGACAGGATGTATATTTTTGGTCGTTTACCTCTTATATTTTTCACATCCTTTGATACGTTTCTCACCTTTTTGAAGTCATCGGAAAATAAGCACAATGAATTACATTGCTATATAAGCGATATGAATCATGTATATTTCCATGAATAAATCTGGAGAAATTTTGAAGGCTTTATCGGTCATCCATTGTGGAGAATTTTGGAGCAGCATTAACATTTCAGCGAAAGCACAGATAATAACGCGGTCTTGCGATATTCATTCGGCGTCGTTGTCTTCTTCGCGGCTGTCGTATCAAGAAGGCCTGTCTTGTTATCCGTTGATGATAGCCGTGCGATGTAGTGCGACAATTTCGATGAATGGTGATTAGGGCAGGGGTGGACATGCCACAACATTGCTGTGTTTACGCTGCATGGATCGGTGCACATTTTATCGATTCAGAATCCTAACAATTGATTCGTCGAAAAGCCCTACCATAGTTTCGCTAAGGACCGTCATGGAACGCGATAATTTCTTACCGCGGGAACCTTCATCCGATTGACAACACTGTTAGCTCCCACTTTGGCGGGGAACATGATAATGTTCCCCTGATTATGTTCCCCTGATAATGTTCCCCCGTTAATGTTACACAGGTAATGCTCCCCTAATAATGTTCCCCTGGTAATGTTCCCATGATAATATACCCATGATAATGTTCACAAAATTGAAGATTATGCAGCACTGCACTGAGCGTTGTTAATGCAGATGGTAATGTTCCCCTGTAAATGTTCCCATGACGATGTTCTCCGGATAATGTCACACTGATAATGTTCCCCTGATAATGTTCCTCTGATAATATTCCCCTGATAATGTTCCCTCGCATCAGAAGCATCCGTAGAATTTGCACAATCAAGGTGAGTTGTTAGCCGGACGTTGCAGGCAGAAGAGTCGCAGCGCCACATAACTGATGTAGCGTTTGCCTTATCCATTGGGTAAAAATATCCACTAATAGCCACCTTGTCTTTGTAATTACACGATTTGGAAATTTTCATGATACAATTTCAAATTGAATGGAAAGCAAGCATTGATTAGACAACTTACATGTGCTTCAAAATTAACTATAAACCAAATGCACGTTTGAAGTTCTAGCCTGTAGTTTGAAGTTCCAAAAATGACTGTGTGTTACAACTTTTCTCGGACATTTCCGAAGGATGGCTTATTTCGGCCAACCACTGAATTTTTCATTCGGTCCCTGGAAGCATGAATGTCGCTTAAGTATCACTCAAGTATCACGCTGCGTGTGCCGTCACCGGAAACGCGCTCACTCAAATGTCGTCCTGGCGGAAATTGATCTCGCAGAAGCTCAATCGCTCAGATTGCACTCGCGGAATCGTTCTCAATGAACAGTGCCAGACCCGTCGAGCACGTCCTATCGCCCAGACGGGTTCTTAGAACGGCCGGGCACGTTCGAAAACAGACGTTCCCGGCATGACATGAATGACGCCCGTATGCATCAGCACGGACGACATTGACAGACTATGCGGCAATAAGCTGATGAAGTTCCAGCCTGAGTTCATGGGACATAACGCGGATGTACACCGTCAAACGCTATCAAAACACATTCGAGAGCCGGTACATGTTTCAATGATGAAAAACGTACCTTCTTCAACTTCTCCTAACTTCTACCAACTTCAAATGCCTTCTAAGGTTCTTGAAGCTGCGGCCGACAGGATACGGCTGGCCGCCAGTCTCTCCTGGCGCCTTGCTGCCTCACCGCTGCACGCGCCACCACACCCGGCCATGTGTGACGTGACCGTGGTTGTGTTGGCTTCACAGTGGACTGCTGGGACGGCCAGGACAAGGAGCCGCAGGTGTATCACGGCAACACGCTCACCTCGCGAACACCGATGCAGGACGTGGTACGCACCATCAGCGACTACGCCTTCGAGGTGTCCGAGTAAGTGCATGGACTCAAGGGGCTCTGTACATGTATGAACACAAATATGCACACATGCACATAGCATACATGCATGTATGTGTATATGTACATATATATATATATGTATATATATATATATATATATATATATATATATATATATATATATATATATATATATATATACATATATATATATTGTTAATTTCCTACTAAAAGTTCATTTCGATTTAAAATAGATGCAATTATTATATAAATTAAAGCAGATGAAGGAGCAAATTCTCCAGAATTCTGTCGATGTCATCCGTACACTTCAGCACGGACCGAAAGTGGAGACCACCAAAATCACTCCTACTAATATTTCGCAGGGTTTAGGTTAAAAGTTGATTCAATTCAGTCAAAAGCTCGATAGCCCTGCCTCTCAACATGGGCAATTTTTTCTGAACTTTTTTTTTAACAGGGTGTTAGATGTTCCGAGTGTTAAGAAAATGATTTGATGGAACTAGTTTGCAGTTAATATTCATTTTTTTTTTTAATCAGAAATTCCTCAGCAATAGCAGCTTGGCGCAATCGACTATATTGGCGGGTTATTGTTGAGCTCTGGAGCCAATCTGGATCCATGGCTGCTAAGATTTTCTGGTTGACACGCAGACTAACGCGTAACTGAACATGAACATTGGTTCGTACTTTTGCTTTTGTTTCCATATTGTACTGAAGCTTTTGTTTCCATATTGTAGCTGGTGCAACGGGCAAATGCTGCCCACTCACCAGTTGCGGCATGGCACGAGTGTTGCTTGTGGTTGCTAGACAACGACTACATTTAAGAAATATGCATACAATTAGCAAAAATTGGTGAACTTTTCACCAGTCATTATTTTTTGTGCAAGACATTTCGCACATCGAGGCGAGAGAAAAATCATGTTTTTCCTCAGCCATGGTATATTGCTCCTTACAAAATGGCTTCGATAGTCTCCACTTTTTAAGGGGGCAAATTTATCTAACATCTCCATAGCCCTGTCCCGAATGAAACTGCATTACTTTCAATCATGTCGCAGCTGAGCAAGGATCAGAAAGAAAGGAATAGATTAGTTTTACTGAACAACGAAATCTTGTTTTTCACTCAGCGGCAGCTTCACAGTTTCTTCAACACTCGATTCACACGAGACCGAAAAACCATCTTCCGAATCTGCCACCAGTTCCTGTGAGAAGGAACGAACCTAGATAAAGGTGGCAGCGGTAGAAAGCTGTCTGTGTGAACTCCTGAGGGCACGGAGAAAGCGGTCTGTGTGGACTCCTGGGGGCGCGGAGAAAGCGGTCTGTGTCGACTTTTCGGAGCACGGAGAAAGCGGTCTGTGTGGACTCCTAAGAGCGAAGAGAAAGTAGCGACTGCCGTTAGACAAGATCCATCAAAATATGTTCTAAAGTTGTCCAAGAACTTGACGGCAGCTTCAGGTCGATCAGCCGCATCATCGAAGATGACCTAGGAATGACGCTCTATGGGTTGACCATCAACCACCAGCTCACTGCAGTCGAGAGGAAGCGGCGGATCACCTTTGCCAAGTGGTTTCCCGAGAAGCGTACAACTGAGCCTGGGTTTTCGAGAGGATTTGATTCAGCGGCGAAGCACATTTCCACCTCGACGGCGGCGTCTGCACAGAAGGCTGCCAAAGTTGGGTCAATGAGCGGCCAGACATTGTTCAGGAACAGCCTCTCCATAGCCAAAAGGTCACCGCTTGGTGAGCGATAAGTGTCAACGGCACCATTGGCTGATATTGGTTTCAGCACCCTGGCTGCTCGGCGGCCACCATCATTAAGTAGCGGTACACCAGAACGCCAGATCGCTTCTGAGGACGGCTGACGACCGACCATCAGGGTGATATGCATACCTCTCGGTTCCAGCAGGGTGGTGTAACTCACCGCACTCGCAACATCGCACTGGAATGGCTCGAGCAACCCTTCCACGGAAAAGTCATCAACCTAAATATAATGTAGCCCTGGTCGCCCCATTCCCCTGACTTGACACCATTTTAATTCTTTCTCTGGGGATTTCTCAAGAGTCGGGTACATAAACAGAGCTCAAAGACCCCTGAGGACTGAAGAGGGCACCTGAGATTCCACGAATTTCCCAGGAGATATGTGCCAAAGTCATCGTAGAGGTGAAGAACAGAGCTGGTATATGTGCATCCAGTAAAACGAGGACATCTTGAGCACGTGCTCTGAACGTGATCCCTGTGACTCAGTGACCAGTTTCGTTGCCAACAAATATCCATGAATTGCTGTTTGAATGACAAAAAAAAATGCCTCAGTGATTCGTGGTTTTTAAACTATGACTAAAGTAAAAGTGGGGAATTTTACTGGCTCATTCTATATAATTATATATATATATATGTATATCTTACATACATACATACATACATACATATATACATACATGTATGTGCATACCAATGGGTGCATGTGCTAGGTCTTCGATGACCACTGCAACACGTTTACAGATCTGGCTGTCCAAGGACGTTTTCGATGTCGCAAAGGTGCTTGGCGCCTTCGCATCTATAGCTTGGGTTACAGGAAACATGTATTGGTTCTTTTTGCAAATGTGTCCTTATTGGTATAACTACGTGGCTCCTGGTGTGCAGTGGCCTCTTATTCGCACTGACGCGTCTGATAATGGCATCCTTACGCAAGGGTAAGCGAACCTTGCAATCGGTCGATGGCCCGCACTGAAACACGGATGGATTATTACTGCATCTATAGCCTCAGAATTGAATTTAGAGTCTCAATTATTTGAGCATCAGAAGAGCACTTTAGTATTTCAATGGCTGTGAAGCAATGGAAATCGTCCATGTCTTTTCACAATTAGCTGTGAAACAAATGTGATTTTCCGCTTCAATATTGACATGCAAACTGTGATATGTGTTAGACTTCGTCTAACATATATCACGCGTATGAAAATCAAGGTCATTGATCACGTTAAGGCTACACAAGGAAATATGTCTTAGATCATTGAATTGGACGATTTTAGAACAGATTATGAAGGAAAAGGAACGGGATGATATTAACGCAACGAGAAATGTTTCCCCTTAGTTGAAAATTGTCAAAAATTGTCTAAAATTATCTATTTGTGTTAAATCTTACAGAAATTATCCGTACAAAATCATCTTCCCAAATTGCGCGACCCTACTCACATCAGGAACAAAATCGGAGAAACGAAATCAGGAAAATGATCTTTGTAGATCGTGGTTTGGTCAATTTCATTTGGCAACAGTCGGAATTTTAGCCTTCGGAGCGCCTGTGATGCTCCTACTCTAGGAACGTTTCAGGTGACATTTCGGTCATATAGCCTGATATTGACGTGCAACGCGGAACACTATTAGATTACTGGAACACAATTACAGACAAATTGTGCATCAGGACATCTTCCAAGTGTAAGCTACCATCTGATCTCGTGACTTAACTTGAGGTCAATTTTAATATATTGTTTCTCTTTTTTCTTCCATCATTTGTCCATGTCATGATTTTACGTTTAATATATTTTTGCTACAGTTTGTTTATAATACGTGTTTAAATACACGTCTAAAGACCGAATTCAGACGAGGGCGTGACCTGAATTTGACCTGCTCTACCTCCGCGACCCTGATCAAATGAGTATATATATATATATATATATATATATATATATATATATATATATATATATATATATATATATATATATATATATATATATATATATATATATATATATATATATATATATATATATATATATATATATATATATAAAATATATATATATATATATATATATATAGGTTGGTACAATGTGTCCTCATCAATTATGCGTAGGTATCCCATATCTGCATGCGATATTTTGAGTGTTTTTGTAGGTTTCCAAGGAAATATTTACGGATCACGTTCAGTTACGCACTGGGAGGATGAACTAGTCTTTGCTACAACTTTGCAAGTCTGGCTTCTTCATTCATAACACAATCTGTTCTTTAAATTTCGATCTTCACCAAGTTTCATCACCATTTCGTGAACGTCTCACAACTTGGTCACTTAAGAATGTGCTTTGCGGCCGCATATTTTGCGCCTGTGCTGCTTCCCATGGGTTTATCACAGCGTCCAGTCGCTGGCCTGGTAGCGCCGTCCAGTCGCTGGCCTGGTAGCGCCGTCCAGTCGCTGGCCGGGTAGCGCAGTCCAGTTGCTGGCCGGGTAGTGCAGTTCAGTCGCTGGTCGGGTAGCGCAGTCCAGTCGCTGGCCGGGTAGCGCAGTCCAGTCGCTGGCCGGGTAGCGCAGTCCAGTCGCTGGCCGGGTAGCACAGTCCAGTCGCTGGCCGGGTAGTGCAGTCCAGTCGCTGGCCGGGTAGTGCAGTCCAGTCGCTGGGCGGGTAGCACAGTCCAGTCGCTGGCCGGGTAGTGCAGTCCAGTCGCTGGCCGGGTAGCAGTCCAGTCGCTGGCCGGCCGGTTTATCACAACGTCCGGTAACGGGCCGACGAGTTTATCCCAACGTCCAATCGCTGGCCGGGTAGTGCAGTCCTGTCGCTGGCCGGGTAGTGCAGTCCAATCGCTGGCCGGGTAGCGCAGTTCAGTCGCTAGCCGGGTAGCGGAGTCAAATTGCTGGCCGGGTAGTGCAGTCCAGTCGCTGGCCGGGTAGCAGTCCAGTCGCTGGCCGGGTAGTGCAGTAAAATTGCTGGCCAGGTAGTGCAGTCCAGTCGCTGGCCGGATAGCGCAGTCCAGTCGCCGGCCGGGTAAGGCGTTCAGTCGCTGGCCGGGTAGCGCAGTCCAGTCGCTGGCCGGGTAGCACAGTCCAGTCGCTGGCCGGCCGGTTTATCACAACGTCCAGTAACTGGCCGACGGGTTTATCCCAGCGTCCAATCGCAAGCCAGGTAGCGCAGTCCAGTCGCTGGCCGGGTAGCGCGGTCCAGTGGCTGGCCGGGTAGCGCAATCCAGTGGTAGGCCAAGTAGCGCGTCCAGTCGCTGGCCGGGTATCGCGTCCAGTCGCTGGCCGGGTAGCGCAGTCCAGTCGCTGGCCGGGTAGCGCAGTCCAGTCGCTGGCCGGGTAGCGCGTCCAGTGGCTGGTCTGGTAGCGCAGTCCAATCGCTGGCCAGATAGCGCAGTCCAGTCGCTGGCCGGGTAGCGCAGTCCAGTCGCTGGCCGGGTATCGCGTCCAGTCGCTGGCCGGGTCCAGTCGCTGGCCGGGTAGCGCAGTCCAGTCGCTGGCCGGGTAGCGCGTCCAGTCGCTGGCCGGGTAGCGCAGTCCAGTCGCTGGCCGGGTAGCGCAGTCCAGTGGCAGGCCGGGCAGCGCGTCCAGTCGCTGGCCGGGTATCGCAGTCCAGTCGCTGGCCGGGTAGCGCAGTCCAGTCGCTGGCCGGGTAGCGCGTCCAGTGGCTGGTCGGGTAGCGCAGTCCAGTCGCTGGCCGGGTAGCGCAGTCCAGTCGCTGGCCGGGTAGCGCAGTCCAGTCGCTGGCCGGGTAGCGCGTCCAGTGGCTGGTCGGGTAGCGCAGTCCAATCGCTGGCCAGATAGCGCAGTCCAGTCGCTGGCCAGGTAGCGCAGTCCAGTGGCAGGCCGAGCAGCGCGTCCAGTCGCTGGCCGGGTAGCGCAGTCCAGTCGCTGGCCGGGTATCGCGTCCAGTCGCTGGCCGGGTAGCGCAGTCCAGTCGCTGGCCGGGTATCGCGTCCAGTCGCTGGCCGGGTAGTGCAGTCCAGTCGTTGGCCGGGTAGCGCAGTCCAGTCGCTGGCCGGGTAGCGCAGTCCAGTCGCTGGCCGGGTATCGCGTCCAGTCGCTGGCCGGGTAGTGCAGTCCAGTCGTTGGCCGGGTAGCGCAGTCCAGTCGCTGGCCCGTCGGATAGCGCAGTCGCCAAATAATAGTAATTACAATTCAGAGAGACGCCTTCCAACCTTAGGGAAGATGGACTTGTTTCATTATTGCCCTCAGTGGTACAATTTGGTGAATATAGTGTGTCCGAGGCTGCTGCAGCTCTCTAAAGAAGTAGAACACGGAAGACAATCTCCCATGAGTAATATACACGGGAGCACATTCGACTACTTTATGATTTTCAACACGTACCCTCGTTCTTCCAACATCTCTCATGGTACCCCAAGCTCGTGTTCATGTAGTCGCAGATGTTCAATATTGCTAAAACTAAGCACGAAGGTTGTTGGTATGCAAATGGCATTTATTCGACGGATTTTCGGAGATGGGCTTTTTAATGCATAGATTGTGGGATTCTGTGGGAGATCAGATTAGCTTCCTTTGACAAAACTGCCCTGCAGCCTGCAGCTATGCCACTACGGCGAAATTGTTGGCGTAGTTTTTCGTCATGCTACACAAGCCGCGACTCTGTACTGAGTAAACCGTGGTCGATAGCACAGCCGATGCATCCAGAAATGCTGAACACAGCTTACCCAAGTTATTTCCGGTTACATGTGCCGACACTTGGTGTCACAACCAAGATCACTATATGGATATTACCTAATATAAAAACAAGAACGTGGAGAATACTAATAGTAATAATAATACTATTGGTAACAATAATAAGGATAACGATGAGAACAAGTATCGTAATAATAATACTATTGGTAACAATAATAAGGATAACGATGAGAACAATTGTCGTAATAATAATAATACTAACATAAATAGTAGTCATGAGCAGTTACTATTATTACTATCATTATTAGGACGGCATTAGAGTTTCGCTCCGTGCATTTATGTTGCATCCACACAGCAGCCGATATTGTCCTCGGTCCACACAGCAGCCGATATCGTCCTCTGCCTGGCCCCGTTATCGTTGGCTTCGTTCTCGCTCGCCTTGACCGCTATTGTCAGCTGGCCTCACCGGTCGTGCCAGAGAATGAGCGCCTGCCCTGGGAATGACCCCAGCTGTGCCGAAGCTAAACTAGACGCCATTTTACCGTATCTTATTTCACGCTGGTCTTGGCAAAATGTGTGCTGTCATAGTGATATCTTAGTTGATATGAAGAAGTACCATGCTGTTCTAATAATGATACGAGTAATATTTCCTGATTATTACTCCTCTTATTCATATTATTATTATGATTATTATTATTGCTCCTTTTATTTTCTTCTTATTGTTACCGTTATTATTATTACTATAAGTATTATTATAATTTGTGCGTTACATTATTAGCAATATAGTGGCATTACGCCAAAAGAAACAAGTGATTACAGCACAAACTACTGGCACTGGACGACCTCGATCCTGTCTCCTACACGACCTTTAGTTAGCGTGTGGAAGCATCACCACGTTTCTGACGCCGCTATCCCCAAGGGTCGCAAAGCGGATGGAGTCTTTCTGTGATTTTTACAAAACTCTGCAAAAAAACATCACTGTCGTTGAAAGTATTATCAGTATAATGCACAGGTTACAAGGTAGTTGTATGAATGCGGAATGTATCGTACAAAATAGAACTTTCCTCAGGCACTCCCAGTGATTTAGCTCCGACCTAACACTAGAATCTAACAGAATAGAATCTAACACGTGAATCTAACATATCTAACAGAATAGAATCTAACACAATCTAATAGAATCCAACACGTGAGAGTGTCAGTGGCAGTCAACAGTTTCCAAAGTACCGATAAGCTTCGCGCCGGCTCCCCTGCTCTGACGGAGGCCGCTTCAAATTCTACTTCAACCTTGGCTGAGATCTCTTACCGATCTTGTTGAAGATCGCTTGAGCGCATTCGAAGCGCTCTGAAAGCCAATAATGTCATTTACGTTATTTGTCCAGTCTTCGAATCCACAGTCGTGATGGCTGAGAAGGTGTGCGTGTTCATATTTACTTGATCCTGCATGTAGATGTAGATGCATTAATTCGTTGATCACAATGTCGGTGGCTTTTCGCATGGCGTGCCATGAGGAAATCTAACACAACACTAGCGAAAAAAGAAGAAATACGCACACAGCAGCCATTACAACGTCCAGTGAACAGTGGTGACAGTTGGTTATGTCGCAACAAGATGGCCGTCTTTGTTTTTTGTTTTGTTTTTTTAATTGGGTTTGATTCACGATGCACTTTATGCAATTGCTTATCAGCGCCGCCCACACTGTTTCGCCGGTGGGCCGCGGGATTGGGAAATGTCCGAGCGGTGCGAGCGTTGAGCCCGGAGCCTTTGTATCCAGAGTTCAACGCTCTGACCACTCGGCCATCCCCGCCCCCGTCTTTGTGCGTACTCGAAATGATGGCGCATGTGTATTAATCTGCAGGCGGTGAACCATTTCGACTCGGCGGCTGCACAGTCGGCGTTTGTCATCCGCTGTGCGACACTTGGGCAGTGTCAGTAGGTCTGCACGGCGCGTATCGTGGCCGTGCAGGGGTCCGCTGTGCGACACTTGGGCAGTGTCAGTAGGTCTGCACGGCGCGTATCGTGGCCGTGCAGGGGGTCCGCTGTGCGACACTTGGGCAGTGTCAGTAGGTCTGCACGGCGCGTATCGTGGCCGTGCAGGGGTCCGCTGTGCGACACTTGGGCAGTGTCAGTAGGTCTGCATGGCGAGTATCGTGGCCGTGCAGGGGGTCCGCTGTGCGACACTTGGGCAGTGTCAGTAGGTCTGCACGGCGCGTATCGTGGCCGTGCAGGGGGTTGGCACGCTGTCCTATTGGTGTGCTGATGTGTTCGGCAATGCCTGTCACTATCGCACGTTGCCCCACGCACATTGTATGGCATTGCAGCGGCCGACTCGCAGTCACCACTCCGTCCTAGAGCTGCCAACGTTCAATGGCCTGGCCGGAAATATCCTCAACAAGGCAGATGTGAGGGGGCTAGCATGTGTGCTTTAGTTGTGTTGAGCCGTGGCGGCAGAACCACCGGCTCAAAGTGCTCAGTGTATCTATCCTTCGTGCCACGGGTGAGGTGAGTTGAGTCGTGTTTGTGGCCGCTCACCTGAGTGTCATCGGTTGCGCTGCAGTTACGTCATCAGGCGCGTGTTGTTCGTGCCATTTGCGTACGGCATATGCGGCATGCTGCAGGTGAATGAGCCGCCTGGTACCCCGATGCTGTTTTGCTCCGGCCTTGAGTGTGTGAAGTTACTGCCGGCGCCACGCACCTGGACTTGTTGCGTGCTGCCTGCCGGATAACTTTGGAGCCAATCAGCAGGAATCCCGTGCAGCGTGAAACTGTCCAAAAACATTTTATGACGTGCGGCATCGAAACATTTTGTGTGGTCTAGGGTACCAGGAGAAAATGTTTGCAGAATCTATGGCACGTAGCGTTTTGTCAGTGCCGACCACCGGTGTGGACTCCATAAAATGGAGCCTCCAGTATCCGTGTTATCCAGTATCCGTGAGTCCTAGAGGAGATGATTGCTTTCAAGGTGATCAATGAGTTGCTTTTGAACAGCCCGTTCTACGAGCTTCATCACGGCCGGTAAGATCGAAATTGGTCTGGTGTAAGTGAGTTCAGACGACGCTCTCCCTTGGATATCGGCATTACCAGCGCGTGCTTGCACTCGGTTGGCACGATTCCATCATTAAGCTAGAGTTGACAATATCGAGAAGTACGAAACCGAACCCCTCACAACATTTCCCTCTGGAGCGTTTGACGTGATGGTAGGTGTCTGCGTCTGCCTTTGGAGCATCTGGTGTGATGGTGGTTGTCTCCGTCTATCTTTGGAGCATCTGGTATGATGATAGATGTCTCCGTCTGCTTCTGGAGCGTCTGGTGTGATGGTGGTTGTCTTCGTCTGCCTTTGGAGCGTCTGGTGTGATGGTCGTTGTCTCCGTCTTCCTCTGGAACGTCTGGTAGGATGATAGATGTTTCCGTCTGCCTCTGGAGTGTCTGGTATGATGGCAAGTGTCTCCGTCTGCCTTTGGAGCGTCTGACGTGAGGTAGGCTTCTCCGTCTGCCTTTGGAGCGTCTGACGTGAGGTAGGCTTCTCCGTCTGCCTTTGGAGCGTCTGACGTGAGGTAGGCTTCTCCGTCTGCCTTTGGAGCGTCTGACGTGAGGCAGGCTTCTCCGTCTGCCTTTGGGCGTCTGACGTGAGGCAGGCTTCTCCGTCTGCCTTTGGAGCGTCTGACGAGGTAGGCTTCTCCGTCTGCCTCTGGAGTGTCTGGTATGATGGCAAGTGTCTCCGTCTGCCTTTGGAGCGTCTGACGTGAGGTAGGCTTCTCCGTCTGCCTTTGGTGCGTATGGTGTGATGATAGGTGGTGTCTCCGTGTGTTTCTGTTTGCGGCCGATTACCGGCCGTAGTACCGCTGTAGGCCGCCGAGTCCACTGTGGGTAGGCTGCTGCCGGCAGTGGCTCCGGCAGGCGCCAGTACACCCAAAGGCCGCCGAGTCCACTGTGGGTAAGCTGCTGCCGGCAGTGGTTCCGGCAGGCGCCAGTACACCCAGAGGCCGCCGAGTCCACTGTGGGTAAGCTGCTGCCGGCAGTGGTTCCGGCAGGCGCCAGTACACCCAAAGGCCGCTGAGTCCGCTCCGGGTAGGCTGCTGCCGGCAGTGGCTCCGGCAGGCGCCAGTACACCCAAAGGCCGCTGAGTCCACTGTGGGTAAGCTGCTGCCGGCAGTGGTTCCGGCAGGCGCCAGTACACCCAGAGGCCGCCGAGTCCACTGTGGGTAAGCTGCTGCCGGCAGTGGTTCCGGCAGGCGCCAGTACACCCAAAGGCCGCTGAGTCCGCTCCGGGTAGGCTGCTGTCGGCAGTGGTTCCGGCATGCGGCACGTCAGCGGCACTACATGGCTGTATCGCCCGCGAGAGCCGGCCGCAGGCGCTGCTGCGGCGGCTCGGTGTCTGAACAAACGGGCGGTACATTGCCGCCGTGACGGATCAGTTACAGCCAGTGGGCGCGGCCGTGTCGAGAAGTGTCCGACAGATGGGTCTGTCGGAGTGCTGCTGGTTTGTTGTCGGGGCGAACAGTTAGGTAAGCAGGCGTCCAATCGGTTTGAGACAGCTGGAGATTAAGCTTTGTAGTGTCCACGTCGCTGGGACGGCGCCGTTCCACTTTGGGTCCATCGGTTGCCCTGGTGTCATTCTCAGTGCGCACAACGACACGAGTAGAATCGTGTGGGCCACCGTAGTGTCATTTCGTGACGCCGGTTTGACGCGTCACATCCGGACGATTCGTGAACAATGGCATCCAGCAGAGCACGCGCTGGTCAATAGGTGGGCTAGACGTTATCGTTACATGTAGGCCAATATGATACGCTCAGTGCTACCAACAATCGTTATCGACTGCATGTCTTGCTTTAACTAAGCAATTTCTGACTGATTATTTGGGCTACGGGCGCATCAACTGCTACTGGCTATGCAACGCCCAAATCAAGCAATTGCTGAAATATGCCGTGATTATGAGCGTCGCACGAGCGAGGCTGCCATGAACTGTATCTGACGCATTGCATCTGTATCTGTAGCTGTATCTGTTGCATGTCAGACGAGTCCCTGGTGTGTTGTCAGCCTGTAAGCAGAGCCGCCGACATCGTGTGCGTCCGAGCGCAGCGCGCTGGGCTAATCGTGCCTGTGTTCCTGTGCCTCAAAACATGGAAGCCACACATCTCCGGCGGGATGGCAACTAATGAAAACCGAGTGGCTGGTGCGCATGGGAGACGAAGCACCTGACATTCTGGCAGAAGCACGATGTGATAATTGATCGCAGACTTCAGCTTTGCGGTTGTAGCTGTGGTTTTAGGGTTGATCGCTACACGCTGATCACGGGGCAGTCCAAAACAGAAGCACCGTGTTGAGAGATACGTGTTATGCAATGAAATTTCACCCTTTTCCGGTGCGATCCCCTCGCACCGGAAAAGGGTGAAATTGTGTGAAAAGGGATCGAGGGTGGACTCCATCCCGGAGGTGGAACTTTGTATTCGGTGAGGTATTTGCTCCCCCTCCCCCACATGTTGCTGATACTTATATCGGGTGCTGACTGGAAAGAATGGCATGAAAACCCAATTTTTCCCCCACCGACCCCTCAAATTATGATGAAGAAGTTCCGCGCCTGCTCCAACTTCCCCGCTTTTGGTCTCCAGTGTCTGATCAGAGTGCGGTATATATTTAAGATCTGGTTATTTCCTGCCTATCTTTTTATATGCCCTGTTAAACGCAATAAGTTCTAGTTTTACTCGGGGCTGCCCCAGCAATTGTTTAAGGCATGTTTTGTCATTTTGACAGTGTCCGCTGAGCGACGTCACGCTTTGATATACCCGTTCTTTGATATACCCGTTTTGATTTGATATTTGACATGTTAAATCACTACTTCCAATGCACAAAGTTCTCATGAATATTACTTGCAGTCTCTTAAGGAAAATGGGATGGTGAGACGACTAGATTTCCGCCAGCTTTTTTGGGGATTTTTACACTTTTCGAAACTCATTTTTTGCCAGATAATTCTGTGAATGTCAGTTCAAATCAGGCCAGGGGCAGAAGAGAACATCGTGAAATTGTCCCACCAATTTAGCTAAAAATGCATTTACGGAATCACTTCGACTTACAATCAACTTAAGCATATATTTATTTCGTGGAGAGCTCAGGCAAGAAGAGCAAGTAAAGTTAAATTAAAGCACATTGGCCTAATTCCTCGAGTATTTAAGGGGAAAGTGTTCCTTAAAGAGACTCAATAAACGCGTATATTCGATCACAGATCCTTGTCAAGCTTGTACGGTAATGTAGCAAATATCATCTGTTCGCCATTCATTGACATACAATAATGAGCATATAGGTTTCCGTGGGTGTTCATTATTTGTATGCTAATGAATGGCGGACAGGTAATGTTTTCTGCATTACTGTGCAATCTTGACAAAGATCTGTGATCGAATATACGCGTTTATTAAGTCTCTTTGACTAATATTTCCCAGTCAATAGTCGGGAATTAGGTCAATGTGCTCTAATTTCACTTTAAATGTTGATTTGTTTGCGAAATGAGAACAAATTTCTTGAAATGTTAACTTATCTTCCCTCTCTCAGGTTTTGTTGGAGGAATGCCTAACCGGACTCCCCAGCCCAGAACTACTGCTTTTAATCAATTCAGCTTATTCGTTTATCGTGATTGTCTCTCTCATACTCGCATAATCGATGCTAAGCGGACTTGTTTCAACGCAAGGCCACTTGGGATGTTTACTCGAGCGATTGTTTCCTAGCCGAGTTGGTTTAATGTTGCACAGTTCCAGTAGTATTCTGGCTCTGGCTCGGCGCGTCGCACTTCGACGCCATCGGTGATTGTGGGTGACTCCTGTGGGTGTCGCAGACACCGTTGTGTGCATGTGTCGCAGTGATGATGTGCGATGTGGCGTATGTGTGTGCAGCACGAAAGTTCCCACGTGGTCTCTAAAACCCTGTGTGTCGTATCGCACGACAAGTGCTGGCTGGTCGTCAGGCTGTTAGTAATCATGTGTCGCACCATAAATACGAGCAGACGTGCTGGTCGCCATGCTATCCGTAGCCCTGTGTGTCGCACTACCCGCTGGTCGTCAGGATCGTCAGGATTGTCACTGTGTGTCGCACGAGAGATGTCCGTGTCGTCTGTGTACGTCGTCTGATGTCTGTGTCGACTGTGTCGTCAGGATTGTTTTGACGATGTGTGTCGGACGACAGATGTCCGTGTCGTCTGTGTACGTCGTCTGATGTCTGTGTCGACTGTGTCGTCAGGATTGTTTTGACGATGTGTGTCGCACGACAGATGCTCGCTGGTCGTCAGGATTGTTTGGACACCGTGTGTCGCACGACAGATGCTCGCTGGTCGGCAGGATTGTTTGGACACCGTGTGTCGCACGACAGATGCTCGCTGGTCGGCAGGATTGTTTGGACACCGTGTGTCGCACGACAGATGCTCGCTGGTCGGCAGGATTGTTTGGACACCGTGTGTCGCACGGCAGATACCCGCTGATGTTGCACCTGGAGAACCACTGCAGCGTGCCCGTGCAACGGAAAATCGTGCAGCTGCTGAGGGAGATCCTCGGCAAGAGGCTCTACGTACATCCGGCGAGCTGTCGCAAGCAGGTCACCGAGCTGTCGCCCCAGGAGCTCAAGCATCGCATACTCATTAAGGTATGCGAAGACCGCCTCAACAAGTATGTTCCATGCCGGTTGCCTGGCGAATGTTCTCATTCATTGTCTGGCACCAATCTACTGCTTATTTTCACCATGCTTCGATGTGTGGGACGTCATCTGTCCAGTGCGATTTCAGTGCATCTGTCATCCGTCCAGACCAGCACTACAGTCGATCGCAACAGCGTGCCTCCACAACTGCAACAGCTATGACTGCACGTTAGATGCGTTGGAATTCCACGACCACTTGATGATGCCGCTGCCGTGTGTATCCGCTACAGCTGGGCGTCAGCTCAGTCTCTGTCCGGTCCGGCGATGACGCTGCCGTGCGTATCCGCTACAGCTGGGCGTCAGCTCAGTCTCTGTCCGGTCCGGCGATGCCGCTGTCGTGTGTATCCGCTACAGCTGGGCGTCAGCTCAGTCTCTGTCCGGTCCGGCGATGCCGCTGCCGTGTGTATCCGCTACAGCTGGGCGTCAGCTCAGTCTCTGTCCGGTCCGGCGAGCTAAAGCAAATGGACTCTGGAGCAAATGGACGGTGGTCTCGGTGGGGACTCTCCGCAACGCAGGTTGTCTGTCTGTCGCAGGGTAAGAAGTTGCCGGCGGACACCGACGGCGACGGCGAGGTGAGCGACGAAGACGAGGGCGGCTCCCATCGGGCCGACACGCGCCGAATACCGCTGTGTCAGGAGTTGTCGGACCTCGTCAGTCTGCACCGCACTCGGCTCAACGACACCTCCGGCATGCGGGAACAAGGTCGGACGGAGCGACCATGCGCTACACTCGTGCAGGAGCAAGGTCCGGTAGAGGAATAATGCGCTACTGATATGTAGGACAAGGTTGGGTAGAGTGATCATGCGCTTCTCGGGGGGGGGCTCGGGGGAGATAATGCGCTCCTCTTACGTATCGTGCGGGAACGCTCAGCTCCGGCTCCGGTCCATCGTAAGCTTGAAGTACTCCAATTGAAGTACTCCAACCAGCAATCTATGTAAGAGACATATATAGATATGTCTCTTAAATAGATTGCTGGTTAACTTCTCACAAGTTAAACAGATTGCTGGTTAATTTTTCACAAGTAAACGCAGTATTCAGCTCTCGGAGGACCAGGTGGGAGGCATGGCGCTGCATTATTTAGAGTGCCTTCCACCTGGCTTCGACAATCCAGCCATCTGTTGTGTTTCTGTTCTGTTCACCAGGTGTTGCCAGCTGGTGGCGACACCGTTCGGTGATCATCCCAAAGGCGTGTCTCATTGTGTGACGTGATCATCCCAAAGGCGTGTCTCATTGTGTGACGTGATCATCCCAAAGGCGTGTCTCATTGTGTGACGTGATCATCCCAAAGGCGTGTCTCATTGTGTGACGTGATCATCCCAAAGGCGTGTCTCATTGTGTGACGCATACTCGAATCGATCCAGCGGGCTGCGCCGCGGACCCCATCTTCACACCTAATGATCGTTCAGTGCAGATATTTGTATTCATGACTCACGAGTCGGCTAACGACATTGATCGACGCTCCGACATCTCCAGTAGTGAGTGCTCTCGCCCAGCGAAGCCGCAACAGACATATCCGGAATTGCAGGCACCCGCAACGAGATGTTCTCGCTGAGTGAATACACGGCAAGCAAGCTGATTCAGGCGGCTTCCGACGACTTCATCCAGCAGAACAAGACATCGCTGACGCGTGTTTATCCCAACACGTCTCGAGTCGACTCCAGCAACTACAACCCGCAGGACTTCTGGAACGTCGGCTGCCAAATGGGTGAGCACACAAACGATGAACGAGCGCACGGCCGATCATGCGTGGGTCGCCGGAACGTTGGCTGTCAGTCGCGTGCTTTCCGACGCGCGACCAGACCACTTATCAGGAGAGCGTAATCGTATCCAGCCACGGACCGACTATGGCGCGGCCCGTGCCCGATCCCCGTGACATTGCAGGCACCGGCGCAGTTCCGAGCCGGCCCGTAGAGCCGCCGACCTCCCCGCGGGTACATACCACCCGGCTGTTCCGAGCCGGCCCGTAGACCCGCCGACCTCCCCGCGGGTACATACCACCCGGCTGCCGCCAGCCGTCCAGTGTTCTCCTGTCGACGCTGATCCGCCCACCGTCGACCGGCGGCGGCCGGCGGGCTGTCTGGGTGCGCCGCCGCTCGCATGGCTGATGTGACGGCCGCCGTCGGCACGTGACCGGGCGCCGTAACGCGACCGGACCGGGCCCGCCTGCAGGCGGCGTGTTGGCACCGCCGCTGTCGACACGGCCGCCGTGTGGGTGAACATCGGGCGCCGGCGCCGTATCCGGCTGTCGCAGGCGGACCGGCGCCGCCGCTGTATCTGGCCGTCGTACTGGGACTGGGGCCGGCGGCATATCTGGCCGTCGTACTGGGACTGGGGCCGGCGGCATATCTGGCCGTCGTACTGGGACTGGGGCCGGCGTCATATCTGGCCGTCGTACTGGGACTGGGGCCGGCGTCATATCTGGCCGTCGTACTGGGACTGGGGCCGGCGTCATATCCGACCGTCGTACTGGGACTGGGGCCGGCGTCATATCTGGCCATCGTACTCAGACTGGGGCCGGCGTCATATCCGGCCGTCGTACTCGGACTGGGGCCGGCGCCGTATCTGGACTTCGCAGACTGGCGCTGGCCCCACGTTCGGCTGTCGCATGCTGGCGCCGGCGCTATATCCGGCCATCTTAGACCGGCGCCGGCGCTACATCCGGCCATCTTAGACCGGCGCCGGCGCTATATCCGACTATCTTAGACCGGAGCCGGCGCTATATCCGGCCATCTTAGACCGGCGCCGACGCTATATCCGGCCATCTTAGACCGGCGCCGGCGCTATATCCGGTCATCTTGGACCGGCGCCGGTGCTATATCCGGCCGTCGCAGTCTGACTGGCTGGCTGCTATATCTGGCCGCTACAGTCTGACTGGCTGGCTGTTATATCTGGCCGTCGCAGTCTAACTGGCTGCCTGCTATATCTGGCCGCTACAGTCTGACTGGCTGGCTGTTATATCTGGCCGTCGCAGTCTAACTGGCTGCCTGCTATATCTGGCCGCTACAGTCTGACTGGCTGGCTGTTATATCTGGCCGTCGCAGTCTAACTGGCTGCCTGCTATATCTGGCCGCTACAGTCTGACTGGCTGGATGTTATATCTGGCCGTCGCAGTCTAACTGGCTGCCTGCTATATCTGGCCGCTACAGTCTGACTGGCTGGATGTTATATCTGGCCGTCGCAGTCTAACTGGCTGCCTGCTATATCTGGCCGCTACAGTCTGACCGGCTGGATGTTATATCTGGCCGTCACAGTCTGACCGGTTGCCTGCTATATCTGGCCGTCGCAGTCTAACTGGCTGGCTGCTATATCTGGCCGCTATAGTCTGACTGGCTGCTATATCTGGCCGTCGCAGTCTGACCGGCTGGCTGCTATACATCACCGTCTGGCGGCAGAGTGTGCCCGCCCAGTCCCGGTGGCGTTGCCGTCTCGGTGACCGATCTGTCACCAGCGGGTGGATGTATTGGCTGCCGGCTCCCGGTGTGCCACCGCACGCCCGGCTCTCCGGCGCGCGCCGCTCTAATGCGCGCCGCCGCTTACCAACAGGCCGGCGCCGCTTATTGCTGATGGATACCGCGTACGGCGGCTGTTGTGGTGCTCGCTCATGTTCACCGCTTTGGCCGCGATGAGCGAGTTAAAATTGTACCACACCAAATCAACACATTTCGTCACGTTTGGTTACATCAAATCACGGGAATATTAAATAACACAATTTTTGCAATGACACTTCCATTATTTGTTGGTCGACCCAAATATGAACGCTTGAACCTATTTCTGCACGATTCTTCGTGCCTCACAATTGGATATCTTACCTAAGATGACGCTTTGTTCGTACTTCCACTCCCCATTCCAAAATCCAGGATTCGCTAGTAGTGAGTCCCATGCCATAGTCTGTCCTGTGCTATCTGACTCGCTGCTACTAGGTTGGTGCTGACTTTCTAAGCCAGCTAAATAAATGCCGAGGTGTCGCGGATCTGGACAATTGAAGGTTGTCACTCTCGCGCTTCCCTCCCACATCATGCTGTGTATCATGCTTCATGTTCCCCACTTGTAAATATGAAAATAAACCTTTTCTTTCCCTTGTGAAGAGAAAGCTTGGATTGCAGTCTGTCTAATGTAATTACAGTGAGCTATATTCCATATTTCCTTCACCAGACTCATTCGTTCTATTTGTGTGCCCATATTGTTTCACTCCGACGGCTAGGTACATACCTTGGACGGAAAATGAGCTGATATGACATATCACCGGGCGGCGACGGCTCGTAAGCATCGTGCTTGACAAACTGGCACACTTCTGAACCTTTTATTTCATGTACACATATGCATACTGCACAAGTTAAAGACATCTCAGATACCGCCGAAAATCACAAACCTTGTTTCGTTAAGCAGGACTTCCTTGTCACCGTAACCAATTGTCAATTCTAGCAGATCACGTATGGGACCAGGGTTGGAATATCAGCCGGTTTTCGAATGTTTGGCATCGATAACTTTATCCTCTCCAGACAATTATGATCTGATTTTTTCTCATTTGGCGGTTGCATGGTACTGTTTGACCATGGATTGCTCTGTGACAAAGTGCTCTAGATTTATTGAAAAGTGCAAACTTAACTCCGGATATGTATTTGAAAGAAAATATCCTCTCCATATTCGATTATTCAAGAATTGTCCTCTCCACAGCCATAATTAGAAAGTACAAATCTAACCCTATATGGAACCTGGCGATGTTTGTAAAACATTATCGAACCTTAAGTTGAACAGGCTTTCCAATGCCGTTATAATTTTACCCAAGCACTCTTAGTTCCGAGGATCATGGAGTGGGCTCGACCCGAAGGTGAACGGCGTTACCACAGAAACGTCGTAATGCCAGGGTTAACATCGGCCCCTATACTACTCAATGTCAAGTTGGTGGACCAATGCCTCTGCTCTCACCATTCCGTGTATTTATACATGAAGAATCCCACAAAAATGAACTTTCCGAAACCAAAATACTGCGATTCCCAAATCCAGTCAGGGTTGGATTTAGATGGGTTATCTTGGTCTGAATCCCCTTTGCCCCACACATTTGTTTCCAACGCATCGACACCCATGAATGCTACCATGTTTCACGTCACATATAACTCAGTTGAGGGATGCCGCGACCAGCTCTGGGCCATGCGTCTCAGGTGTCTCATTTGCCGCGAGACCTTCGGGTACAATGCCAGCCCGCAGAGATACGGGGATTGGCGCAACATTTCCTTTTAGGTAAGTAAAGGACAGGAGTGAGCGATGATGAAATTTGGAAGTTGGAAAATGGAGGAAAAAAACAATGGAGACATGCAGAACGTCCAGCACAACATTTACCTCGCGACCCGTTTCGTTTTCGGGTAGGTATATTGCGCCGTGATGAGGAATGGAATCACTCAGTGATCTCGAGATCAGCGATGCTATCCGCGACAAATCCTAGCCTGGTACGGCATGTTTGGGAAAATTGTGGCACGTGCTGAACTGTGCCCTAATTCCTTATCGCGCTCCTCGATGTGGCTGTGATACAGCTGTGGTGACTACAGGTCGATGTGGCTGTGATACAGCTGTGGTGACTACAGGTCGATGTGGCTGTGATACAGCTGTGGTGACTACAGGTCGATGTGGCTGTGATACAGCTGTGGTGACTACAGGTCGATGTGGCTGTGATACAGCTGTGGTGACTACAGGTCGATGTGGCTGTGATACAGCTGTGGTGACTACAGGTCGATGTGGCTGTGATACAGCTGTGGTGACTACAGGTCGATGTGGCTGTGATACAGCTGTGGTGACTACAGGTCGATGTGGTTGTGATACAGCTGTGGTGACTATTTGTCAGAAGAAGAAAAACATTGTGACGGAGCACCTGACCTAATAACTAGCTAACTACCCTCGTAATATTCTGAGAAAAAAAAATGTTTCACGGAAGTGTAATGACATACAAGCACCACTCACCGTCCCATTAAACCAATCGATTCGGATGTCAGGATGATTGAATGCCACTTCCACGGCAAAGCCAGATCAAAGAATTTGTATGGCGGCACTCGACTGGAGATGCGCTATTTCTCTGGAGGGGCGCTGTTGGTTGATAACGATTTTTAAGGCAGGGGAGGAGCGTCCGCCAGGAGCGTTGCTATCAAGAATTTCTCTGCTCAGGGGCGACCTTCGGCTGCAAAAAAAATTAAGAGTGTGCAACCATGTTCTCCATTTCCTTTTCGGCGGTCTGTCGAATGTATAAAAGTTTGTCAGTGGTGAGGGAAAGTCATCAATTTATTGATCGAAATGATGTTCGGAACATTAGAAAGCGAGGGAGGAATGACATAATCTGTCTGTCCGGGATAATCTGTCTCAGCACTGGAACAGCTCCGAAGCTCATTTGAGACGTGAATGAAATTTGTGATAATATTTCATATGCATCTAGTGTGGAACTTCGTGGGATGTTTCACGAAACGTTCTCAATGGATATTATTTATGCTTATTATCATACAGCGTTGGATAAATTTGCGTTTGAATACGTCACGGGTAGCTCAATGTAAGGACATGACAATAAATCGGAGGCGATATGATAAAAAGTTGTATAAAGTGTTAATTTCCACTCAATTGTCGGACGTTTTATAACACCGTCCAGACCCCATTGTAACCCAAATGTCATATTTCAACTCCTTTGCAGTTCGCGACTTGCATACCTCGCCTTCCATTGTAGCCACTGGTGGATCTATGGGGCTTGGCCCCTCCCCAAGCGGCTTGAATGAGGGGCTAAGCTATCTTTTGCCCCCACCCCACCGGTCGGGATCGGGAGTTTTTTTTTCCTACAGAACGAATACGTTTACGAATCACTAGGGGTCCTACTAGAAAACATGCCAAAATCAACCTTGGCACATACGGCAACTTCAGTCCTTTAAAATACAAGAAGCTGAATAAGTTGTTTTCCTCAATAAAACAAAGCTAATTTCACTGCATCGCCGCACAAAATGTTTCGATTTTTTAAAATACAAAGTGTGACAGACGCGAGATGGGCAGAAAGCTTGATGGGATTATCTCGATCACCCAATCACAAGTGCCGCACCGAACGGGTACATTGCCGCACCAAGCGGGCACCACGGCTGCACCGAGCGGGCACCACGGCTGCACCGGGCAGGCACCATGGCTGTACCGAGCGGGCACCACGGCTGCACCGGGCAGGCACCATGGCTGCACCAAGCAGGCACCACCGCGAAGCGGGGCGGCCGTGCATGACGAATGTGGCCTGTCGTGAGTATTCACCAAGGTTGTGCCATGACTGTGTTGGAAATATATGAGTGAATATGGCCCGAAAAGGAGACAAGTTAGCCCAGGGGTAGAGCGCTGGTCTTTCAACCGAAAGGCTGTGTGTCGTTCTGTCGCTTCTCGCTGCCGCTAAGCATCCAAGTGAGCAATTGCCCGTATAACCTGGAATGGGTTTGTGCGTCGTGAAAGCTCCAATAAAAACGGCACGAAGTAGTAACGAGTGTTTTGAATAGCTACATGTCGTTTTCTAAATCGGTGTTACGTGGCGTGCACGTCAAGAGTTCGATTATATATAATTTCAGTTGCAAAGATGATGCAGGACGAACGTGCAAATTACCTGGATCATAGCGAACTCATTTAAGTAATCTATATAAGAATGCATTTAAGCTTAAAATGTAATACTGGAGGACATAGGTGGAAGGCTCTCGAGATTCCGGGGGAGGGGGGCAGCAGCAAGAATTGCCCTCCCACAAGCAACAAATCCAACTTAAAATGAAAAAGACATCGGTTCGGAAATTGTCTCAGCCCCTCCTCTTGAGCGTTACATTTACGTTGATGCTTCTTGTAGAGCAATATTTTCCACGGAGGGTTCAATGAGGGTCCAACGAACCCATAGAGGGCCCTGACACTCCTCCCCGGGATCCCAACTTCTACTGGAGGGCTACGCGCTCTGGTTTAATTTCAGTGTCCAATGATGTCGGAATCACGGGACGGCTGTGGCCAGCTCCCGCTCTTGGCCACCATGTGTGATATGAAGGCAAAAGGTAAATTTAATTTAGTTTTCTTCAAAAACTGACACAAGTTATTATTTTTTCTGCAATTTCTCACTGTAATATATGAACACTGGCCCCGCATAGGCCACAATGTAGACCCGATAATATAATGGAATTTCTGCATTTTTTTTCTCGCCTGCATCTCAGGCAGGTTTTTTCGGATCGCCTTTGCTATCCCCCCACCCAAATTAAAATGACGTGTCGAAGCCACTGTGTGCACGCACTATTTTACTGCAATCCGCCCTTTAAAAAAACTTTCCCCGGGCTGTCGCACCATGTTTAAAACTATATAGCTTACATGCGTAAGCTTGTCTACGATTATTACCATGCTACATGAAGGCCGAAACATCGAACATTATGATCGGAATATAACCCTATGTGTAGTGCCATGTTACTGGATTATGTCAATTTCGTACCGAACCAGACAAATAAGCTCCGACACTATAACTACAAGACAAAATTAAGGCAGGAAAAAATATGAAGTTCAGCTCCAATTTCCAACCACAGAATGAAATGATACTAAACGAAAATACCCTGGAGCTTTTCACTTCGTCGCATAAAGTGTAACAAGACATAAAGTGTGGCTGCATTCTGCAGAACTTCATCACTGCTGAACTGATTAATCCGAGGTGCTTTAGATGTACCAAAATATAATCGTACATGATGAGTAATACATGAGTAATTCTTACCTTGGGAGTTCGGAAGGTTAGTCTAGCCTGGTGGTCGATCACATATAAAAAGCAGTTACTTCATCCAGCAAGCGCTATCGCGAGATAAAAAGATCCAGACACCTTGCAAGTAAAAGAGAGCCAACTCGTAACGCCCCGCGAACTGCACTCTGGTGTGCAACTCTGGTGGACAAGAGGCAGGCTATAATTGAACTATGGGCAACCAGTTCTCGCAGGTTAAATGCACATTTTCATCAGCGCCACCGTCACGGTTTCGCGACGCGAACCGTCCACTTTCGCGCCACAGATGCTGCGCTTCCTCCGTCCCTTCCCCAGACAGCTGATCAATGGCGTCACCAGGGTATGACTAGCCGGCATATTCCGGGCGGAAAATGCAAATATTTCGTGAGAATCACAATGTAAAAAAAAACATTTTAAGCTAACCATGGAATTGGATACAAACAGGTCTGAGCAGTGTGTTCGTGCTCTGCATCCGCCACTGCGCCACATATCAGCTTCCCACGGGACGACAGCCGGTTCCCTAGGTATGGAAAGCTAACAATGCCGGCACACAACAAACGCGTATTAAATGACATATCCTGCCATCTAACGATAAATATTGTGGCCTATACTTCAACGTTCAATCGCATGACATTCATTCAATATTCGTTTATATAATACCTAGGCCGTGCTGCTACCTAGCGATAGCTATCTGAAGTGATGCTTCTATAAAATTATGGAGTTCTTGAATCTGTAGAGGTTGTGAGCTATGGAGGTTATGAGCGCCTCGGAGTTGTGGAGGTTATGAGCTGTGGAGGTTATGAGCTCTTCGGAGTTGTGGAGGTTGTGAGCTGTGGAGGTTATGAGCGCTCGGAGTTGTGGAGGTTATGAGCTGTGGAGGCTATGAGCGCTTCGGAGTTGTGGAGGTTGTGAGCTGTGGAGGTTATGAGCGCTTCGGAGTTGTGCAGGTTGTGAGCTGTGGAGGTTATGAGTGCTTCGGAGTTGTGGAGGTTGTGAGCTGTCGAGGTTATGACCTGTGGAGGTTACGACCGCTTTGGGTGTGTTGAATTTGTGGAGGTTATGAGCTGTGGAGGTTATGAGCTGTGGAGGTTATGAGCTGTGGAGGTTATGAGCTGTGGAGGTTATGAGCTGTGGAGGTTATGAGCTGTGGAGGTTATGAGCTATGGAGGTTATGAGCTATGAATGTTATGAGCTGTGGAGGTTATGTGCTGTGGAGGTTATGAGCTGTGGAGGTTATGAGCTGTGGAAGTTATGAGCTGTGAAGGTTATGAGCTGTAGAGATTATGGGCTGTGGAGACTATGAGCTGTGGAGGTTATGATACATCTAGTCGGTCGCTGGCGCGACCAAGTGTCATTGAAGTCTGGCAGTCGAAAGCATGCGAAGCTCGAACCTGACACGTAGCACTGGCTTCCCGCGTGTAGTCATGGCAACCAGGTAAATATGCTGTATTCAACGGGCGTGTCAAGACGACGACTATGGACGTACTGCGAATCCGAGCCAGCGCACCATGCATCACCATTGCCTTTTGTTGTAAGTTTGCGTTGGCGAACAGCGTTACCTGGTTCTTGACTTTCCACCGGCCTTTGGTCGACCTGTTCTGTGCCTTACCATTGAGCCGGCGTCGGCCGGACGCAGGACTCCAGATGCAGCTTCCTTCCTGACATGGCTCGCTGGTGGGCGAACTCCTTTATTCACCGCTCGTGCCGCAGAATCAGCAAGAGCCACGAGGTACATACGTGCACGTACTTGCAGGAGATTTCAACATAATGCAAGCTAAAATCTGAAGTCCTGCATTTTCAACGGGGTTGGCAGCTGCGGGCTGAAACAATGGCATTAAGAGGAAATAGGAATGCTTGTATGATTAAGGCATTCGTGGGCTGGAGAATGTGGGATTGTTTTTCTTAACTAAATTTTTCGGTTCCTCATCTGTTTTTGTTTTATATTGTACGGCGCATACAGACACAAGCACACGCTATGCACACGGCAGATGTTTCATTTTGTCGGTACTCTTGCGGGACAGTCTTGTTCACGCGCTTGCTCTCAGATTTTCCGCCGTATCACGTTGTGCACGCGCTGGGGCTATGCCGACTGCCCGGGCCCGGTGAACAGACGACTGACCGGATGACCCGAGGCAGGGCTGTGCGCTCGGAGCGTGGCACCAGGTCGAAGGGTCTGTTCCAGGCAGACGCTGCCCTTGAACCCGACACCCCGCCGCTGGTCGGCCAGCGCTAATCCCGTGTCACGGCGAGCACTCCGCACTTAGTGCCATCCCCAGGCTTCTGGCAGGCTGCTGTAGGAGCACACTTACCTGGTGAACATGAAGATTAATAGTGGTAACCTCTGTGTTTGTAGAACATGCGTCCAAAATCGTGAAACAAGTAATCGCTAACAAAATTGACCACTGCCATCACTTAGCAAATACAATAAATCCTCAGTATGGCGCCATGTTTCATCAAACGCAATGTATCCAGCCGCAATGTGACAAGAAACTTTGTCCAAAGATAATGCAGATCTCCACGGCAAAGAGCACCCCTGAAGACAGACTGTTCACGGTGTGCGACTGCCTTGCACTTCGTTCACTTGTTTCAGTGGCCGTCAACTTCCAAACATCACGCAGAACCCTTGTTCATGTACTTACATCGCTGACCCTCACCTCGCGCACCTCTTTCAAAGGCTCACAACTTCCGAGCGGCACTGAGGAGCCGTTTTCACACGCTGTCCATCTGACCATTCCTCCGCACACGCCTGTCCCAATGGCTCTCAACTTCCAGACGGCACTGAGGAGCCCATTTCACACGCCGTCCAACTGACCATTCCTCCGCACACGCTTGTTCCAGTGGCTCTCAACTTCCAGACGCCCGGCACCATGATGGACGTGTACGACGGCCGGTTCCGCCAGAACGGCTGCTGCGGCTACGTGCTGAAGCCTGCCGTCATGCGCGAGCCGATCGGCTTCTTCTCGCCCTTCACCAAGGACCCCGTGCCGGGAGTTACCCCACAGATGCTCAGAGTCAAGGTTAGTCTCACATCCCACAGGACGACACAGAGATCCGACGCAAAATCAGGGATGTGGTGTGTTGATTGCCGCGGCTATTTCTGGATCCAGGCTACCACAGATCGTTAGAACTCTATCGGAGCGTCGTTATAACAAGGAAGGTCTTCCAACATGCATGCGAGTCCCAGACCGGTATATAGAAAATGGCCGGTTCATCAAAGCATACTAAGGGTGTACTTGTAAGATATGCTTGACATACTTGTGTACTTGAGCGTACTTTGGATGGACAGTTTGCTATCTAGACCAGCTTAAGTCACACCACGCAAATCGTTGCACTGAATGCTCTAATGGACACTTCACTGATGACATTTGTATCGTAACTTGTATACAATTGCAGTCATTACATTGAAAGTGTTAGTCCGATAATTGTATTCTCAGAATTACCCCAACATTCAAATATCCATCACACACCGCTTGGGGAGGTAAGACAGCTACACGAGTCATATTAATCACGATTCCTTGAGGGAAAAATAAAACAAATTGTGTGTTCTTGACGTCGACAAATGCAACACTGGCCGTATTTCGTCAGCTTTGCCGCTCTTTCACCTGGGAACATATATAGAACTAGAAATGCAAATATGTGTGTGCTTTGGTCCCACAGTATTTCCTCGTGCAGTGGTTATGCTATCTCCGTTCACCTCACTAGTCTTGGTAGGGTATCCCTAAAGTCGTGGGAAGACCCCAATGTCCGGCAGAGCACCTGGCCGTGCTATCCGGAGGCCGAAAAGCAGGAGGCTCATCTGTATTAATGGGAGGCTCCTAGGGCTCACCCTAAATCGCCAAGCCCGGAGGCCCCAGATGAGGACGCTCAGCAGTGTTGAAAGGAGAGCCCTAGAGCTCACGAAAAGCCCAAACACTTTCCGACAGACCCATCATGTCCGGAGGTTCCAGACCAGCAAGCCTATCGATCGTGACGGCTCACGAAAAGCACCCAAAGCGTGGCAGGAAGCCTACTCATATTGTTTGAATGTTCCAGCTGAGGAGTTTTGACAGGAGGTTCCTAAGGAGACCTAGAGACAAAAAAAAAGTGGGGAGGCCCAAGCTTGAGGAGGCTCCCAACGGCTGAGGAAGTCCCAACAGAGAAACCGTTTGCTACCTCCCCCTGGAAGAAATTAGTGGCGCCGCCTTTGTTAATGTCATAAGCGAACCATATAATTTGGTTTTAACGACAATGTTGCTCCTCAAAACCGTCTCATAAGGGACGCAGAGAAACACGAGACAATTAGTAATGGATATATGGTCAACTCAACTCAGGTTGGCAAGCTATGGAGTCATTTATGTAGGCATGTTTGGAGCGCTTGTGCTAAGGTTTAATTTTGTGGCCTACTGCAGTTATTGAGCTGAGATGCTTCACATTTCATGTTTTTAAATAGCCTAAGATCACACCATACTACTACATCCATATTTGTTGTTGACGCCATCCAAGGCGTCAACAACAAATCGGCGACCGAAATTGACCGATGATAATATTTTCCGAAGACGTTTTACGGGACGTTCGTGGGACGTTTTACGTCGTGAATTCCAAACCAGCGACGTTTTTGCACTTTGGAACTCCAGAGAAGTCACTTGCAATGTTCTACAGGTCATTGTCTGCTGCACTGCACCCTGCTTGGGGATAACGGATCTGCCCTTCTGGCGAAATAAAACAATGGGTTGGACCAGCATGTTGAAATTTGCAGTACCTGTTGCTAAGTAAATTATGTACGTTGTGTCGACATTTTGGTGTCAGGTCATCGAAGATCACGGATCCAGGCTAATTTTAGAGGGAACAAACATTGAAAAGCATGTGATTGTCCAGAGCTATTGGGTGTATAAATTGATGTCATCAAATTATTGTTGGACGCATGTGTCACAGACCCCAAGAGAATGCATCCATGTCTAATTGTAATTATGAACGGTGTTGGTGACTCTTCTGCTTCCGAGGCTCCATCAGCCGGCGGTGCGGCACGCACAGGAACACTTCCGATGTGACCAACAAGGCCACCCTCACCGCCGTAAACTTCTCTCAAGTCAACTTGCAAACTTATGGGAGCAGTTTCCTCCCTGCTTGACACACGTTGGCTGCTTGCACAAAAGTCCCAGAAGAATATGGAGCTGTAGGAAATACATGGACAAGTTTCCACTTCTGTTGAACACTTTCGCATTTATTTGACAAATATGCATGCGTTGCATGTTACCATTGCTAATGCATCATGAAACCGATTGGGGCGGGCAATGCACGCAGCTATAAGACTCCTTAGCATTTGAGATGGAGGGGCAGGAATCTCAATAATATGATCGCATGTTTAACTCAGAAATAATTGTGAGGGGGCCGGCAGATCAGCCGTTGCCAGGACAACGACCCACCGAAGAGTATACACACCGATACTCTCCCATTCCGCATCTGAGTTGCGGTAAAGAAATGCCACGCACGCGCCGACACGCCGTCCCGCAGAGGCCACCACGTGTGGCTGGCTCTCGGACGGCTGCGGCCGTGCCGGCAGCCGACACAACTTGAAAGTTCCAGCTCAGGAGTTTTGACAGGAGGTCCCTACAGAGCCCTAGAGACAAAGCAAATTGCAGAGGCCCAAGCTTGAGGAGGCTCCTGAAGACTAAGGAGGCCCCAATGGAGGAACCGTTTGCCACCGTTTAAGAAATTAGTGGCGCCGCCCTCGTTAATGTCGTGAGCGAACCACATAATTTAGTTTTAACGAAAACGCTGCGTCTCAAAACGTCTCAGAACGGACAGAGGAAGACACAGACACGAGTAAATGAGCGGGAGGAATATGTTTGCATTTCGCTCCCGTCCAAAATGTCGAATGCCAGTGGTCGGAACGCCACACCGTGTGACCGCACGGCCGGCAGGTGATCAGCGCGCAGCAGCTGCCCAAGCCGCGCGGCTCCACGGCCAAGGCGACCGTCATCGACCCGTACGTGGTGCTGCAGGTGTTCGGCATCCCCGCCGACTGTGCCGGTGAGTGAGCCGGCCCGCCGCCCGCGCCGCTCTTTCGGAGCGCGTGTGCGCCTCGCGACGAGCACGGCGGCTGCGCGACCGTCGAGAGCTCCGAAAGAGCGGTCGCCCGTGTGTCGCGCGCCGGCCGCAGTGCGGCTTCGCCTGACGCATGCAACCTTCTTATTTTCGAGTTGTTAGTTATCAGTTCTTAGTTACTCAGTTCAGTTGTCGTGACGGCACACCACGCTTTTGACAGACTGCGGCACGTACACTGCGGCCCCGCAGAGTGGCGGCTTTTCGCGGGCGCGGCACCTGACTTCACTTGACCTTCGCCTCACTACCGATGTGATTGTCATGCGTCGATGAAGGGAACTCATAAATCGTGTTTTCTTTTGTCCAACCCATCCGGCCTGTCACATCTGTTCCTGTCTTGGTTGGCTGTGCTGTGTGACGTGGCTGTTGATACCAACCGTCGATGGCGTCGGCCGTTCTATTGCAGAGTGCTATCGTAGGCCGTTCTATTGCAGAGTGCTATCGTCGGCCGTTCTATTGCAGAGTGCTATCGTCGGCCGTTCTATTGCAGAGTGCTATCGTCCGTCGCGCACGCTGCTCTGTCTGCCGCGACACCACTAACCGACGCTATTTTTAGCATGTAGACAGATCAGCGACGCTCCCAAAGGACCTGCCGCCGCGTTGCTGCGCCATTAGTCGTGTCGCAATGCGCTTTAAAACGGGAACGGCGCAAGCTTATCTGCATATATATATATATATATATATATATATATATATATATATATATATATATATATATATATATATATATAGGCATGTATAGAATGGCAATTTGAGCGCATGTGTAACCAAATGCTTTGGCCTGTGTAATATTGAACAGGTGCCTATAGGCAGCACACTTGTATGGGAACTTGTTTAGTGCTGTGTGGGCGCCTGTGTTGCCCTGTGACCCTCTGCGTGGACGCCCGTGTAACTGCGGCGCCTGTGTTGCCCTGTGACCCTCTGTGTGGACGCCCGTGTAACTGCGGCGCCTGTGTTGCCCTGTGACCCTCTGCGTGGACGCCCGTGTAACTGCGGCGCCTATGTTGCCCTGTGACCCCCTCTGTGACCCTCTGTGGACGCCCGTGTAACTGCGGCGCCTATGCGCCTGTGTTGACGCCCGAACTGTGAGCCCTCTGTGTGGACGCCCGTGTAACTGCGGCGCCTGTGTTGCCCTGTGACCCTCTGTGTGGACGCCCGTGTAACTGCGCCGCCTGTACGCAGAGGTGCGCGGACGGACCGTCTCCAACGAAGGCAACTCGCCCATCTTCGACGAGACGTTCGAGTTCCTCATCAACCTGCCGGAGATGGCGCTGCTGCGCTTCGTCGTGCTCGACGACGAGTTCATCGGCGACGACTTCATCGGCCAGTACTCGATCCCGTTCGATTGTTTACAAACAGGTGATACTTTATCGCACCCTTGTTGATGAGCCTTGAAGCATCTTTTGACGGGAGTGGTACGCGGTCGTCGGTCACCAACAGCGATGCAAACCTCGCCATCGTTCATCGTCAACAGCATAGACAAACGTACTGTAGCCAGCTGTACACAGCAACGCGTGCTGTAGATTGTGAGCGCAGATACTCAGCCGCGGAGGTCATCTGTCTGGAAGGCCTTCGGTAATCTGTCGAAGGCTATCCACAGCTGTATCACAAGAATATCTTCAGTTGTCCGGAAAGGGGTGCTTTCAGCTCTCTGGAGGGGTGTCTTCAGCTGCCTGTGAGGAGCATGCGCAGCTGCAGGAGTGGGCATCTGCAGCTCTCATGAGAGCTGTCTGTGTGGAATTTCTGCAGCTGTTCGTGAGGTATCTGCAGCTGCGAGGTATCTGTCTGTGATGGGTATCTGCAGCCGTCTGTGCGGGATGCCTGCAGCTCTCTGTGAGAGTTATCTGACTCGAGGATCTGCAGCTGTCTGTGAGAGTTATCTGCAGCTGTCTGTGAGGGGTATCTGCAGCTGTCTGAGAGCTGATGCAGGCGCTTGGAATGACTGCATGCTGCCGTCTGGGAGGCCGGTCTCTGTGCTTCGACAGGCTGGCTGACGGCCCAGCCGAATGGCGCCAGACTCGGGTCGTTATCGGTGTCTGCTGCGTCCACCAGGTGCAGGCACACCAGAGTTGGCTGGGCGCGTGATACGTTTTCCGGTCCAGCACACAAGTGACTCGCCCACGGCTGTGTCGAGAGCAGATGAGGTTCGGTCTGTCGGAGGGTTAGCGACGGACGCTGCGGCAGTCGGTCAGGGCGCGCCCTCCCACCACCCGGCCGTCGGGAGCGGCGCTGTGTGAAGCACCAGTCAAATGGACGGCGCCACGGCCCGCACTCGGCCACGGGGCACCACTTCCGGCTCGGCAGCGGCCCGCTCAGACGGCGGCTCGGGATTTCCACGGCGGACTGGCGACGCGCCCAGCTGTAGCTGCCCCGCTATGACGGACCCGGCTATAGACGCCGCTTCGCCACGCCAATGGCCCGATTATTTAAATCTGTCGTAAAGTGGCAGACGACTGGCGGAATATGTCCGCGGTTACGTCGCAGAACTCGCCGCATAATGTGGATAGAGCCAGAACCAACGGTGCGAGACGAGCCGCGAGTAATTAGTGCGGCAGTCGAGTGGCTGCGGCAGCGTTGTAATAGACCAGGTCGTTAGCAATCCAGATGATTTCCAGTATTGTTGAAAGTATCAATATTCAGGTCGTGGTTTATTGTCCTATCCAACTCATAATTTATGGTCCGGATCCAAGTCGTTGAAGGCAGGAAATTGTGAAGTAAATTGGAAGATTATTCAATTGTTACGATTTTCTCCTCACCAGTTCATAACTTTCCCCCAGATGGGTTTGAACGCTGAACTTCAGTACCCTCGTAGAAGTACCATACGCGAGGAGTGCCATATATCGCAGCAGTGCCACATCTCGCATAAGTGCCATATATCGCAAAAGTGTCATATATCGCAGAAGTGACACGCATCGCAGAAGTGCAAATATCGCAGAAGTGCCATATGCCAGAAGTGCCATATATCGCAGAAGTACTTGAAGCTTGTCAAGGGGAGAATTGCCATGAGCTTTCCATGAGTTCGGATAAATGCCCTGTTGTGGCCATTTTCCATGCGAGATTAGACATTTTGGCTATTACTTCTGGCTACTAGAACAAAGCTGGTGGGGCTGGATCCCCCACCATCCCCGTTGGCGACGAGACATCTCCTAGAATCTTGTATCAAACTTTGTAAAAGTTGAGTTGCGAATCAGGACCTGCTGTCGAAAAAAAAATAATGCGGTGTGCTGAATTGATGTCACTATTTGCCCTCCATTGATCCCAATGTGATATTGACGTATATTTGCGTGTAGGGCAAGACAAGGAAATTAAGTGATGCATGCAAATAACCATGCATTGATACACACAGTTGCATTGCTAGGCTGATGTCATGTTCAATAACCCTATATGCGATCATGGCACAATCTTGCGCCACAAGACGCAAACACGGACTTCCGATATTTCGCCAAGGAACTAACTTGTCTGCTCTATCCTCGATCCGCTGATGCCCGAGAGGCACTACCAATGTTATATCACTATCCGAGAACAAGATGTCCAAAAATAGTACTTAAGTTCCTGGATCAAGTAGATCAAGATCATTATTGGATGGATCACCATTCCTGGATCAAGATCATTAAGTACTTAACCCCACTCCCTGGATTGAGAATCAAGTTGTGTCACTGTAGGGACACCTAGTCCAATGAAAGGCATCCTGTCCAGTGTGGCACATCCCCACCACTGAAAGGCATTCTGTCCAGTGTGGCACATCCCCACCACTGAAAGGGCACCCATCAAGTGCGGAGCACCCCGTCCAATGAGGAGGTACCCCGCCAACCAAGGGGCTCCTGCCACTGGAGGAACACTCCGTCCAATATGGAGCACCCGTCCAGTGCGAAGCACCCGTCCAATGAGGATCGTCCCGTCACTGGATAACTGCCCCATCCAATGAGGATCGTCCCACCACTGGAGAAGTGTCCTGTCCAATTAAGGATCGTCCCACCACTGGAGAAGTGTCCCGTCCAATGAGGATCGTCCCACCACTGGAGAAGTGTCCCGTCCAATGAGGATCGTCCCACCACTGGAGGAGTGTCCCAGTCAATGAAGGATCGTCCCACCACTGGAGAAGTGTCCCGTCCAATGAGGATCGTCCCACCACTGGAGAAGTGTCCTGTCCAATGAGGATCGTCCCACCACTGGAGAAGTGTCCCGTCCAATGAGGATCGTCCCACCACTGGAGAAGTGTCCCGTCCAATGAGGATCGTCCCACCACTGGATAAGTGTCCCGTCCAATGAGGATCGTCCCACCACTGGAGAAGTGTCCCGTCCAATGAGGAGCGTCCCACCACTGGAGGAGTGCCCAGTCAATTAAGGATCGTCCCACCACTGGAGAAGTGTCCCGTCCAATGAGGATCGTCCCACCACTGGAGAAGTATCCTGTCCAATGAGGATCGTCCCACCACTGGAGAAGTGTCCCGTCCAATGAGGATCGTCCCACCACTGGAGAAGTGTCCCGTCCAATGAGGATCGTCCCACCACTGGATAAGTGTCCCGTCCAATGAGGATCGTCCCACCACTGGAGAAGTGTCCCGTCCAATGAGGAGCGTCCCACCACTGGAGAAGTGTCCCGTCCAATGAGGATCGTCCCACCACTGGAGAAGTGTCCTGTCCAATGAGGATCGTCCCACCACTGGAGAAGTGTCCCGTCCAATGAGGATCGTCCCACCACTGGAGAAGTGTCCTGTCCAATGAGGATCGTCCCACCACTGGAGAAGTGTCCCGTCCAATGAGGATCGTCCCACCACTGGATAAGTGTCCCGTCCAATGAGGAGCGTCCCACCACTGGAGGAGTGCCCAGTCAATTAAGGATCGTCCCACCACTGGATAAGTGTTCCGTCCAATGAGGATCGTCCCGCCACTGGAGGAGTGCCCAGTCAATTAAGGATCGTCCCACCACTGGAGAAATGTCCCGTCCAATGAGGATCGTCCCACCACTGGAGAAGTGTCCCGTCCAATGAGGATCGTCCCACCACTGGAGAAGTGTCCCGTCCAATGAGGATCGTCCCACCACTGGAGAAGTGTCCCGTCCAATGAGGATCGTCCCACCACTGGAGAAGTGTCCCGTCCAATGAGGATCGTCCCACCACTGGAGAAGTGTCCCGTCCAATGAGGATCGTCCCACCACTGGAGAAGTGTCCCGTCCAATGAGGATCGTCCCACCACTGGAGGAGTGCCCAGTCAATTAAGGATCGTCCCACCACTGGATAAGTGTCTCGTCCAATGAGGATCGTCCCACCACTGGATAAGTGTTCCGTCCAATGAGGAGCGTCCCACCACTGGAGGAGTGCCCAGTCAATTAAGGATCGTCCCACCACTGGATAAGTGTCTCGTCCAATGAGGAGCGTCCCACCACTGGAGGAGTGCCCAGTCAATTAAGGATCGTCCCACCACTGGAGAAGTGTCCCGTCCAATGAGGATCGTCCCACCACTGGAGAAGTGTCCCGTCCAATGAGGATCGTCCCACCACTGGAGAAGTGTCCTGTCCAATGAGGATCGTCCCACCACTGGAGAAGTGTCCCGTCCAATGAGGATCGTCCCACCACTGGAGAAGTGTCCCGTCCAATGAGGATCGTCCCACCACTGGAGAAGTGTCCCGTCCAATGAGGATGTCCCACCACTGGAGAAGTGTCCCGTCCAATGAGGATCGTCCCACCACTGGAGAAGTGTCCCGTCCAATGAGGATCGTCCCACCACTGGAGAAGTGTCCCGTCCAATGAGGATCGTCCCACCACTGGAGAAGTGTCCCGTCCAATGAGGATCGTCCCACCACTGGAGAAGTGTCCCGTCCAATGAGGATCGTCCCACCACTGGATAAGTGTTCCGTCCAATGAGGATCGTCCCACCACTGGAGGAGTGCCCAGTCAATTAAGGATCGTCCCACCACTGGATAAGTGTCCCGTCCAATGAGGATCGTCCCACCACTGGATAAGTGTCCCGTCCAATGAGGATCGTCCCACCACTGGAGGAGTGCCCAGTCAATTAAGGATCGTCCCACCACTGGATAAGTGTCTCGTCCAATGAGGAGCGTCCCACCACTGGAGGAGTGCCCAGTCAATTAAGGATCGTCCCACCACTGGATAAGTGTCTCGTCCAATGAGGAGCGTCCCACCACTGGAGGAGTGCCCAGTCAATTAAGGATCGTCCCACCACTGGATAAGTGTCTCGTCCAATGAGGATCGTCCCACCACTGGATAAGTGTCTCGTCCAATGAGGATCGTCCCACCACTGGAGGAGTGCCCAGTCAATTAAGGATCGTCCCACCACTGGATAAGTGTCTCGTCCAATGAGGATCGTCCCACCACTGGATAAGTGTCCCGTCCAATGAGGATCGTCCCACCACTGGAGGAGTGCCTAGTCAATTAAGGATCGTCCCACCACTGGATAAGTGTCTCGTCCAATGAGGAGCGTCCCACCACTGGAGGAGTGCCCAGTCAATTAAGGATCGTCCCACCACTGGATAAGTGTCTCGTCCAATGAGGAGCGTCCCACCACTGGAGGAGTGCCCAGTCAATTAAGGATCGTCCCACCACTGGATAAGTGTCTCGTCCAATGAGGATCGTCCCACCACTGGATAAGTGTCTCGTCCAATGAGGATCGTCCCACCACTGGAGGAGTGCCCAGTCAATTAAGGATCGTCCCACCACTGGATAAGTGTCTCGTCCAATGAGGAGCGTCCCACCACTGGAGAGTGCCCAGTCAATTAAGGATCGTCCCACCACTGGATAAGTGTCTCGTCCAATGAGGAGCGTCCCACCACTGGAGGAGTGCCCAGTCAATTAAGGATCGTCCCACCACTGGATAAGTGTCTCGTCCAATGAGGAGCGTCCCGCCACTGGAGAAATTCCCCGTGCAATGAGGAGCACCATGCGAACGGGGAGACACTCCATTCAATGAGTGCAGCCATCTCTAGTGAGGGACACCCGCCACTGAAAGAGCACCCCATCAAGTGAGGGAAGCAACGTCCGATGAGAGGCGCTCCATCTAATGAGGGATACCTCGTCCGACCAGGGAGCCCCTGTCACTGGGGCGCCCCGTCAAGTGTGTATGCGGGGGCACCCAATGAATGGAAGGTGTCCTACCACTGGAGGATCACCCAGCTCAATAAGGGACGTCGCGTTCAGTAAAGAGCACCTTTAGTGTGTAGAACCACCTTCCGAAAAAAAAATGACCACACCACTGACCACAAAAATGACCACACCACTGACCACAAAATGACCACACCACTGGCGCGTGCTGAATGTCTGTTTCTGACCATCGAATGTCTGTATCTACGAGTATTGCAAAGAAGCTTAACATGGTGTGGAAGAACATGAAGGAGTTTTCTAGAATGTTTCCCGACTGTATATCAGGCATTCTAAATATAACGCAACGGACTAAGGTTCAAAGGAAGATTGAGCTCTGCCCGCACAGCAAACGTCAAATACGTGCTCTTCCTACCCGCAAATAGTCTGTACACACAATATACATCATATCCACTGTTGCAACAATCAAGTTATGCTATCGAAGTTTTAGGCGGCAATATCGTTCGCCATTTCTCCTACCATTGCAGCGGCTACGGCTCCTGATTCGGGGGCGAAACTTTCACGTCATCTGGCTACCAGCTGCGTGTTGTTCATTTGTGTCTGGTGTTGGCCGTACGTACGCGCGCGGTGTATGTGCATATGTATGCTTGCACGCATGATGGGGAGCCATCAGCGCTGGCCTTGTATTTTACCGAACTTAGCCTGCTGTGGCGTCGTCACAGCAGGCGTGCTAGCCTGGCGACTATGTCATCCACGCCAGCCACGCGTGGGTGGCTGTCTGCGTCCAACAGCCGACAAAGGAGATCCCGGGCGGTGTGTTTCCTCGCCAGCGAGCCGCAGGCTGCTGTTGTCTTCAATGGCGCGCAAACGCGCCCGCCTGCTGCATTTGTCGCCGTCACTGCATGCTGTCGACTTGTTGGCCGACAGTTCGCGCTTCTTCTATCTGAAGCAATTCCGTCGACATGTTGACTTGATTAACTTGGCATCTTTGTTGCAGGTCCCGCATGTTTACAGCGGGTTGTTTGTTGCAGGCTATCGACTCGTTCACATGCTGTTAGTCTCAGTTATCTAGGTTACCGGCACATTTTCCTGCTGTTAGTCACAGTTATCTATGTTACTGACACATTTTCCCGCTGCTAGTCTCAGTTATCTAGGTTACTGGCGCGTTCCGCTGCTCTTAGTCGCAGTTATCTAGGTTACCGCTACATTTTCCTGCTGCTAGTCTCAGTTACCTAAGTTATCGGCACATGTTCCGCTGTTAGTCTCAGTTACCCTGCTGCTAGTATCAGTTACCTAAGTTATCGGCACATGTTCCTGCTGTTAGTCTCAGTTACCTATGTTATCGACACATGTTCCTGCTGTTAGTCTCAGTTACCTATGTTATCGACACATGTTCCTGCTGTTAGTCTCAGTTACCTATGTTATCGGCACATGTTCCTGCTGTTAGTCTCAGTTACCTATGCTATCGTCACATGTTCCTGCTGTTAGTCTCAGTTACCTATGTTATCGGCACATGTTCCTGCTGCTAGTCTCAGTTATCTAGGTTACTTGGGCGTTCCGCTGCTCTTAGTCGCAGTTATCTAGGTTACCGCTACATTTTCCTGCTGCCAGTCTCATTTACCTAGGTTATCGGCACATGTTCCTGCTGTTAGTCTCAGTTACCTATGTTATCGGCACATGTTCCTGCTGTTAGTCTCAGTTATCTAGGTAACCGGCACGTTTGCCTGCCGTGCCGTCCCCGTTGACGCAAGTTTCCGACAATTGAGCACGATATTTCACTCTTCCCTGCTATCCTTCAATCCACTCGTTCTATTCCTTCGAGAAAATGTCTTAATATGTGGGGTTAATATTGTAGCTAAACTAGCAATATAATTCATTGTCGTGCCTATTTATGGGCCAGTTTGCCCCCCCCCTGTGAAGCATCCTCAAGCGAGTCCCCCGTGCAGTCTACGTTGAAGTAGTGAGGGGGACGGAAGCTCAGCAGTAGCGAGGCCATCTGAGCCGGTGTTGGTTATCAACAGACAAGTGTGTGGCGGTGTTGACACCGCACCTGTGTACATACTGCCGTCGTCCCGTCAAGTGTCGACCGACTGGCGATATTTTCGTGGACACCATTTCTAACAAACTGGGTCATTGGGCCATCGGCACGTACACAGAGCACGGCTGGAGTCGACACAAAGTTGGACGGACGGACCTTGTCGCGCCGGGTCCCAAGCGGTCACTGGACGACATTGGACGGACCTTACCGCGCCGGGTCCCAAGCGGTCACTGGACGACATTGCACAGTTGACCAATGCAAGCGCGATGTGGCGGCAGCTGACGCTTGCCGATTTGTTGTCGAGAGACAACACTGCCGTCAGAAGCATGACAAGCCGCAGTGGAAGGCCCTTGCCGATTTGTTGTCGGGAGACAACACTGCCGTCAGAAGCATGACAAGCCGCAGTGGAAGGCCCTTGCCGATTTGTTGTCGGGAGACAACACTGCCGTCAGAAGCATGACAAGCCGCAGTGGAAGGCCCTTGCCGATTTGTTGTCGGGAGACAACACTGCCGTCAGAAGCATGACCCTTGCCGATTTGTTGTCGAGAGACAACACTGCCGTCAGAAGCATGACAAGCCGCAGTGGAAGGCCCTTGCCGAGGATAAATAAAAACCACGACGGGTATGATCTAGCGATTTGGGGATGACTGGCACGATAAGCCCGGTTTACATCGCCATCTGGTCGGAAAAGTTCCGGCGGCCGGACCGACACTTTCACCTCATAAGGTAAAAGTGTCGGCCCGGCCGCGGTGTGAGCCGGGTGACGCGCACCAACGGTCGGATTACCTCAACATTTTGATCTGAACTGACCTGACTTGACCTGATCTGATCTGATCTGACTTTATTTGATCTTATCTGTTCTGATCTGACCTGACCCGGCACCGGTATGCCAAGCCCAGCCCAATTATATTGGAACAAGTTCGACTTTTTTCGACCAAATACAGAACCGAGCAAAACCATGTCACATGTTTCGATAGGAGAATGAAAAGCGCGTTTATAATATCAGAATCACGGCAGCCATTAGAGGCAAAGCAGAGTCGGCGCAAATGTCATGCAATTCTTAATCAGATGCTAGTAAAGGGAACACCGGACGATCCTCTCACTCCTCTGATCTGGTCGATGCGCCCTAAAACTCAAATAACCAACCTATGATCAGATGATGTTTATGCCATCGAAGTTTATAGAAGACAATCATCCCGGAAATTTCACGAGTGATCTTACCATCAATTTCCCGAAAACTGACAAAAAATTAAGGAAAATAGTTACTAAGCATCAGGCCGTACAAGAATTGCTTACATTGTCTGTTCATAAATCAGTTTGTGTTGAATTTAAAAAAAAAAGTATACTGAAACTTACTGCGCTAATAATCAAGATGGCTGCCAAACTATTGATGAAATCACAAAAATCCGGGCAATTACTTTCGAATTATTGGAGAAAGGCCAATCACCCGAACGTTCAGAGCAGATCCCTTCGATTATCCAAGCCACTGCAGACCAATTGGGTTGCTGCCATGCTATGAAAATGCCCACAAAAATGTGCTTAGCTGCAGATTGTGTGCTTAGGAGTGCTGTCATCTCCTCAGGTATGACCTCTCTGAATGCCAAGATACAGACGAAACGACGCCAATAACGTCACATTCTTTGCATGCGACACTGCAATATGTATGTCACCCAATATTTATTTCTCGCCTGCCGAACTTTCAATATGAACAACATCAGCGCAATATAGACAAATTAAAGAAAATGGGCCGTCGAATTCAATCCAACACGAACTGTACAGCAGTCTTCCAGTATCAGATCAATGACGTGCAATTTTGTGCACACAAATTGATAGCAATAAATAAGTCACACACATTTTGCATTCAACATTTCGGCTGAGCTTACGTACCACAACTAGATGCACCAACTTAACAAAAGTAACGGGTTACTGACCATTGTACCTGGCTGCAAGATACGTTCCGCAACCATTCTGTCATACCATTCATGCATGTAATGATACACTTAGACTATTGCATTGCAACATTTGACTTCAGGACCACAGCCACTCACTCATTAAGGCCTGAACGACCTAAGACTCTAATTGCCGGACTGTTCATCCTATCGAATAGCAGCCAATATTTTCTTGCCGAACATAAAGCTCGGCGCTGCATGACCGCGCCAGTTGATGCGTCCTAAAACCATAAAAACAAACTATAAACTGTAGAATAGCAGCAACACAGTCGATTCCGTATATTTAAGGGAGCAGTCTCGCTCGGGCTTGGTCCTCGCCTGTAGCACTGTTCGTGAGGGAAGCAGACTCACTCGGGCTTGGTCCTCGCCTGTAGCACTGTTCGTGAGGGAAGAAGACTCACTCTTGGCTTGGTCCTCACCTATAGCACTGTTCATGAGGGAAGCAGACTCACTCGGGCTTGTTCCTCGCCTATAGCACTGTTCGTGAGGGAAGCAGACTCACTCTTGCTTGGTCCTCGCCTGTAGCACTGTTCGTGAGGGAAGCAGACTCACTCGGGCTTGGTCCTCACCTGTAGCACTGTTCGTGAGGGAAGCAGACTCACTCGGGCTTGGTCCTCGCCTGTAGCACTGTTCGTGAGGGAAGCAGACTCACTCGGGCTTGGTCCTCGCCTGTAGCACTGTTTGTGAGGGAAGCACTCACTCGGGCTTGGTCCTCGCCTGTAGCACTGTTCGTGAGGGAAGCAGACTCACTCGGGCTTGGTCCTCGCCTGTAGCACTGTTCGTTTGGAGAGCAGTCGCGCTCGGGCTTGGTCCTCACCTGTAGCACTGTTCGTGAGGGAAGCAGACTCACTCGGGCTTGGTCCTCGCCTGTAGCACTGTTCGTTTGGAGAGCAGTCGCGCTCGGGCTTCATCCTCGCCAGCAGCATTGGCCGTCAGGGGAACAGTTCTTCGGTAAACGCCAAATTTATTGCACAACTACAATCAAAACGATACTGCGATGTCAGCATTTGAGTGATGAAAATTGGACTCAAATACATAATAAGGTAACGTCATATAATGGGGTCATTATACGAAATAATGTGATCATAGCATATTCTGACATAGCCGCGACATAGTCTATTACCATACACAAACATGGGCAATGTCTTGGTAGGCTTTCGCCAGTTGTTATCTTTCGTGAAATGGCTCGCCAACGATATTTTACGAGTCTGCCATCTTCTGAATAACTTCAGTCATCATTCATCATCGTCTTAATGCTATCATTCCTTAATGCTGAAAAGGCGTGTCATTTTGAAATCTGTGGTACCAGAACATGCCCGAGAGCTTCCGGGACAACTGAAAAGCGCCCACCGTGATGCCATACTTAGCTGAGAAATACTGGGACTGAAATATTATCGTGAATGTGGTACGGAAGTTTTCAATCGAGGAAGCGAATCTCGATGGACGTCAAAACTTGCATTACATCCTGCCAAGCTCGCTAATGTAGTGGAACGGCGTCGGGGCCTACATTCGGATCGAGATCGCTCGCTCGAGGGCAGCACTGATGCAGTTGGCGATTCAGCGACACTTGTGAGCTGCTCGCAGTTGACTGCCATCTGCCTGTGCGAGTCGTCATCATTGTCGTGACGGGCTGCGCCACCCAGTCGACGGCGCCACCCAGTCGACGGTACCACTCAGTCAACGCCACCACCCAGTCGACGGTACCACCCAGTCAACGCCACCACCCAGTCGACGGCACCACCCAGTCGACGGCATCACCCAGTCAACGCCACCACCCAGTCGACGGCACCACCCAGTCGACGGTACCACCCAGTCAACGCCACCACCCAGTCGACGGCACCACCCAGTCGACGGCATCACACAGTCAACGCCACCACCCAGTCGACGGCACCACCCAGTCGACGGCACCACCCAGTCAACGCCACCACCCAGTCGACGGCATCACCCAGTCAACGCCACCACCCAGTTGACGGCACCACCCAGTCGACGGCACCACTCAGTCAACGCCACCACCCAGTCGACGGCACCACCCAGTCGACGGCACCACCCAGTCAACACCACCACCCAGTCGACGGCACCACCCAGTCGACGGCACCACTTAGTCGACGGCACCACCCAGTCGACGCCACCACCCAGTCGACGCCACCACCCAGTCGACGGCACCACCCAGTCAACGCCGCCACCATCCAGTCAACGCCACCACCCAGTCGAAGCCACCACCCAGTTGACCCCAGTCGACGCTACCCAGTCGGTGATGGCGGGACGGACGGGGTTAGCTCTCGGCACCGCTTGTGACGGCACTTGTCGAGATGTGGCCGGCGCCACGACGGCGTACCGGCCGCGAGCCGTCCGTAGGCCTCGCACCGGCCATGATTCGCGGGCGGGCACCGTGGCAGAGAGCGAATCCAGTCGCTGGCGCTGAGCCGCGTGGTGCCGCGTAGCGTGCCACGCGGGGTGTGTGTCCTCTTCGGAACTGGCGGCAGCCTGCCGACAGGCTTGGCAGCCGAAAAAGCCGACTCCGGGCGGGTAGCGGTCCACCCGCCGTCCCCGGAGCCGTCGTGACAGAGCTGATGGTGTGCCTCTGTTGCAGGGTACCGGCACGTGAACCTGCTGTCCAACACGGGCGGGTGGCGGTCCACCCGCCGTCCCCGGAGCCGTCGTGACAGAGCTGATGGTGTGCCTCTGTTGCAGGGTACCGGCACGTGAACCTGCTGTCCAACACGGGCGGGTGGCGGTCCACCCGCCGTCCCCGGAGCCGTCGTGACAGAGCTGATGGTGTGCCTCTGTTGCAGGGTACCGGCACGTGAACCTGCTGTCCAACACGGGCGGGTGGCGGTCCACCCGCCGTCCCCGGAGCCGTCGTGACAGAGCTGATGGTGTGCCTCTGTTGCAGGGTACCGGCACGTGAACCTGCTGTCCAACACGGGCGGGTGGCGGTCCACTCGCCGTCCCCGGAGCCGTCGTGACAGACTGTGTGCTTCTGTTGCAGGGTACCGACACGTGAACCTGCTGTCCAACACGGGCGAGCCGCTGGACAACGCCACCCTGTTTGTGCACGTGGCGGTCAGCAGCTGTGTGGCCGGAACGGTCTGTCTTCTCGTCAGCACTCGCTCTCTCGCCGGCACTCGCCGAGCCCGCTGACCCGTAACTGCACGGCGTGACGATGCTCCCCCCCCCCGCCCTCCTTCACCCAACCCCACCCACCCACCCCCTATCGCTGCCAGCGGCTGTACCGATCACGCTTGAAGCTGTCCGTGGGTCGCTTGCCGGCGGCTCAGGGGCATGACGGCATGCTGCATCGGTGACTCGAGGGCATGGGGCGGCATGCTGCGCCGGCGGCTCAGGGGCATGACGGCATGCTACGGGCTGCGGTCTCTGTGTTGGCTGTCGTGGGCTCGTGTCCCGTGGAACGCCCGTATGGGCTTCCTGTGCACTGGTACTGTGCAGTGTTACTGTGCCGTGCCACTGTGTGATGCTACTGTGCAATGCCACTGTGCAGTGTTGATGTGCAATGCTACTGTGCGGTGTTGATGTGCAGTGCTACTGTGCAGTGCTACTATGCGTTGCTACTGTGCAGTGCTACTGCGCGGTGTTGATGGACAGTGTTACTGTGCAGTGCTTCCGTGCAGTGCTACCTTGCAGTGCTTCCCTGCAGTGCTACCTTGCGGTGCTACTATGCAGTGTTTCAGCACAGTGCTACTGTACAGTACTACTGTGCGGTGATAGTGTGCAGTACTACTGTGCGGTGCTACTGTGCGGTACTACTGTGCGGTGCTACTGTGCAGTACTATTATGCAGTGCTACTACGCAGTGCTTGTGATTCACTTCGGCGTCGAACTCTACCAACAATCTTCTCGCGTCCACGGCTTAAAAACGTCCCCCTGGAGCCTGTGCCAGCGGTGCCTACCGCTGCGTCGCCAGCGAAGTCCGTACTTATGCCGACGCAGTCACTCCCTGATGCTAGACCATTCCAAATACCATTTCCAAATTACTCGAGTTTTGTCTGCCCAGCTGGATGTAATTGGACGCTGGTGGCACAGCTGGTGTGAGTGTCAATGTAAGTGGACGCTGGTGACACAGCTGGTGTGTGTGTGTCAATGTAGCTGGACGCTGGTGGCACAGCTGGTGTGAGTGTCAATGTAATTGGACGCTGGTGGCACAGCTGGTGTGAGTGTTAATGTAACTGGACGCTGGTGGCACAGCTGATGTGAGTGTCAATGTAAGTGTACGCTGGTGGCACAGCTGGTGTGAGTGCCAATGTAACTGGACGCTGGTAGAACAGCAGGTGTGAGTGTCAATGTAAGTGGACGCCGGTGGCACAGCTGGTGTGAGTGTCAATGTAACTGGACGCTGGTAGAACAGCAGGTGTGAGTGTCAATGTAAGTGGACGCTGGTGGCACAGCTGGTGTGAGTGTCAATGTAAGTGGACGCTGGTGGCACAGCTGGTGTGAGTGTCAATGTAATTGGACGCTGGTGGCACAGCTGGTGTGAGTGTCAATGTAAGTGGACGCTGGTGGCACAGCTGGTGTGAGTGTCAATGTAATTGGACGCTGGTGGCACAGCTGGTGTGAGTGTTAATGTAAGTGGACGCTGGTGTCACAGCTTGTGTGAGTGTTAATGTAACTGGACGCTGGTAGAACAGCAGGTGTGAGTGCCAATGTAATGGACCTGGTGGCACAGCTGGTAGTGTTAACTAAGGACGCTGGTGTCACAGGTGTGAGTGTCAATGTAGCTGGACGCTGGTGGCACAGCTGGTGTGAGTGTCAATGTAACTGGACGCTGGTGGCACAGCTGGTGTGAGTGTCAATGTAATTGGACGCTGGTGGCACGCTGGTGTGAGTGTCAATGTAAGTGGATGCTGGTGGCACAGCTGGTGTGAGTATTAATGTGTGATTGCACGCTGGTGGCACAGCTGGTGTGAGTGTCAATGTAAGTGGACGCTGGTGGCACAGCTGGTGTGAGTGTCACAGCTGGTGTGCAATATCGCCCACCCAAGCTGAACGGTATCTGACGAGGCAATTGGCCCGCCGTTTCCACAATCCGAAAGCTATTACACACATCGGAGCAATGCAACGCATACACAGAACGCTGATACCGTTAAAAATCAGAAGAATTATTTGCTAAACTTTTCTACTGGGCCACGTTCAAGGCAATATCTGCTGGACTATTTGTTTGCCTTTAAGTTGCTTTTAAGACAATGGGCAGATTTTCGGTTCCTTGTTGGCTTATCAGCCATCCTTCAGTCAAAATATGTGTTCAGTGGCATTTGTACGGAGTAATATAGTAAATTTGGACACATATTGGAGAAAGCCTAATAATATTGCAGCTACAGGAAATGACGTAGCCTGATTCGATTTATTGAACCATAACTTCATTGTGGATGCATATTTAGTTTGATATACCATGTTAAAGGTCGATTTATCGAATGCACATGCTCTGGCGATATCGGGCACCTCGGATGTGTGTTGTTCTGGGACATACATCCGATACAAAAGCGACGGAAAATAGCAAGACACAAAATTATAGAATGTAATTTCCACCATTGTTTAGAACCTTGGCCCGATTTTCCTCGCCTGGCGTAACGTCATTTGAATTACTGTGTGGCGTCTAACAGCACCAATATTTAATCCAGCGCAATGTCTATGTCCCCACAGACGTATCAAGCCCCACAAAAATGTCGCTGTTCGTCGGATTATAATAATTTACCTAACTTTAAAAGCCGACATCTGAAATGGTTGGCGATCCATTCTCAGCCTATTATTCTGCGATGATCTTATCTCGATTCCTGAGTGGGTGGCTGGGTGGGGTGGGGTGGGGGCGGATTCTGCCGCTCGCCTAGATCTCGAAAACTTACGTCGGGTTTTTTGGTGAGAGATGAAACGAATTGTGACGAAATCTACTATGTGTGTCTTCAAAAGATGACAATTCTAGCAAAGTTGGACTCAGAAACCACAAAATTAGACATTTTAGCTCTTCTTTCCTCCCATCACATCTCATAATGCTTTGCTGCGTTTTTCATGAATGAGTGTTTAAGCTCAGAGGCACAGTCAAGTGAGCCCGGAGCCTGGGAGCCCAGGATCCTCACCCTTAGCAACCAAAACTACACTAGATCAAACAAGAAAGCTTGAGATTTTCACTACCCAAAAATGCAGGACGCTCGCCGGAATTGGGCCGAAGCGCTCTGTTCATGACACATTTTTTTTTGTCTTTAGAAAATCCCCTTAAGATTCCCTTCAGATAATCCTGGCTGCGCCTCCTTCAGTTCGTTTGAAAACCTCACTTCATTGTATCACACGCACCTCATGTACATTTAATAAATCAAGTGTAAGTGTACTCCAGCGTTATCAACAGCAGCATGCGGAGTGTGTCCGAGTGTTTTGAGTTTCCTCACGATTCCTCCCTGCAACCATCATTGGTCACAAAAATATGTCAGAAAATCAAATTTGAGTGATTAGTAATCGTGTATGGCTGGGTCATAGCGCACCTTTATTATCATATAGGTGGCATTAAAATGTCAACCAATTTTGGCTTCCTGGATAGGCCACTTATTTCCTGAAATATTGCACAATCAAGCACGCCGTATCTGAGAACGAAATCAGCAGCAGCTTATCGTGTGCTACTTTCCCGTACAACATGATACTATATGTTTGTTTCACTCCACGACTTGACTGACAGAAACGGTAAATGTCTAGGAGCATTCCTATCTACTTCCTCTCTGGAACATCTCCTGGTGCGACAAGGACTTAATAATCTTCACAGGATGCATGCACAGATAGTTATAAAAGTCACAAAGTTTGAAGACTATCACAAACGGTTCAGATAAGACAAACGAAACATCTCAGGGGCTATCTGCCCCCACCCTTCCCCACATGAGAAAAGGTTCGCCAGGCAAGTTTATATCGCAGATTTAGAAATCGGCAATTCGTGCTGGTTTTTTTTCGGCCAGTTTCGGTGCCTGAGTGTGTACCTAGGACTACTGCAATGCATTCTACCCATCCATTGCGCATGCTTAAGTGATGTTTAACTGCAATATAGAAGCCCTCAGACAGTCCCCTTATAAAATTATCCCATTGATAAAAAAGGCGGCTATTTAATATGTCCAGTCGGATAGCATTCATCTAGCTCCACCGAAAGTCTGGTTCGCAATAGATACCAATGTATTCGAGTTTAGCCTGACGCACTCCTGTTTGCCTACAATATTCGCATCACTGAGAATTACGGATGCCCTGTAGGTGCTCGCCGACATCCTATTCGATTAGCTGAAACTTAATATTATCATGAGATATCTGCGGTATATTTTCGATGTCTTGAGTAAGCCTCAACGCGGCCGTTACAAATGTAGCAATTGATAGGTGTGCGGACGCTAATCCATTACAAATGTAGCAATTGATAAGTGTGCGGACGTTAATCCATTACAAATGTAGCAATTGATATATGTATGTACGCTAATTCATTACAAATGTAGCAATTTATAGGTGTGCGGACGCTAATTCATTACAATTGTAGCAATTTATAGGTGTGCGGACGCTAATCCATTACAAATGTAGCAATCGATAGGTGTGCGGACGCTAATTCATTACAAATGTAGCAATTGATAAGTGTGCGGACGCTAATCCATTGTAGATGTAGCAATTGATAGGTGTGCGGACGCTAATCCATTACAAATATAGCAATTTATAGGTGTGCGGACGCTAGACCGTTACAAATGTAGCAATTGATAGGTGCGCGGACGCTAGTCCATTACAAATGTAGCAATTGATAGGTGTGCGGACTTCGGCTTCCCAAGGACCATTCGCTGTATGTGACCTAGCAGAATCCGAGGCTCATCTTCTTTTCGATTGATAACTGAAACACTAATTCTACGGTACCTATCGTCGAAAAAAAATGGGTACCCCCGATTTTGCAGCTACAACGGTGGAATTTTTGTGATTAGCATGGAGTCTTGATGCATAATGTGTCATCAGGGGAAGCCTGGAGAATATGCTGATCCTTGCCCGGTTCGAGCACAACAGCGCTGAAATTCTTCCCCAGCCTATCGACGGTCGAATACGTGTTCAAAATCTCTCCTGTTTTCTGTTAATTCTGCGCGTGGCCTACTCATGTTTGCTTGCTCCTCGGTCTATGTGGTGCTGCTAATATCGTAGCCTGTTTTCGGTAGTCGAGCTTAAGTAACAAGCGCCGGGCACCTTGGTTTGGGCTGTCTTCCGACTTGGTCCCTTGGGGTCGCGAGACAACATCAAAATGAACACAATTAAGGCAGGTGGAGGCTGGTCAAAGGCGAGTTTATTTGCACTGGTTTACACTCGGCGTGATTAGAAGGCCTTTGAACATTCGCTGGAAGAGGAGATGCAAATTGCGGTCCGAGAGTGGTTACACTTAATGGAAGCTCAAACGGCCTCAATTTCACGATTTGAGCTGTCTCGGAGTGGTGCGGTGTGGGCTGCAGAACGTGGCGATTGTAGCGACAGTAGATGGTGCAGACTGTAGAGCGTGACGACTGTAGCGACAGAAGACGGTGCAGACTGTAGAATGTGGCGACTGTAGCAACATGTTGACTCATTCCCATCTTCGATGTTCAATGAGTTAACGTTCCATGCATTGACACATTTTTATGCCAGAATTGCATTTTCTTAAATTTCATGTCAGTTTTCAAGTTCTAGCCGCAACAAAATCATCGCATTTTCAACGTCAACGCCAAGGTATGTGAGCATTACGACAGTGGAACAACCAAATGGGGGGGGGGGGCAGTGGGGAATTTCCCCTCTCGTGAAGCCAATTCTCTCTTTGTTCTACTGACTAGTTTTGTGTATATAAGTTTCCTGCCCCTCTATATCGTTGGTTTGCCGGTTCCCGTGAAAAATATTGGCTTTTCCTCTGACTTGCGGTCATTAGCAGCCTACCGACGGTTTGTGTGTACACCTACTCACAACATTAAGCCTGTTGTGTCACATGAAAATAACTATCCAAAGCTTCTATCGTCTCGCCATCATTGCACCTAATGATCCAAGGCGCTTCTGTATCATGTGTGAGCCTAAGGAACTCTTCACAAGATTCCGTTTCGTCTCATTAAGGCCTCGCCAGCGCAATGGGAGTTGATTTAGTACCCACTTGAAGTTTTCTTTTGCGATCACAGAAACAAGACGCAGTTTGGCTCGCCGCCGCTTGCAGCAGCTGATTGGGCATCCTTTGCCGACCTATGGTGTATACAACTTGAAGATACCCATGCCACGTTGCTAAGCTGTGACGTCAGAAGTGAGGAATGTCAGCCCGCTTTTATCCGAAATCACGATCTATCGACAACTAACCTCATGTATTGACACCAAAGACTAGTGTTGGGTGTGGAAGGATAATCGATAATTCAGCTAACTTGTTTACATCGTTATTGGGCACCACAGTGATTTATTGACACCAAATGACTGGTGCTGGATGTGGAAGGGTAGTAGATACTTGAGCTAACCTGTTTACATCGTTATTTGGCACCACAGTCGTTCGAGGTTGTTGATCCGACTTAGCCTCGGACGATCATTTTTGGCCTGTGAGTCGCTCTGGTATTTAGGTGATCGCTTAAGCTTAATTTGGTGTTCAATTTCGATCCCTGGCTACCAGAAAATAATGTTTCTGGTGCTATTTCTGGTATTTCCCAAATGATGTACGCACTTTGTCCTCATCTCGCCCTTTACCTATGGGTTGAAAGGTGGCCAATTGCACATTGCTGGTACCCCAGGATTCTGAAAATATAATGTTGGATGTTTCAGTTGTCGATCTTGTAACGTTTTTACACAGGTAACTATTAAGCTTGAAACTTCTCGATTTGGGCAAAATAAACTGTATCCTCATCTGAGATTTGGACCAGTTGCTCCAAGTATGCATATTGAACGTCGGTTGCGGGACCTAGTCAGCTACAACTTGATGTGTTCGTTTTCTTTCTTCTGATGTAGTTAGCACTCTGTTTGGGAACTCTACGGGTGGCGTAGCAATCTCCCCCCCCGGCACTGTGGAATGTGGCAGAATGTCGCGTACATGGGCGAGCGTTACAATGATTACAATGCCCATAATCTGTGTTTCATTTACATGCATGCTCCTGCCTGCATGCACAGAGACACGTCGCTATGTAAAGCCGGCGCTGCCGGGTCGCGCGGCTCTCATTTGAGCCAGACTGGCTGTTGAACGGTCGTGTTGCCGCAGCAAAGTTCCCTCGTTCCCAGAGACACGTGCAGTTCACACAGCCGCAGAATGAGGTGTCCAGTCGTCACCAGAAGACACAGCGATGAAGAGCGAAAACGGTAGAGCAGAATAGGAACGGGATAGAGTAATACATGGGTGGGAGGGGTTAGCGTCGCCGGCGGCGTGGTTACGCTCACTACCGCTGTCCCACCTGGCCGTCTTCACCGCCCCAGCGGCGTGACCACCCTCACCGCCTCTGTCCCACCTGACCGTCTTCACCGCCCCAGCGGCGTGACCACCCTCACCGCCGCTGTCCCACCTGACCGTCTTCACCGCCCCAGCGGCGTGACCACCCTCACCGCCGCTGTCCCACCTGACCGTCTTCACCGCCCCAGCGGCGTGACCACCCTCACCACCGCTGTCCCACCTGACCGTCTTCACCGCCCCAGCGGCGTGACCACCCTCACCGCCGCTGTCCCACCTGACCGTCTTCACCGCCCCAGCGGCGTGACCACCCTCACCGCCGCTGTCCCACCTGGCCGTCTTCACCGCCCCAGCGGCGTGACCACCCTCACTGCCGCTGTCTCACCTGACCGTCTTCACCGCCCCAGCGGCGTGACCACCCTCACTGCCGCTGTCCCACCTGACCGTCTTCACCGCCCCAGCGGCGTGACCACCCTCACCGCCGCTGTCCCACCTGACCGTCTTCACCGCCCCAGCGGCGTGACCACCCTCACCGCCGCTGTCCCACCTGACCGTCTTCACCGCCCCAGCGGCGTGACCACCCTCACCGCCGCTGTCCCACCTGACCGTCTTCACCGCCCCAGCGGCGTGATCACCCTCACTGCCGCTGTCCCACCTGACCGTCTTCACCGCCCCAGCGGCGTGGTTACCCTCACTACCGCTGTCCCACCTGGTCGTCTTCACCGCCCCAGCGGGGCGACCACCCTCACCGCCGCTGTCTCACCTGACCGTCTTCATCGCCCCAGCAGCGTGACCACCCTGACCGCCTCTGTCCCACCTGACCGTCTTCACCGCCCCAGCGGGGTGACCATCCTCACCGCCTCTGTCCCATCTGGCCGTCTTCACCGCCCCAGCGGCGTGACCACCCTCACCGCCTCTGTCCCACCTGACCGTCTTCACCGCCCCAGCGGCGTGACCACCCTCACCGCCTCTGTCCCACCTGACCGTCTTCACCGCCCCAGCGGCGTGACCACCCTCACTGCCTCTGTCCCATCTGGCCGTCTTCACCGCCCCAGCGGCGTGACCACCCTCACCGCCTCTGTCCCACCTGACCGTCTTCACCGCCCCAGCGTGCGTGACCACCCTCCACCGCCTCTGTCCCACCTGAGCCGTCATCAACCGTCTGCAGCGTGCGGTGGTCCACCCTCCACTGCCTGCTGTCCCATCTGAGCCGTCACCAACCGCCCGCAGCGTGCGGTGGCCACCCTCCACCTGCCTCTGTCCCACCTGAGCGTCTCCAACCATCTGCCCCAGCGTGCGGTGGCCACCCTCCACCTGCCGTCCTCTCTGGGCGTCACCAACCATCTGCGTTCGGTGGTCACCGCCCCAGCGGCGTGACCACCCTCACCGCCTCTGTCCCACCTGACCGTCTTCACCGCCCCCAGCGGCGGTGACCACCCCCACCTGCCTCTGTCCCATCTGAGCCGTCTCCAACCGTCTGCAGCGTGCGGTGACCACCGTCCACCTGCCTCTGTCCCATCTGGCCGTCTTCATCGCCCCAGCGGCGTGACCACCCTGACCGCCGCTGTCCCACCTGGCCGTCTTCACCGCCCCGGCGAGGTGTTTGTCCCGCACACCCTATCACGAATGGTCGGCACCTGACTGATGGGCCTGTACGGAGCTGTATTCTGCAGTGTGCGGTGGTCACCGTCCACCTGCCGTCCTCTCTGAGCGTCACCAACCATCTGCAGTGTGCGGTGGTCACCGTCCACCTGCCGTCCTCTCTGGGCGTCACCAACCATCTGCAGTGTGCGGTGGTCACCGTCCACCTGCCGTCCTCTCTGAGCGTCACCAACCATCTGCATCGCTGTGTGCGCTACCACTGTGCACATAGTGTCGATCAGAAGCAGCACTGTGTGCTGGCTGTTAACCCTTGATGACAATTTGTGCTACAAATCTTAGAATCGCTGAGCCGAACAGTGCCAGCACGGGCGCCGTGTCGTGCTCTTTTGGTGGTGCTCGAGCACAACCATTGGCTTCTGAATGCCTGAATCTGACTGAATCATTAGCCCTATGACCTGGCTTCAAAGCAAACGACTTCAAACCAGTGTACACATCCCTATCTCCTCGTCGCCAATTATGCGAGCATTTCTACCCTTCAAAAGCCAACACCAACTTGCACATACAAGCTGGTTATTTTTCTCGAATTTTTAGTTGGATGCCTCTGTAAACGCTCAGCCATCCGCCCTTAACGCTGTTGCTCACAACACATAATACACTGAAAAACACTTTAACACCCCGAGAGGGCTTACGATAAACCGGCCCAAAATGAGTACCGTGAGGGGTGTTCTGAGCCAAAATCTGGTGTCAAATTCCATCTCCACTACCCCCGGTTGGGGTGTACGGAATTGCGACACACTTGTAGGGTGTAAGCAGTCCTCATCCAGGGTGTCGGTTATGACGGCTAACACCCTATAACAAATCAAGCTACTCCCGTTAGGAGTGTTGGTGACACCCCTTCTGAAACCTATGGCACCAGTCTCGGGTATAGCAATTCAACATAACACCCCCACAGGGTGTCGCTTCTCAAATGCAACACCCGCTCAGGGTTCCATTGACACATGATTTATCATTCTTTACACCACGGAAGGGTACTGATCTCGATGAGCAATTCCCTACTGGGGTGTTTCACCCGATTCTCATTTACCACGCCCGCTTTGGTCGTAGCCTATAGTTGCACCTATATGTAGGTATAGGGACCTTTATGGGTGCCTTTTAATGTATATATATATAAGCAAACACATGATTCGCCACTCCTGTGGTATGCTACTTATTCATGACACCATGGAAGGGTGTCATGGGTGCCGATTTTGTCACCATCTAAGACACGCTTTGGATGCACTTATCGGGTTCTCTTTCTCATGTGCAATACCAACTAAATGGTTATTTTAAAAAGGACGCCCCAAAACGTGCCGGGTATCAGATGCCATGTCGAGAACATGAGTGATGCATTTATATATATATATATATATATATATATATTAATAATTATAATGCAAAAATAATGGAAGGCGGAGAGGAAGAGAGAGAAAGAGACAGAGACAGAGACAGAGACAGAGACAGAGACAGAGACAGAGACAGAGACAGAGACAGAGACAGAGACAGAGACGGAGACGGAGACGGAGACGGAGACGGAGACGGAGACGGAGACGGAGACGGAGACAGAGACAGAGACAGAGACAGAGACAGAGACAGAGACAGAGACAGAGACAGAGACAGAGACAGAGACAGAGACAGAGACAGAGAGAGAGAGAGAGAGAGAGAGAGAGAGAGAGAGAGAGAGAGAGAGAGTAAAAATTTGAAAGAAAGTTTTTTTTTTAGAATAGTGGAAGAACTGATTGCGGGAGTTGAACACTGTATCCACAGAAGCGCAAATTTCTGAAAATCAGTGAGGAAGCTCAAGTATTAGCGTGGGCTGCGGTGTACAACAAAATTATTGAGCGGCCGACGCATAGGTTCTTATGCTAAAGTTATCGATGCTCAGTGAAACATTGCGGTGGATCCGGGCATATTCAAGTTTTACAAGACTACAGACACCACTGGTTTCTTCCATGCATTGGTGACATGAAACTGACCAAATCTTCACGGCATGCTCAAGCCGTAATATTCGTCTTCGACCCACTTTTTGACGTATGTCTGAGATAGTCTGCGTCGTAATTTTCATCTGCACGATTTCTTAACCTTGGATAGTGCTGCGATGCGTTTTCAAATCAGTATATGATGTCATACTGCTGGGATATTTTTGCGTTGTCTGCATCTGCACATGTCGGTTCAGTGTAGCGTGGCACCTGAAAAAGACCAGTCTGGCATCTTAGGTGACCACGGTGAAGACCAAATCAGCGCGCTGGTATCACAGGTGACCACGGTGGCGGCCGTCCGGAGTCGTGCCGAGATGCCGGCGGGACGGTGGAGTTATGCCGAGATGCCGGCGGGACGGTGGAGTCGTGCCGAGATGCCGGCTGGACGGTAGAGTCGTGCCGAGATGCCGGCTGGACGGTGGAGGCGTGCCGAGATGCCGGCTGCACGGTGGGCGACGCTCTGCCTCCGTCGCATCGCGGGGTGACCGCTTCGCGGTGTTTGGCCGCGGCTGGGTCGCCTGATTGATCAGGCCCGCCGCCGGCCACGTGGCCACGCCACCGTACTGGCCGCTCTCCCGCGCAAATCACGGCACACATCGATCGGATGACATCGTGCCGGCGGACGGCGGCGGTCGTGCGGTGCGGTACACCTAGTTATCGTCAGCCGCTTCTCCGGCCAGGTGGTGGCCGTGTGGTACACCTAGTTACCATCGGCCGCTTCTCTGGCCAGGTGGCGGCCAGGCGGTACACCTAGTTACCGTCAGCCGCTTCTCTGGCCAGGTGGCGGCCGGGCGGTACACCTAGTTACCGTCAGCCGCTTCTCTGGCCAGGTGGTGGCCGTGTGATACACCTAGTTACCGTCAGCCGCCACCCTGACGGGATGGTGGTGGTCGGCGTTTGCATGTTGATCACATGTCGTCGAATGCGTAATGCTACTTAGACGGTGCCCAACTGTCAAATGAACTACTCGTGAAGTTTATTTACTGTGTGTGTGTGTTTATGTGTGTTACATTTGTCTTTCCTGGTGGTGTGCTTGGTCGTTTTCGTGTTAATCTAGTAGCTGCATGGGTTTGTCTATTTCGCATGTAGTTTCGCATATTTCTATATTTATCCCTTACGTCAGCTATTGCAACATCCTGCGCTGGTAGTTGTAGTCTTGCAATATATTCAAAATTCAGCTAGCAGATCTTACATAGCTCACAGCTATTGCTCCAGCGCCATTCTTGTTCTCTTGTGGTGTCATTACATCACTGTGGTATGAGATTAGCAGTCAATGCTTCGAAGGTGTCGGAAAATTAATTAAAACTTAATGTTTAATAACGGCAATGACTGGAAGCGTGCATTGGGCGCTACATGATCAATGAAATCGATGCGCGCTGAAGCCCCAATAACCAACTAACTGACCGGGAGCGTGCACTTCCCGTTTCGAGTCCTGAACGTTTTGTATTCCGAACATTGTGTGTGCATGCATGAATGTGAGTTTGAACACATACTGATCGCACCATTGTTCTGCAGAGACGGAAATCAAGATCGGAAAAAATAAACATGGAGATAAAGTCAATTGGACTCAAAGATGTCGACGAGTTCTTCAAAGTGGTGAGCTATTTTACTCCCCTAAAAGCATATCGCATAACCACGCTACTGATTCTCGATTGAAAAACCGCAACCGAACACCATGCTGATAACGAACCAACGGCTTCAGTTTTCGGGTTCATTTGTTAGTTACCAGAACTCGAGCACTTCACCGTTGACGCGCCATTCTTAGAAGCCAGCACGCAAGCGTCATATTGCGAAAATTCTCCACATGCCTAATACACCGCTATCGATTCCAATGAGCAGCGTCAGTCTATACATAGCTTGGAAAATGTGTACCACCAAAGCATATGTGTCCGTGTATCGATGCAAGCACAAGGCTCTCAATGAACACAAAGCTTTGTGAGGATCACCGGCGTAGTCAGGATGTGTGTAGGAGGCGGGGCCAATGACACATATTTACTGCCTGTGGACCATGTTGCAGTCTAGAGCCGGAAAATTTGCATGGCAAAAGCACACATGTTAATTGTCGTGCGGTGCCAACAAACAACTTTGAATATTCCACGTCCAAGCTATTGGAAGGGCGCGGAAGAAACAAGGTGTGAGAGAGTACAGTGCTTGAGATAGTTCGTGTTGCTACCTGCACGCAAGCTGTGTTAGAAAAGAAATATGTAGGTTTTCTGACCTGTATTCAGAGACCGTGATCACTCGCAAGCTAAAAAACAACGCATGCTTATTTTTAGCTATGCATGTTAATAATACCGATATTGGACGCGTGGACATCTGCCATGCTGGATATAGGGATTTTCATCCATGTGGGTGCTAAGCGGTTTTTGTTCATGTACAACAATTTCATGCAACTATATAATAATGCCTTATGTCATGCATATGCGATTCGTAGTTTACATTATTTTTGCTATCGAATTATTGTCACCTTTTACCATTGGCCTTCCTGGTGAGCACTGACAGTTGATGACGTATCAAAATCGTATAAAAAATATAGAGATGCTGTGAAGCAGAAAATCAGAGCAGCAAAGCGAGCAAAAGAATTGGATTTGGCTAGGAACTGTAATGGGGACAGTAAAAAGTTCTTTAGTTTCTACAAGCTAAGTAAAGTTTCAAGCACAATTGGTCCACTGGAAGTAAATGGGACTATATTGAGCGAGGATGGTGAGATAGTTGAGGAGCTGAGCAAGCAGTTTAAATCAGTGTTTACAGTGGAGGATGTGACTAATCTGCCAACCGTGAACCACAGTTCAATGACAGGTGATCAGATACACGATGTTGATTTCATTGATAGTGATATTGTTTTCAATTATATCAGAAAAATAAAACCAAACAAGGCAGCAGGACCTCATGGAATTTATGCTAGGGTATTGCGGGAAGCTGAAAAGGAAGTGGCAATTCCACTTAGTATAATATTTTGTAGATCAGTTTCACAAAATGAAATTCCTACAGATTGGAAACGGGCAAATGTAGTTCCTATTTTCAAGAAAGGAGAAAGAGGGAAAGTTGAAAACTATAGGCCAGTAAGCCTCACATCCCTAGTCTGCAAGGTACTCGAATCAATTATCAAGGATAGAATAGTTAGTTTTCTGGAAGGAAACAGATTGATTCAAGATACTCAACATTGGTTTAGCAAAGGGCGATCGTCTCTCACAAATCTCTTGGACTTTTTTAATTTTGCTACAGAACAATTTGATCAGGGAAATCAGGTTGATGTAGCATATCTTGACTTTAGTAAGGCCTTTGACAAGGTACCCCATAGACGGTTAATGATGCAGCTTCAGGTCCATGGTATTGCAGGTAGCATCCTAAAATGGATAGAGTTGTGGCTTTCAGATAGACAGCAGAGAGTGATGCTAAATGGTACAAAGTCATCATGGCAAAATGTTCTTAGTGGAGTACCCCAGGGGTCGGTACTGGGGCCACTATTGTTCATTATATATGTGAATAGCATTGAATGTGGCCTAAGCAGTAAGGTTTTGAAATTTGCGGATGATTTGAAGATCTTTAGGGCAATAACAGGGCACAATGAGCAGGTTTTGCTGCAGAAAGACTTAGACGAGCTAGTGAAGTGGTCCGAAAAATGGCAAATGAAGTTTAATTTTGATAAGTGCAAAGTCATGCATGTAGGTAGGCAGCATATGAAGGCTCCATACTTGATGGGTGGCCAAGTACTATCTGTGACTCAGCAGGAGAAGGACTTAGGTGTTATTTTGAACACAAAATTGGGGGCATCAGAACAGACCAAAGAAGCCAGGAAGAAGGCACTAAGAATGCTTGGGGCAATACAGAGGAATGTGTCATACAAAAGTGAGGAGGTCATCAGGAAGCTTTACTGTGCATATGTCAGGCCACATTTGGAATACTGTGTCCAAGCTTGGTCCCCTAGTTATGAGAAAGATTGTTGGCTTTTAGAGAGAGTACAAAAGAGGACAACAAAAATGGTTAATGGTATAGGCAACCTGGCATATGAGGAAAGATTGAAGAAATTGAATATGTTTTCACTTAGATATAGAAGGCTAAGAGGAGATCTCATCGAGGTTTTTTAATTTGTTCATGGTCAGGAACAGGGATATCTCAGGGAAATGTTTGAATTTAACAGAAATGATGCAATTAGAGGTCATCAATTCAAAATTAAAGTTAATCACAGCAGGACAAGGTTAAGACAGTCTTTCTTCACCAACAGGGTAGTAGAACACTGGAACCAGCTGCCAGGAACCATTGTCAGTAGCAACACACTGAACATCTTTAAAAACGACATAGACAATCATTATAAGAATAGGGGGTTTGTTTTTCTGTATTCCAGGGAGGGTTGATCGACAGGGAGGAGTTGGGAGTTGAGAGGAGTTTGAAATTGTTCAGTGTTTTATGCAATAGCAAGTGAGTCTCTTATTAAGTCTAAACGCTTTATAACTTTATATAGGGTGTACCTTGTAGTGGATTCAGCACCTTCCTTCGGGATGTGATACTGATGAGATTGTCTATGGTAGCACAATGGGTATGATGGGAGGAGTTTGTAATTGTTGAGTTTATTATGCAATAGCAAGTGAGTCTCTTATTAAGTCTGAACGCTTTATGAATTTGTGTGGGGTGTGCCTAGCAGTGGATTCGGCACCTTCCTTCGGGATGTGATGCTGATGAGATTGTCTATGGTGGCACGATGGGTGTGATGGGAGGAGCTTGTGATTGTTGAGGGTGTTATGCGGTAGCAAGTCAGTGGTGCTAGATAGGCTGGGATATATAGCTTTCTAGGAACTTGGGATAAGGGATTGATTGGGGTGGGAGTATGTACATTCCTAGTACCTTTTCTAGATAGGCTTAACCCAGATGGGCCCCTGTGGCTCTTATTAAGCCTTAATACTTTATGACTTTATGACTTTATGACAGACTGCCTCTCCCGCTGTTAGCCTGATTGATTTTTTAAGGACTTAAACTTGGTTTGACCCTCGTTCTCTCTTTGTATCTGCATCAGCAACCAATCGAATATTATGCTTTGTGCTGCGCTTTGTCATTTCCCGAAAGTCGCATGCTTTATGGCCTGCATGCTGCCTTTCATCATCAGAATTAATCTTGCCTGCTTAAAAAGTGATAGGTCAGCAGAGTGTGTGATTTCACAGTGCGAATTATTTGTGTATCACCATAGCGAGTGTTGCTGAGGGCGAGCAGTACACCTGGCCACTGCTTCCTCGGTGATATGTCTGACAAAGAAAAAGCGCACAACTGCCCTGTTGTGCTGGCTTCTCATGCAGTGCACATCTATGCGCGCGTAAGACAATATCGTTGCAACGCCCTATTTCAGCAGCCAACAGAAAATGTTGGCTCCCATGCATGGGCGTCGCCACAGAGGGGAACGGAGGGACGCGTCCCCCCCCCGAACTTCGTGAAGCTTAGCATTGCGCCTGTGGTGTTTCTAGGAGAAATCGACCTAAGCGTCCTCCCGTGCCTTCATGCACCCCATCCCCTTATCGAAAACCCGTAGTAACGGCCATGTGCCCATGTGATGCGTTGTCCTTGTCGTCATGCTACGCGCACCCAGTCAGTGTTGACGGTCGTGGGGGAACGATGGCGTCATCGTTCCCTGTGCTCGCTATGGAAGCGCAGGGTGGGCCCATCTGACTGCCGATATGACTGCGCCTGCCCGTAGGTCTTCAATCCCATCCAGGGCAGATCGTGACCCACTGTCGGGGGATAGGGGCAGAGGTGGGGGGGGGGGGGGTGGACTGTCGACTTGTAGTTCGTATCTGTGTTCTTCGCATTTTAACTTGGCGTTTTTGTTTTGTATTTGAACTCATAGGCTACGGGGAACGTGGAATCCTGGCCATTATTTCACTGGTGGACCAGTCTTAACCAAAGTTGTAACAGATGCGGTGGGGGTGCCCAGTGGATCGCTTACCCCCTTTGAGACACGGGAGCACGCTACCTCGCTCCTGTCCTTCCGGTTGCGACATTTTTCGTTCTCTCATCCGCTTCTGCGAAATTTCTCCTCTCAAGAAAGGTTTTGGCGATTTAGCATGCCCGATTTGTAAAGTTCTGGCTATGCGGATGCTCAGCAATGCATATTTAATTTAGTGGTTATTTTCAGTGGACTAGGACATGCTTGAGGGCGTGAAGGAACGTTGAAGAACTGGAGACCCATCCCAGTCCATACGCAGACTTCACAAAGCAAGTTTGCCACATCCATAAATTTCCTAGGCGGGTTACTGGGACACATTTGAAGGCGACTTCACTACAACGGTTGGTATGTGCTCTTGTGTTTTGACATCCTCAGGTAATAAATCCATCAGTCATCATAGCTGTGTCGGAATAATTTCATTATGTCCGACATGGCTGAATATATATATATATATATATATATATATATATATATATATATATATATATATATATTTCTCCATGATTAGAAAATGGTATATGCAAATATCGAAAACCCTTGTTAGGTACTTTTTGGACATTATAAATAAACACATCGGTGCAAGGCCATTTAAAAGGGACATTTCAGCCTTGCGTTTTCTAGCCCCTTCTGACCAGCATAATGAGTCATTAGGAGCGCTGGGCGAGCTAGGGCAACAGGCGAGCAATCATAATGCGTGGACAGTATCGAGGATTGCTGCGATGCGGCAGAAAACTTGTTGACCAACCACAACGGCGCTCTCCTGGTAGCCCGTCGAGATATACACCGAAATTGATCCATTTTTGGCAGAGGTACAGTGATATTAGAAGCATTTCGACCATAGAACCGTTTCCACAATTTCCACACAGTGCGTTTAAATTTGATAGCATGGACCATGTTCGGCAAAGAGTACAATCTCAAGAAGTGTCGCCATTTCGGCGTTAGCACTTGGGACACCAATCCACTGCAGTCTGAATTAACTTTCCTGTCAAGTGTGGTGCACATATATCAGGCATAAATGCACCGAACTGCTGAGTCAGCGAAGTGTCAATGTGCCAGGCGTGGAGTTTCAGTCTGCGTGCCAAGGTGCGTCTCGGTCCCTACACTTCCCACAGCTTTCCCCGCACATTTTATACCACACACAACAGTTGGGTGCGACATCCGGCATCAGACTCGCATTGAGCCCGCAGTGGCCTGGCCCCGGGGGCGTGCAGGTCACCTGGCATGGCGACGTAGCCAGGTGACTAGCTCCTAAATCCACACGGCTTACCGTGCGGGCATGAGAAGTGCAGCCAATGAAAACGGTTTCTTTGAATATAAATATATTGCGACCGAAGCTGGCGAAATTTTACTAAGAGCAATTATAATTTTCAGTGAAAAAATGAGAACATCAAGAGTTATGACGAAGTTTCAAAAGTTTTCCAATATGAGACTGTCGGCTCGGGCTGACAATTTAAACTTGTGTCGTATTTATATGGGAGTAGACTTTCTGGCTCCGTCCTTGTTCCTGATTATATCGGGAGCACCTGGAACTTTGGGATAGCTTGTGTTTACGAGCTATCGGCAAGTCGACTAGAGTCTAAGCGAAGTCGAGCTAGTCTACTCCCAACTATATGCCAAGAAGGTTATATGAGCGACCCGAGTCGACCCGACCTGAAGCGAACCGACCTGAACCGAGCCGACCTGAGCTGACCCGAACCGGCGCGGCTGCACTTCACCCGACTGGACCATCACGCTTTTAAAGCTTGAATAACTTCTCTATTACAGCATTCCAAGTCCTAATTGTTCTCTCAGAATTAAGTCGGCTCTTTTTCCTTTTTAGCAGCTTCCATTACAATTAAATCTTTCAGATACATGTTAAAGGGTTTTAAGAATGATAATAGTATTTCTGGGATGAACCATTTTTTAAACAATTCATGAGCTTTCGGAGCTCTTAGCGGCTCCGTCGTCAGATAGTATATTAAAAGAGAAGACAATTAAGGTGTTCAACACAATTTCAAACAGGACACGAGTAGTGAGGAATGCGGCACTTAAATGCAGCATAACACGGCAGGGACTGTAAAACAACACACTTGAAAACTTCCACGTAGTAAAAAACGGTAGACTATAAAATACATCTCTTTTACAGTCCCTGCCGTGTTATGCTGCATTGAAGTGCCGCATTCCCCACTGCTCGTGTCCTGTTTGAAATTTTGTTGAAAATCTTTTAATATAGTCTTTATAATAGTATTATTATCTTATTATCTTTAGTATCTTATTCTTATTATCTTATTATTATCTTATTATTATTTATTATCTTTATTTATTTATCCTATTATCTTTATATATTTATTATTATCTTATTATTATTATTATTATTATCTTATTATCTATATCTTATTATCTATATCTTATTATCTTTATTAGTATTATTATCTTTATTATAGTCTTTAATATAGTCTTTAATATAGTCTTCTCTTTTAATATACCATCTGACGACGGAGCCGCTAAGAGCTCCGAAAGCTAATGAATTGTTTTTTTAAGGGTCATCCCAGAAATACTGTTATCATTCCATTACAATGCTTCCCCTGAAATATCCGCATTCTTTGTTCAAAACAATGGTGACACGCTGAAACTGAACCGCTGTCGGCTAGTCGGGCATCGGCTAAGTTCGGCGACTCCTGTGACTAGGTCATGCCGCGTGACCTGGGCACGAGCGGTCCGGTGAGATATGTGAGATACGTGCACAATATTCTCCAGAGCAGCCCAATATCGACAAGCGCGCGACCAGTTTCGGCTGAAGCACACTGGTATCCGACGGTCTCATGCTGGTAATATGGCCGTAATTGGTTGTTCTTGCTTCTGTTATTGTCGGCACTTCAGTCCAAATTGCACGCAATAAGTCGGTCTCTGCGGGCCGTCAAACGAGCTCAGCTGCCGTAGACTGGCAAGCGTTCCGCTCGCGATGACACTCGATCATGTATGTGCCTGCAAGTGGCGGATCATGCAGCTAACATCTCGACGTCGTCCGTCCAGTACCCTCATGTATCCATATCACCTCGATGGCGGGTAGGCTCGTGCATCTCGACGTCGTCCGTCCAGTACCCTCATGTATCCAGATCACCTCGATGGCGGGTAGGCTCGTGCATCTCGACGTCCGTCCAGTAGCCTCATATGTCCAGGTCACCTCGATGGCGGGTAGGCTAGTGCATCTCGACGTCGTCCGTCCAGTACCCTCATATGTCCAGATCACCTCGATGGCGAGGTAGGCTCGTGGAGTATGAGAGACACCTGGTTCGAGTGCGACTCCGAGAGGACTTTTCATCGGCAAGCTGACCCTCGCCGGGAGGCTACAATAACTGGGGAGCGTTCGCCGCGCCACGGGATTAAAGTTGGCCGACCAGCACACGCGACGCCGACCTCACCAGTATGATATAGCTTGAAGTAGATGGTTCGGTCATGCGGCACGTCATCATCATCCCCGAGGGCACTGCCTCGCCTGTCGCCACCGGAGCCGTTCTCTGTTGACCGTGCCAGAAAACAAATCGGGAAAGCTGCGCCGTATGCCTAATCACGAGCGGAACCAGAAGCCCGGTTTCGGGGGACAATAGAGTGTAAAGAAGTATCCGATGTTTAAAAACTCATCAGCTTTGAACAGTTCATGTCCGTCGGATCTAATTGAGACAATATATATCTAATGCATGTTTTTAGGTTTCGAAAAATGTCATTTTAGTGAGGGTTGGAGATCTCTCACGATGCCAGTGGTCTAAGTCCTTATTTTCAAGACATATTATCAAATTGAATATATAAAATGATAACTTAATATTAGCGCAGTTTAATGCAACATTCCGTGAAAGCATCCCGCAAAAATCGGTCTGTTAGGGGGAGACAGGACCACTGTACCCCGTAGATCCGCTCCTGTGCACAAAGTGCTATGACCGGGACCTGGGAGCAAGTACGTGTTCATGACTGTCCGGCAAGGTTGCTGAAAACTAAAAGTGCGTCGACCCGCATAGTGTGTGCATACGCATGTTTGTGGGAAACGCCAAAAAAGCGCATGTAGGGAAAGCAATATATTTCATAGAACACCATGTACTCTCACCGTGGAGATCATCACCCGTATCACACACGCCTTTTGATGGCAGATCGGTGACATGTGGACGTGAGGTCATGCACCTGCCTGTGGCGTGCCATGTGTCCTGCGTTCGCTGTTGGACAGCTTCTGGTTCACCGTGTGATCATACCGCAAGTGCTTGTCAGGGTCATGAAGACATTGTTGCGGTCACACTCGTCGAGCCGGTAGCGTGGTTATTATTGGTTCAGTTAAAACCTGGCATCGTTTCCGAACATTAATCGGATATCGGTCGTGCATGATTGTTTCAACCTCCCACTGCGGGGTGGGGTTAATTGGCCCCAAATTAGGTTTGCATGAGATAACTCCTAGACCGTTCAAGATATCGCTTTAACATTTTGCGCGCCTTTCGACGATTGATGAGAGTACATCCTGTCGAAGCATGGAGATTTACTTTATTAGGGTCATGGAGATAGGCAAGTCAAGGTCAGGTCACACCCTCGTCTCTCTGCGGATTATATACTTGCATTAAAGTATTTGTCATTAACAAATCATACAGGATTCAGTGAAAAGTGAATGGTGTGTGTACAGACGAATGATACAAATGTAACAATGCAAGAGTGTCCTAGTATCAGGTCACCCGGGAAGCGAAAATTTGCACTTGAAGAAGTATTTTGTGCACACTTGTCAATATAATTAAAATAACGAGCCAATATTTGTGCACTTACAAATGATGTCCCAATATAATGTTCCAAGTTTCATGTCCATATCAGTTCGGGTCACTCACACATGACCTGAAAATCCCGAGGGGATACGCAGCGCAGGTGCATTGAGGCTAAATAGAGACTATTACGAAGTAGAAGTGGCTTGACCGGGGCTTGCTTGGATAATTTTGCAAGCCGATTTTGATTCTGACGTGACGAGGGTTATGAAGTCTCCTGTAAAAAAATTGGATTAATGTTTTGGAATATTATGTCAATAAGTGGGGATTTTTTTCTTCAAAATTGCTACGGAGGAGGTGGGGAATATTTAGCGTTACGTTGTTGTCACCCACTTCCTTTTTTTAGCTCAGTCTGTTTCGAAAATTATCATCCTCAATAATTGATCACATGTTTGTTTGGTATCTGACATTGGCCTGACCACGACCTTTATGCATGGCATAAAATCAGCCTACGTTGTCAGTTTGCATATCATCTATTTTGAAGTACGAAATCACATTTGTTGAACGGCCATAATCCGAGAACTATTGCGAAGACTGACTGCACCTCCGCCATCGACTCATTTGACCTGACCCAGAAGGTCAACAAAAGATACAGAGAAGCTTCCCTTCAAATGTTCTGCCTTGAAAGGAGCCCTTTGTAGGTTAATGGAGGAACTGTCATGCCGTTCAAAGCATTTCTAATCTAGCTTAGAACAAAAACTGTTGTAGGAAAGTCCTATATTGGCACGCGAAAGTCTAGCAACCTCGTCGTCTCGATAACCCCGGTTATGAAAGTACCAGTCCTTTTAGCTGCCCTGTATTGCCTGCAGCACTCGCACGATCACACGAGACCGACAGACACCGTACAAAACTTTCTCCTCTGAAGGTAAGCCGTGATACTGCCTTTCTATGAATTTAGAAGCCGAATTTAGTTGGGAAGCGCGCGCGCAGAAGCGGTCCGCTCGCCGTGAGAATCCAAGCCTGACTGTCTGGCCGCCTGGGGTGGGCCCTCACAGGCACATACCCCGGGCATTTCATTGGTCGTTGAGCCAGAACCGCCCATTTACGTCACATCCATGTTCTAGAAGGTTCGTCGGAAGTGGGCCTGCATTTAGTGAAGGGTACTATGTGATATTTACGGTACACTCTTTACAGTTACAATTACGGTACAATTTTACAATCGGAAGGCTTACGGGATTATACCAATTACGGTTACGGGACAGCCAAACGTATGACTTTATGTGAACTGGGTTTGGTACCGGCTGCACAGTATTGAGGTCACATCTCTGGCGCCAGGCGCCGGAGAGGGCGGGGGAGGTGCAATGTCCATTGAATGGCCCCGACTGGAGCGGTGACTGAATTTATGGGATTAAGACGCTCCAAGCTAACTCTTTTACACTGTGGGGTCAAATCGAATCGATTCACTGCGAGGTGTAGACCATTCTAACGCACTGCAAGGGTGGCTTATACCGAACTGCCAGAGTGGCTTACGATGTCCTCACCCACAGCGCCTTTCTCATGCATTCGACGGCTGCCACGTGACCGATCGGTATGGAGGATTGCAGCCGCCAGTGTCTGTGTGAGTCTTGCCGGGCCACGTGTGCCAGCGTCACATGTGCCGGCGTCATGTGCGCTGGCATCACGTGTGCCGGGCCACTTGTGCCGGCGTCACGTGTGCCGGCGTCACGTGTGCTGGCGTCACGTGTGCCGGCGTCACGTGCGCTGGCGTCACGTGTGCCGGGCCACGTGCGCTGGCGTCACGTGTGCCGGGCCATGTGTGCCGGCGTCACGTGCGCTGGCGTCACGTATGCCAGCGTCACGTGTGCCAGCGTCAGGTGCCCAAATCTCCGCGTGTGACATGTCGCGTGTCCCGGCAGAACCTGGTACCGCTGGTCGGCCAGGCGATGAAGTGGCGCGCGGACGTCAGCGAGTCGATGAGCCGACTGCAGTCCGAGTGCGGCCTGGGCGACACCGCCAACGTGAAGCAGTGCGTGCGCGTGCTGGTGCAGCGGCTGTCCAGCTGCGCCGAGGTCACCGGGCTGGCGCTGCGCGAGGAGGACGGCGTGAGTGACCGGCCGGTGACCGGCTGGTGACCGACCAGTGACCGGCCAGTGACAGGAACGGTGGGGGAGGGGTGCGATGCCGCTCGGGCGCCCTCTTCACAACCTCGTTGGACTGGTCCGAGTTGTGGAGCCGGCAAGCGTCATATATGTCAGCTCGTCTGATCAAGCGTGACATCTGTCGATGTTGTGTGCCGCGTGAGGAAGCGTTGCCTCACGGCGACACATACTCGTATAGTTCACGAGGAGGCGTGGCTCGACAGGGCAGCAGAGCCGAGCACGCTGCCTGGGTGGGAACAGCTCACCTCGATCCCCATCCCCAGTCACACGGGCCGCATCCCATTGCAGAGCATGTCAAGCCAGCACCACGCACCTCGATGGCTTTCAATGTAGAATTGCAGGCCGACGTCTAGGAAGGTCGCTACTTGCGGAACATTCTCGGGAGGTTCTTGTAGACTCGAGGCTGTGTTGGCGTCATCTCTTCATTTTTGTACCACGTACTTCGAGTTCATTGAAGTAGGAGCGATACATATTTTGACACTCGACGAACAAGGACTCACTGGCAAAAAAAGGCATTAATCGAAGGGAGCAATGTGGACTTCAGAGCAATGTGGGCTTAGAACTGCATTCAGTTTAGTCCGAATATCCACGGTTATCCGTGTTGGTAGCTCGAGTACCGACAGGTAATCATGTTTGTGACTCGAATATCGACAGGTAGCTATGTTGGTAGCTCGAATACCGACAGGGAGCCATGCTGGTAGCTCGAATACGGGAGGTGCTAATGTTCTGCTTGGTTTCATAATTAAACAGTGTTCGCCAATTCATCAAATCATTATTTACGGGCATGTCGACAAGAACAGCTCTCAAGCCCAAGACGCTACCTTGTGGTGCCCCATTGAACTGTGGGTATCGATCTGTAAGCTGGTTGCCCACTCGAACGTAAAAGGACTGATCAGCCAAAAAGTTTTGCAAGAATATGCCAATGTGACCACGTATGCCCTGCTTAAAAACCTTGAAAGGAATTCCTTGGCGCCAGGCAGTATCATACGCGCCCTCAATATAGAAGACAGCACCCACGTGTCGCTTGCGCTTCAACTCAGTTCGTATGGCTGTGTCCAGGGATATAATGTGATCGACTATACAGCGGCTTTCCCAAGACCGCACTGAGCGTTTGCAAAGATGTTGGAGTACTCCAAGAGCCACACCAAGCGTATGTAAACCACCCTCTCCATCAGCTTGCATATTGATGATGTGAGCGCAATGGGCCGATCATGTAATAGATCAGATCCACTTTTACCAAGCTTCAGGATCGGTATCACTATCGCTTCTCTCCATGAGGGTGGAATTCTCCATTTTCCTATAACCGGTTGAAAATTGGTAGAAGTACCTGGAGCGCGCTTTGGGGGAGGCGTTCCAGCATATCGTTGTGCACGTTATCAGGACCCTCGGATACACTTCGCAGAGCACCGTCGGTGTAAATCAGCTCAGTTTCGGTGAAAGTTGCGTTATGTGGGAGTATCTCGGACGTTGATGAATCTATGGGGGACCGTTTATGGCGAATTCGGTGACGCGCAAATTGTGGCTCCGAGCTTCCCTCTCGGCTATGCTCTGATAGTGCACGTCCAATCTCAAGGAAAGGTCAGAAATGACCTGATCTCCTATCTGCAAGGTAGGTAATTGTGTAAACGAGGATTTCCGCACGATCCTGCTAATATATGCTTATACTTGGCAGGCTGGAGTTCGATGAGTTTGCGTCTTTGAAAATGATCGCAGATATTCTCCTTTGGCCTCCAGACAGGTCCGACGGGAGACAGCTCTGGCTCGGAGAAACGCTATGCGATTTCCTGTGGTGCAGTTGTGGTTAAACACTCTAAAGGCTCGCTTGCAAGCACGGATGACCCTCCCGCACTCGTCGGTCCACCACGGAACTGGGGCACGTCGAGGGGTAGTAGAATTTCTAGGGATGCTCCCAGCAGCGCAGTTGATTACCTTAGAGGTAAAATTTTCCATGTATACGAGCAGGCTCTGGGAGCTGAAAGAGAAGGCCGCCTCCAGAATATTTTCAAACTCACCTCACTTAGCCTTTTTATAATTCCATCGCCTTGGCCTTAGCCCAAGGGCCACTCCATCTTGGTAGGCTAACCATATCGGGAAGTGATCGCTGCCTAACGGGTCCTCAGCCACCGACCAAGTAAATGGCTGAGCCAACTGACCGCTGCACAGACTTAGATCTAAAACTGACTTGCTTCCGGATGGTTTAAAAGGCAGAAGGCTTCGTCGTGAATGAAGTACTATAAAAGGCGACCACGTGAGTTTGTGGCGAGGCAGCCCCATACGGTGTGGTGTGAATTAAAATATCCTAACAGTAGAACTGTGAGAGGTAGTTCCAGCATTAACACGCGCACTGGAGGGGGGAGGGGGATGAAATCCGTCCACCCCTCCGGTTTTTCGTACATAACTCAAGATTTTATCGGTCGATATACGCCATTTTTTGCGTACCTACTTACAAATGACCGGCGCGTCGCTTAAAGTAAGTAAAACGGAAATCAGTCGAAAAAAATTTCCAGTTACAGGTCGTTAAAGTCAAAACATTTCGTAGCGCCCGACCACAAAAATCGGCGCTTATGCGCTTCCCGTATATTGGTAAAAGGGAAGTGTTGTTGGCAAAACTAACGACTTGTTTGATGTATATTGTTATGTATTATAGCTGCAAGGTCATGTTAGGTCACCGAGGTCAAGTCAGGTCAAGTTCATGACAGGTTAATGGAACCAAACTTGGTCAACTGGAATGTTATCATAAATGCAAATGACTGTCATGCGATTGATGTCACTTTGCATATTACTCCCTACACATCCTGAAAACTACTGTTTGTAATTGTGTACATAAGCGCTTCCATACTTTATTCATGTACTTCACTCCTTTCTTCGCGAAGCCGATTGCGCCGAGCCGCCCGACGGAGACGTCCGCGAAGTTAGGAGGAGTATTCATATTCAGCAGAAATCGACGACCCCTTCGATTTCGTCAAAACTCGGTGAGACGTTAGTCCCAAGGTCCCTGACCCACCATGCAGACGCATTTCACGGGGCATCGAATGGTTTGACCTCCAGAGGTCAACATAGGTCAACCATCTAATAATGCCAGAATATCTAAGTTATATAGACCATTCGATCTGCAACGACACGCTGATTCTGAAACTGCTCTCATTTACCCCGTGCTAATGTAATGTATGTAATGTAATGTATGTATGTATGTAATGTACGTATGTAATGCGTACAGTCACATGCTCCATCCTCACATATAGGTCAAAGTCGAATATCGAACTCGTTGACCTCTGGAGGTCACATCTTTCGATGCCCCGCGAAACGGCGTGAGTTGTCGACGTGTTTTGGCACTACATACGTTTGTGGTGATTAAAAAAATCGAAAGGGTCGCGATTTCCAGTCCCGCAGGGTGCCATGCTAAACCCTATAGGAAATTAACCATTGGGTCCAAAACTGATTTTATCGGAACATATTTTGATATATCTCCGGAATTAACCGGACGTCAATGATTATAATGCCACCGTTGGACTGCCCACGTTATTGGCGTTACAACTATGTGTATTTCATACACATTCCCGGAATGGGAATGCGAATAATGTATGGGAATGTGTGGGAAGCAATGCTGTGGGAAACAAAATTACATAATTGGTCATAACACATTAACCGTTTGTGCTACGTTGTAAATGAGAGCAGTTTCAGAATCAGCGTGTTGTTGCGGATCGAATGGTCTATATAACTTAGATATCCGGGCATTATTGGATGGTTGACCTATGCTGACCTCTGGAAGGTCAAATCATTCGATGCCCCGTGAAATGCGTCTGCATGGTGGGTCAGGAACCTTGGGACTAACGTCTCACCGAGTATGGGCGAAATCGAAGGGGTCGTCGATTTCTGCTTAATATGAATATCGAACTCCTGCCAACTTCACGGACGTCCGACGGAGCAGTCGGGCGGGCGACCCGGTTCCGGTAACTGGAACAGGTAACTGACCTGATAAAGTGCTGCTATATAGATGACTTGATGTTAAATGCCGTGTCTAGCATCTGCATTGCATCATTAATAACGTCCAAAACATCATTTGTGCCCATTTTGGAGCATTTAAAAAACACAATCACAGCGATCCATAGCAATGACAAGCCAGGCCACGCAAAACAAGAAAATGTTGACATGTTTGACCTCATTTGACCTTGAATATACTGACCTAAGGTCATTCAATTTGCACACAATAGAGTTCACTATTTTACCCATCCACCCTGAGAATTTCGTTACTCCATCTTTAATAGGAGCCGAGATCTTAGGGGGGGGGGGCGGAATCCGCCCTCCCCCTCCAGTGCGCGTAATTTTCAAAGGCCCTCCAGGGCGCGTGTTAAGAGACGGAGATCTGTGGCGGTAAGAGCGTGTCCAGGCGGCAGGTACACAGAACAAATTGTCATTGCACGTTTGTTCATGTTTACACGGGCAGCGACAGCCTGAAGACGAGTTTGCAAACCTATTGCATGTGTAGGTAAACTGTGATGTACAGCAAGGACACCACCGTGCGCCACAGTGTCAGATACGACATCCTTCCGGAATACAGTGTCCTTTGATGGCGCAATGAGCATACGGTGCTAACTTCGTCTCTTGGAGACAGATGGCAGCTGGGGGTACTTGCTGATGACAGTCTGGAGGTCCAGTAGTCCAGTTTGAAGCCATAGCGAGGCCACAGTGAGGACCTCACAGTAGCTGTGTATGTACTGTTTCAGTGCCGATGGTGATGTTGTGACCTCGTCTGTGGTCGGTTTCAGCTGACTACATTGTTATTGGGATCGCATCTGGACTCTATTCCAGCTCAAGGAATTGTTATTAAGATCGTGTCTGTGCTCTGTTCCAGCTGACGATGGTATTGTGACCTTGTCTGTGTTCGGTTCCAGCTGACATGGTATTGTGACTGTGTTTGAGTTGAGCTTCAGCTGACGGTATTAAGATCGTGTGTGTTGAGTTCCAGCTGACGGTATTAAGATCGTGTCTGTGCTGAGCTCCAGCTGACGGTATTAAGATCGTGTCCGTGTTGAGCTCCAGCGGACGGCATTGTGACCCTGTCTGTGCAAGGTTCTAGCTTACGATGTTGTGACCCTGTCTCTGTGTTCGATTCCAGCTGACGATGTTGTGACCCTGTCTCTGTGTTCGATTCCAGCCGACGATGTTGTGACCGTGTCCGTTCGGTTCCAGCTGACGGTATTGTAACCCTGTGTTCGGTTCCAGCTGACGATGTTGTCACCCTGTCCGTGTTCGGTTGCAGCTGACGATGCTCGTGGTGAGCGGCGGCAGCCTGACGGCCCACCTGGGCCGGTCGCTCTCCACCCTGGAGGTGGCGCTGGTCGAGTTCCGCCACATGACCGCCAGCTGCGACAAGCTGGTGCGGCAGCTGAACGCCCAGTTCGCCGTCGTCACCGAGATGTACGAGGGCCTCGGCGACCGCTGCCAGGCGGCTGGCCTCAAGGGCAAGAAGCGCGACCGCGCGCACGAGAACTTCGCCTGGAACGCGCGAGTCATCCAGGGCCAGATGGACCTGCTGGAGGCGTGCCGTCGCGACTGCCGACAGCGGCTTCAGCAGGTGGGGGCGCAGCCAGCTCGACGCGCAGCGGGAGGGGCGGACGGGTCACATCCCCAATAGCCAGCTTCGCGTGTGCCTCGTCCGATTTTACGCTTGAACGTCGACACGCGTGGTCATTCTCACTGAAGTTGGGGGGGTCTGTATTCCGTTGAACTCTCGGTCCCGTTTGACGTGTCTGATGGGTGGCAATTTACACGGACGCGGACGGTGCTCTCGCTGCAGGGGGGGCTGCATCTCAGTCTGCGTCTCCCAGTTTCTCAATACTTCTTCGACCTTGGGTGATAAGCGTAGCTTAGCGGGGACGAGGTAGCCCGGTTCGGAACTGGACAGCGGACGGCATCAATTTACAAATCGATGCCGTCTGCGAAGGGTGTCTGACAATGAACCTCAACAGCCGCGAAGTCAGGATGCCACTGAGCAGAGATGCTCAGTGGGGCTGCATCTCAGCTCTGAGATGCGGATGTTAACATCTCAGCTCTGAGATGCGCTACGCCTACGATGTGCTGCAGTGTGTGTGGGGGACTTCGGCTGCTCCCACTGTAGCTTCCCGCTCCAGACCACAGGCGCTCGGAGCGCCACTGGATTGTGACGCATCGTGGCGCGACAGTTCTGACCGGCGATCACACATGACATGTAGACGGCTGCGGACACGGCCGTCACCCGTCGGCCGTGTCCGCGACGTGACGCGACAGTTCTGACCGGCGATCACACATGACATGTAGACGGCTGCGGACACGGCCGTCACCCGTCGGCCGTGTCCGCGACAGTTCTGACCGGCGATCACACATGACATGTAGACGGCTGCGGACACGGCCGTCACCCGTCGGCCGTGTCCGCGACGCGCCGGCGCTGACGGCCGTCACCCGTGCTACCGCAGATGCAGTCGTCGCAGGACATGATCACCAAGTACATGCAGAAGGAGCGGGCGCCGGCGACGCGCGAGCGGCCCCGACTGACGGTGCCGCTGCCGCCGGCCGGTGGCCGCGACGCGCCCGTCTGCCACACGCCGCCCACGCCGGCCGCCTCTGCCGGCGACCTGCGGCCCAAGGGCATCCTGAAGAAGACCAACTCCAACATGGACGCCAGCGTGCTGGCGGAGGTGGAGCCGCCGGGCGGCCCGCCGTCGGGCGGCCGGCAGTGCGGCACGCCGCCCGACCCCGACACGGCGTTGTGATGCGGGGTCCCGTCGGCCCACCGCCCAGTGTGATACGTGGCGGCGGCTGTGCTCGCTGCGCAGGGCGCCGGCCCACGGCCTCCATTCCGCCGTCTGGACCGGGCCGCGGCGGGTGCCACGCCGGAGCGTCAGCGGCGCGACGTGCCGACGCCGCCGGAGCGAGACTACGCCCGCCGCCCGTCCAGGCCCTGTGCGTCGGCGGCCGTCGAGCCGGCAATTCCACGAGGCGACGGCGCGCGGGCGCCGGCCCCGACGCACCTAGTCACCGCGCCCGTGCGTGCCCGACTCGGGAGCCGGCCGCCGTCTGCCGCCCCGAGCCGACCTCGCCCCCGCCAGCGCGCCAGACAGTCGCGGCTCCAGCTTGTCATCTGGTCGAACAATAACGAGCAATACACCACACACAGACGGCAGCCACGGCGCGCCCGCCTGCCCGCCCAGACGGCGTCTCCGTGTCAAGGTCACACCACGTGGCAGCGCCGGCGCGGCCGCACACCCGTGCGGATCGCGCCTAGATATGTTATTTGTTATCCGCGTTCAACTCGTGATTGTTACCGCATGTGACGAGCCGCGACGCGCGTCGTGTCGGTACGCTGCTCCATGATCGAGGCCGCTGGTACACGTGCTGTCCAGTGGCGTCGGTGCGGGCGCGCGGCCCAACTGTATCGGACACGTGATGACGCAGTAGGCGTCGTGCCAGTTACCCTGAATACAATGTTACAACTTAGGTGACCGGCCGGTCGTGTGCTGTCGCGGCGGACATCGAGAGCTCGCCGAAACGGCAACTGTTCAGCCAGCTGACCACACTGACAAAAACGCTCACATCCTGGCAGTCAGCGCCACACGGCCGTCACGACAGAGAACGTATATTATCAGATTTACAGTGTGTAGCATCACAGAGCAGTCAGAGCGGTGACTGGCCGGCGCGGGCGCGCGCTGACGGCAGGGCGGCCGCCGAGCCTGGCCGCCAACTCTCGCCCACACGTGTGACACGTGTGGGACTGCACCGCCGCACACCTCGTCCCGCCTAGTCCACAGCACAGCACACCACGTGTCGGCCCGCCTCACGCCACGTGGTCGGGGTTCTTCCGCAGGATGACGAAGCCCTCGAGCACGGCGGTGAGCGGCAGGTACTCCTCGGTGGCCAGCTCGGCGCGCTCGCCGCACGCCAGCAGCACGGGCGTCGTGTGCGTCTGGAAGCCGGTGATGGTCTTGGGCTTGCCCGCCTGGCCGACTACGTCCACCGCCTGCGGGCCGGGTCGGGTCAGCGTAGGCCCGGTGCGCCGACAACGGTGCCAATCGGCCGGCCTTTGTCGGCGGCGCGGCACCGTCGGCCCAGGTGGGCCGTGGCCAGGTCGTGCCGACGGTCGGTCGGCCGGCTGCCAACCCCCCCCCACACACACACATTGTACAGAGCGGCGGCATCCGCCAGACGTGCCGACTCGAATTGTGACGGCAGCGCCGGCGCCAGCCGCACAACTCGCCCGGCTGACAAAAATACACTGGGCTACAGCTGTCACCTGATCCGTCCTACTCGGACAGTCTGAGCTTGCATCTTTCAGCTGACCTGCCCCGCCCACCCAGATACGCCGAGATAAATCGTCCACCTGTCTGCCGATCGACTCGGACATTCCAGGTTTACCGTCACACACTGCCCTGTCTGACAGGCAATCCCACTTCGTAACTGCGAACTGACCTGGCCGACGTCACAACTCACCTGACCGACATCACAAATCACCTGTCCGACGTCACAACTCACCTGCCCGATCCAGACAGTCGGACGTCACCACTCACCTGTCAGACCCGCACAGTCGGACGTCACTACTCACCTGTCAGACCCGCACAGTCGGACGTCACCACTCACCTGTCAGACCCGCACAGTCCGACGTCACCACTCACTTGTCAGACCCGCACAGTCCGACGTCACCACTTACCTGTCCGACCCGCACAATCGGACGCCACCACTCACCTGTCCGACCCGCACAGCCGGACGTCACCACTCACCTGTCCCACCCGGACCGATACAGGTAGCGGCTTGAGCTCCTTCGTCGAAGGTGACCAACATTCGAGGCTGCATGGCGGTCGTCAGGCAGAACAGCAGGTAGTGTGACTTGCCCAGTATTACTGTCGACAGACAGTGGGTCAGTCACGCGGCTAAAGCACACACAACCAGCACTCTGTACATCGCACTTATATTATCAGCATCCTTCCAAATGCGATCAAAATATGAACCACTACACCATCAATCAATGCTCCATAATTGTCTGCCTGAAAAGACGTTTGTCATCAGTAGCACGGTTTCAAACGCCACACCAAAATTGTCGGACATCACCTTTCGAAGCTTATTCTTGTAATGTGCGGTATCCTGGTAAAATAAAGTAATTATAAAAGTTCCCCGTAAGCAAATGATGTCACCAGAGACACGAACACACCTGCACTTGCATGACTATCGGGTCTGGCGATGGCCGGCGGCGGCGGCTACTGAGACGTGACAGCGGTGCAGCAGTCCGATCGACAGTCACAGAACAGGCCTCCAGGGCCGGGTGTCCGCCTCACCCCCGGCCATCACCGCTGCGGCCTCCCGTCCAGTCCGATCGACAGTCACAGAAAGGCCCCGGGGGGGGGTTCCCCCCCCCCCCCGCCCCCCCCCGCTGCGGTCGGCCACTACAGAGAGCTCCGTCCCAGCAGCGCCGGCGGCCGACCCAGTCTCAGCCCCGTGCTCCCATAGGGGCCCGCTCGGATACGACGGTGACGGCGGCTGGCAGGGCTCAATTATAAATTATTCGTGAAATGGGGTGGAACATACCGCTTCCTGAACACTGAATCGACATCCTTCCCGAAGAAAGTGCCGACATCGTGCTTCTTGAGGCGTGTGTGTGTATGTGAAATCTTCATGCCTCGTTTCTAACAGTATCCCGTTGATAAGTACCTCGCTTATGTCATCATATCGGATCCGGGATCATGATACACGAACATTCCATAGCGCAATTCCAGGCAAAGGGACGCTGGGAGGGGGAATGTTTTTCAAATCCTGGATTTGAGGATTTTTTTTGGGTCGTCCAATTCACAGACTAAAATCTGATTTTTGCTCGTGACATAAGACCCTTTTGTACTTTCCAGTAAGATTTTGGCAAGCTATCACAGATGAGTAAGCTTGTAGCGACTGTCAAACAACACCATTCAATCTACCAACGAGAAAAAGGAGAGGATAATTTTCCTGAGATGACAACGTTCTGGATGCCAAAATCCAGGAGTAGCCTGTGCTTCCAATCGGCAGGAGGCGACTGTCGGACGTGACGTGCTGTGACGTCACACAGGGGGGGGTACCAGCCTGGGGTGGACAACGCGTGGCCAGCCGGCCCCGGCCCCCACCTCTCCTGTGGCCGTACGCACCGATCGGTCGCACGTCACCACACGGCGGCCCGGCGGTGGCCCGGCGGTGGCTCGGCGCGGTCGGCGTGGGTCACAAGATCACGGACGAGGGACGCTGAGTTGCCGACAGAACCGGGACAGGACGGCGTCGGTTCACGACACGATGCGACGGGGCGCATACGGGGGGGGCACTGGTGCTATGTGCCCCTCCCATGGAAAAGTGGCGCCCCTTCTGGAAGGCTGGTGTGCACCCCCCCCCCCTCTCCCCTCCCCCGCTCATCGGGTTTTTGAGCCAAAGGGGTTCCTCTCAGAGGAATAGGTGCCCTCTGGAGAGGAAGCCTATTCCTGTGTTCAGTATGCTTGGGTGCATCGTCTCTCACCCCGCGCTCGAAGTTTCAGCCGCAGGTGCCTCTCCAGACGAGTGCTCCCCCCCCCAATGGGGTCGACCCGACTGGCCTGTCGCCGGCGGCCGGCTGATTCAGTGAAGCTCGCCCACCACCTCAGCCTGCCCGCACGCCACACGCGCGGCCGACGCTGAGCGGCGGCACCGCCTATGTTCGTCGCCCTTCTGCACGTCCGCTGGGGGAACGCGGCATCGCTCTCAAGAGACGGAGATCGGCTCGGTGGTGTGGTCACAGATCAAAAGCGAGCAGAGTTAGCGCCCGGTTGGCTCGGGCCGCATGGAGTCTCACCCGTCGGGCCAAAGTCGGCCAGCGGGACATTTCACGACGCTATTTATGCACCTCCCATGGGGTTCGACACAGGTCGCGCGACATTAAGCACATTCCGACGAAGCGAGGAAGCAAGGCTTCTCCGACAGCAGACGTGCTCCATATATTGAAGCCAGTAGCTCGGGTGTCCCTGGAGTCTATCTGCATAAGGTGCCATTTACTGAAACCGACAAGCTACGTGACTATTGCTGTTTCAATCGAAATAAGAAAATGGCACGCGATGAACTGCTATGAATATTAAATTGGAAATTGGGAACGGAGAGCTGTCAGGGTGCAGCAAAATGGGCAGCGTCGAAAACAATCGGATGATACGAGACACGACGGAAAGGAGCTAGGATAAAAATGGAAAGGAGGTGGCGGACACAAGCTAGGATAAAGGTGGAAAGGCATGTATCGCGTCGGCCCGTACCGGCGCAACAACTATCAAACGTCAGCAGACGAGTAAAAGGGATAACGACAATAACGAACGATTACAGAAGTAAGCCAAACACTCGGGCGACTCATACCTGGGCCATCGCTAACGGTGCTGTCCATAAGAGCCCCGACTATTGGTTGGATGGTTATTTGGGATTCGGGGCGCATCGACTGCTTCGATCATACAGCGCCCAAGCCCCGACTATCGCCTAGTGTCCCGAGCTGGGCTGCAGCCCATCGGCGCCCTGTCTTGCGCGTGGCACGCTAAGCCAGGTTATTAACCAGAGGATCCCTACCTACTGCGTCGTCACGTCGCGGCCAATTTGCGGTGCAGTCAAACGTACACTAACGACATCGAGTCCCAAATTACGACTGTGCCCAAATTAGCAAATTACCACTGTGCGCACACATTAGCAATGAGTATATCGATTATCGGCTTTCTGCGCGCCCATCAGCCGGCTTAGCTCAAGAAGATGCGATCATTGCTGGCAAGCTTGAGGCGGCCATCACGGGACGAAGTTGCTGATTGACTTTGTCTGCGCCGTTGCACGCAAAGCAGGCCTTGACGAAGGTTGTCGACAGTGGCTATATTTGGCGACCGCCAGACAATTTATCGGATGCTCAAGCACGTGTTCCTCGGCATTCCCGACGGATTGGACGGGGAGAGGGGCATTCCGTAGAATAGCATGGGGCGGTTTCTATCATCGGCAGTAGCTCTGGGGAAGTTCCGGTGGGCAGCGGTGGTAGCTGGGTGTCGGGGGGGGCAACTCAGACCAGGTGGTAGCTGGGTGTCAATGGCAACTCAGTCACGGCGATAGCAGGGTGTCAGGGGCATCTCAGTTACGGCTGTAGAGCTGGGTGTCGGTGGCAGCTCAGGGCAGTTCAGACCCGGTAATGGATGTAGCTCTATGTCGGTGGCAGCTCAGTCGCAGCTCGGGGCCTGCACACTATCCCGCGGCTCAGTGCCACCAAGCAGGCCGACGTCGGCGGGCGGCCTGGGTCACGTCACCACCGCCGCCGGCAGCCGTCGTTACCAACTCGGGGTATCGATTGTCACCGACACCGGCTCCACTGTGGCGGGGGCCGGCACTCGGCGGCCAGGACTTGACTCACGTGACTTGACGTCCAGGAAGGCAGTGAGCGTGGCCATCAGACCAGCCACAGCCACCGGCGACATCAGCCACCGGTCGCTGTGGTACGGGTTGAGCGTGAGCGTGCCCTTGCCCATGTGCGTGAGGCCCTGCGCGATGCGCACCATGAACAGGTTGTTGGGGTCGCGCGCGTGGTACTGCGCCAGCTGGCGCAGGTTCGCCGCCAGTCTGCCGGACGGAAGGTGGCGTCGGTCAGTGGCGGCGTTGGCCGGCTACAGCCAGTGTGCAGGTGGCTGTAGTCAGTGTACAGGTGGCAGCAGACATCCATAGGTCCAGTACAGGCGGAGCTAGTCAGTGTACAGGTGGCAGCAGACATCCATAGGTCCAGTACAGGCGGGGTTAGTCAGTGTACAGGTGGCAGCAGACATCCATAGGTCCAGTACAGGCGGAGTTAGTCAGTGTACAGGTGGCAGCAGACATCCATAGATGCAGTACAGGCGGAGTTAGTCAGTGTACAGGTGGCAGCAGACATCCATAGATCCAGTACAGGCGGAGTTAGTCAGTGTACAGGTGGCAGCAGACATCCATATGCTCAGTACAGGCGGAGCTAGTCAGTGTACAGGTGGCAGCAGACATCCATAGGTCCAGTACAGGCGGAGCTAGTCAGTGTACAGGTGGCAGCAGACATCCATATGCTCAGTACAGGCGGAGCTAGTCAGTGTACAGGTGGCAGCAGACATCCATAGGTCCAGTACAGGCGGAGCTAGTCAGTGTACAGGTGGCAGCAGACATCCATAGGTCCAGTACAGGCGGAGCTAGTCAGTGTACAGGTGGCAGCAGACATCCATATGCTCAGTACAGGCGGAGCTAGTCAGTGTACAGGTGGCAGCAGACATCCATAGGTCCAGTACAGGCGGGGTTAGTCAGCGTACAGGTGGCAGCAGACATCCATATGCTCAGTACAGGCGGAGCTAGTCAGTGTACAGGTGGCAGCAGACATCTACCGGCCCAGTACAGGCGGAGGTAGTCAGTGTACAGGTGGCAGCAGACATCCATATGCTCAGTACAGGCGGAGCTAGTCAGTGTACAGGTGGCAGCAGACATCCATATGATCAGCACAGGCGGAGCTAGTCAGTGTACAGGTGGCAGCAGACATCCATAGGCCCAGTACAGGCGGAGCTAGTCAGTGTACAGGTGGCAGCAGACATCCATATGATCAGTACAGGCGGAGCTAGTCAGTGTACAGGTGGCAGCAGACATCCATATGATCAGTACAGGCGGAGCTAGTCAGTGTACAGGTGGCAGCAGACATCCATATGATCAGTACAGGTGGGGTTAGTCAGTGTACAGGTGGCAGCAGACATCCATATGCTCAGTACAGGCGGAGCTAGTCAGTGTACAGGTGGCAGCAGACATCCATAGGCCCAGTACAGGCGGAGCTAGTCAGTGTACAGGTGGCAGCAGACATCCATAGGCTCAGTACAGGTGGCTGTAGTCAGTGTACAGGTGGCCGCAGACATATACCGGCCCAGTATAGGCAGCTACTGGCCCAGTGCAGGCGGAGGTACATTCAGTGTACATGTGGCTGCAGTCAGTGCACAGGTGGCTGCAGACAGCCACTGGTCCAGTACATGTCGGCAAAGGCTGTTCACGTGTCGGTAGTTATTTATCGGCGCCAAAAACTGCTGCGAAAGATACAATGCGATTTGAACCGGTCTTGGATGTCTGAAGCTAACAAGAAATGCTTCTTTAAACCAATAAAACTTATAAACAGGCAAAATTACAGTAGCGCTCAGCTGCAATACCTAGCACCATACAAACAAGCGAAAACACTCCACAGTAAATTTCGACTTCAGCAAAGCTGAACCTGCTGTTGTTGTTCCTGTCTTGGACTGTGTCCATATCGGGGGCGTCAGAGACGCCCCAATCGCCTAAGGAAGGACATCACTGCGTCTGCGTCGGCGAAGACCTCCGCCAGAGACGGGTCGTGGCGGCCAAGGATGTGTCGGAATCTCGCCGTGGCTGGGCATTTGGTCATCGTGTGGTCGGCGTCCTCCGGCTCTCCGTCGTCGCATCCGGTGCGGGCAGGATCGTCCTCCAGACCGATCCGGTGTCGGTACGCCCTCACCAGTGTGGAGTGGCCCGTCCTCAGACGGGCCAGGGCAACTCCCCCGGCTCTGGTGAGGCCGAGCTTGTATCTTAGGCGGATCTTGCCGAGGCCCACGATGTTGAAGTGTCGCGTCCCGCGGCTGCTCTCGGCCCACTCTTGTCCCAGGTGCAACTTGAGCTGGGCTTTCGCGGCATTGATGTTGATGGGTATCTGGTCTTGGTCCAGTGTGGCCGCCCGCCTTGCCACTTCGTCGGCTATTTCATTTCCCTGGATGCCGGCGTGGCCCGGGGCCCACTGGACGTCTAAAAGGGCAACTGCGTGATGTCGTCGAGGCGACTCCGGTGTGGTTGGCGGCCGTTTGGTAGGCCGGGCGGATGAGCGCCCGGCGTAACGCCGGACCACCTGCCCGGGTGCCGCGCCGTCCAGCGAAGGCGCAGTCCTGGTCGAAGGCGGCCGCCCTCGGTCCAGCAGTGAATCTCGTCACCTACATCGTTATCTTCATCTATCAGGAATGAAATTGCCCACTACAGTCAGTTTGGACATCAACTGTACAAGCTCCGTTTAGGGCCTCTTGGTAAACGAAAATACAATATGACCCTTAGACTTACTGAGAAGTAAGTCTAAGGGAGTCAGTTCGCATTAACTATAAACAGTTCGCATTAACAATCACGAAAACAAATCCAATTGAGCGGCCCAAATGCTGAAAAGGTAGCGACAACTTGAGTTTCCCTCCCACGATCCCTCCCCGTCAGCTAATTATTTACATTTTCGGTCGCGTCGGATGCGTAGTCACCAAGCGCCGATTCTGCTTATTTTCCATGCCCCGCCTCCCCCCCTTTCGCCAAAACTACAAATGTCAGTGCCCTGGCTCCACCGTTCTCGATCATGTCTCATACGCTCAGTGGGCGCCACCGACCAAACTAGAAACAAAATGGTGAACACGACCAAATTTCGCTAGTTAGTTATTTGGGATTTAGGGCGCCTCGACCAAAAATTGTGATCATTTAGCGCCCATACGACCGAATTTCACTTGTCGTCAGTTCTCCACCATAATACAATGTTATCTATTAAGCGTCATGACGTGTCATGGTTCACGATTCGCTTGAGCCAACTTTGCACAAGTAATCTTCTCATTTTCAGCATCGTAGGTGGGGCAGGAGTGCGTACACCTCCAAACACCAATTCAGTCAACATGTGAGAACTTCCGAGAACTTCCGAGAACAAAGCAAATACGGTTTCCGAAACGTAAGTGGTGGACAACCAGCGGGTACACAGCCTGGGTACAGGCCGGGCGTACACAGCGTCAGACCGAGTACAGGCGAACCATGGGCTCTTTTACGACGCATTCAACTGCTAGGTCATATAGCGTCGCCAACCTCTCACGCCGATTGGTCGCGGGTGGACTCGGTAAATGCCGTCGGTTGTGAGATTCGAACACACAATCTTTCACAACATTACAGGCTGGATGTACGCAGTGCAAGGTCGGGTACAGGCCAGACGTACGCAGTGAGGTCGGGTACAGGCTGGATGTACGCAGTGAGTGAGGTCGGGTACAGGCTGGGCACCGGATGTACTGCCTGGGCGCAGGCAGGCACGGGCAGTATGTCTGAAAGAAAACTGAAGAAAACTGAAGCCGAAGCCAATGCCAAAATAGTGGTTTTGCCAAGCCGACGCCGTTGACCTCTAACCAAATGAAGGTGAAACCAAAGCCAATCCTGTTAGTAAAGCCGACGCTGAATCCAATATTGCTTGAAGTAGGAAACGATGCTGACATTTAGAGTCGCTCAGAGAAAAAGCCTTGCTGAACTATGCTACACAATTTCGACTTGAGGTGAGACACAAGTTCATTGGGAATTGCGGGGGCGGTTACCAGTCATGGGATCCTCTCATACATGATGAGGCAATTAACTGTAAGTGGGTGTTGGACGACGGAGAGTCGTCTGACCGGGGGTGGGTGAACAGTAGCTATTGTAGAGGATATTCCAAGAGTGGTATTCGACATAACTAGAGGAGAAATGTCTAATGATACTTCGGAGAATGCACCGCACAATTAACCTTTTTTCCAGATACCATCTAGTGAAAAGATACGAAGCCAGGCTTATGCCTTCGAACCTGAAGCCACAAAATGCTAACAAACCGAAGTTAGTGGCTCAAAAGGCCACGAAGCCGAAGTCAAAGCCAAAGTTAGCAGTTCAAAATACCACAATGCCAAAGCCAGCCATTCAAAAATCGCAAAGCATAATCAGAAGCCAAAGCCAGCAGCTTAAAATGACACAAAGCCAAAGCCGAAAAATCACGGCGAAGCCAAAACCGCCTCCGCCACCATGTCTGCCCACGACCCACCCCTCACCCGACTATCCGACGAGGGGGAGGCGGCACTTCACCTGGCGTTGTTGGTGCCGGCGCCGACCAGGCCCATGGCGAAAATGGCGTTGTGCGCCACCTCCTGGTCAGTGTCGTGAGAGAACTTGCTCAGCGTGTCCAGGATATTCAGCTTCGGGTTGGAGACTGAGATCAGGCCCAGTGCCAGTGGCACCGCTCGGCGGATGCACGGCTCGCAGTAGCGCAGCTGGCGACAAAACACAGCCCATCAGTCACGGCTGGTGACGACAAAAGCCCGTCAGTCACAGCTGGTGACAGCACAGCCCATCAGTCACGGCTGGTGACGACGCACAGCCCGTCAGTCACAGCTGGTGACGACGCACAGCCAGCACGGCTGGTGACGACACACAGCCCGTCAGTCACAGCTGGTGACAGCACAGCCCGTACGGCTGGTGACGACACACAGCCCATCAGTCACGGCTGGTGACGACACACAGCCCGTCAGTCACAGCTGGTGACAGCACAGCCCGTCAGTCACGGCTGGTGACGACACACAGCCCGTCAGTCACAGCTGGTGACAGCACAGCCCATCAGTCACGGCTGGTGACGACACACAGCCCGTCAGTCACAGCTGGTGACAGCACAGCCCGTCAGTCACGGCTGGTGACGACACACAGCCCGTCAGTCACAGCTGGTGACAGCACAGCCCATCAGTCACGGCTGGTGACGACACACAGCCCGTCAGTCACGGCTGGTGACGACACACAGCCCGTCAGTCACAGCTGGTGACAGCACAGCCCGTCAGTCACGGCTGGTGACGAAACACAGCCCATCAGTCACGGCTGGTGACGACGCAAGCCTCAGTCACGGCTGGTGACGACACAAGCCCATCAGTCACGGCTGGTGACGACACACAGCCCATCAGTCACGGCTGGTGACGACAACAGCCCATCAGTCACGGCTGGTGACGACGCACAGCCCGTCAGTCACGGCTGGTGACAGCACAGCCCGCAGTCACGGCTGGTGAGACACACACCCGTCAGTCACGGCTGGTGAGACAAAGCCCATCAGTCAGGCTGGTGACGACACACAGCCCATCAGTCAGGCTGTGACGAGCACAGCCCGTCAGTCACAGCGGTGACAGCACAGCCCATCAGTCACGGCTGGTGACAGAATCCAGCACATCAGTCGAGGCTGGTGACAACACACAACAGATCAGTCGCGGCTGGTGAAAGCAAAGCAGATCAGTCATGGCTGGTAACAACACACAGATGATCAACCACGGCTGGTGACAACACACAAATGACCAACCACAGCTGGTGACAGCACAAGGAAGATCAACCACAGCTGGTGACAGCACAAGGAAGATCAGCCACAGCTGGTGACAGCGCACAATTGACCAGTCCTGGCTGCGGCAACGATCTATTGGTCGACCAAGTCAGGCAAGGGGGCATCAGTCGACGACGACGGGACGACACTGCGGGTCGGTCACTGCCGACAGGGAGACCTCATCCAGTAATGACTGACTTGACAGGGCCAATGGAATAAACAACGGTCAGTAAGTCGGTATCGTTGCACACTGGTACGACCGCGGCGACTTAAACCGTTAAAAAGCCAAAGCGCCAGCCATATGGGGATGGTGGAATCCTGCCCAGCACGGCCACTGTTGAACCTTCGGCTCAGTTTTAGCGACACCGGCGGCGCGGTTCGAGTTATGTACCGTTACTGGGTGGGTAGGGCTTATCGAGCGTACAGCGGGCGAGCCTCACTTATCCCGTATATATATAAGTAACGAAACTGTCCCAAGACGATGCGATTAGGAAAACTTAGGAAAATATTGTTCAGCGTTTCGGATGTTTTGATATGTCTGAAGCAAGTTTACAATGACAATATTTTCGTAAGTTTTCCAACTCGCATCGTAATCGGAAGCCTCACTGCTCGTGTAAAGATAATCTTCCTCGACGGAGAGTTGACACCGGGCCTAGCAAGTTAAAGTCCACTGGATGCTGCCCCCCCCGCCTCCCCCGGGTAGCTTCACCTATGTATTTGTGTGGAGATCCCGTTAAATTAGAGAACAGGTGAGCAGATGAGACCACAGCAAAGCTTCTGGATACAAAATGAAGAGCCGACCGGCGACATTATGAGGTAGGGTTCTATTGCGATTCAGTTTCCACTGGTTGGACGGCATCTCTGTCAACGTGCGCGGCGTACAGTGCGAAGCGACGTCACATAATTCACAACAAAAAGACACGCGTGACGTTCGCTAATAACAATATCACTGAGCTGCAAGGTGACATACAGCTACACACTGCCAACGAAAATTATCACATTTGACAAGTGAAAAGATTGCGGACAGACAGCAGAAAACATGCAACTCCCTACACAGTAGAAGCATTGATCGGAACACCAGTAGAGCGATGTCAATTAGAGATAAACATTGAGCGCGAGTTATACTTCATTAGACACGACCAGGATGTGTCACCGCGCATGCTTACACTCGCCTTCCACCACCATCGACCATCACGCTTCAACATTATTCCCCGAGACAATTCCCCGGCCCCATGTACAGGGACCGTTCACGGATGGGTCACGAGTCACAGACTCCCGCTACCCAGCGACACCGCCTCCCGCTATCGAGCGACTCCGCTCCAGCGGGCCACGGGTCACAGACTCCCGCTACCCAGCGACACCGCCTCCCGCTATCGAGCGACTCCGCTCCAGCGGGCCACGGGTCACAGACTCCCGCTACCCAGCGACACCGCCTCCCGCTATCGAGCGACTCCGCTCCAGCGGGCCACGGGTCACACACTCCCGCTACCCAGCGACACCGCCTCCCGCTATCGAGCGACTCCGCTCCAGTGGGCCACGGGTCACACACTCCCGCTACCCAGCGACACCGCCTCCCGCTATCGAGCGACTCCGCTCCAGCGGGCCACGGGTCACACACTCCCGCTACCCAGCGACACCGCCTCCCGCTATCGAGCGACACCGCTCCAGCGGGCCACGGGTCACACACTCCCGCTACCCAGCGACACCGCCTCCCGCCATCGAGCGACTCCGCTCCAGCGGGCCACGGGTCACACACTCCCGCTACCCAGCGACACCGCCTCCCGCCATCGAACGACACCGCTCCAGTGGACCACGGGTCACACACTCCCGCTACCCAGCGACACCGCCTCCCGCTATCGAGCGACTCCGCCTCCCGCTATCGAGCGACTCCGCTCCAGCGGGCCACGGGTCACACACTCCCGCTACCCAGCGACACCGCCTCCCGCTATCGAGCGACTCCGCTCCAGCGGGCCACGGGTCACACACTCCCGCTACCCGGCGACACCGCCTCCCGCCATCGAGCGACTCCGCTCCAGCGGGCCACGGGTCACACACTCCCGCTACCCAGCGACACCGCCTCCCGCCATCGAGCGACTCCGCTCCAGCGGGCCACGGGTCACGCTCCCGCTACCCAGCGACACCGCCTCCCGCTATCGAGCGACTCCGCTCCAGCGGGCCACGGGTCACACACTCCCGCTACCCAGCGACACCGCCTCCCGCTATCGAGCGACTCCGCTCCAGTGGGCCACGGGTCACACACTCCCGCTACCCAGCGACACCGCCTCCCGCTATCGAGCGACACCGCTCCAGTGGACCACGGGTCACACACTCCCGCTACCCAGCGACACCACCTCCCGCTATCGAGCGACTCCGCTCCAGCGGGCCACGGGTCACACACTCCCGCTACCCAGCGACACCGCCTCCCGCTATCGAGCGACACCGCTCCAGTGGACTACGGTGACCACAATGCACAAACTATCAGCGCAACGTGAAATCAGAGCACGGTGGTGGTGGTTATTGGCTTTAAGACGCATCGACCGTTTGGGTCACACAGCGCCGCCAATCTCCCACGCAGATTGGTGGCGGGGGCGAGCAGTAGCGACAGGTGGGACTGGACACATTTCAGATTGGTGGCGGGGGCGAGCAGTAGCGACAGGTGGGACTGGACACATTTCAGATTGGTGGCGGGGGCGAGCAGTAGCGACAGGTGGGACTGGACACATTTCAGATTGGTGGCGGGGGCGAGCAGTAGCGACAGGTGGGACCGGACACATTTCATATTGGTGGCGGGGGCGAGCAGTAGCGACAGGTGGGACCGGACACATTTCAGATTGGTGGCGGGGGCGAGCAGTAGCGACAGGTGGGACCGGACACATTTCAGATTGGTGGCGGGGGCGAGCAGTAGCGACAGGTGGGACCGGACACATTTCAGATTGGTGGCGGGGGCGAGCAGTAGCGACAGGTGGGACCGGACACATTTCAGATTGGTGGCGGGGGCGAGCAGTAGCGACAGGTGGGACCGGACACATTTCAGATTGGTGGCGGGGGCGAGCAGTAGCGACAGGTGGGACCGGACACATTTCAGATTGGTGGCGGGGGCGAGCAGTAGCGACAGGTGGGACCGGACACATTTCAGATTGGTGGCGGGGGCGAGCAGTAGCGACAGGTGGGACCGGACACATTTCAGATTGGTGGCGGGGGCGAGCAGTAGCGACAGGTGGGACCAGACACATTTCGGTTGGCAAACGGACACCTTACCCCTAGACTACTCACCTCCATACCGGAGCACGGACGCAACACGACCAGAACTACAATGGAACGACGAACAGCGGAGTTTATGGCTGCCTCGATGCACCGGCCACGCAGCAACGATGCACAGCTGTGTACAGACAAGTTCGTAGAGCAACAACGCCAGCTGACGACCTACCAGGTGGCCGAACATGCGCAGCATCATGTCGGAGCCGATGTCCTCTCCCATGGCGATCAGTGCCAGCCCGAGCACGGCCACGCTCTGCTGCTGCGAGTGGTCCACCTGCTTGGGCTCCTCCTTCTTCGCCGACTTGTCCTCCTTGCTGCCGGCCGCCTTCTTGTCGTCCTTCTTGTCGTCTTTCTTATCGTCCGCCTGGGGAAGACCGAACGGGAGCGTGGCTCAATCGTGACACATTCGTGGGTCGGCGAGTAATTCAATAAATAGAGCAAGTTATTTTATTCCAATGGTCCATAGCGACACAATCTATCAGTAGTCGAGTCGTAGCACGTATGAATTTGTCGTTCCTGTGCCGCGAATGGTCAACTCTGGTCCAAGCGCCCTAAAGCCCAAATAACTAACTAATCGTTCCTATGCTCTAACCTTCGCATTGGTCCTAACCTCGCACTGATGCACACCGGGACAACCTTGCCACTCCTGTGTCGCACTGCCATTTAACTCCATAATCTCCATATCACACCGGCAAAACCGCCACCGCAGCAATCGCGCCGATCGGAGCCTACCTTCTCGGGCTCGTAGTGGTCGGAGCAGATGTGCAGCAGCTTCTGTATCTTGAGCACGTTGCCGGTGCCGGCGTAGGCGCACACCTCCACCATGGTGGTGGAGACGGAGCGGAACGGCTCGTCGCACACCTCCAGCGCGCAGGTGATCACGTCGGCCGCGTCCTGCTTGCCTGCGAGACGGCGGCGCACGGGTCACGGCCGGCACGGGTCACGGCCGCCACGGGTCACGGCCGGCACGGGTCACGGCCGCCACGGGTCACGGCCGCCACGGGTCACGGCCGGCACGGGTCACGGCCGCCACGCGTCGCGATCGTGCCGAAGCCGCCAGCACAGCTCAACATCACGTCAGCGGTGTCATTCAACACGGCGCCGCCCATTTGGCCCAGCTTTTGTTCACGATGCGGAAGGAATGGCTAGGAAGCCAGTTGCATCCAACCGTCTGCCCGGAAATCGCAATTTATTGACGCCAACTTCGGGCACCATTTAACAACATTAATTCAGAGCACATCAAAGCATTGAAAACCCACCGATCACGTCATTCTGTCCGCCGCACAAACGCCGCACCTTCGCAGGCTCATCGCTATTCGTGGTCACAACCACGTGTATTACAGATTGGCCAACGCATTCTAGATCGCCAACACGATAGCAATGCACCCCAGACAAGCAAACGTTTCGCATCATTAAAATGGTCACACTCAGCCTGGCACACTACATACTATTCAGCTTAAGTCGATCTGAAATTAACCAATTTGTCAGTTGAAGACAGCGCGTTAGATTCTGCGATGCATAACAAACGAACCAATGCCAAAGTGCATTCTACTTCATTATACTATTTCACAAGAAAGGCGATCCGTCTCCAAAGGCACCGACACGGCCGACGGGCGTGTCGTCGCAGTGCCCGCTGAGAACTGACTAACGATCTGCCACTGACCCAGGTAGATGAGACCGAGCGCCAGCGGCAGGAACTTGACGTAGACGTCCTTAGTATCGCCGGCGGCGGCGCGGTCCATGATCACCTGCAGGATGGCCGGCGCCACGTCCGGGTTGCCCGAGCCGACGGCGATGATGCCGCAGGCCAGTGCCGTCACCGCCACCACCTGGCGACGACCGGGCCACCGTCACAGGTCACACATCCGGCACCACCACCACCATCTAACAGCAACCGGGTCACCGACACAGGTCACACACCCGTCACCGCCACCACCTGACAGCGACCGGGTCACCGTCACAGGTCACACATCCATCACCGCCACCATCTAACAGCGACCGGGTCACCGTCACAGGTCACACATCCGTCACAATATCGGCAAACATCCGTCACAGTACCGGCACATATCCGCCACAGTACCAGCACACATCCGCCACAGTACCAGCACACATCCACCACAGTACCGGCACACATCCGTCACAGTACCGGCACACATCCGTCACAGTACCGGCACACATCCGTCACAGTATCGGCACACATCCGTCACAGAACCAGAACACATCCGCCACAGTACCGGTACACATCCGTCACAGAACCAGAACACATCCGCCACATTACCGGCACACATCCGTCACAGTACCGGCACATATCCGTCACAGTACCGGCACACATCCGTCACAGTACCGGCACACATCCGTCACAGAACCAGAACATATCCGCCACAGTACCGGCACACATCCGTCACAGTACCGGCACACATCCGTCACAGAACCAGAACACATCCGCCACAGTACCGGCACACATCCGTCACAGTACCGGTACACATTCGTCACAGTACCGGCACATATCCATCACAGTACCGGCACACATTCGTCACAGCACCAGCACACATCCGTCATAGTACCGGCACACACACAAACAGTCACTTGTAGACGCAGTCTACAATTGACGTAATACACTGCCAATTTTGAGATATTTTATTGCAAAGGATGTCATCGTGATTCACGACAGCGACACTTCATGACGTAAAAAAGGAATACAACCCAGGTTAGCGGTTTCCTTTGCGTGTTATGCTCCATTTAAGGTTACAGAAAACCGTAATTAATAGTAGCAGTGCTGTCACAGAGCACGTATACATTAGACATAAGTCAGAGAAAGAGCCGTCAGAGCAGCATCAGAGCTGGCCCAAATCGGTCACACGTGCCTAAAGGCCGTGATATTCCGATAATACTACGGTACACCTACGTTCGAGAACATACAACGTGTCTCGCCGTTGCTGCACACCCTGGGATAAAATCGGCTCGCCGGGTTTCTATTTCAGTGTCTGTCCTGCCACCTTTAGCGTATCAGTGGCAATGAAATCAATGACGCATCCCAGCTTCTGGGAGGCTCAGTCTCAGTAAACAACAGAGAACACTCACGATCCGCTGGGTGAAAATATCACCCGTAATTCCACCACCGTTGCATTCGAATGTACACGGCGTCAGGGAACACACTGATGTGGAGGCACCAGAAACCCACCAACGCATGTTAAGCACTGCTGTATTGGCTCACGTGGCCAAGACGGACGACCCAACTCGACATCAGCATTCGTCTTCCTATCGCGTGGGAAAACTATCGCGCCAGATGTACCACGGCCGCACCAATGACATTACACTTTCCCCGTTATTGGGCTATTGGCAACGGCAATGGACTTCCCAGCGATGTGTGGCATCCCTAAAGACATTGCGCTAAATGTCGCGTCGCTTCTCGGTAATCCATACTGACGGCCCAAATCGAATCTCCAGCCGTACGGGAAACATCAAAGGGCACGCAAACGCGGTCACTAGGCTAGAATGGCGCGCTGACCCTGGCCAGCCCCCGGGTGGTGGTGGTGATGCGGGGGGGGGGGGAGAGGGCCACCGCTTCATTAACACAGTACGCATAATTGTACTGAAAGAGCCCAAGATAAACTGTCATTAATAAACCGACCGTAATCGTGAATATACAGATGGCAGAGCCTCCAGAGGGCGACAGACATGGGTACAGCATCCAGACCGCGACAGACAGGGATACAGCACCCTCGTGTCCACCATGGGCGCCACATCGTACTGGCGCGTGCAACTGCCACCCACTGACCTCCTTGTTGGATTTGGGGTCCTGCATGGCGGGCAGCAGATTGGACAGCACGTCCTCTCGGTTTGTGCCGCCGTAGGCGATTCCCAGACCTGGAGGGCAAGCATACGCCACAATATCAGTCTGTGTCAGATCAGGTGGCGCTAAACCATGACAAGATGGCATAGCATGGCATGGCAAGACTAGTTGACACTGAAATTGAACAGGTGACGTCCGAAGTGAGATCGGGCCATGTCAGGTCAGGCCATGCTAGGCGAGATCGAATCAGACAGAATAAGCTGCCGGGTCCGGTCGGATGGGGCCATGTTTGGTCAGGTATTTCAGGTCAGGTCAGGTCAGGTCAGGTGGTCAAGTTATGCTAGGACAGACCAGATCAAGTCTGGTTATGTCAGGTTGTCGAGTCACGCTCTCCGTCTGTCTGTCTGTGTCTGTCTGCCTGTGTATGTCTGTCTGTCTGCCTGTATGTATCTGTCTGTCTGTGTCTGTCTGCCTGTGTATGTCTGTCTGTGTCTGTCTGCCTGTGTATGTCTGTCTGTCTGCCTGTATGTATCTGTCTGTCTGTGTCTGTCTGCCTGTGTATGTCTGCATATGTCCGTCTGTCTGTCTGTCTGTATGTCTGTCTGTCTGTCTGTGTCTGTCTGTCTATGTATGTCTGTGTCTGTATGTGTCTGTCTGTCTGTCTGTGTATGTCTGTCTGTGTCTGTCTGTCTGTGTCTGTATGTATGTGTGTGTTTGTATGTCTGTGTCGGTATGTCTGTGTCTATATGTCTGTGTATGTATGTCTGTGTCTGTCTGTGTATGTATGTATGTGTATGTATATATGTCTGTGTCTGTATTTCTAAGTCTGTCTGCCTGTGTATGTCTGTCTGTGTATGTCTGTATGTCTGTCTGGGTCTGTCTGTGTCTGTCTGTCTGTATATGTATGTATGTATGTGTATGTCTTTGTCTGTCTGTGTCGTCTGTCTGTGTCTGTATGTCCATCTGTGTATGTCTGTCTGTGTATGCATGCATGTCTGTCTGTCTGTATGTATACCTGTGTCTGTATGTATACCTGTGTCTGTATGTATGTCTGTGTCTGTATGTCTGTCTGTCTGCGTCTATCTGTATGTGTATGTCTGTCTGTTTGTGTATGTCTGTATGTTTGTCTGTGTCTGTCTGTCTGTATGTGTCTGTCTGCCTGTGTCTGTATGCCTGTATCTCTCTGTCTGTCTATCTGTGTCTGTCTGTCTGTCTGTGTCTGTCTATCTGTATGTGTCTGTCTGTCTGTATGTGTCTGTCTGTGTCTGTCTGTATGTGTCTGTCTGTCTGCCTGTGTCTGTCTGTCTGTGTCTGTCTGTCTGCGTGTCTGTCTGTCTGCATGCCTGCCTGTCTGTTGGTCTGTCTGTCTCTCTGTCAGTTGGTCTGTCTGTCCGTTGGTCTGCATGTATGTCTGTCTGTCTGTTTGTTTGATTGTGTCTGTCTGTTAGTCTGACTGGCCCTTTGCCGGTGTCGGCTGGACCAGCACCGACGAAGTTTCGCCACAAAGCTTTTCCTAAAACAAACAAAACGTATGCTTCGAAAGAAATGCTGAGATGAAAGCTGCTAAAATAAACATAACAATTTTGATTGATTGAATTAGAATCTCAAACGTTCCAGCAAAACAATTATGGTTCAAAAGCGTGTCGGTCGGGCTGGATTGTTCAGATCAACTTTTGTTTTATGTACAGCAGAGCAGACTCGTTCGAGCTTTGCCTTCACTCGTAATAGTCATTCATGTTGGACTGGGTGCGGCTCTCCAGTCACGCACTGAACCATCATCCAAATTGCCGATGTACCAATATTCATTGATTATTCTTACAAGCTTGCCAAACAATGTTTGGAAATGCAGGATAGTAGCAGGCTCCAAATGCACAAACAAGGAACTAGTAACATGATTATGCCATCAAAATGCAACAAAAATGCACGCACCATCCATAAAAAACATGCTTGCTTATTGTATTCCACTTCCTTCCCCATTATTTCGATTCCGCTTTGCTGGAATGATTTATGTCAAGCAAAACAATTGAAATGTGTGCACCTCAGATGGACTGTGGTCAGGAACAAGGCGTGCATGTTATAAAAGAGCACTTCACTTGAAAGCGGAGCAGGTTTCATTATTCGGATTCTTTTACGATGTCTGGCACGTGCAGATTTATTAGATGTTATTACTGCCTGATAATCGCTTTTCATGTTACTACGTTGAAAGCTATAGCGGAAGATGGACGCACGTGCGAAATACATCCAGTAACATAAAAGTTCGTGGCACGGAGTAAAAAGACAAGTGCACACATGCATTCAGCTTCTGCTATCGCCTTCAATATATTAACACCGGAAGAAGCGAATGTCAGGCAGTAATAATATCTAGTCAATCTGCGCGTCCCAGAAATCGTAAGAATTCCGGCTCACGGAAAATGCTTCGCTTTCAAGTGAAATTTTTTTTCGCCATACATTTTTCACCTGAATGTTTTTTGGTTTTCTTCTTGAACTTCTCGTTTTATTTCATGTGATACGTACGTACCTTTCAGTCTACCTAATGAACTTCTGTGGGACTGAAAATTGTCTGATGACGTGTCCTTCAAGCCCAACATAAAAGCACTGAACGCGCCACTAAACAACAGCTATGAATAGACTAGGAATGTCGACCTTATGGTAGGCCAAGATCCGCACAAGTTCCAAAGATTGAGAGTCTGCAGTACTAGGATATACTTTGCTCACTGGGCAACTTTACTTGAAAACCCTAACACATGATTTCAACTGAGGACGTCCGGTGAGCCAAATATATTCGTTGTGTAAATCACCTTGTATGTAATTTCGAATACGTTTTAACGTAGGGTTAAAGTTAACATTTAAAAAAAATCCACATATTGTAGATTTTGACACCTAGCGTTACACACATCCCACATCGCAATGAAGCCTTTATTAGAAGGGGCTAGTTAGTTATTTGGGCTTGAGGGCGCGCCGACTACGAGGTCATTTAGCGCCCTTATTAGAAGGGGATGCAGCGTGTAATTGGGCTCTTCCAATGTAGCATTGCGCCGAGTATGAAGCAGATACTGGTGCGGCTGCTATATATATATATATATATATATATATATATATATATATATATATATATATATATATATATATATATATATATATATATATATATATATATATATACATATACATATATATATATATATATATACATATACATATACATATACATATACATATACATATACATATATATATACATATATATATATATATATATATATATATATATATATATATATATATATATATATATATATAATATATTTATATATATGTATATATATATATATATATATATATATATATATATATATATATATACATATATATATATGTGTGTGTGTGTGTGTTGGCGGGCTTGTTTAAAACCGTACCTAGCATAGAGTCGGCGCGGTTTGTTCAGTACCGTGTCTAGTATAGAGCCGGCGGCGGTGGTGGTGGTGGATTTGTGCTTTAGGGCGCGTCGACTGCACTGGTCATTTTGCGCCCATATCAGGGCCTGTTCAGCACCGTACCTAGTATAGAGCCGGCGGGCCGTGTTCAGCACCGTACCTAGTACAGCGCCGGTGGGCCGTGTTCAGCACCGTACCTAGTATAGAGTCGGCGGGCCGTGTTCAGCACCGTACCTAGTATGGAACCGGCGGGCCGTGTTCAGCACCGTACCTAGTATAGAGCCGGCGGGCCGTGTTCAGCACCGTACCTAGTATAGAGCCGGCGGGCCGTGTTCAGCACCGTACCTAGTATAGAGCCGGCGGGCCGTGTTCAGCACCGTACCTAGTATAGAGCCGGCGGGCCGTGTTCAGCACCGTACCTAGTATAGAGCCAGCGGGCCGTGTTCAGCACCGTACCTAGTATAGAGCCGGCGGGCCGTGTTCAGCACCGTACCTAGTATAGAGCCGGCGGGGCCTGTTCAGCACCGTACCTAGTATAGAGCCAGCGGGCCGTGTTCAGCACCGTACCTAGTATAGAGCCGGCGGGCCGTGTTCAGCACCGTACCTAGTATAGAGCCAGCGGGCCGTGTTCAGCACCGTACCTAGTATAGAGCCAGCGGGCCGTGTTCAGCACCGTACCTAGTATAGAGCCCGCGGGCCGTGTTCAGCACCGTACCTAGTATAGAGCCGGCGGGGCCTGTTCAGCACCGTACCTAGTATAGAGCCAGCGGGCCGTGTTCATCACCGTACCTAGTATAGAGCCGGCAGGCCGTGTTCATCACCGTACCTAGTATGGAACCGGTGCGGATGAGGTTGTTCTGATGCAGCAGGTAGTCGGAGAGCAGCGCCAGCGCCGGGTCGCACTCGTTCCTGACGCCCGAGTTGACGACGCCGCAGGCCAGCAGCGCACCCGCCTTGATGAAGTCCTCGTTCGAGTAGAGGTACTTGTCGATCTGCGTCAGGCCGCCGTCCACGTCCCACAGCAGCACCAGACCGAACGACGCCATTGCGCTCATCATGCCTGTCGGTCACCGCATGGTCACACACACCGTCGACGGGTCACAGGACGGCCGGTACACGGGTCACAGGGCGGCCGGTACACGGGTCACAGGGCGGCCGACACACGGGTCTCAGGGCGGCCGACACACGGGTCACGGGGCGACCGGTGCACGGGTCACAGGACGGCCGGTACACGGGTTACAGGGCGGCCGACACACGGGTCACAGGGCGACCGGTACACGGGTCACAGGGCGGCCGGTACACGGGTTACAAGGCGGCCGGTACACGGGTCACAGGACGGCCGGTACACGGGTCACAGGGGCCGGTACACGGGTCACAAGGCGGCCGACACACGGGTCACAGGGCGGCCGGTACACGGGTCACAGGGCGGCCGACACACGGGGCACAGGGCGGCCGACACACGGGCCACAGGGCGGCCGGTACACGGGTCACAGGGCGACCGACACACGGGGCACAGGGCGGCTCGAGCACACGGGTCACACGGGTCACAACCGGTACACGGGTCACAGGGCGGTCGACACACGGGGCACAGGGCGACCGGTACACAGGTCAAAGGCGACACAGGGCCAGGGCCGGACACACGGGCCACAGGGTGGCCGGTACACGGGTCACAGGGCAGCCGACACACGGGTCACAGGGCAGCCGGCACACGGGTCACAGGGCGCCGGTCACGGGTCACGGGTCACACAGGACGGGCCCGGTACACGGGTTACAGGGCGGCCGACACACGGGCCACAGGGCGGCCGGTACACGGGTCACAGGGCGGCCGACACACGGGCCACAGGGCGGCCGACACACGGGCCACAGGGCGGCCGGTACACGGGCCACAGGGCGGCCGGTACACGGGCCACAGGGCGGCCGACACACGGGCCACAGGGCGGCCGGTACACGGGTCACAGGACGGCCGGTACACGGGTTACAGGGCGGCCGGTACACCGGGTCACAGGGCGGCCGGTACACGGGCCACAGGACGGCCGGTACACGGGTTACAGGGCGGCCGACACACGGGCCACAGGGCGGCCGGTACACGGGTCACAGGACGGCCGGTACACGGGTTACAGGGCGGCCGACACACGGGCCACAGGGCGGCCGGTACACGGGTCACAGGACACGGGCCACATCACAGCCGGCACACGGGTTACAGGGCGGCCGATCGAGGGATCACAGGGCTACCGGTACACGGGTCACAGGGCGGCCGGTACACGGGTCACAGGGCAGCCGACACACGGGCCACAGGGCAGCCGACACACGGGCCACAGGGCAGCCGACACACGGGCCACAGGGCGGCCGGTACACGGGCCACAGGGCGGCCGGTACACGGGCCACAGGGCGGCCGACACACGGGCCACAGGGCGGCCGGTACACGGGTCACAGGGCAGCCGACACACGGGTCACAGGGCGACCGGTACACGGGTCACAGGGCGGCCGGTACACGGGCCACAGGGCGGCCGGTACACGGGTCACAGGGCGGCCGGTACACGGGCCACAGGGCGGCCGGTACACGGGCCACAGGGCGGCCGGTACACGGGTCACAGGCGACACGGGCCACAGGGCAGCCGACACACGGGCCACAGGGCGGCCGGTACACGGGCCACAGCGCAGCCGACACACGGGTCACAGGGCGGCCGATCGAGGGATCACAGGGCTACCGGTACACGGGCCACAGGGCGGCCGGTACACGGGTCACAGGGCGGCCGGTACACGGGTCACAGGGCGGCCGGTACACGGGCCACAGGGCGGCCGGTACACGGGTCACAGGGCGGCCGGTACACGGGTCACAGCGCAGCCGACACACGGGCCACAGGGCGGCCGGTACACGGGTCACAGCGCAGCCGACACACGGGCCACAGGGCGGCCGGTACACGGGCCACAGGGCGGCCGGTACACGGGTCACAGGGCTACCGGTACACGGGCCACAGGGCGGCCGGTACACGGGTCACAGGGCGGCCGGTACACGGGTCACAGGGCGGCCGGTACACGGGCCACAGGGCGGCCGGTACACGGGTCACAGGGCGGCCGGTACACGGGTCACAGCGCAGCCGACACACGGGCCACAGGGCGGCCGGTACACGGGTCACAGCGCAGCCGACACACGGGCCACATCACAGCCGGCACACGGGTCACAGGGCGGCCGATCGAGGGATCACAGGGCTACCGGTACACGGGCCACAGGGCAGCCGGTACACGGGTCACAGGGCAGCCGACACACGGGCCACAGGGCGGCCGGTACACGGGTCACAACGCAGCCGACACACGGGCCACATCCCAGCCGATCGGGTGGTGACATGGCGGCCGGCAGCAGCTTTTTTTTATCGTGGAAGTGGGTGGAACATACCACTTACCGAATACTGAATCAAAATCCTTTCCGACCAAATTTTAACATCCTGCTGATACATGCGTGTTTAGGCGGTCTGCATCTCATGCTTAAAAGAGTGATGTGTTTGTAACTTCATAACTATCATGCACAACCTCACTAGTATGCATAGTACCCACATCTCATACAGTTCCAAATGGTGATTGCCTATGGTGCAGTCTGCTATGCATTTCCCCCGTTCTACAGTTACTCCCTTTTCGCTGACCCAGCCTGTCCTTAACACTTGGATGGCATGTCCTCCGTCACAACAGCAGTCTGGCCCTTGTACTCAACCACCACGGTCCCTGCACTCAGATATGGGGCCACCCTGAATTCTTGGACCACTCCAATAATGACATTGAACCAACTTAGCTCCTGACACCAGACACTGCACCGTTTTGAGCCCTGACATTAGACTGGCCGGAGTGTAGCGGTCAATACCAGCTTGCCCTCACAACACCAACAATGATGGTAAAACAATGATACAAATGTGACTAAAATTCCCCCAGGTCAACCTGTCACCCTCTCACTTAGCCTGCCTGATGACCTGTCGGCTGCTGCAGCCACCCGGGACCGGAGGACAGCCAGTCCCAGCAGACGGCGCTCACCGTGCTCCTTGTTCTTGTAGAGCCACTTGTTGCCGTCGTCCGTCATCAGCTTATCGTGGCCGAAGCCGGCGTTGACGAGGCCGTTGACGAAGCTGGCGGCCAGGTTCTGGCGAGCAGAGTCCACGTTGGTGCCGAACGACGGCCGCGCGTTATCCAGGTGCGACTTGTAGATGTCCTCGGGCGTCTTCGGCTCCATGATGTCCAGCTGGTGACGTCGGACAGCGCCACGTTAGTCGTCGGCAGCGGTGGCATGCGGTCACATAGGAACCGACCACACACGTCTGTCACTGTGCGGCCGGCTATCGGCGCACCGTGACAGATATAGCTCACTGTCAATCGGCGTCTGCGCGTATGTCTGTGGGTCTGTGTATGTATGTATGCATGCATCTGCGTGTCTGCATTTGTCTGTATGCTTGTGTCTGAATGTCGGCCTGCTTGTGTGTCTGAATGTGTGCATCTGCATGTCTGTGTCTGCCTAAGTCTGGCTATATGTATGTACGTATGCCTGCATTTGTCTGCCTGTTCGCGTTTGCATGTCTGCAGATCCGTACCAGGCAGAGAACATCCCAAATTTCCAAACACACACAGACACACACATCAGTAGGTGATAACAGCAGTGCCAAATGAGCCCGCAATAGAGGACGGGAGCGTGCCCCGCACTGATGGGGCCAATTCGTACATGGCTGCAGGCACGTACAAGCCCATACATGGCTGCAGGTACGTGCCAGCTCGTACATGGCTGCAGGTAAGTGCCAGCTTGTACAGGGCTGCAGGTACGTGCTAGTTCGTGCATGAGTGCCGACAAACATGGTCTCGTACGTGACCAGGGATACGAGATGTCGGCTCACTGCCTCTCAGTAGCACCGCTGGAGAGTACCTCGCGCGCCAGTGACAAGAAGTTTGTGTTGAGGTCTGTGTTGTTGATAATCTCCACCAGGTCGCCATGGTCGTCTTCGTTCAGCTCCACGAACACACCCTGTCTGGCCAGCATGTAGGCCAGTTGTTTCTGCAGCGACCTGGCGGCACCGGCGGCGGTCGGTTACACCAGTCCAGCACCGGCAGCGGTCCGTTACACCAGTCCAGCACCGGCAGCGGTCCGTTACACCAGTCCAGCACCGGCAGCGGTCCGTTACACCAGTCCAGCATCGGCAGCGGTTCGTTACACCAGTCCAGCATCGGCAGCGGTCCGTTACACCAGTCCAGCACCGGCAGCGGTCCGTTACACCAGTCCAGCATCGGCAGCGGTCCGTTACACCAGTCCAGCATCGGCAGCGGTCCGTTACACCAGTCCAGCACCGGCAGCGGTTCGTTACACCAGTCCAGCACCGGCAGCGGTCCGTTACACCAGTCCAGCATCGGCAGCGGTCTGTTACACCAGTCCAGCATCGGCAGCGGTCCGTTACACCAGTCCAGCACCGGCAGCGGTCCGTTACACCAGTCCAGCACCGGCAGCGGTCCGTTACACCAGTCCAGCACCGGCAGCGGTCTGTTACACCAGTCCAGCACCGGCCGCGGTTCGCTACACCAGTCCAGCACCGGCAGCGGTCCGTTACACCTGTCCAGCACTGGCAGCGGTCGGTTACACCAGTCCAGCACCGGCAGTGGTCCGTTACACCAGTCCAGCACCGGCAGCGGTCCGTTACACAAGTCCAGCACCGGCAGCGGTTCGTTACACCAGTCCAGCACCGGCAGCGGTTCGTTACACCAGTCCAGCACCGGCAGCGGTCCGTTACACCAGGACAGCACCGGCAGCGGTCGGTTACACCAGGACAGCACCAGCAGCGGTCGGTTACACCAGTTGAACACCGGCAGCGGTCGGTTACACCAGGACTGCACCGGACGATCGTAGCAGTACAGTAAAGTCAGTGTCATCACTACATGGTCATCTTCGTCGCAGCATACCCTCCAGCAACCATACAGTATCTTCCCACCAAGTGATAGAACACACAGCGCAACGCTTGAACTCACGCGTGTAATGTCAGTATCTTCTGTTGAATTACTCCTTTCAGAAGTTACCGGAGGAGCGACCGCATTATTTTCGGAACTGAGAACACACACCGTCACTCATGCACGAGTACCATACAATAAACTGAGTGACAGCCCGCACATAATTCAACTGCTTCGTTGTATGCCACCAAATGGTGTCGGGAGTCTACCATGCGGCTCCAGCCGGCTCTCCAGCTGTGCCAGACAGCTCGTGTCGGCCAGCTTATGTCGGCCACTCACTTGTCCTTGCAGTCGAAGAAGATTTCCTGTATAAGAGACTGATCCTGCAGCTGCATGGCGATTCGCAACGCCTGCGGGTACTGCGAGAACTGCCGGAACAGCTGCAGCGCCACGTGCAGCTGCCGTGTGTTCTCCGGGTCCGGCACGTACGGCACACAGCTGCCGAGGGCACACAGGGTCAGCACAGAGGGCACACCACTGCCTTGTCCGACACAGGGTCAGCACAGAGGACACACCATTGCCTTGCCGACACAGGGTCAGCACAGAGGACACACCACTGCCTTGTCCGGCATAGGGTCAGCACAGAGGACACACCACTGCCTTGCCGACACAGGGTCAGCACAGAGGACACACCACTGCCTTGTCCGACACAGGGTCAGCACAGAGGACACACCACTGCCTTGTCCGGCATAGGGTCAGCACAGAGGACACACCACTGCCTTGTCCGACACAGGGTCAGCACAGAGGACACACCACTGCCTTGTCCGGCATAGGGTCAGCGTACAGGGTACACCAGTTTTACCCGGCACAGGGTCAGCATACAGGGTACACCATTGCCAAGCCCAGCACTGCACAGCAAAATTACCAGTCACAAAGTCATAAAGTGTTAAGGCTTAATAAGAGCCACAGGGGCCCATCTGGGTTAAGCCTATCTGGAAAAGGTACTAAAAATGTACATACTCTCACCCCAATCAATCCCTTACCTCAAGTTCCTATCGCAGCCTATCTGGCACCAATCCACTTGTTATTGCATAACACACTCCCATTGTGCTACCATAGACAATCTCATCAGTATCACATCCCGAAGGAAGGTGCTGAATCCACTGCTAGGTACACCCTATATAAAGTTATAAAACGTTTAGACTTAATGAGAGACTCACTTCCTACTGCATAACACACTCAACAATTACAAACTCCTCCGTAAAGGTGCTGAATCCACTGCTAGGTACACCCTATATAAAGTTATAAAGCGTTTAGACTTAATAAGAGACTCACTTGCTATTGCATAACACACTCAACAATTACAAACTCCTCCCATCATACCCATTGTGCTACCATAGACAATCTCATCAGTATCACATCCCGAAGGAAGGTGCTGAATCCACTGCTAGGTACAACCTATATAAAGTTATAAAGCGTTCAGACCCAACAAGAGACCCAAGGGCCCACCCAGTCAAGTCTGCAAATGGAAGATAACATAAGCCTGGCAAAAAGACCCTCCCCAACCATCCCACATCCTGAAGAACCAGTCCTCCAATATCCTACACACCTATCAATGCCTATCTACCCTAGCTTTCCAGCCCTATTCCCCTGATATCTCTTAACACATGTGGATTGAATGCCTTATTGAATACCAGCTTATTTACCGATTTGACATGACATGTCACCTACGCTGGCACTGCTTATCAGGTGGTTACCTGGTGAGATAGAGACAGACACGCTGGTACGTGTCCTTGGTGACGTGCTGTTGTAGAAGGTCGAGTCGCTCGATCTCCATGAGCAGGTCGCAGGCCTCGGCCTCGGCGTTGTGCTCCATCAGGTAGGCGACGATCTGCTTCGAGAGCTGGACGAGCGCGTTACGCGCCGATTCGGACGCGACGTCGTCAGGCGTCTCGGCCCACTCGGCCGCGATATCGCCGGCCAAGTGCCTGCAGCCGACACCGACCACTGTCACAGCACACTGGCACACCGGCACAGGCGACTGGCACAACGGCACAGGAGCACACCCACAGCCGGCACATAGGAGCTGCACAATCAACTAAGTCGATGTGTCCTTAAATCCCATAATGAAGGGGTGACATAAAATGTTTCATCGCATCTACACTTCCCCTGGTGCGCGCGTCCACAACGTTACGGCCTGCAGACAGTGCGCGTCGGCGACGTTACGGCCTGCCGACAGCGCGCGTCGGCGACGTTACGGCCTGCCGACAGCGCGCGTCGGCAACTGGGTCGATATGCACGGGTGGTGGTGGTGGATTTGTGCTTTAGGGCGCGTCGACTGCATTGGTCATTTTGCGCCCATGATATGCACGGGTGTGATTGGTGTACAAAGGACAGCAATTGTGTCCGCCGCTGGTACACTGCCCGCCGCCGAATATAGTATCGCGGAACCAAGACGCTACGAAGACCCGCAAGGAGGAAGACCTTTCACGAGATCTGTCGGGTCCAGGCGGCAACTTCCCTACCGGCGTGAGCAGGCGCCGTTGGCTGGCGACGCCAGACCACCCCGCAGCTGGAGAGGCGCTCCAAACCGTTAGCCAGATGGGTGATGACGTTCAAGGAGTGCCGCGTTGGGTCGGCGAAGCACGGCGGTGGCATGGTCAGAGGTGAGCGCTACACACGGCGGCGAGAGGGCGGCCGACGGTCGGCTACTCACCGCACATACTCGTGTCCCCAGTCGCCGATGTCGTTGCTGTAACCGCGCAACTTGTACTTGAGACTCTCGCGCTGATCCGACATGGTCATGGCCAGCACGGACACCACGTCGGCGCACGTGCCCTGCGTCTTCTTGTCGGTGATGCTCTCGCAGATGGTCTTCATGGCCTCGAAGTGCTGCCGCATGAACTGGCGGCCGGAACAGCGGGTCAGTGTGACGACGCAGCGCCGGTGGAGTGGAACATGCTACCATGACGGGAGCATACTACTGCCACTGTCAGCAGTGTCAGTAGTATGCTCTGGGACTGGGGTGCACTACTGCCACTATCAGCAATGCTGTTACACTACACTCAACAATTAGAAATACTAACTCACATTCGTAGAGATAGATGCTTTTTTCGAAGCCAATAGAAAATGTGAAATCATCTGACATGGGCCAGAGTTGTACAATAGTTTTCAAACATAAAGCATATAGAATATATAGAAATAAACAGCCAAAATCATATTTCGTTGACAACACCCACTTTTGCTACTGAGCTCTTCCCTCCCCCACCCCCTCTACAGTGCCGGATACTTCGCATCAAATACCCCGAATGTGAGTCACAGGTCAGCTCGCAGCCAGTCAGGACTGGTGTCTGGGATTGCATTCCCTGGTCAACTACCAGCTGCACATCTTCTGCTCTGCTGTCGACGATCGGTAGCCTGGTTCGGGTGGCGTGTACCGGACATGCTTAGCGGGCCCCCGATCCGCCTGCATCCAATTGAAGAGAAAAAAAACAGCAAAATGCACATATCTGTAGCCCAGCAGAATGTAGCAAATCGGTACATCCTGATGTACTGATTACATGTTATCCTGCATGTGGCACAGGAAGACAGCTACAGGAGTGTTGTGGCGGCATATTAAAGATGACACGCAGCATTACGAAGTTGCAGAGCTGTACGGTACACGGATACATTACTTCCATGAATGATTGCTCATGCTGAGCTTGTTGGTTGTTTGGGCTAGAGGGCGCACCGACCATGCTGAGTATTTCGCGTCCACGGTCAAGCATCAGCGTCATTTCTTAACTTATGACATACCAAACGGTTGGTATTTCGCTGCCGAAACTACAATTCAAAGTTTATTATCCAGCAGTTGTGTACCCCATTGCAGACGCTGCCCTCCACCGACCTTGAGTGGCTTAGGAACTGATGTCATAGAAGTGGTGGAGGCTCGAATCATGGCGCGCAGTGTCTCCAGGGCAGGTAGATACAGTGAAGTGTCATTCTCCTGAAATCAGCCAACATCACAATGGTGAAAATGTCCATCCAAAAAATTACCGCATATGCTAACTTTCACCAGATGCACCTGCCATATGTTCACTGTGCATTCGATACCGGCAGGGCGAATACATTATGCACAATGAACATGCTCAGCAGATTTTGTTTCATGTGTATTGCTTACGATCCTCCGGTTAATAGCGTAGGATGCAAAACTAACATCATAAAAAAAACACATGCTCGTGGTCTCAAAAATCAATGTTTTCTATGGCAAAATCAAACCCTACACATTTGATACCAAGGCTAAATCGTGGATCCCATTGAGGCTGCATATATTATTTATTTCATGCATACATACAATATATAAAAGGAAGAGATATGTGGAAATATTGCAATCTGGATGAATGGATAACAACAATGGTTGCATGTATCAGTTAGAGCATACATATCCGGAGCCTATTTGGGCTCTGGCTGGGTATGCAACAACCACATAAGGAGCCAGGAAAGACTTTGTATTTAGGGATGCACAAAATAGTACAAATTAATGAGGTAATTTGCACTTCCCTAGCTGCATGGTGTTGTTGATCACTTTTGAATTTAACAAGATCAGTGCAAATAACTATTTAAGATTGTGCAAGTTTTAGCTAGAACATTGGTAAATATGATGGACAATATTGCTGCACAAAACAGGTCAGCAAAAGAGATCAGCTGAGCAAGCAGTACTAACTGGCTGAGCACTTGCCTGCATTCTCCCCACCAGCATATCCAATTCCTCCTGAAGTTGCTTGTCCTCTTCAGACTGAAAACAGATGGATGACTCATTCATTGCATGATACATATTTACCAGTACCACAAGGGATATATATATATATATATATATATATATATATATATATATATATATATATATATATATATATATATATATATATATAATATATATATATATATATATATATATATATATATATATATATATATATATATATATATATATATACACATGAATATTTTATAGAGATGCAATATATACGGACAGGAAATTTTAACTTCACTGATAAAAACAAGTAAGATATGATCACAATTTAAAAAAATGAAATTGTTGCTTAACATCAATGTAATTATCATTTTAGCATTCACCAATATTTTTTGCATTAGTTCCTTGATTGATTGATTATTAGGGTTTTAGGGTGCATCAACCCCAATTGGGATATTTGCACCCATAAGTGCATTAGTTCCTTGTCATTTGTCATTCCACTACTGACAGGGGTAAAGGGGAGGGGCAGCCCTGCCACTGCCACTCCACTGCTGGCCGTGGCAGCCGGACCGGCAGTAGAAAACGACTGGGCCTGATGGAGGGTGGATATGGGGGCACTGGGGATGACCCCTTGGAAAGGTGGAGCCCTTCCAAGAAGGCTAGAATGGAACCCTTAACCCTCCCCATCTTTCCGGTCAAATCCTCAAACCCCATCTCAGGGGGGGGGGGGCTGATACAACCCCTCATCTGATCTCCAAACTAAGTGTTGCACGAAAACGAAAGAGGTGTCATCGGAAAGTGCTCGACGAGTAGGGCCAGAAACCACCCCCAAAAGTGACGTCACTAGGGGGCCTACGTTTTCACAACTTACATCATGTTTTTGGCTCTGGGGAGTTCATTTTGGGGGAGATTTGAAGAAAAACAAAAAATTATTTGGAATCAGAAAAGGAAGGCGAAATGGACCATGGCCCCCAAAAAATCAATTTTTTTTAGCGTCAACATTTCGAGTTTTCCATTTTCTTTAATTTTTATTTTTATAATGGGTAGAGCAGACCGAAAAACGTTGTTCGAAGTCAACTTGCTCCCATAAAAAATGCTTACTTTTGCCATAATCTTTGATTTAAGCCCTAATTGGCAAATATGCAAAACTAATAAGTAATCAAAAACAGGGAAAAAAAATTCCTCTGGTGCGTTTTGTACCAGATAAAATAAGCAAACGCTGCAAGTTTCATTCAAATATCCTTATCCGTTAAAGTGTGATGGCTGGTTTAACTTTTCTGGAGGTAACCTCACTTGACCTTGACTAACTTGTACACCCTAGATGACCTAACCTCACAATTTTGACACAACATGCCAAACTGATGTTGGAAAAGGTATGCAAAATTTCGGCGCGCTGCCGTGCGTCGTTCTTTCATTATCTGCAGAAAACCTTAGGGGGAGGGCATATCAACCCCCCAAGATGGTACAGGTTAAAGTTGGTTGGTTGGTTATTGGTTTTACGACACGTCGACCGTTGAGTCATGTAGCGTCGCCAATCTCTCACGCCGATTGGTCGCGGGCGAAGAGTAGCGACAGGTGAGACTCGAACCCACAACCTTTCAATTGTGAGACGAGCAGCATCTTACCCCTAGACCACTCGTCCCCATACAGGTTCAAGTAGAAAAGTTGCACCTGATAATATAAAAGGCTTATATTGGCTTATAACCACATCCTTAGCTAATTTAACCATGGTGCCAATTTGTCATCTGGCAGTCATATGTAGGCTGCCAGATACAGTAGAGATGAGTGCAGTCTCTGCATAAATCAGAAAGTGCATTGTTATTTTTGGATGTTGGTGAGTTTAACTCTACTTATTTCAGCAATGTTAATATTAAAACTATTTTGCTATCAAAATTGATGTGGGAAAGATATTTAGTTATCACTTGTAATTTATGCAGATCATTATGCCAGGTCTCCTCCCTGTATATTGTTCCTTAGTCCACATGACCTGAAAGCAAAAAAACCTGTAAAACCACCTATTGCCACCACATTTATCAGCAAAAACATAAAACAAAGCTGAACCAGTTGAATACAGGCAGACTATTGAACTGCCCACTCCCATAATAAACAAAGTTCATAGATTATTCATCAATAGGCATTATCTATATACATTTGCACATTAAAACAAAATCAGTTGGTTCTTTTTCACATTACCATCCCCTCCACTCCACAATACAACAAAAAATCCATTTCAGGACACTGAAGATGCATCATGCTCCCCTCAACAAAATATGGGCAGTGTACAGAGAAAGGGATTGGGTTGGATAATATATAATGAATAATAATGTAAGATTGTAACAAACAAACAAAAATGTTAACTTAGCCAAACCTGACCTGTGTGTTGGATCTCCTGAAAATTACTGATGTTTGGTTGCCTTTTTTGTTTCTTTGTTTATAGGGTGGTTCTTGATGCACTTTATGCATGATCATGGCAAATGGCACCACCCACAGTTTCGCTGGTGGGACGTGGAGTGGTGTGAGTGTTATACCTGAGACCTTTGGTACCCAGAGCTTAACACCTCAACCAATTGGCCATCCCCACCCCTGGGTTGCCTAATATCATTACATCACCAAAGGTTTTAAATGGTGAATAATTTGCTTATGCATGATTACCAAAAGAAATGGTAGAGGGATTTGTTAGGTAAGCTTCAACAAGTCATGCACATACATTTGTTTGCATTATTGGAGATCAAGGTAAAATTTGCTTCTTGGTAATTTTTTAAATAAAATGTATTTTAACATGAAAAAAGATGTTGTGATCACTCATTTTCTCTGCAAATGATCAGTTTTCATTTGGCAAAGAAATACACTATCATACCTAATCTTCACTCTACAAATATAGCCCATTGCGCATAATTATCTGTACCTGGTGTGTCACAGATGTGATAAAGAAGAAATTCAACACTTCATGCACTTGATTCAATACTTTTTTACATCAAAAACCTTTTGTTTCTGGCTTAATTCCATATGTATTCACAACAAATAATATTTGCGGCCACACACGTCCATAGCCTTCAACCAAGCCTGGAAGTTCCTTACATTGCTGTTAACATTAACAGCAGTGCTGGCAATGTTCACAAGATTTGATGATGTCAAGGCAGAAAAGTTGTATTGGGTCAATTCTGGTTTACTGGTTAGGTTAAGATATGTTAGGTTGGATTATATTATGCTATAAATAGGTTATTTTTTTTTATAAAAGGTGTTTTGGGATTTTTGGGAATTGTTTTTCAGAATATGATGTTTATGAATGTGACTAAGAAGATGCAACCACTCATTTTTGGTGCTGATGCTTACTTTTCAATTTGAACGATGACATCACATCGGTAGTGTGATGAAGTGATAGGGTGGCACCAAGGCTTTGACTGGCTAATGTTACAAATGGTTCACATACCTTAATGAGATGGTCAAAGTAGCTTAACCTAACCTAACCTCATGGTGCATTATATAAATTATATCTATGATAAACTGAGAGGGAAGCAGGTTAGGTTAGGCTGGGTTGGGTTAGGTTAGGTTAAGCTACTTTGACCATCTCATTAACGTATGTGAACCATTTGTAGCATTAGCCAGTCAACCTAACCTCATGGCACATTATATAAATTATAGCTATGATAAACCAAGAGGTAAGCAGGTTAGGTTAGGTTAGGTTAGGTTAGGTCAGGTTAGGTTAGGCTAGGTTGGGTTAGGCTAGTTTAGGTTAAGCTACTTTGACCATCTCATTAAGGTATGTGAACCATTTGTAGCATTAGCTGGTCAAAGCCTCAGTGCCATACCTATGACGTTATTACACCATACCAATGTGACGTCATCGTTCAAATTGAAAAGTAAACATTAGCACCAAAAATGAGTGGTCACATCTTCTTGGTCATGTTCATAAACATCATATTCTGAAAAAGTATTCCAGAAATTCCAAAAACACCTTCCATCAAAAATTTACCATATATTTGATATATTATGCCATGTTACCTTAGTCTAGGTTAGGTTAGGTTAAGCTATTTTGTTTTCTATGATTTATATATTTTGCTCAAATTGTTCCAAGGTCTGCCAGTATTTATTTTTTTAAAGGAATTCCAGAGCCACAAGATTCATAACTTCCTTCTTGAAGCATTGAAGCTTTATAAGCCACAGTCTGAATGCTGTGCTGGTCAGTCTGACACCATTGAGGTACAAACAGACAAGCCACAATCCAGACAATTCCATGAAGGTATGTAAATGTTTGCAGCATTAACTCATGAAAAACTTTATATCATAGCACATTTCCTCTGTATGTTGCCTATGACATCATCAATTGTATTGACCCCTGTTGACTTAAAAAGTAATTATTTGTGGAGAAAGCCAATGGTCACATAGTCTTCACCGCATCAAAAAACATTGTATTAAAAATCCCAAAGAATCAAATTTTACCTTGCTCTTCAAATTTACCCATTTGTTTTCTATGTTGCACTCAGGGGCTTCTATATCCTAAATATGAAATATACAATAAAACATTAAATGGGCATATAATTACACCAAAATTCAGTAGGCATTGATACAGACTTACCAGTTCTGCTTCCTTCTCTTTCAATGTTGGCTTCTTATCCTTGGCCTCCTTCTTGTCTTTACTCTGTGATTGTCCTTCATTTTTGGATTGTTTTGCATCCTTTTCTTGTTTCTGGTTAGTCATAATGAACAGATGTGAAATTAATAGCAGATATACCTAGGCATAGGTACCTATACCAGGCACCACAAACTTTCCTGGAAAAAGAACAATGCAGAAGAATGAAAATCAGGTCAGGCCGGTACCTACCTAGGTACCTAGTAGGTACATCATAAATTTCTACCTAGGTTGAGGTACTATGGCCCGAACACCGCTTGCGTAACTATTTAATTCAGAATTGCTAGACAGTGGTAACACGCATAGCCAGTGAGGAAACAATACAGTTCAAACAGGAGCAACATAAGCAATAAGCAGTTCAAAATATAATCATTGGATTCCCTCTAACCAGTTAGGTATCAACAACACACGATGACATGCAACACACCAGTATATGTCACTGCGCAGTATTTGTCCAAGAAACCGGCGGACTGGATCGCATCGCATCTGTGGGTGTTAGAATCATGTTTTTGTTTTATTTCTTGACTTAATTTTTTTGAATATTCTGATCACAGGAACAAAAATAAGAATTACTGATTTTATAAAAAGAATAGTATATTTACAAAAATTGGTCATGCTTTTACTTACCAGCTGCAAATAGCTCCGAGTTTTGTGTGCGCTGATCACCTTTATCAGCACCAATGAAAATGTATATTTCCCTGAATTTACGAACACATCCTCGATAAATTTTAATAGGTGAATTTACAAAAAGGGAAGTTATTTTAGTAGTAATATTTACTTAACTTCCAGAAGTTTAGTAGGTAATATTATTATAAGTCGCTTATTGAGATATATACAGTGTGACCAGAAATGAGGACGTAAATACATGTGAATATTATTAATTTATAAGCACACTGCCTGTGTCTAGGATGTGCTCTTTGTTGTGCATTCCGCAGATTCCGTAGTGTGGTCCATATTCCGTGGGTTTCAGTCGCGGAGCGTTCTATCTAGCGCCGAATATGAATTATGTGAGCCACTTGTGCCCAAGGCCCTTTACATATCCTGCTTGTGCCGCTATTTGCAAGCCCTTGAACTTACTTTGAAAAATCATATTACTTAAGATTTATGATTCAGTACAAGGCGGGGAATACAACCGATAAGAACCAATAGGAAATGCTGTAAAGATGGCGTGGGAAGAATGCCCTGCTCCCATTGGACAAATCTCAAGCATACGTTTTTTTAAATTGTATGGACGGCGTTATGAAGGAATTGATTACTTGCTTATATTGATAAGCAATTCGATAATCGAGCTTCGGATACATTTTCAATATAAGTTAACCCCGAAAAATATCAGAAACCTAGTCAGCTGACAGAAGTCTATCCCATGTCCCCGACGTTGGACATTTGGCTCGGGGTATTGTAGGCGTATAGTATTTTGATTGCCGTGTTGGCAACAGACCTCGTTAGTTAACTTTGGTGGCGAAGTCTGTTGTGATTGTAGGTTGGCAGCAGATCAGCATAGGTGGGTAGGTGCTATGCGATGCTGTTTGTTGTGGTGCCCATGATAGGATCATTTCAATTTCAATTTAGCTGTGGTCATGTAGGTAGGTACCTACGTAGGTCCTAGGTACGTAAGCATTTCTGAAGGGGGCAGACTTTTTCATCTAGGTACACTTATATAAAAAACCGGATGAAAACCGTTGTAAGGATAGGATGGATGCCTTCCTAATGAAAGCTTTTCATCGTAGTATGGATATCATATTGTTTGGCAAGATTCAGCTGTAATTTTATTTCTTTGAGAGGGGAGGTGAAATACTCCTGGCCTACACCTAACTTGCATCTAACTTCTGAGCTAACTTATAGATGAAAGAAAACCCCAGCAGGGTGCAGAAGACCATGAGTTGAAGTGGACTAAAATTGTGCTATTCCATCTCAATTTCTTGTTATTTTACACAGTAATACAATGCAAATATGCAATGCAAATATGCAAATATGCAAATAAAAGCATAGCTTTTACACCAAGTGGAATGATTTCTACTACCTTTGTTATGTGTAGATCTGATTTCAAGTTCATTAAAAATAACATCATCCTTGGTGTTTTGTGGAGCATGACACCTAACTGTCAAAAACACTGATGCAGCTTCAGGTCCATGGTATTGCAGGTAGCATCCTAAAATGGATAGAGTTTGGGCTTTCAGATAGACAGCAGAGAGTGATGCTAAATGGTACAAAGTCATCATGGCAAAATGTTCTTAGTGGAGTACCACAGGGGTCGGTACTGGGGCCACTATTGTTAATTATATATGTGAATAGCATTGAATGTGGCCTAAGCAGTAAGGTTTTGAAATTTGTGGATGATTTGAAGATCTTTAGGGCAATAACAGGGCACAATGAGCAGGTTTTGCTGCAGAAAGACTTAGACGAGCTAGTGAAGTGGTCCAAAAAATGGCAAATGAAGTTTAATTTTTAAGTGCAAAGTCATGCATGTAGGTAGGCAGCATATGAAGGCTCCATACTTGATGGGTGGCCATGTACTATCTGTGACTCAGCAGGAGAAGAACTTAGCTGTTATTTTGAACACAAAATTGGGGGCATCGGAACAGACCAAAGAAGCCAGGAAGAAGGTGCTATGAATGCTTGGGGAAATACAGAGGAATGTGTCATACAAAAGTGAGGAGGTCATCATGAAGCTTTACTGTGCATATGTCGGGCCACATTTGGAATACTGTGTCCAAGCTTGGTCCCCTAGTTATGAGAAAGATTGTTGGCTTTTAGAGAGAGTACAAAAGAGGGCAACAAAAATGGTTAATGGAATAGGCAACCTGGCATATGAGGAAAGATTGAAGAAATTGAATATGTTTTCACTTAGATACCTATAGAAGGCTGAGAGGAGATCTTATCGAGGTTTTTAAATTTGTTCATGGTCAGGAACAGGGATATCTCAGGGAAATGTTTAAATTTAACACAAATGATGCAATTAGAGGTCATCAATTCAAAATTAAAGTTAATCACAGCAGGACAAGGTTAAGACAGTCTTTCTTCACCAACAGGGTAGTAGAACACTGGAACCAGCTGCCAGGAACCATTGTCAGTAGCAACACACTGAACATCTTTTAAAATGGCATAGACAATCATTATAAGAATAGGGGGCTTGTTTTTCTGTATTCCAGGGAGGGTTGATCGACAGGGAGGAGTTGGGAGTTGAGAGGAGTTTGAAATTGTTGAGTGTGTTATGCAATAGCAAGTGAGTCTCTTATTAAGTCTAAACACTTTATAACTTTATAGAGGGTGTACCTAGCAGTGGATTCAGCACCTTCCTTCGGGATGTGATACTGATGAGATTGTCTATGGTAGCACAATTGGTATGATGGGAGGAGTTTGTAATTGTTGAGTGTATTATGCAATAGCAAGTGAGTGTCTTATTGAGTCTGAACGCTTTATGAATTTGTGTGGGGTGTGCCTAGCAGTGGATTCGGCACCTTCCTTCGGGATGTGATGCTGATGAGATTGTCTATGGTGGCATGATGGGTTTGATGGGAGGAGCTTGTGATTGTTGAGGGTGTTGTGCGGTAGCAAGTGAGTGGTGCTAGATAGGCTGGGATATATAGCTTCCTAGGAACTTGGGATAAGGGATTGATTGGGGTGGGAGTATGTACATTCCTAGTACCTTTTCTAGATAGGCTTAACCCAGATGGGCTCCTGTGGCTCTTATTAAGCCTTAATACTTTATGACTTTATAACTGAATCAGTGTGGTGTGTGAAGATTCCCTATCTACAGGATGCAAATTTTGCCTAGCTGAGCATCTCAAATTATTCTGCACTACAATTTTGCATGAATGGGAAGCTCTCATTCTGTGTTCAACCTTTCCAATCACAGGATTTTTGTCCAGTAACTGCGGATGTGCTCAATAAGCCCTGGTAATTTAGTAGCCAGACAAGGGTCCAACCCAACCACAGCATTTCAACACCATGAATAATTTAACTGCCAGCACAATGCCCTGGAAAGCAAAATATCATCAATGTGTTGGTATTGTTGCCAGTTTTATTGCTGGCTTTACAGGTAGGTTGGGTGGTAATCTTCAAGTATTGCAGTGATAAATTATTCGTGTAATAGGGTGGAATATACCACTTTCTGAACACTCAATCGACATCCTTCTCCAAGAAGTATTGACATCCTGCTCCTTGATGCATGCTTATGAAGTTTTTGTGTCTCCTTTCTAACAGTATCTCATTTATAAGTAGCATGTGCATGCTCTTGACAAGGAATGGTGATAAAGACATAAGACATAAAGACATAAAAGATCAGTGCAACTATGAGCCACAAGGGCCCTTCTTGGTTGCACTCTGTACACTGAACCAGTTGTCCATCAAATGTGTTGATCAACCCTCCAGCCTTGACCCCATGTTTCCGAATAACTGCTGCTTTGGCTCTCAGAGCATTGATGTAGTGATGCATACAACTTGTGGGGACAATGGTACCCAGCAGGTTCCAGAAGACTTGTGGAATTTTCAGTCAGAGCATCAATGCTATGTTTTGCATGTAAAAATGACCTAACCTTGTTGTTGACCTAGCCTGGGACCAACAGTCGTACCAGGGGCAGATCCAGGATTTTTTTCCAAAGGGACTGCACTTGTTATGAGCACCAAAATTCACAAAATTACTAAGCTGCAGTTGAGCAATTGATTCACCTGCAGCCACCTTCTAAAGCTGCAGTAGCTAACAGGAGTCAAAATCACCCAGATGGTGCCTTGATTTTTACAAAGGAAATTGCAGAAAAGACAGGCATGGGCCATACAGTTAGCCAAATAAAACACAAGAATCCCAAATGAGATTCTAAAATCAGCTCCACCAGCACACAAGAATAGGAAGATGTTTGGTCATGCCCTTTTACTCCCTCTGATCCATCCTGACCTAACCACTGAGCTGATTTTTGGTGTTTTTTTTTAAAGTTCTACCTGTGGATTGCACAATTCCCATGATAATCCAGAAGAAAATTCTGACCATGATGCCAAGTGGTCGATTTGCAAACACCAACCTGGAGACTGTTCTCATATCTGGACAGCTTTATGCATGCTATTTTGGTGATTTATGTACCTGGTGGACCACAAATGAAACTTTTATCACAATGATAGCCTGCATGGCATAACCATGATAATCATATATAACTGATGGAGAATTACATTCTAACTGCACTTGTCAAGCCTTCCTTGACTTGGTCAAGATGCCTTTAATGGTCATGTTTAATGCATTTTTTTAACATCATTTCCAGTTAGCTTTTGCAGGCAACACTTGTGCATCAAGCATGCAACATTCACATGTGTATTATATAACATCACCAGAATGAATCATAGCAGAATACATTTCTGTAGGATACTTATTGAAGTTAAGATCAAATTGATAATGTTCAATTGAAAAAAGAGCTAAAATTGCTGTCATTCACCACAAGATGAGGCCGCTGGAGCTGCCACTAATGTCATGCAGTACAGCAATGCATCACAAGTGCTGTTTCAGTCATTTGTATGGTTGTGATCAAGGACGGTTGTTGGATGGCTTCATGGTGGCATATTGGTTGAGGGCAGAAACCAGACTAGGTATGGCAAGTCCTGAAAGCAAAATATTAAATTTAGGGTGTATTCTACGTGGTAGGATGGGTCACAGCAGTAGAGTAGCCAGGGTTTCCATGAAGCAGGGGTGAGTGTTAAAACAACATAGCAGTAGCAGGGGGCATTTGCAAGAAAAAACAGAAGACAAAGATCACAACAACAACAAAGATCACATGAAACATACTGCAAGCAATATAGGCTACCACAAAGAGAGCATAGCACTTACAACAAATGTAATATAGTGTATGCAACAATGACATGCCTCAGACTGTGTTCCACTCTAATCTGCATATTAATTCACATGAGAAAGCATGCCTTTTTACTGCAAGGGCAAGAACTAACCCATCTGAGCTTCCCTGAGCAGAACTGAGAGGTGCAGTAATTAATTAGCATGGTTTGTTTGTGGCCAGTGTTTGGCTTCCTGGCAGGAGCCATATCAAGGCATTTCTGTCATTGAACATTGTGTCATTGTGTTTGCCAGGCCATGGATTCACTGTGTTCTGCACTTTCAGTGTGGGGGGGGGGAAGCTAACACCAAGAAAATGTTCAACAATGCCTTAAATATGTTTGTTTTTGGTGAACTTCCAGACGTGGGCAGGAATTACTGTACCATGCCACTCTGTTGGGCAACCATTTTATGTGCAAAATAAAGACATAAATGATCAGTGCAACTATGAGCCACAAGGGCCCTTCTTGGTTGCACTTTCGATACTGAACCAGTTGCCCACCAAATCTGTCTATCAACCCTCCCCGGAATACAGAAAAACAAGCCCCCTATTCTTATAATGATTGTCTATGCCGTTTTTAAAGATGTTCAGTGTGTTGCTCCTGACGATGGTTCCTGGCAGCTGGTTCCAGTGTTCTACTACCCTGTTGGTGAAGAAAGACTGTCTTAACCTTGTCCTGCTGTGATTAACTTTAATTTTGAATTGATGACCTCGAATTGCATTATTTCTGTTAAATTCAAATATGTCCCTGAGATATCCCTGTTCCTGACCGTGAACAAATTTAAAAACCTCGATGAGATCTCCTCTCAGCCTTCTATATCTAAGTGAAAACATATTCAATTTCTTCAATCTTTCCTCATATGCCAGGTTGCCTATACCATTAACCATTCTTGTTGCCCTCTTTTGTACTCTCTCTAAAAGCCAACAATCTTTCTCATAACTAGGGGACCAAGCTTGGACACAGTATTCCAAATGTGGCCTGACATATGCACAGTAAAGCTTCCTGATGACCTCCTCACTTTTGTATGACACATTCCTCTGTATTGCCCCAAGCATTCTTAGTGCCTTCTTCCTGGCTTCTTTGGTCTGTTCTGATGCCCCCAATTTTGTGTTCAAAATGACACCTAAGTCCTTCTCCTGCTGAGTCACAGATAGTACTTGGCCACCCATCAAGTATGGCGCCTTCATATGCTGCCTACCTAGATGCATTACTTTGCACTTATCAAAATTAAACTTCATTTGCCATTTTTCGGACCACTTCACAATCTCGTGTAAATGTCTAAAAAAATGTATGCACTTACTTGTGTAACCTCTCCAGTGCATGTTAGATAGGATCATGTAGGGTGCACCCAGTTTTGTTCTCAGCTGTAGATATTGCATGCAAAAATTGCTTGCCTATATTTTCATTTATTCACTAATAAAATAGTTCATTTCTTCAACCAAATTGAATGGCTGCAAAAGGAATTAAACATCTCATGTGTCCCACAATATTCATCAAAGTACCAATATTTTACATTTCTTGTCTCTGGGAGTTTTGCATTTTACATTCTTTCCTCCTCCCTAGAAACTTTTTCTTGCATTAGACACAACTCAAAATGCATTTCAGAACACTGTTGGTGGCTGTTGCTTGCTGTTTGGCTACAGAGCCTGTTGGCACTGTTGCCTGCTCCTGTTGGCGCTGTGGCCATTGTAATTCTGGGGCCACTAAGTTCCCCACTGACAATTTCATCTTTATTCAAAGAGAAATAGGAAGTTAACTACTTTTACAGGTTCTGTTTACCATCACCATACACTAAGTGTGCATATTTCAATTTCTATGTTCTTTTGATCAAAGAAGTGATTATGAACTGTCTAGCCAGGCCACTGTAAGGTGTTGGGACATACGTCCACACTTCCTTCACCATGCTCAAAGTAGCTCTTTTGGGCTTGTTTTGACACCTCACATGATATATACCTAAAGTGAAGTAATTCCTAGTCAGGGCAAGAAGTGGGATATGCTTCCCATGCTCCAGGTACAAGATCAGGTACCATGACAGGAAACTTGCAGAAGGACCGCAACTGTGCCCACTTGGCAGCACATGAAGACATGTGCATTCAATTACATTGGTTATTTGGACTAAGGGGCACATCGACTGCATTGGTCATACAGCACATTCAATTGCATTCAAATTGAGCTTATCTTTCGAGGAAGTATGAAATTTTGGAAAGAATTGCAACCTATGTCGGCAGTTTGGCATATTGCATTCAAATTTTGGATGCATGCTCCATATAATGTAGAGGAGTCTGCTTGTGAAAATACAGCGTGAATTTGTTTTTCATTTGGGCACTTGACAACAATCTGGTTCAGCTGAAATTAGGTGTAGTGTTGCCAAAATCGCCTATCTGCTGAATATGATGAACGAATCTTAAGTTCAAATGCATCATGCCGAGTTGACAAATTAATGGACGTGCCACGCTGTGTCACGGCCATTTTGTTCCACAATCTACCTGTTCAGCTTACACTGCATGCAACCTTTGCGTGCGGCGCTCTCCATCGGACTGATTGGCCAAGCGGTCGCCGTACCTCAGCGCGCGGGCCACGTGACATGACGTCATAGCACGTAGCTGGCGCCTGGCTGGTCGCTCTTCAGTGCCGACTGGACTGCCGCCGGTTATGGTCCATCATAAACCGTCCTCTTTGAACAAAAAATGCTGCCCCACGAAGAAAATATTGTGGTGAAAACTGCTAAAATGACAAGTGAAAAAGCCACTTGCTTAGGCTTGGGATAATCATTTTTATTTATCATTGCGTTTTTTTGGTACAAATAATGCTACAATCTGACTAGAGTTTAGCCATGTAAAATTAACCTGATGTCATGATTCTTGGATCAAACAGTGGGAACTCGGCTTCTCGGGACGTCTGCTTAGCTGACGATGCATCTGTTCATTTTAGGTCTATAATTTGCATACAAGATGTCCAAGGACTATGAAACAAAGGCTTCCGGCAGCTTGATGGATGAGATTCAAGTTCTCATTTCTCCCCCTGGTGAAGAAAGGAAGAGAAGGGAAGGTCTAGATCTCCATCCCTACTTTCGAAGACCTGGCAGAGGCCACAACAATGACAAGTGTGATTCATGTGGTGAGGGTGGAGATTTGCTTTGTTGCGACCTCTGCCCTGCTTCTTTTCACCTGGGATGCCATGACCCGCCAATCCCAGAGGAGGCTATACCATCAGGAGACTGGATCTGTCACAAATGCAAGGCAACTGAAGCCCTGAAGCTTGGCGCCGTGCATAGAACTTCGTATCAGCATGAGGCAGAACGGGATGACACTGCTTGTGCAGATGTCATGGCCATCAGGTCTCCACTGCAACAACTCATCCAAGCTGCTTCTCTTCTCAATCCAAAACAGTTTGAATTGCCTTCAGAGATGGTGGTAAATGAAATTTTACCTGGAGAAACAAAATTAAACACAAAAGGACAAGGCAACAGAAAAAGACCTCATGAACTAGACAATGGTCTAGTTCCTCTGCCAGCCAAGTTATGTTTCACGTGCGGCAAGAGCTGTCGCGTGGCACCACTTCTTGCCTGTGACTACTGTGCGTCATGTTTTCACATGGATTGTTTGGATCCACCACTGACAACGATGCCCACAGGATCAGTGTGGATGTGTCCGCTTCATGTAGAAAATTTCCTGGACTCGGAGCTGTTGACGACCTCTCGCCTGACAGAACGGCTGAAGCTCTGGAGCAAGTTCCAGGGTCCAATCGATCAGGATGCAGTCAAGCTTCAGTTTCTGAGGCGAGTTCATCGAAAGCATCCACCTTTCAAGTACAAAATAAAGATACAGAATACAAATCTGGTAGATATTCCGGACGAAGTAAAGAGTCACTACAAAAACCCACTGCCTGTACCACCAGCAGCGGTTAGCAACTCTCCGACTGTGTCTCGTGACACCATACCGGCGTCGAAGGATGAACAAGAGCTGTGGCTCAACAGTGTCATTGGAATGCAGTTGGCGGCATCCGACGTCTTGAAGCAGCACACCATGGCTGCGCTGGATGCCATCATCAAGGACGAGCCTGGCAAGCCCAAAGCCGACCACCCCCAGGCGGATGTGACGCAAGCCCCTGTCAAGTCTGAGGTGACCACCAATGGCGACTGCAGCGACAGCGGGAAGAAGCAGGCCGGAAAGAAGCTGCCCGGAGTGAAGAACCCACGAATGGACACAATCTTGAAGGCGTTCCTCACTGAGGGAAGGCACGACAGGTGGAAGCCCGCCGCGCACGAGGCGGACCACTCGGCCGAGTTGCGCGAGCTGCGCGCCCAGGTGACCGCCGCCGGTACGCTGGACCTCAGCGTGCTGGACGACCGGCTGGTGCAGCTGCTGGCCGTGCAGCGACTGCAGCAGCTGGTGGGCGCGCACGCGACCGGTCGCCTGGCGCCACGCGCCGAGCTGGAGCCCCAGCGGTGTGTCGGCTCTCTGGCGGCGCCCCGCGCCACGCTCACCCCGCTCGGCGGGCTCGGCTCCACCGAGTACGTGCGCTACCGCACCTACACCGTCGGCAGCGGCGCCGACAACGCGCTCAACCTGGACGCACACGGCTTCTGCAACTTCGTGTCGGGCCAGCACGCGGTCGTCTTCTACGACGACGCGTCGCGCCGGTTCGAGCTGCTCAACTACAGCGAGCACGGCACGGCGGTGGACGGCGTGCTGTACGCGTGCCACTTCTCGGGCCGCACGCTGACGCCGCCCGAGCCGCCGCCGCCGGCGGAGGCGGCCGCGCGCTCGCTGGCCGACCGGCGCCGCCAGCAGCGGCAGGCGCCGGCCGGCGGCGCCGACGCGCCCGCCGGCTCCACCATGAGCAAGCGAGCGTGTCTGGAGCGGCGCCGCTGCCGCTGCGCGTGCGCGCAGGTGGGCGCGCCGGACGCGCCGCGCCGCGGCTTCGAGAGCTCGGCCCTGCTGCACCACGGCTGTCTGCTGCAGTTCGGCTGTCTGCGCTTCGTGTTCGCCGAGACGATGGGCGTGCAGACGCGCCACGACAGCATTGTCGGCGCGCTGATTGAGCGCCGGCGGCGCTGCAGCGGAGGTCGAGACGTCAAGTGACAGGACGCTGCCAGGCGTGATCGCTCCTAGCTAGGTCGGGTCTGTGTGTGAGAGGGGGGGGGGTGAGATTATAGGACGCTCAGTGGACTACGTTGGTGGTGAAGCGCTACGGATGTGTCGTGTCAGCCGCCACAGGTTTGATCGAATCTATGGTGGTTTCCCTGAGGTTGGTCTCGGATTCATGAGCATCCACTGGCCCTATCAGATTTGTAGTGACTGCCACTGGTCTGGTCAGGTCGATAGCAGCTAGCTGCATAATGATCCGGCCCGGTCTATAGTGGCCGCCTCGGGCCTGGTCCGGTGGGCACTGGTCGCTGTCGGTTCGGGCGTATTTGTATTCGAAGCCACCGGTCTGGTCGGTTTTGTAGTGGTCGCCACGGGTCTGGTCAGGTTCGTCGCGGCTGCCACGGGTCTGGTCAGGTTTGTCGTGATCACCACGGGTCTGGTCAGGTTTGTCGTGATCACCACGGGTCTGGTCAGGTTTGTCGTGGTCGCCACGGGTCAGGTCAGATTTGTCGTGGTCGCCACGGGTCTGGCCAGGTTCGTCACTGTCGTGATCACCACGGGTCTGGTCAGGTTTCTCGTGGTCGCCACGGGTCTGGCCAGGTTCGTCACGATCACCACGGGTCTGGTCAGGTTTGTCGTGATCACCACGTGTCTGGGCGGGTACGTCACGATCGCCACGGGTCTGGTCAGGTTTGTCGTGATCACCACGGGTCTGGTCAGGTTTGTCGTGATCACCACGGGTCTGGTCAGGTTTGTCGTGATCACCACGGGTCTGGTCAGGTTTGTCGTGATCACCACGTGTCTGGGCAGGCATGTGGTTGCTGCCGCAGGTCTGGTCAGATTCGTAGCGGCTGCTGCAGTGTGATTGGGCCAGTGGTGATTGCGGTGGATCTTGTGGCATGTCCTGCCTAAGTCATAATGACCCTGACATTGCCCGTATTATGTATGGCTGCCACTATGGCGGTGAGTGGTACGCAAGCCCGTCGGCCAGGGCCAAGCTAACGTGAGTGGTGCGCCTCAGTGATGATACTCGGCGCCTCCCTGCCTCCATCTGGAGAGGCCTCCCGGTCTCTGCACCACCTGAAGAGGCCTCTCTGTATCTGCGTCACCTGTCGACTGCGCCACCTGGAGAAGCTCCCGGTCTCTGCGCCATCTGAAGAGGCATCCCGGTCCGCCACCTGGAGAGGCCTCTGTATCTGCGTCACCTGTCGGCTGCGCCACCTGGAGAGGCTCCCGGTCTCTGCGCCACCTGTCGGCCGTGGACTTGCGGCCGCTACTCAAAAGCGTCAAAGTGGCGCATTCTCATGCTCTGGCAGTGACTGGGGAAGTGAGTCACATCAGGAACACTTCCAACAACCTTGGTGGTGGTGAGTAGTGCGGCACGTGTTCTTGCGAGAACCGAATTAATTCAGTGAGCGCTGCCGCCTCGCTGACATGGTACAAACGGAGAACGCTAGCCACGCACTACCGCTGTTCACGGTGTGTCTGACGTCACGTTCAGCGCAGTGATCAACAATGTGTTTATAATATGTTGCGGTGTGATGAGAAGTGTACCACACCACTGGAGCGGTAGTGGCACCGCTCATGGTGTACTTTATGTTGTGGATGAGCGATCATCGTGCATTCTGGCGCGAATTGCCGCTCTCCCACCGGTTGTAGCCATTCATGTTTCGTCTGAGCGTATGCGTAATGGGAACTGGGGAGGGGCCGTAGCATCCCTGCTGTTTCGTCAATCCCGGGCGAGTCAAACATTAGCCTGGTGTCGTGTGGTCTGTGGGTGCCGACCCTCCCCCGTCAGCGTTGAGATCGTTCCTGCGTCCCTGAGTCTAGGCATGTGAGCACATCGTCATTTTCATCTGGCCACGTCGTATTGAAACGCATTGAGGCGCGGCCTCGCGTATAAATATAGTTTTTTTTCAAGTGTTCTATAAGCTTAAGTATAGCAGTATTATTCGCTTGGCGAAAGCGTTGTCGGGCTGCTGCATGATCATTTCCGTTGGCGCGCTTTGATGTCCAAATAACGAACGAAAGTGTTTGGCATGCTGAATTATAGCATTCTAGAAAGACACCGGGAATGGTTAGATTGATGAATACTGGAATTCCCGTCATACTTCGACGCAGTGGTGGTGAATTTTAAACACTCCTGTCCAAGCGGCTGACAACAGTATAGGATTTGATTCAAGACAAGACTTATGCAATGGGTGGTAAAATATTATACTCCAAAGCACGAAGAAGAAGAAAAAACGACAGAATTTGGAAGCGATTGGGCGTCAGTACTTTGTCGAGAGTCTTGCCCTTCAGAACATTGTCTGTGTTAACTGGCAACATTGGTTGAACATATTGGTTTTAACTGGGTACCGTAAAATGCGCTGGTGGAGGGGACAGAATGCGGCCAATAGTGAAGTATTAATGCATTTTGGTGCCAAACGAAAAAAAGACGCATGAGCGGTGGCGTATGCGTGCATTGTATTGTACTGTTAGGTCGATAAGGGAGTCTGCGAAATTTTTAAGTGTGGGAGGAGATGGGATGAGACGTAGAAAGTTGGAAGGGTACTTCGGCGCCAAAATGGACATGGGAAGGCGAAGAGATACTTGGCTCCCGTTTTCTGAAGTCCAAAAGTCAGGAGGTCGTCCTCGTCCATCCTTTGGTTCGTCTCTGGTTAACCAATAATGTTGCATTTATTATTGAAAAAAAAAAAAAACATTTTATTCCATGTTTGCAAGACATATCATTCACGCTGAAAACGAAGGGAACGATCTCCAGCTTCCAGTTATCTTCGGTTCTCATTCGATTTCTTAAAACTAAAGCACGCTCAACGCACAACAATCATTCAATTTCTAACCATAAACTACCCTGCATTTGGATACCATATAGTGCGCCACTTGTCGCCCCAGCAGTGCCGACTCCGACCACTCGATCTTCACGTCTGCGCCGGTCAACTTCTGACAATCATCCGTTCACGACGAACATGGAAAAGGGTGCTTTGTCTTGCATGTCTGCGAGATAGCAGCCGCACAGTCCTGTTGACGTTAGTGCTCTGGTAGTACTGTTGTACTCTGCTAGTACTATTGTGATGCTCCCGCCTAAGTTTCCCAGTGATGTGTCACGTCAGCCAGGATGCCAGGCTGTCTTCACCTCAGACCCAGGCTGTCTTCACCTCAGACCCAGGCTGTCTTCATCTCAGACCCAGGCTGGATTTGTACACGACTCCTCGCGCCCGGAGACGCCGCTCTCCCGGCCGTCCTGAGCGTCCAGAAAGCCGTTCACTTCCGGCCGCGTCTGCCAGCGCAGCGGGCCGGCGTGGTCCTGAGCGGCGCTGTGCGCTGCGCCGCCGCCGCCGCCGCACACCTGCAGCAGCCGCGCTCGCAGCGCCGGGTAGCCGCGCAGCACCACCAGCGCCGTCAGCAGCGGACACGCGGCCTTCACGCCGTACCACGTGAACGCGGGCAGCAGCACGCTGCGCAGCCGCAGCGCGTACGTGGCCACGAACACGGCGGCGGCGGCAGCGTACAGCAGTACGTGCAGCGCCGCCTGCCGCAGTGCCAGCCGCGCCACGGCCGCCGCCGGCTCGCCGCTGCCGCACTCGGACGACACGCAGCGGCGCCTCAGGGCGCCGACCAGCAGCGCCAGGAGCAGGCCGAGCGCGGCAGGCTCGACCGCCAGGTGCAGCCACTCGGTGACGCTGCTGAAGCCGCAGCCGCCGCGCGGCGCCAGCTCCGCCCAGGCGCGCCACGCCACCACGCCGGCGAGCGGTGCGGCGACGCCGGCGGCGGCCGCCGCCGCCGCGACAACGGCGCGCCGCGGCGGCGGGCGACCGCGACACAGCCGCAGCAGCAGCAGCGCCTGCAGCAGGTGCAGCACCAGCGGTGACAGCGTGTCCAGCGGCGACAGCGCGGCGCACGCGGCCGCGCCCAGCGGCCACCGGCCGGCCGCCGCCGCCACGAACTGCGGCACGTGTGCGGCGCACGTGACGCACGTGCCGACCGACACGGCGAGCAGGCAGCGGTGCAGGTGTGGCGCCGGCGGCCGGCCCCAGCGGCGCCGCATCACCGCCTGCTGCAGCACGACGGCGGCCGCTGCGTGCAGCAGCCCGGCCGCCAGCAGCACCAGCAGCAGACAGCAGACGACAACGGCGGCCACCTGACGTGAGGCGATGACGTCACTCTCCAGCAGGTCGTCGGCGTACGCCTCCTCCGACATGTCGCTGATCACGCCGCCTGGCCCACACGGCGTGGCGCCCCAGCGGCCGCCGGCACCACCAGCACAAGACGCCGATGCCCCGCCTCGTCGCGGAGCTCACTCCAGCGTCTGCAGATCACACGTCGTGCAGGGCCGGCGGCGGCAGTGCGAACGTCCCGGCTCACCGCGTCCGACGGCAGCGGCCACCGGCGGCCGCCGTTCGGCCATCCGCGCGACCTGCCCAGCGACGGCGCCGTCGCGGCCGCTCCTGTCTCCGACACACGCCCGACTGGCACACGTCGGCGTTCCGCTGACACTCGCCGCCGGTCACCGACACCGAGCACAGCCACACACGACGGCAGCTCAGTGCACGGCCCGTCTGACAGCGCCGCGCCGACAGGTCCGACCAGGCTTCACAGCGGCGAGTTGGCGCCGAAATGACCACTGGCCTCCGTGGGCGTGAGGCCTCCGTGGGCGAGAGGCCTCCGTGGGCGAGAGGCGACGTCGGGGCGCGTCAGTCACCGTCAGGACGTGTCAATCACTCGACACCGGCCGCCGCCGGCCCGGCGTGGTGGCAGCAGCGACCACGCCATGTCATAGGAAAGCCTGTTATGGTTAATGATGCTTTACAGTATCCCATATTTGCACCATGCTTCTCTTCATTCTATTTTGCGCCTTTGTGTACTTGCCCCTCACTTTGTACTGCTTGAAACTACCGGCTGGAAATTAGTCATTTCCGTTGTCTGCGTGCTAAAATATCCCTCTTGTGTTACAACGCCCACCTTGTAAACCGTCTTTGCGCCAATCGATATTTGCTAGCCAGCATTGCGCAGCCAGCATTTTAAGGGGGCCGAACCGAAAACAATGTCATGAAAAAGGACGCTTTCGGCGCGCGAAGCTCGCAAAAATGTTTCGTTTTGCATAGTAAAATCTAAAAATGTCTTGCTTGATCTGGCGTATTGTTCGTTGCGTTTTGGGTGTTGACCCCTTGACTCCGCCTCTGTTCTAGTATCCCCAAGTATTAGTGCAGAGTATAATATTTCACAAATAAAAGTGGCAAAAGTAGCCCTGAGACGCTATACGGTGTCATCTTTTGTTCGTCAGATTATCACCGAGAGCTATAGTTGGTGAACGTTAGAATGTTATCATTATGCTCTTATTATACGTACGGCCTTGCGTGTCACAACGCAAGTTCTGCGAGGGAAATATTAATAACACTTCGGGAGGATTAAAAGTAGTCCCCTGGTGCTGCATGGAAGAGCGAACCCAAAAGGCGGTTTTCCCTCCTCCCCTTTTTGAAAGACTGCGCCCTTGAACGTAACCAGCCGGAATCCATACTGCCCTTTTGGTCTGCCCTCCGTCCATGTATTAATAATGGCAGAAAGTGGGGCTCGTGCCCCCACCCCACTTTTCGAAAGTTTCCAGCGCTCCTGGTGCAATGAACAAGTGTTGAGTTGCTCGACAAAACCATTCGGTGCTGCTATCGGTGAGTCCTGAAATGAGTACGAGACAACAAAAAATCGGAAGAGTTGAGTAGGCAATGGAAAAAAATGTTAATGATGGTACAATAGTTGTGCACCAGTGGAATAGCGTGCAGAAAGGCGTTTTGCAAGCCAGTGAGTTATACCACAGCTGGTACTACCACCTCCAATAAAACAGTGCGAGAAGAGTGAAGATACCTGCGAAGAAGGAAAAATAGTCCACAGTTAGGGAAGTAATAAAAGGAGTGTTTTACAGCGCACTTATGGATAAAATGGCCATGGAATGGAACTGAATGTAATTATTCCCCCATGCAAACTATATATCCTGGTTATCACCGGACGTTGAGTGGCACGCTGCGTGGCATCTAACAAAGCTATCCCAAGCTGCTGGGTTTTCCGTACGGAACATCCACTTGAAAATCAATTTTCCATAAGAGCGCGCTCTAGACGCAGCCAACACACACGATCCCTTACGACACACCTCACAGCACTACACGACACCCCATAACCCTGTAAAGCGATTTTACTTGATAGGCACATCACAGCTTCATCGTGCGGCATCTCGCACAGCACTGCCCTCTGTTAGGCTTACGTAAATCGCTACTTCCTGATATTGCTACTATCCTTGCATCTGGCAAACACTGGCACGGGGCATTGACATTGACAAGCCTTTGCACGCTCCACCGGTTCGCTATGCACCATGTGGACCTCACCAGCTTGCACAGCATTGTGCACTGTGTACTTCAAGCCTGAAACGGGCCATCGGAAAATGAAGTTTATGAAGTAATCCGTATCCCGGCTTTGACATGTAGAACCGGTAAAATGCAGGCGCGCCAGCCGGACCGTTGGGTGGTGCATTAATAACAGCATGCTTAGTCTTTAATTGAGAGCGTTCCGCTTAACTTATAGCTTTTGCTCAGGTCAGTGATTTTGCCTGCGGACGAGACTGAAGCAAGTTCCATCATTTTCTTTTAAGCACCGAAAACATTGGTCTCTGATCGCTTCTAAATTTTGGCGCCGTCTCATTTCATACTTTCCGATCCTGGTCACATATGCAAACGTACACCAAGTAACTAGGAACATGTATTTTTCATCCATACATGCTACACATTAAGTCGTGTTACGATCAAGCGGGGAGACAAGTCCACCGAAATAGCGGATTCGCTTAGCAACCGTCCACCGCGCACTCGTGCTATTCAAAGTGGCACAATACTCGCGTTTAACTAGACGAACTCAACAGAATATGCATTAGCTCTGCTGCTCCACTCGCCGGATCCCCACAGCTTCCACAACCCCTGTTGACAGCACCGACTCCAGTGGGGTACATGCATAGCACCAGCCTCAGGGACCGGCTGCCCGGAATGCGACCCCCAGCTGCCCAGAAGTTAGCACCGCACGGCTGCTGAGGCGGCAAGCTTCAGTCGACAAACTATCAGCTCCAACCAAATCAGTTGGCCCCAGCGAACAGACTCCAACGGCTTCGTCGAATAGACGATCGTCCCAGCCAATAGGTTATCGGCCCCAGCCTAAAGATTATCGGTCCCAGCCAATAGACGGTCGGCCCCAGCCAATAGACGGTAGGTCCCAGCAAATAATAGACAGTAGGCGCCGGTCAACAAACCATCGGTCACAGCCAACCAACGGGCTGCCCCAGCCAACAGACGATCAGTCTCAGCCAGTAGACGGCCGGCCTCAGCCGAAGCGCCGGCACGACGTTCAGTAGGCGACGCGGCTGCGCGCGTCGTAGCCGAGCTTGTCGAGGTTGGGCTGGCAGGCGAAGTTGATCATGGGCGGCGGGCCGCACAGCAGCACCATCGTGTCGTCGCGGGGCGGCGGCAGGTGCTGCTCGATCATGTCGGCCGAGATGAAGCCGCTGCTGTACTTCCAGTCTGCCGGCGGCCGCGGCCGTGTCACGTCAGGGCGTGTCGGGGGGCTCGTCAGACTACTATTGGCTGTGCCGGCCAGTGCCGTGTCACCAGCCGAGCTGCACGCCGCTGGTCCAGCGTAGACGACGACTCGGAACCGGAGAGGCCAAGCGGAACGACCGTTCTCGCAACCACACCACGTGGCAGCGGGCAGCATACCGAGGAGTAGAGCACGGCAAAAAAGCAGTACAAATTGGGGCGGAGAAAGAAACCCCATGCGCAGCACCAAACACATACTCAACGCCTCCACACACCATTCGAACAATGGCATGCACCCCTGCTCCCGCTCAAATGCTATAACCACTGCCATTCACGATTTGAGGCCAACTAATCGTAGGATCCGCATTGCGCCGCATTTGCTTAGATCATCAGTAAATCCGTGATACTCCTGATGCCACCTCTTAGAGTTTCAGAAATAGCATTCCATCCTACAACCATAGGAAGGACGGTGAAACTTAGCGGCGCACCGAAGGCATTCTTCATACAGCTCGTAGATTAATGTGTGGAGCCGCTTTCTTAATCAAAAGATAAGATTATACATCCGGGCCAATTATTGGACAAACCTACCAATCAGTCTCAGATACTGATAGGCTTTGGTGTTGTTTGTGCCCATGACAGTTTGGTTCATGATTGGCTTTGGCTCGGCAGCTCGTTCACGCTGTAAAGCTCACCTTCTGCAGGCCTGTCCACTGTGTACCAGAGGTGGAAACGGCCTGGGTGCTCCTCAGACAGTTGATCAAGCTCCTCTCGCAACAGGATATCCTCCTCTGTTTGATTGGCGAAAAGCAGCCACAGCTCCGTGCTATCGGCGGGATCCTGGAAAACAGCAGCCGCATAAATAGCAACCACAGCGCCGAGCTGTCGGCGGGCCTTCCAACACAGCAGTCATTCATAGCAACTACAGTCCTGTGCTGTCAGAGGGGTCTTGAAACACGTAAGTCATTAACAGTTGTCAGTCTCGTGCTAAAGGCAGGGTCTTGAAACAAACAAATCAAACAGCAGCCACAGTCCTCTGCTGTCGGCGGGGGTTTCTAAAACAATAACAGTAGCCACAGCTTTTTCAAAAACTTTTCTGGGGTCTTTATTAAAACCCTTTTTTTTTTCGGGGGGGGTGTTTTTTTTTGGCACGTCAAAAACACCCCCCCCCTTCTTCTGTTGTCGGGGGGGTTTCGTAACACAGCAGTCAATAACAGCAGCCAGTCCCGTGCTGTCGGTGGGGTCTTGGAACAGAGCGTGCAGCTCCCGGTTGTCTGCCACAGTAGCTTATATGGCAAGGTTTCACGGCCGGCACGCCCGTCTCCCCGACTGGCGGGCCTACACCTCCACACACACATGCCATGGAGTAGGCTGTGATAATAGGCCAGATGCTGAGTTGCTACGCAGCGGGATAACCGGGACTGGGTGGCCATCGGTGCTGGTCCAACCAAATGCTGCACTCTGGTGCAGTGACTGGTTGGCCCCGCGGGTCAGCGACCTATGAGGTGCTGCCAAGCGCACCCGTGCGAGGACCACCCGTGCGAGGACCGCCCGTGCGAGGACCACCCGTGCGAGGACCGCCCGTGCGAGGACCACCCGTGCGAGGACCACCCGTGCGAGGACCACCCGTGCGAGGACCGCCCGTGCGAGGACGGCCCGGACGGCCGGACCTGTCCGATCACAATTCACGCTCACCTTGAACACCTGCCTGATGAGCTGCAGCATCGGCGTGATGCCAGTGCCGCCGGCGATCATGCCGACCTTGGACACAAGTCGCGTCTCTGCCGGCGACTGTTTGTTCGCGCGCAAACTCATCTCCCCCGGACCGGTGTAGGTCAGCAGGCCTGCCGCAGGCCAAGTCAGGTCAGGTCGTCTCCGCCGTACAGGATATCATGGATACACAACTATGCCAGCTATCAACCCCGCGGCGGTTGGGCGGGTCGGGTCAGATCCCCTGTGATCCACGCTACGAAGATGGGCATGAACCACAGAGTAACAACACTGCGTTGCAGAGTTGCCATCTATGTCATCAATTCTGCAGTAGTTCGATTCAGGTCAGGTCAGACCACGTCTGATCGCCCCCACCACATCCCAGCTCAGTACGGGTAAATGGCAGTTCCACAACTAGCTGTCATACATCAGCTCCTGAAACAGGTCTGCACCAGATCGTTGCCGACCCTGTTGGGTCGGTAATCTCCGCAGGCAACCTTATGCCCCCCCCCCCTTTCCCCTGATCTCCCCCTTAGGGGAGGCCCAGCTCAGCTGGTACGGCGCCCGCCCGTACTGGTCCGCCCTGTCCTGGCGAGACAGACAATTCGTCACAGGCGCTTCGTATCACCGGCGACAGTCAACAATTGTACCGAAACCTGAACACTGCCTTTCAAGCGGAATCATCCGACAGAGTGGAAGTTTTAGGTCTACGCAACAACTCTGTCTTGGCATAATCTACTTGACCTAACATAGCTGGATATGCCAAGTTGTCTAATTCCAGGCAGCTCCCTCAAAATGTTCCGACTAAACTTCGCTTCCTCAAACGCTTCACGTTCCCCCAGTGAAATACTCACCAGATGGTCCTCGGACGTCGATGGTCTCGCCCAAGGGCAGGTTCTCCAGGTACTGAGACATCTTCCCGCCGTCCGGAAACTTGGGGTGCACGTTCTTGAAGTACACCTGCCAACAGTGAAGTGGATGATTTAGTCAGGCACAGTGTTGGACTTGTGCCTTGTAATCCAGGATGTGGAGATAAAATTGTGGGGTAAACGAATACGGAGCCAGTATTTTTATTCAAACATGTGACATCAAAATTTCAGTTCGCACTTTCCGGTGCATCTTGGGCACCCTGTCACACAGTAGATCATTGCAAAACAGCATTATTCAACCTTCAAATGAGAAAAATGGAAGGGTAATTTTCAGGACAGGATAATGTTCTTGCCAAACATCCAGAAACAGACTATTTTTTTAACTCTGGTCAAGCAGCCTCTACTGAATACACGCATGCCAATAAAACACGCTGTGCTTCCAGGTAGTTAAATTCGAGAGGTTACGTGAAAGGCGTGCTGCCAAAGGTAGTTCCGAGCGAGGCCGACGGCCCAGCGAGTTTTACTTGAACCAGTAAGACGCCATGTTGAACGGATCGCGGGCCAGACCTCGTCATTCAGATTTGGAAATGGTACAGGAATTGCTTCTTGGTGTATTCAAACATTTAAATGGCCTTGCGGAATTTCGCGACCTACTGCAAAAGCTGCAATAATTCAGGCCTTGATGTAACTTGGCCTGTGACCGGACAGATAGCGCGCTTTGAACAAACTCCGCACTACATCCTACTTCATCACATCGTAATCCATTACTGACAACTTGGCGGTAAACAACCACGCGCAACGCTCACCTTCCTCGTCACAAAACGCTGCTGCTTAATAGCATTGCTGGATAAAAACGATAAACTGGAAAACATGGGAAGATATAAAATAACTTAGAGGAAAAGTAGGCGGAAAAGAACCTGGTAGATTACTAAAAAATTAACTTCCTGAGAGAGAAGCCACAAGTCCGCGCGTAGTCCATGACTCCAGGGCACATCGCTCCATAGTCACCGGTCCCTCAAAAGCGCTGTGGCCGGGCTGAGCCGCTCAAGTCGACTTCCTTCTCGTGGCTGAAGGAAGGTCTCGCGGCTCCGCCACAACGCGCGTTATTGGATAACTTCTGTACAGCCAAGTGTGACGCACGCAAATCAGGCTTTCACCAAAAGGTAGCCCGCATCAATCAATACGAGTTGCTCCGTAGGGCAGTTGAGCTGCAAGTGTAAAAATTATGTCCCAGGAAACGGCTTGCCTGCGCCCCGTGAATGCTCCTCCGACTTTCGTACGACATAGTTCTATACAACACACAAAAAACCCATAGCGTGGAGGAAGAATCTAGCTACGTCTCAGGAACACAGAGTACTATTTACATGGTTCCGACGTAGTTCACTTAATCATTAATCATGGATTTCCTTCAGGATGCAGGCAGAACACCAAGCGAAACCAGCTACTGGCGTGAGACCAAAGCACATGCTCGGGAAGATGCATCGACAACACTTCGCGTAACAATCGTAGAGGTCTGTGATAACCAGGTACACCGCTGCTGTTGTCTAAATGTATAGGGGGCCATAATATAACACCTCAGTCAATGCAAAACGAATGGACTGTGTATTTCGCTTCAATATGATCGATGCGACCCTTGTAGCAACTGTTTCTCCCGATGGTTTGTTTGTATTCCGAAATTAATTGCAGTAGCGGAGGCTAGGATGTCAAAACTCGCCATGATTTCGTAACAGTTGATGCTATGGTAGTTACAAAATGACACCGAATGTGAAAAATAACAATCATTGCCAAACAAACCCTTTGCAATGACAATATCACCACAATATTGTGGCGAAACTTGCATTCACTCTTGCAGTTGAATGTTGTCGGATTCCATGAAGATCTATGCAAGTCAAAACTCGGCTTAAGGAATTCAAAACAAGTTTAGGTGCCTGTTCATAGCTATATTTGTACTTCGAACTTCTGGGTTTGGAAATATAAATTCGTCCCAGTTGAATCTGGAGAGCATTGAATCTTGGATTTCAAAAACCAGACACAACATTATTCACATGCTTGAAGTTTGGGTACCTAATTGTGATTTACAATGTATGAATAATACGAATGAGACAAACCAAGTCGAATATCATCGGACTCCATGAGGCTTCAGGGCATATGAATTGCTAGTGCTGATGGCATGGCATCATATGACATCAGATGGCATCGGAATGTCATCAGAATCACATCTGGTTTTCTCGTCAAGCACTGCTACTGGAATGAGCATTAGAAAATGAACTCTCCCAGACATCGCGGATTTTATTTTTAAAAAGGTAATAATTTGGCATTAGAGCATTGCTTTCATTGCCCATTCAGACTCCTTCCCGAAAAACGGACGATAATTTTCTGGAAACCATAGTTTTCTGGTTAAAGAAGAACCTTGAGTTCGTTTCTGACCCGCTCGCTTGCTATGCAATATTTTCTCATGGATAGAAGCTCAGAACATGGCAGCTTTACAACCCTAGTTAGTTTCCACGGGAATTTGGAAATTCACACGCACTGGTTTCGTGTCAATCTATATTCACGCAAACTCCTGCAGAGATGTTTATTTTTCGTTGTTTCTAAATGTCTCCATTATGCCAGACAATTTCCGGTCAGATTAAGCAGACACTATAGTTTACTCGCAATGGCGGTTATTCGTTTTACGACACGTCGTCCGTTCAGTCATGTAGCGTCGCCAATCTCTCACGCCGATTGGTCGCGGGCGAAGAGTAGCCACAGGTGAGGCTCGAACCCACAATCTTTCGATTGTGAGATGGGCAACTTACCCCAAAACTACTCGTCCCCATTCGCAATGAACATTCCTCTCTAACTGCTACTAAGGAATATGCTGACATATAATATCTGCTCTAGAAACTTGGGGACATGATTTGTTCAGAAGTTGACGAAGAAAAAAGCAATGGAAATGGTGCGCGTGCAAGTTCGTTGGATCGATTCAAGTTCAAACATATATTTGTATATGCTATGTTGGTTTATGATAGCGATTTTTAGTAATGCTCGCAGTCACAGTTTTTAGTAAGCCTCGCTCGTCGCACGCCGCACAAGGCCTCACATAGCAACTACACCCCCATTTGGAACGACAGTGATTAGATTACACGTGATAACATTTCCCACTGGCTCATGCCGCAAATACAATGCTCAAGCCCAAAATAAAGAACCGACTGTCGTATTTATCCACCTTGGAGTGCTTCTTTCCCAACAGACTCAGGCTTGCGAGTGGATGCTTTTCGTGGTATCCAACGCCTTAATCATGGCAACATCAGTACGCCATGGCATACGCTGTGTGGACAGCTTCACTTAACAACCACATCCCAATGGATCAGCCTGGTACGGTAGATCACCAGTGAATATGTGTCGGTCACACGGTTAACCTTCATGGCAGGGAGTTAATATGCAGCCGCCAGTTGCACCTCACGACAGTAATTCACTGACAATGCAGGGGTCAGAGGTGAACCTCGCCAGAGGACGACTCAGTCGTTATTATGAATCCATGCCACAACGCTCATCAGCACGCTACACACGCATCCGTTGTTCGGCTCGCGACTCGCCCAGAAACTCGCTCCCCACCGGTGCCGATATGCCGTCAGCTGGCCAAACCACTGCCGACGAGTGTGGCGCACTCTCATGTGAGTGGTGTGAGTGGTGCGATTGTCGCTCGGGCGCCATCGCCGAGCGACGCGGTTACCTTGACGACCAGGTCCATGTAGCCGAGGTCGTCGTCACTGGAGACGGGCGTGTACGGTCGCACCACCAGCTGTCCATCGATGCGCGCCGTCAGGTAGATGTGCTGACCCACCGGCAGGCCTGCGGCACGTCACCGCCGTCACCACTGGCAGGCCCGGAAATCACGTGACCCTGGTCACGGCCAGACGTATGCCCATCACGTGACCGTTAACATCGGCAGGCCGGAGGATCACGTGTCCGTCAACACGGGCAGACAGGAGGATGACGTCAACACGGGTAGACAGGAGAATCATGTGGCAGTACAAACAGTACAGACACTACACTCGCCTGCCGGTCAGACAGATGTCTGCATCGTCCTGTCTGATAGCATAGACACCACACCATCTGCCGGCCAGACAGCCGTCTGGTGGTGGTGGGGATTTGTGTTGTAGGGCGCGTCGATTACGTTGGTTCATTTTGCGCTCAGACAGCCGTCTAAACTGTCCTGTGCAACAGCACAAACACCACGCCCATCTGCCGACCCGACAGACGACAGCCGTCTGGACTGTCCTGTCCGACAGTGCAGACACCACACCCATCTGTCGGCCAGTCAGCCGCCCGGACTGCCCTGTCCGACAGTGCAGACACCACACCCATCTGTCGGCCAGTCAGCCGCCCGGATTGCCCTGTCCGACAGTGCAGACACCACACCCATCTGTCGGCCAGTCAGCCGCCCGGACTGCCCTGTCCGACAGTGCAGACACCACACCCGTCTGTCGGCCAGTCAGCCGCCCGGACTGCCCTGTCCGACAGTGCAGACACCACACCCATCTGTCGGCTAGTCAGCCGCCCGGACTGCCCTGTCCGACAGTGCAGACACCACACCCGTCTGTCGGCCGGACAGCCGTCTGGACTGTCCTGTCCGACAGTGCAGACACCACACCCATCTGTCGGCTAGTCAGCCGCCCGGACTGCCCTGTCCGACAGTGCAGACACCACACCCATCTGTCGGCTAGTCAGCCGCCCGGACTGCCCTGTCCGACAGTGCAGACACCACACCCATCTGTCGGCCAGTCAGCCGCCCGGACTGCCCTGTCCGACAGTGCAGACACCACACCCATCTGTCGGCCAGTCAGCCGCCCGGACTGCCCTGTCCGACAGTGCAGACACCACACCCGTCTGTCGGCCAGACAGCCGTCTGAACTGTCCTGTCTGACGTCGATCTCCCTCCCCTCCCCGGCAGGGGCAGCCGCCCGGGCCATTAACCCAGACAGGTGGCCGCCCGGCAGGACGGTAATGAGCGACACCTGGGGCTACGAGGGTGGGGTGGAAATCCCGGCCGGCGACGTCGACACTACCAGTCCCGCCCGAGTGGCCAGATACCGCCGGTAAACTCTCCGCCAGGGCAACCACACTGCTAAGAGCACTCGCAAGCCGCGGCAACCATCTGAATGTAGCCCAGCCATCCGTGCGGCCAAGGCGGTGCCTGGGTTGTCCGTGGAATAGCGCCCGGTTGTCCGTAGAATGGTGTCCGATTGTCCGTGGGATAGTGGCCGAGTTATCCGTGGAATAGTGTCCGGTTGTTCGTGGGATAGCGCCCGGTTGTCCGTGGAATAGCGCCCGGTTGTTCTTGGGATAGTGCCCAGGTTGTCCGTGAGATAGTGCCCAGGTTGTCCGTGGGATAGTGCCCGGGTTGTCCGCGGAATAGTGCCCGGTTGTCCGTGGGATAGTGCCCGGGTTGTCCGCGGAATAGTGCCCGGGTTGTCCGTGGGATAGTGGCCGGGTTGACCGTGGGATGGTTGCCGGGTTGTCCGTGGGATAGTGCCCGGGTTGTCCGCGGGATGGCGCTCGATGTTGCAATATGGCGCCCCGAGCAAGTCTGGATGATCATAAAAGCTACCTAGTATCCTGTATACATGCGGTGTGGGGAAACGCCCGCGATCAATGGCCATCGGAGTTGATGGTCTGGCGCACAGTGCAGTTTGCATGGCATAGGCTTCGGTGGGAGTTCCAACATACTAAAGTCAAAAAACAGATAGCCCGTAAAAAAAAACACCCACATGCCCGTCCCATAAATAATGTACCAAGGATATCGCATTACGTTGCTGCCCGTTCTTTATTTGCTCAGCATAGGTACCAGCTGAACGAAGTAACTGAACTGCAGTGTCCATGTACTCCCTTGCACTATCAGCGTCATCCCTATTACTCTACCGAGCTCACTCAAAGATACGTTGCATTTTCGTCCCACCTCACTCGTGTTCTGTTTAGCCAAAACAAAATTGAATGCATAGTCCATTCACGGGCATCTTCTTTTTCTGACACTAATCAATTGTTCTCGGAGACTGTCCAATTGTTTTCGGGGCACAGGTTTCGCCGCTTCCACCGCACCGAGACTGCTCTCATCTCCGTCAGTCACGGATAAAGCGCTGGACTTGACGAACGATGGGAAAAACCACCCTTTTGGTACCGCTGGTTTTAAACAACGCCTTTGATGTAACCAACCACGGATTATTTTAAAATTTAGCTGAACCATTTCTGAACCAATTCAAAATTCGAGCCGAGTATGCCAAGGCACGTCCCTGGGTCCCCTTCTTCATAGCATATTTCCGAACGATACACGTCATCGAAAGGGAAACCCACGTTACGATAGTACCCAGCGTTGCATTACTTGACAAAGTTGTGTTAGTTAGTTATTTGGGTTTTAGGGCGTCTCGACCACAAAGTTGTAACATCATATAACTCATTAAGCACATGGAACAAAATTTAGGCATCCTACATAGTCGACTTCCCAAAACTAGATGAAACTTAGCACTAGCAAAACACAACTCATCCTAGGAACACAACCTTTGCGCAAAAAAGTCGCATCGGCCACAACAGACAATACCAGAATACAGGATTGTGAGCGTGTGATATGTGGACTTCGTCGTTCATCACAATCTGCCATGTAAACCCCAAGTAGAACAACTGATAGCCAAGTACACTTGACTTTTTAACGCATTCGGCCATGTCAGGTACTGTTTTTTTCATGTGACGTGCTGTCAGAACGTGTGTACGGATTTAAAATCTCCCGCACTAAATACCATAAATGCACTACATATTGCAGGGTGTGACATGTACCGTGCGAATGCAGTGCACAATGCACGTGGCTGATTTGTATTCCTGTCATGTCATATCCTGTATTTATAAATAGTCCATGCGAACCATGAAAACCCACCATACATTTGAAAGTGTTTCGAGCCAAATCCAACAACAAAGAAGCTCACTCCGCACATTTCGAACAGCGATCTGCACGACGGAACCACCCAAACGAGAAAACACTTCGCACAGTTTGAAAACATCTGAAAATAACGCCGAAAAGCATTGCTTCATCGATAGGCGTTGGCATTCCCCCACGGCATCGGTGCCCCGTCCTCCGAATCGAGTCATAAACCACAGCTGGGAGGCATCGTGCTCTTGCTCTGAGCAACCAAGCAGCCCAACAGACTAGCGTGTCGGTCCTAGGGTTTTAGAGCTACTCAACATGAAAAAGCCAAAGAGGGTCATGGAACTTTTGTTAAGTGTATGATGCTTAATGCTCAGAGCATTCGATCCAAATTTGATGAGTTCAAGTGTTATGTTGCTGAGGAGAAACCAGATTTTGTTTGCATTACTGAGGCATGGGACAGTGAGGGATATTTTGGGGATAACTTGCAGGACTATGAGATCCAGGGATACAATATGTTTTCATGCAATAGGGGTCCAGCAGTGAAAGGGGGTGGTGCAATGCTGTATGTGAATAGCTTATACAGTTCTCAAAAAGTAGCAGATGGGGTAAAAAGTGTGTCTGTGGAGTCCATTTGGCTTGATGTTGCTGTGGGAAAAGGCAACAGCAATAAACTGAGGATAGGAGCTTTGTATCGATCAGGAACCTTGCCACATTCTCAGCAACTGGAGCTCGATAAAGTGATTTTTTAGGAAATCAGTAGAAACTTTCAGAGGAAATGCCTTATTCTTGGTGACTTTAATCTAAAAGGATATGAAAATGTTGGTGTTGGCTCCCCATCATGTAAACTGTTTAGGAAATGCCTTGAAGAGGACTTGTTCTTACACCAGTTTGTAACGGAACCAACCAGGCAGGGCTCATTCTTGGACCTTGTCTTCTCAGATTTAAGTGATTTAGTTCAAGACTTGACTGTAGGAGAAACTCTGGGAAGAAGTGACCATAACATAGTGAGATTCAAGGCACAGGTAGCAGGGACAATCAAGGATAATTTGGCAAAGATTCCAAATTTTAACAGGGCAGATTTTGACTGCATGAGAGAGGCTTTAAGTGCCATAAAATTGGAAGAAGAATTATTTGATTTAAATGCCTGTGAAATGTGGGAAAAGTTCAAATCTTACTTGAGGGAAATTCAGATTAGACATGTCCCCCAAAAGCAAAGGCGCAAAAGAAGGGTAGGAAAGCCAGCATGGCTTACACCAGATGTGATGAAAGCAATTAAGGCTAAGAATGATGCATTTAGAGTATTTAAGGAAGCTTCAAATATCGTAAATCTAAGGTCGTATCAAAAATATAGAGATGCTGTGAAGCAGAAAATCAGAGCAGCAAAGCGAGCAAAAGAATTGGATTTGGCTAGGAACTGTAATGGGGACAGTAAAAAGTTCTTTAGTTTCTACAAGCTAAGTAAAGTTTCAAGCACAATTGGTCCACTGGAAGTAAATGGGACTATATTGAGTGAGGATGGTGAGATGGTTGAGGAGCTGAGCAAGCAGTTTAAATCAGTGTTTACAGTGGAGGATGTGACTAATCTGCCAACCGTGAACCACAGTTCAGTGACAGGTGATCAGATACACGATGTTGTTTCATTGATAGTGATATTGTTTTCAATTATATCAGAAAAATAAAGCCAAACAAGGCAGCAGGACCTGATGGAATTTATGCTAGGGTATTGCGGGAAGCTGAAAAGGAAGTGGCAATTCCACTTAGTATAATATTTTGTAGATCAGTTTCACAAAATGAAATTCCAACAGATTGGAAAAGGGCAAATGTAGTTCCTATTTTCAAGAAAGGAGAAAGAGGGAAAGTTGAAAACTATAGGCCAGTAAGCCTCACATCCCTAGTCTGCAAGGTACTCGAATCAATTATCAAGGATAGAATAGTTAGTTTTCTGGAAAGAAACAGATTGATTCAAGATACTCAACATGGGTTTAGAAAAGGGCGATCTTGTCTCACAAATCTCTTGGACTTTTTGAATTTTGCTACAGAACAATTTGATCAGGGAAATCAGGTTAATGTAGCATATCTTGACTTTAGTAAGGCCTTTGACAAGGTACCCCATAAACGGTTAATGATGCAGCTTCAGGTCCATGGTATTGCAGGTAGCATCCTAAAATGGATAGAGTTGTGGCTTTCAGATAGACAGCAGAGAGTGATGCTAAATGGTACAAAGTCATCATGGCAAAATGTTCTTAGTGGAGTCCCCAAGGGGTCGGTACTGCGGCCACTATTGTTCATTATATATGTGAATAGCATTGAATGTGGCCTAAGCAGTAAGGTTTTGAAATTTGCGGATGATTTGAAGATCTTTAGGGCAATAACAGGGCACAATGAACAGGTTTTGCTGCAGAAAGACTTAGACGAGCTAGTGAAGTGGTCCGAAAAATGGCAAATGAAGTTTAATTTTGATAAGTGCAAAGTCATACATGTAGGTAGGCAGCATATGAAGGCTCCATACTTGATGGGTGGCCAAGTACTATCTGTGACTCCGCAGGAGAAGGACTTAGGTGTTATTTTGAACACAAAATTGGGGGCATCAGAACAGACCAAAGAAGCCAGGAAGAAGGCACTAAGAATGCTTGGGGCAATACAGAGGAATGTGTCATACAAAAGTGAGGAGGTCATCAGGAAGCTTTACTGTGCATATGTCAGGCCACATTTGGAATACTGTGTCCAAGCTTGGTCCCCTAGTTATGAGAAAGATTGTTGGCTTTTAGAGAGAGTACAAAAGAGGGCAACAAAAATGGTTAATGGTACAGGCAACCTGGCATATGAGGAAAGATTGAAGACATTGAATATGTTTTCACTTAGATATAGAAGGCTGAGAGGAGATCTCATCGAGGTTTTTAAATTTGTTCATGATCAGGAACAGGGATATCTCAGGGAAATGTTTGAATTGAACATAATTGATGTAATTAGAGGTCATCAATTCAAAATTAAAGTTAATCACAGCAGGACAAGGTTAAGACAGTCTTTCTTCACCAACAGGGTAGTAGAACACTGGAACCAGCTGCCAGGAACCATTGTCAGTAGCAACACACTGAACATCTTTAAAAACAGCATAGACAATCATTATAAGAATAGGGGGCTCGTTTTTCTGTATTCCAGGGAGGGTTGATCGACGGGGAGGAGATGGGAGTTGGGAGAGTTTGTAATTGTTGAGTTTGTTATGCAATAGCAAGTGAGTTTCTTTTTAAGTCTAAACGCTTTATAACTTTATATAGGGTGTACCTAGCAGTGGATTCAGCACCTTCCTTCGGGATGTGATACTGATGAGATTGTCTATGGTAGCACAATGGGTATGATGGGAGGAGTTTGTAATTGTTGAGTTTATTATGCAATAGCAAGTGATTCTCTTATTAAGTCTGAACGCTTTATGAATTTGTGTGGGGTGTGCCTAGCAGTGGATTCGGCACCTTCCTTCGGGATGTGATGCTGATGAGATTGTCTATGGTGGCACGATGGGTATGATGGGAGGAGCTTGTGATTGTTGAGGGTGGTATGCGGTAGCAAGTGAGTGGTGCTAGATAGGCTGGGGTATATAGCTTCCTAGGAACTTGGGATAAGTGATTGATTGGGGTGAGAGTATGTACATTTTCAGTACCTTTTCTAGATAGGCTTAACCCAGATGGGCCCCTGTGGCTCTTATTAAGCCTTAATACTTTATGACTTTTATGACTTTAGGTGGAGGTGATGTGCATATCAGGCAGTTGCTGTGTTGATCCTGGGGTTGTGTTGATTCTGGAACCTTGCACACCTATTTCAGCCGAGTCAACATCTCCACATATCCACTCGCTCCGACATGCAGACATACAGAAAGAAGGTACACCAAAGATAGCTGATATTAACGATACGCTTCACTGAAACAGACACGTCAACAAATTGCAAACGTAGAACAGAAATGGGAAATAGGCGTCAATTATACATTTTTGTGTTTATAGTTAAATTGTATATATATATATATATATATAGATATATATATATATATAGATATATATATATATATATACATATATATATATATATATATATATATATATATATATATATAAAAAATATATATATATAAAATATTATAGATATATATAGAGAAGATATACATAGAGAGATATATATATATATATATATTAGAGATAGCATGATCAAGTTAATTATACATGGACGCACGGTCTCGAACATCATCAGCGACACGTTGGGCGGCGCCACACCTACCCAGCACGTGGTCCTTGGAGGGCAGCGCGAACCGGAACCGCCTGGTGTCGGCGCTCACCGCCAGCTTGTCTATCAGCCGCAGCGGGTACTTGACGTTGGGGTCCTGCAGCGCGTGCGGCGGTCCGCTGCGCCGGCGACGCCACAGGTACACCTTGGCCGCCACTGCCGTCAACACCACCACGGCCAGGCCGGCCAACACGGGCCGAACCTGCCGGACCGGGAGGCCGTGAGCCCCGCTGTCTCGACTACTGTCTCTACTGTCACAGGTCGGCAGGTCTCTACTGTCACAGGTCGGCAGGTCTCTACTGTCACAGGCAGATGGGAGTAGCTGTCGGACAACCCGGTAGAGCGAGAGCCCTGCTGCACCACAGGGAGACACCCGGTCACATGTGTGAGAAGCTGTCGGACAACCCGGTGGAGCGAGAGCCCTGCTGCACCACAGGGAGACACCCGGTCACATGTGTGAGAAGCTGTCGGACAACCCGGTGGAGCGAGAGCCCTGCTGCACCACAGGGAGACACCCGGTCACATGTGTGAGAAGCTGTCGGACAACCCGGTAGAGCGAGAGCCCTGCTGCATCGCAGGGATACACCCGATTATTGATTATTTGGGTTTAAGGGCGTGCCGACTACAGGGTCATCTGGCGCCCATGCAGGGAGACACCCGGTCACAGGTGACAAGTGTGGGACCTGTCGGACAGCCCAGTAGACCGTGAGCCCTGCTACACCGCAGGGAGATACTCGGCCATACAGGTGACTGGCTGTCTGGGCCTGCCGACAGGCAGTCAGTCTACCCCGGCTGACTCAGCGGCGCTCGCCGCCGCACAACTGTCCGACGTCCGACGGCGACACGCTGCTCGGCGCCTTTTATCGGCGCGCCGCGCTGCAAGCAGCAGCGGAACCACTCACCCCCATGCCGATGTCGCCGATAGTGTGCACGGAGTTGACACTGTCACGGCACTGGGCACATGCGGCGCGGCGCCGGCATTCGCTGGCGCCGTCCGCGTGGATCGAGTCACGGGCCGTGGGTGGGAACGGAAATATGCCGCCAGTTGGCCTTGGGCCAACACACAGCCGCACCTTGGCGTGCGCGGAGAGGGTGGGGCCATGGAAATAACAGCAACGGATCGAGAACAGAAACGAGGATCGCCGACCGAAAGCAAGTCGGTACTGTTTTTGAAAGATGCGTGCACGACAGCACAACAGCTGATTGTGCAGTATGGGATATTCACAGCAGAATCATGTCTGCTTAGAAAGTGAGGGTGGAGAGGTCGAGACTCGATCACCTTGCCTTCGTGTGATCTCTTCGCTGAATCCACAGAGGGTTAACGAAACCAGGATGAATAAGAATGAATTAACCAAATAATAGAAAACGGAGTGAATTCGTGCTCTGTATTAATGATCAATGAATAGCAGTGACGTTTTGTTTCACAGTTCTTTGTGCCGCATGATAACAGACGAGAATTACGTAGTATCCAAAGTGGGTGTGATAAAATAAGTGGTACAACGGTTCGACTTGCCGGATTTCATTGTCGGTATTTGACAAACGACGAGGAACCAGTACGAGCCTACAATTTTGTTTTCAGTTGAAACATTCAACAAGACTCAACAGAACGCATTTTTTTCGCCAATTAACTCTTGACAGCGGACCAACCAGCGCCAGTTAATACATACCAGCTCGACACAGCGCAAACGACACGTGGCAACTGCAATGTGACGGGGCGTGGGTTCGAAACGCACAGGTCGCTCGCTTTGTGGCCCGATAATTGGAGCCCACAACTGAACAGAGAGAGTCTAGACTTCCCGACTATGATGGTCGTCTGGCTGCACGCTAGTCTCTAGCGACAGATGATGCCACTGACCTAGAAACGAGTGATCAAGAAGTAGCAATAGTGGCCGTGTCACAACATCCAACTGAAGCGGAAAATGAGTGTTGGAAGAACGAGATATATCTGAATTTAATCGGATCTGGATTATCAGCACCCAAAAAAATAGTATGCCATGAAATATGATCACGTATTTTGTTGTTGCACTCCGTACAGCAACATCAATGACGTATCAATGAATAGTAGAGGCACCATATATGATATCCTGCAATGCTAGTACTAAACTAACTAAACTAAACTCAGAGCAGCCATTCATTTTCCTCCCAGCATCACCACAGCAGCTACCTCCCCCCACCCCCGTGTCTCCGACACCGCCACGCGTGATGGGACAACTACTCACCACAGGCGGTATATCCTCGACGCCCATCTTCAACGTCCACAGCTTATCTTCGACGATGCTCGACGGAGCCGATGTGTGGCCTGCGGGGGAGAGCGCACGAGTGATTGCGCACCGGTCTGCCTACTCGGTGCTGACCGGTGGGTGTGAGGCAGGGGCCGCACGGTGCCGGACACCTGCGCCGACTGACGGTGCGGCCCACACCGGCAACGCAGCCGTGAAGCTGGCCGCAGCCGTGAAGCTGGCCGCAGCCGTGAAGCTGGCCGCAGCCGTGAAGCTGGCCACAGCCGTGGCGACAGCTGGCCACAGCCGTACAGGAAAATGTAGTGATACACGGCCAGCACAGCACGCACAGTCGCGGCCACACACGGCCAGCACAGCACGCACAGTCGCGGCCACCCACTGCCAGCACAATACGCTCAGTCGCGGCCACCCACTGCCAGCACAGCACGCACAGTCGCGGCCACACTGGCCACACGCCAGCGCACACGCACGCCCACCATCCACAAACCAGTCGCGGCCACCCACTGCCAGCACAACACGCTCAGTCGCGGCCACACGGCCAGCCCAGAGCACAGCACGCTCAGTCGCGGCCACCCACTGCCAGCACAACACGCTCAGTCGCGGCCACACGGCCAGCACAGCACGCTCAGTCGCGGCCACCCACTGCCAGCAAAACACGCTCAGTCGCGGCCACACGGCCAGCACAACACGCTCAGTCGCGGCCACCTACTGCCAGCACAACACGCTCAGTCGCGGCCACACGGCCAGCACAGCACGCTCAGTCGCGGCCACCCACTGCCAGCACACACTCCAGCACAACACGCTCAGTCGCGGCCACACGGCCAGCACAGCACGCTCAGTCGCGGCCACCCACTGCCAGCACAACACGCTCAGTCGCGGCCACACGGCCAGCACAGCACGCTCAGTCGCGGCCACCCACTGCCAGCACAACACGCTCAGTCGCGGCCACACGGCCAGCACAGCACGCTCAGTCGCGGCCACCCACTGCCAGCACAACACGCTCAGTCGCGGCCACACAGCCAGCACAGCACGCTCAGTCGCGGCCACCCACTGCCAGCACAACACGCTCAGTCGCGGCCACACGGCCAGCACAGCACGCTCAGTCGCGGCCACCCACTGCCAGCACAACACGCTCAGTCGCGGCCACACGGCCAGCACAGCACGCTCAGTCGCGGCCACCCACTGCCAGCACAACACGCACAGTCGCGGCCACACGGCCAGCACAGCACGCACAGTCGCGGCCACCCACTGCCAGCACAACACGCACAGTCGCGGCCACCCACTGCCAGCACAGCACGCACAGTCACGGCCACCCACTGCCAGCACAACACGCACAGTGCCGACACAACACGCACAGTCGCGGCCACCCACTGCCAGCACAGCACGCACAGTCGCGGCCACCCACTGCCAGCACAACACGCACAGTCGCGGCCACACGGCCAGCACAGCACGCACAGTCGCGGCCACCCACTGCCAGCACAACACGCACAGTCGCGGCCACACGGCCAGCACAGCACGCACAGTCGCGGCCACCCACTGCCAGCACACCACGCACAGTCGCGGCCAGGGGGACGAGTGGTCTAGGGGTAAGATGCTCGTCTCACAATCGAAAGATTGTGGGTTCGAGTCTATCAAAACCTGCAATGTTATGCAGACTGAATTATAAGCACCCACACTGCAAATCATAGTGGATGCATTTACCATGCATGATGTTTTCCACACTTCAACACAAGATGCAATGCGCATATACTATCACACACACACAGCACATGTCCAACCCTCTCTTTCTCTTCAATATTCACTTCGGGTCTACATCAGAACCTCTAATGCCCAAAACCGATAATGCTTCAGAACCTATAATACTCAACACCTATAATGCTTCAGAGGACCTAAATCGTCGTCTTGGGGGAATGTTCAATACCTATAACACTCAAAACCTATAATGCCTCAAACCACATAATGCTTGGAACATATAGTTGTTCAGAACATATAATACCCCAATCCTATAATGCTTCAAAGCCTCTAATACTACGTCCTGTGGGTAGTATTAGAATACCTGTTAGAATACATACCTGTGGGAACATTCAAAACATATAATGCTCAAAACCTATAATGCTTCGAAACCTATAATGCTCAATTCCTATAATGCTTCGTTTCAACTAATATTCAGAAAGCATAACTCTGGAAACAGCTAGTGCTTCAAAACCGCTAAAGCTCAAAGCCTATAATGCACAGAATCTATAATGCTCGGAGCCTATAATGCTCAAAATCTCTAATATCAGCTGACAAATGCATACCATTATCGCCCTTATCAGTTTACTTCACATCTCCACCGTACTCTACCAATACTCGCGCCAGGTACAGGGTTGTAATACAGGTCCTTCAAGACGGAAATCGGTGGAAGGTGAACTCGTGGGCCAATCACTTGTCGGAATTTCAGAGGAATGCGGCGGCTTCAATGTCCCGTATGTTTCCAGGGGGCGCTAATATCAGCATGTTCCCCTCGCTGCTTCTCATTCCTAGCTGGTGTGTGGTGGTGTGGAATTCCACTTTGCGCGCTGCGGAGTTTAAAGTTATTGTAATTTGTATCTCGCTTTTACATTTGGATATGTTGTACGAAATTGAATCTGGGAGAAGATGGGGAAGTAAAATTTATGTGTCACAAGAGCACAATGTATGTGTCACAAGAGCCTGCAGAGGGACACCCCGGACATTGTGGGACATCCATGAAATGTGCAGAGCGAGTACTTCAGCTGTTATAGGGGCACCCCATGAGATTTAGAGGCACGCAGCAGTTGTTTGGGCATCCCGAAGGGAATACAATTCCAGTAATTGTAGAGGATTCCTTATCTTGTAAGAGCATCCTGTGCAGAACAGGGGACCTGGCCAGCAGTAATATAGCATCCCGTTCCATCCAAACAGTCATGGGGAATCATAGCTTTGTGGGACCTCTGGTAGATAGAAAGTGCACCAAAACAGGGTCTGTCCTTTTGCAAAGTCAAACAACAGTATGTTTTTCGAGCATTAGTTCTCATATATTTAGCAAAAATGACATATTCACTCTTAGGATATGCTCAGTTCGCGAATAGTATGTGTTACGCCTCTTTGAGCATTCCCCGACCTTCCAATGGACCGGGTCTGAAAATACAGAAGATATCCAGGATTTTGAAACAAATTGGCCAAGGCCAAGGGTTTATATGCCAGGTGAATGTTTTAGGTTTCTGAGTCTGATGGACAAGTATTGGTGATATTGTATGAAAATGTTACTATCTACTGCATCAAACTGTCGCTAGACTAACCGATATGGGCAGACATGGACACGGTTACCACAAAGTGGCACCCTGCTGTGCAGTCGTGGCGACAGTGTTCGGTCCCCTCGGTGGGTGGCCATAAGTCTGTAGGGTCCAGTGGTGAGCTTTCATGGCGAATCCCGGGATTAGCGGCGGCGGCCGCCGACATTAGCAGACCGCCTGTCGCTGGGGGGTAGGGGGCGGAAATTTGTGTGCACCGCGGATGGTACAAAGGTGGGCTGAGGGAATTTGAAACAAAGACGCGGTCCCACGCCAGACTACCGGCTGCCTTTCATGTTTCCATTCGAATATGCAGTCAGTACTCACATGTGCTAATTTATGGTAGTAATGGGGAGGGGAAAATACCTTCCACGCGAACAGAAGTACGTGGTGAGCAGTCACCTGTTGTGCACCATAATATTGGACGTATCAATAAATGCCAAGAAATATTATCCACTGCTAGCTGTGCACAGTAGGGACGGCGGAATGCACGGGACGCCGTTTCCCCTTTGCGCGAGCCAGTGTGTGTGTGGGGGGGGGGGGGGGTGAGTCGCAACCCTTTGGTAAGCTCACTAAAACCAATTAGGTACTGTCCCTAGATACCATGCTTCTTAAAATGAAATATAAGTATCCAATGTTAAGCGCTACATCCTAACAGGTTATGTAGTCCATGTCCTGGGCAACATGGCGACTTTGGCAATAGGCGCGCTATTGGTCCAATACATAATATCTGCCATCGTCTAAGGAAGAGGACCTTGGGTAGCATGTTAGCTGGGTGGGCAAGTGTCCTTCCAGTAGAATCAGCTTGAAACCAATCGGTTGAGTGTACCACCCAGCTAAAATCAGTAAAATAATAAGGCAGCTGGAAGACAAAGGTAGTCCGTGAGATCAGGCGCCTATCGCCAATACAGTTGCTATCCCGGACAGCTGTGTGGCTTGAGAATGTAGGCACACTTCTGGGCCATTCGGGCACCGTTCTTCGTGATATGCGGGAAATAATTGGCTATATATATATGCTCCTCTACTGAGATGAAAGTATCTTTATAGGCAGTTAGGTGCTTTGAGAATGCAAGCGTCATCCTGGGTCAACCCGTGCTCTCATATCGGGGACATTTCGGACCTGAGATGGAACCTCACTAGTTCACTTTAGCACTGGGGGTCGTGTTCTTCTGTCACGGGCACCTTCAAATCGAAAGATCATCCCAGCCCTCTCTGATCATCAGGCACCCTGTTTATTCCTCAAACCAGTGACTCAGCTTAGAAATCACCGACAAGTAATTTAATTCAGGGAGCATTCACTTCAATATCCTGCTATTCACATGTCACATTCACGCGGCCAACACGGCAAGCAATTCATGTCCTACACTCACATGTGTCGCCACTCTGGCGGATGCACCTGGAAGCTTTCGTGCGGTGTCTCCCATTGGTAGACTACGGTGGAGGCGTGGAGTGAACCGTACGGCCGATTATAGCATGCGGTCGTCAGCTGATATTATAGGTTTTAAGCATTATAGATTCTGTGCATTATAGGCTTTGAGCTTCAGCGGTTTTGAAGCACTAGCTGTTTCCAGAGTTATGCTTTCTGAATAGGTATTAGTTGAAACAAAGCATTATAGGTTTTGAGCATTATATGTTTTGAATGTTCCCACAGGACGTAGTATCAGAGGCTTTGAAGCATTATAGGATTTGGGTATTATATGTTCTGAACAACTATATGTTTCGAGCATTATGTGGTTTGAGGCATTATAGGTTTTGAGTGTTATAGGTATTGAACATTCCCCAAGACGACGATTTAGGTCCTCTGAAGCATTATAGGTTTTGAGTATTATAGGTTCTGAAGCATTATCGGTTTTGGGCATTAGAGGTTCTGATATGCCCCCTTCCCTTCACCTTCCCTCATCATCTCAACCTGCATGCCACCATTACTAACTGTACTAACCTCACTGACAACCCTGCATGAAAGTTTTTTTTTAAAAAAAGCATTTGCACTGAAAATAAGTGGTCCCATCATTTTAGTCACCTTCATACATTGTATTCTTGATTGATCGATTATTTGGGCTTAAGGGCACGCAGACTACTCGGTCATTTGGCGCCCAATACATTGTATTCTGAAGGAAAAAAACACGTTGCACTACAAATTACCAAAAATAAGTGGTCAGATCATCCTAGCCACCTTCACAAACATGCCATTCTGACGAAAAATTCCAGAAAAAAAAAAAAACACCTCAAACTGCAAATTTACCCATGAAAGCATGCTCCAACTAACCCACTACTAGCAACAAAAATGTGGCAGCCCGGGTGATAGGGGTTGTGGACAATTTCCTCTTTGTTTTCAAGGTAAATACTCCTTGGTGCTCTTCAACAAGAGTAGGATAATACCAGCACCATGGCAAAATCAACTGTCTTGTCACTCTGTCACTGAAAATCACCCTCCCCCACCCAGCAACAAATTATCTTGCAGAGGAGTGAAGTAAAATTAACCTCATTTAGACATCTGGCAGATGCCCCCACCCAGCCCTGCTTTCAGCACCTCATGTCACATACTATAATATAAAATGGCAAATTTGCAGTTTAAGGTAATTTCCAATTTTCTTGGAATTCCTTTTTCGAATGCAATGTTTATGAATGTGCTGAACATGATGTGACCACTTACCTATTTCCTCTGCAAATGCATACTTTTCAGTTGGGATGCATAATAACACAAAAAGGGCATGAATTTGGAACATGAATTACTTTCCTGACTCCTGTGATGTCACTGTTCCCCACTGTACACCTCATTACAAATCACTAACCTTGGCAGTATGTGTCGGCCGAAAGGTAAAGATTACCATATGCACTAGGTAGGTAGGTGGATAGGTATTATTCCAGATCTAGGTAAAATGAGATTTTTTGGAATTTTTTTTCAAGACAGGGTATTTTGATGTAAAAATAATGATGCTACCACTCATTTTCTCTGCAAATAATTATTTTTCAGTTGGCAAACAAATACACGACCATAATCTTCACTCTGCAAACTTAGCACATTGCGTATAATTATCCGTACCTGGTGTGTCACAGACGTGATAAAGAAGACATTCAACACTTCATGCACTTGATTTAATACTCTGTCATCGAAAACATTATGTTTCTGCCTTAATTCGACATTATCTCCGAGAATGAATACTCGCAACACGTCGCGCCAGCAACCGTCGATAAGGGCCGAAAATTTATTGCGATGCTTATTATTTTATTTTCAATATATTTGATGACGTCATGGCGGAAAAATTCGTTTCGGACGATTCTGGTTTTCCGGTTAGGTTAGGTTAGATTATATTATGATATAATATATTTTATATATTATGCTACGTTATCTTAGTCTAGGTTAGGTTAGGTTAGGTTTTTTCTTCTTCCCCCGACTTAATGCATATGACGTCATCAAATCATTATGACGTCATCAACCGTCGCTGACTTAAAAGTAATCATTTGCGGAGAAAATGAGTGGTCGCATCATGATTTTTACGTTAAAATACCCTGTATTAAAAAAAAAAAATTCAAAAAAATCACATTTTACCTGTTTCTGGAAATTTACCGGTATATATATATAAAAAAATGACCGAGTAAATATATAACAGAAGGCTCTAGGGAAATTCTTGGTCAAACGTATCCTCTTCTAGTGTTTTACGATGTGATTTGAATGAATGAACATACATTTCTTCTGGAAATAATGCCTTCAAGTTATGGGGTATTCCTCGGGCAGACGTCACAGCACATAAAAATACTATATTTTGGGTGCTGCGAATCTAATAATGATCACAATGAGCTGATAATTCAAGACACTGATAGACACTCATAATTCAAAAATCAAGGAATATTTCAAGAATCTCATTGTATTACATGATCTATCCTGTCACTCAAATTCCACGAACCTAGGCAGGTACGTACCTCCGGTAATCTTCAAGTACCCCTCACGCTTTGTGTATATCAACAATGCATCCGAGTCACCGTCAGCTGACTGCCAGTCAGCTGTTAGTGACGTCACTCAAACGTACAGAAACACTTGCTGAATGATCCCAGGGCGTCACCAGGAATATTTATAAGGGGTCGATGGGGACTTAATCCATGGGCATCAGGAACAAATTTATGTCTACGAAGCAGTTGTGGAGGTATATATTCAGGGTTTCACAGGACATTTTCCTTTGATGGGTGGTGGTTCAGATGACACTCTAGATACAGCACAAGGAATTTCCTGCTAGGGGAGGTTGTGCAGATTCTATTTCATGATGGTGAAAACCTAACCTACCTAACAATAACCTAACCTAACCTAACCTAACCTAACAATAACCTAACCTAACCTAACCCTTATAAATATTCCTGGTGATGCCCTTGGGTCATTCAGTGCACCCAACTGGGGGTGTCTCGGTAAGTGTAAGGACGTCACCAACAGCTGACTGGCAGTCAGCTGACGACGGCTTGGATACATTGTTGAGATAAAGGAAGTCTGAGGGGTAATACTTGAAGAATACCCGTACCTCCGACGACGACGACACACACGACTGTTTACACGTTCCTTCAAAAGTGTAGCAAATGTGACGCTAATGTGACAAAGGCAGCACATTAGATAGGCCTCCCATGAAGCGGGGTATAAATGACGTCTTGGGAACTAAACAAAAATGGGGGGATTCAAACAGGGGATTTTCATTTTACCTCAACATACGGCCTTGGATTCAAACCAAACTAAACCTAACCTAACTAAAGTCTACCCTTACAGAAATTCCGGTAATCTTCCAGAAGTGCATCTCACTGTTTAAAGGTTCAATTTTGCATGTAAACAAAACAGGTTTTCAGAAAACGAAAGATTGCTGACCAATTCTGATAAGAGAGGCAGATTTTGCGGAAATTTTTTGATAAAGGGTGTTTTGGGATTTTGGGAATTGTTTTTCAGAATATGATGTTTATGAATATGACTAAGAAGATGCAACCACTCATTTTTGGTGCTGATGCTTACTTTTCAATTTGAACTATGACGTCACATCGGTACAGTGTGATTACGTCATACGTATGGCACCGAGGCTTCGACTGACTAATGCTACAAATGGTTCACATACTTTAATGAGATGGTCGAAGTTGCTTAACCTAACCTAACCTCATGGTGCATTATATAAATTATAGCTATAATAAACTGAGAGGTTAGCAGGTTAGGTTAGGTTGGGTTAGGTTAGGTTAGGTTAGGTTAAGCTACTTCGACCATCTCATTAAGGTATGCGAACCATTTGTAGCATTAGCCAGTCAAAGCCTCAGTGCCATACCTATGACGTCATTACACCATACCAATGTGATGCCATTGTCCAAATTGAAAAGTAAGCATCAGCACCGAAAATGAGTGGTCGCATCTTCTTTAGTCATGTTCATAAACATCATATTCTGAAAAAGTATTCCCAAAATTCCAAAAACACCTTTTATCAAAAATTTACCGATTTTGTTAGGGTAGGCTAGCTCTGTTAGGGTAAGTAAGTTGTGTTTGGTTAGGTTAGACTAGGTTTGAATCCAAAATCTTTGTTTTATTTCACTTGACGTGTTTTTACACAGCTTCATGATGAGGGCCTGTCTGCAGTGCTATCTTTGTCACACTTGTGTCACATTTGCCACATTTTTGAAGGAACGTAAACAACCGTCGGCCGGAAGTATGTTGGTGGGAGGTGAGTGATAGGATAAATGGTATAAGACCATGAAATACTTGATATATTCACTTATGTTTGAATTATCCGTGTATTCTTTACTCGGTTTAGCCATTTTTAGGTTCACAGCACTCGAAATATAGTATTTGAGTGATGTGACGTCCACCCGAAGAATACCGATATCAATATTAGAAATTCAAGTTGAAGTTTAAATCAAATCAACTCAATTAAGTAGCCCGTTCAACAGGAAAAAACATCAAATTCATTCAAATTGCATAACAAATATCAGAATAAATATTCTTGACAATGCAGATATATGTTCTCCCCTGAAATGCACTGAAAAACCAAACTGAAAATGAACTGAACTGAACATAAAACATAAAACTGAAAAGTTTTATGTTGTTCTAGGGGTTGTGCACAAAGCCTAGATATATTGGTTTAATACTTTGGAATAGTATGGTATCTCAAGACCTAGTGATAAGTACATCAACTGCCACCTTCTTTGAATTGTAGCATGATACAAATTGTTGAGTTCAAAATTAAGTGAGGTGCAACCCATAGTGTGAAAGTTAAGTTTATTTCAAAATTACATATGTTGGCCCTTATCAACCTATGAGCATTGATGTACCTCACTGCTATTTAACACAGTTCACAAAGAAGATGCATTAAAAGTAAATCTTGCATATATTGTACTGTCACCCAGTGTTGTTCCTGTGATAGTCACCTATGGTAGCAAAAGAATTGCAATATCAACCCCATAAGATGCTTGTCTCACAATCGAAAGATTGTGGGTTCGAATCTCACCTGTCGCTACTCTTCGCCCGCGACCAATCGGCGTGAGAGATTGTCGACGCTATATGACTCAACGGTCGACGTGTCGTAAAAACCAATAACCACCACCACCAATATCAACCCCATAGTGATGTTTCAAATTTGAATAAACACAGCAAGTTGAGCATGGTGTTCAATCAGCATTAGTTGGTTTTACAGCAGCAATTTGCTCTCCCATCTAGTCGCTTTTCATCCTTCCAAGTCATTCCTTGCTTCAACTAAACATTCCAGACACAAACTAAAAAAGTACATTGACAAACATTTATTATTAACAAGAATTGGTTTCACTTGTTTTTCTTAGGTTTTTCATTAAAAAAAACTTGTTCCTTGGTGGTGAGAATAAAACGATTTTAGACTGGTTGTTTTAGTATGATTTTCCTTAAACCATATTATATTCCGAAACCCATACCCCAATAGACGGCAAGTAACGGATCAGTCGGTGCACGAGCGTCCTACACGTTGGGTGTGTTGTGAATATTTATTAGCTGTGCAGTGTGAGCATGTCAGGAGTATCAGGTATCGATTTATAAACTTGGTTGACATCGATTAAGTATACTTTTGTTATCATTTTCTCTACCGTTGCTCAGTAAATCAGCTTATAACTACATCCTTTGCTAATTTAACAATAGCGCCAATTTGTCATCTGGCAGTCATTCATTGGCTGCCAGATAGCGTAGAGCTGGGTGCAGGCTCCACAGAAATCAAAAAGCTTATTGTTATTTGCTAATGTTTGTAAGTTTAATTCTACTTATTTCAGCAGCATTGACAGTAAAAACTATTTTGTTATTAAAACTGTTATGAGAATTAGATTTGCTGGTCGCTTTTAATTTATGCGGATCATTAAGCCAGATCTTCTCCCTCTATCTTGTTCCTGAGACCACGTGACCTGGGAGCAAATTTCTGCTGTAAAACTGACTAATGTCATTTGATGCTTGATGCATTGTAGGTATGTCAACTTATGAACCTAAATGTGTAATCTGCACATAGTTTGTGTGTGTGGATTCAGATGTGAGAGCGAAGTTAACTGCGACATTTCAGTTTTTGTTCATTCATACATCATTCATCCCATCACATATCAAGCTTTTTCACAGTGCTCATGTCACAGTCTTGATATGGGCCATGTCCTAGAGACCAAACATCCTGTAGAGTTGCTTATGCTGCTTCTCTCTTCTTACTTTAGTATTTACAAAAAATCATTGTGATACCTCCATTGTATTTGGAAGATTGCTTTCTTCAAATATTTGGAGAAGTGTATCCAATTACGCAATTGCCAGTTGTTGAGCGTGAGTCCAGTGGCTGCATAACTGTACTTTAACATTTGGAGTATAGGTTGTATTTCCTAATGCTTTACCACTACATGCATCTTGCAATAATTTTCATTGTCTCCATTGCTGGTGGACTTAGTACTTGAAAGGGATATATCACTTAATTATTTGCAGGATGGTCAGTCATGAAACTGCAAAGGAACAATGACAGTGCTGTTTGTATGGACTTGCCACAAGTGTGCAGACCATTAATAAGTTGGTTGATTGGTTACTTGGGCTTGAGGGTGCACCAACCATGATGATCATGAAATGCCCATGACCAGTAATAAATGATTGACAACAAGCATGGCATTCATTGCAGATATGCTTCAGGTACATTACACATGTGAAACATAACTGGTATTGGCAGTACAGCTGAAAGTGTAGCCTACATCCACATAATTGGCCAAAACTGAAGCAGAACTTCAAATAATGTGTCCACATCATGCTTCTGTCTTCACTTTTATACAATTTTCTTGTGTTACTGTACTTGAGTTACTGTACATTGCGTACAATGTATTTAAGATTGACTTTTCATGTCAGCATCTTTAGGAACTTGAAAGAGCTGTAATATATGTCAGTGCCTATAGTCTGAGAAGTTCAACATAGGTTCATAAAGAGCACAACTTTTAAACTACTGTTTGCATGCTGCTTAATTCGATTCTAAGCAGCTTCACTCATTGAAATGGTTCAGAAAAGTGCAGGTTGATATAATTGTATTGATTAAATTCTCAAGATGCAAAATAACCTAAAGTATAAAAACTGAAATGCTTAGGTTCCATGCACAAACCCTAAACAAATCAAAATCTTTGCATTTTGGTGTCAATGGACTCCATGTGGCTTAAATAATGGGATAAACATGTTGAAGCTATAATTTCTCACACCTGGCAAAACGAGCATACTTATTGGTCATTTAATATGTCTCCATTTTTCACCATTGTTTGTACCACAACTTTCTTCTATGTCCATTGGACAATAGAACTGCTATATTATTTTGTATTCCAGCATGTTGTAGTGTTTGGATGTTTGTTCCATTCATATGTTTGGTTTAATGTTCTTTTAGATCCAATTGTGCTGTAGCATTCAAACAACTGTTTCATTTGCAAAATGTGATGCTGATTCAATATCCCATGACTGAATCATTGACGTCACGACTGGTATCGGCAAGGGCTTGCTATCTTCATGTTGCAGACGCCATAGTAATGTTGGAGCGTATATGGAGCCTCCTCAGTTGGTACCTGCGACCTCTTATAAAGGGGATCCTTCGCAAGACAACACGACTCTGCGAGATGCAGCGGATCTGTTACGGCCAGAAGCAGGGAGCACCTCGCACCATCGGAGTCGGTGAGACCGTCGTGGTTCCAGATCTTGAGTTAGTGAGATCTGCGTGGCCCGAAGTTTTGAGTCGATTGAACCGTCGTGATCCCAGATCGTAAGCGTCCTTACAGGTTCAGGCAATCATCAATTCGCACTGCTGGATGAATAGATGTCGTTTGTGGAAAATGTTTGAAGGTGATGGGGAGTTGTCGGCAGCGACTCCTAGCAGTTTCTGAAGCAACAAAATGGCAGTTGGTATTGCATCGGCCACAGTGTTTTGATCTCTCGCTACACGTGTTGAAATGTCTTGAATCTCTTTCACAGAAAACTCGATGATACGTTCGCGGACCAAGACCATCAATGATTTAGTGACTTATCTGGACCAGAAAGCTTCAGAAAGGCGGTTCCTGGGCCCATCTAGAGCGCAGGTCATCGATTACTCGGTGTTCGCTATCCTCAAAGTGAAAGGGATCAAGCCGTACATTCACGCGCAGTAAGTTGACAGGTGCACAAAGACCACAGGTTTGGTTTATTGTTGTAGCCCAACTGGCTGTAAAAGTCGGTAATGTGGAAGGTTCGGTTCTTGGCCCAATGGTAGCTGGCAGCACACATCTCGGGATATTTGCGAGCGAACAATTAGTGCAGAAGCTGAATGACTGCATCAAAGTGGAGTTGTGGTATGTTTGTCAAGCTCCTTGGACCTAAGATGTTTTATTCTCCCAATTGGTGACCAGATAGTGTTTATTTGTCTACATCATGTCAAGCTTAGGTATATCTTTGCTAACATAATACATATTGCATAATGCATCACCAGTCAATGATAATATAGCACTACTTTGCTTTTAATCTCGCATCAATAAATATTTCCCAAGTTTCCTTGACTAGTGGACAGGCGCATGGCAATGACCATGGACACATCCGACATGACGGTCATGACACACACCAAATATGCCTACAATTACCATACCATGCTTAGTTCAGAATGTTTATCACCAGATAAGAGGCATTGATGTTGAAAGAAACATGTAGTGACGTGCAGAAGTACCAAAAAAGATCATGATTATGGAAAGGTATTTTATTATGTCATACCATCAAATTGGCTTCACCAGCAACACCACTTACTCAATATGTCAAAGTATGATGAACAGTCTGCTCATTCCTTGAAATTTTAATAATACCACACCTATCTTAATTGTGTGCACATGTAAGTGTGCTTGAATGAGTTAGGTCCATCATAATGTTATTCCATTAGATAACGACCTTTTCGCCTGCTATGCTGCCCATCAGGCACCTTGGTGTCAGGACCTGTCCATGCTGGTCCACGACAGGCACTGGTTTCAGACAAATGCTCACCTGTGACAGGACACTGACCGCTGGTGATTCTGACGCCTGGTGGACATTGGTGCCGACCTGTGACAGGCACTGACCTGTGACAGGCACTGACCTGTGACAGGCACTGACCTGTGACAGGCACTGACCTGTGACAGGCACTGACCTGTGACACACCGACCTGTGACACACTGACCTGTGACAGACACTGACCCCTGGTGGTGCTGATGCCTGGTGAACATTGGCACTGATCTGTAACAGGAACTGACCTGTGACAGACACTGACATGTGACAGACACTGACATGTGACAGACACTGACCTGTGACAGACACTGACCTGTGACAGACACTGACCTGTGACAGACACTGACCTGTGACACACACCTGTGACACTGCGACAGGCACTGACCTGTGACAGGCACTGACCTGTGACAGGCACTGGCCTGTGACAGGCACTGACCTGTGACAGGCACCGACCTGTGACAGGCACTGTGACCTGTGACAGGCACTGTGACCTGTGACAGGCACTGTGACATGTGACAGGCACTGTGACCTGTGACAGGCACTGTGACCTGTGACAGGCACTGTGACCTGTGACAGGCACTGTGACCTGTGACATGCACTGTGACCTGTGACAGGCACTGTGACCTGTGACAGGCACTGTGACCTGTTGCAGGCACTGTGACCTGTGACAGGCACTGACCTGTGACTAACACTGACCTGTGACTGACACTGACCTGTGACATACTGACCGGTGATAGACACTGACCGCTAGTGGTGCTGACATCTGGTGGACATTGACACTGGCCTGTGGCCGACACCGACCCCTGGTGCTACTGACGTCTGGTAGACATGGGCTTGAGACACTGATCTGTACATCAGTATCGATCAGTGTACATGGTGTGCGGCAGGTTCGTGACGTCGATGGCGACGTGTCTGGACCAGATCTGGGGGTACCGGCAGCTGGTGGTGGAGCTGGAGAGTCAGCGCCGCACGCCGTACGACGCTGCGGACCCACAACACGAGCTCAAACTGTGCCGCCTGTGGACACTTCTGAGACCCGATGTGAGCCGTGCCAGAGTGGTCGACCTGTGGCTCACAGCAGGTTGGGGATGAGGGAGAGCGACAACGCTTGGACTGGGGGTGGGGTGGTGGTTCGTCCGGGTGAAGTTGTGCTTCTGACAATGAGGAAGATTGTGTGGAGAAAGGTAGGTTGTAGGGGACGAGTGGTCTAGGGGTAAGATGCTCGTCTTACAATCGAAAGGTTGTGGGTTCGAGTCTCACCTGTCGCTACTCTTCGCCCGCGACCAATCGGCGTGAGAGATTGGCGACGCTACATGACTAAACGGTCGACGTGTCGTAAAACCAATAACCAACCAACCAAGGTAGGTTGTAAGTTGGGCAGATTTCAACGCTGAAAATGTATGGCTAAGTCCGAGCGGGGGTGAAGCCTGAGCAAGACTGCTCTCGTGTATTTCTGACCAATTTTCACCTGATCGATCCGACCTGACTGTCGTGATGTTGAAACCGTAGTCATCATCATCATTGTATTGGGTACTTTAACACAACCATGATACATTAAGCATATAATACACACCGCCGGCTTACAGACTCGCCGTCCGTCCATATCGCCGTGCCTATAGGCATAGGCATCTTATGCTGTTGAAGGTTTTGGCGAATGGAGCACGTGAACGTTTTGGCAGGCGGTGCTGTATTTCTCGACGATAATTATTATGTTTTGATAATTATACGTTTTGACTGGGGTGTTTACAGGATGATTGGGTAGAAGTTATGGCACATAAGAATGTACAGGTGCTCTTGTGAGATTGAGAGACCTCTGAGGAGGTAGATTTATGCCACGACACGGAAGATACCTGTGCAGACCAGACTTGTACAGTGACGTGAAGATGTCCTAGTGGGTGGTGGGATACTCAGACGGGCATCAGGGTACGAGTGGTCTAGGGGTAAGATGCTCGTCTCACAATCGAAAGGTTGTGGGTTCGAGTCTCACCTGTCGCTACTCTTCGCCCGGGACCAATTGGCGACGCTACATGACTCAACGGTCGACGTGTCGTAAAACCAATAACCAACCATCAGATGGGCATGTTACCACACTAAACTGGGGCTGGTTGGGTCACGTTTGTGACTTTTGGAGGCATGTACTTGTCGTGGAAGTCCGGTTCGTCTGCGAGGTTGTCATTGTTCCGCACGAGTGTTCAGCTGGGGATGTGAAGTGCTGCGCAGGATCCGCGGTCGCAACTGTTGCGATGACGATCACTAGTCTGATCCAGAAGCCAGTGCGTGAAATCAAATAAACCGCGGCGGTGTGCACGTGATAGTTGTGATTGCAGTACAGATCGTTTATTTTGTTATATGACACTTTGAATTTGCCTTCTCCATGTATTACCATGAAATATTTTAATTCTTGTATTTTGTTTTAATGCACAAAGCATTCCATTAATTTGACAGACATACACGGCACCATGAATAGGAATCACGAATGGATTCGCAAGAAGTCTCATCTTGCTTGGGATCTAATGTTATCCAATATTGTTTTGCCTTTGTAGTTCGTGTGCTACATGGCGTCACAGTCGCCGTGCATGACTGAGTTTGTTTTGCCCAGGTGGAGCTGACTGAGCGCATCTCAGCCCAGTGGAAGGAGATCGGGTTCCAGGGCGACGACCCCAAGACCGACTTCCGCGGCATGGGCGTGCTGGGGCTGGACAACCTGCTGTGAGTACGGCAGTTGGTTGGTTAGTTGGGTTTAGGAGCGCATCGACTGCGTTGGTCATACAACGCCCATTGAGTACGGCAGTGCGGCAGCTCAAGCTGCCGGTTCTGCTGGAAATACGGGCACCGGCACAGACACCGGTATAGCACTGCGTCTCCAGATGTTGGTGGCCAGGACACCGGCACAGGTAACCAGCACCTCCCCGACCAGGCCCAGCACCCAGTCGAGGCCCCGACCAGGCCCAGCACCGAGTCCTGGCCACCAGATGTTGGTGGCCAGGACACCGGCACAGGTAACCAGCACCTCCCGGACCAGGCCCAGCACCGAGTCGAGGAGCCGTGGTCACCGACCAATGCCAGACACTGAGGCCATGCCAACCAATACCGGATGCTTGTGCCAATGACCGATTGTCGTGTTCACCGAGCTTTATTCTGAAGGTCACCTTTAATAGGACACGTTTCGGACAGATTTAGCACATTTCGGACGGGCAGCATCTTGGGAAGGTAATTCTGATATTCCAGTGTTTGACAGCACGCATTGTCTTTCACAAGGCAGATCTGAGCAGCACCTGGCAGCACTTACCAGTAATCACTGCGCGGACCTCATACCGGTCATCATTTGTTGTTCAGTTCGAAGAGTTCATTTATCTGGTGACTTGGTAGGACAATACTGCGATTTTTCTTCATGATTGGGCGATGCAGGCGTGTCCTGATGAGCGGAAGAAATGTGTATCCAGAAACACTTCTAAAATACTGATTAGTTGCGTTATATGAGTAAACAGGCGTAAAGTAATCCATGAAATCGACTAGCCTGCTGCTAAATCTAGCCCAAATTCAGAAATCTGCTAGAAGTGTCGCACTAATAGTGTCCCAAAGGTGTCATGGGAGGCGGAAAAATGGCTATTAGTGGCTTTCACGAAGCTGGGCGTATATTGCAGCCACCTTTCCCTTAGATGGCGGTGCCCACTCGTATAATATTAGATGGTGATCGATTGGGCGACACTCATCATTTCGCTCTTCCCTTTCCAAGAATGTGCCCCAATATATAGCCCATCTCAAATTTGGAAGAAAAAGCAAACAAACTAACAAAACAAGGTAAAAGCGAAACAACAGTGTAGACATCTGCTTATTGGTGAGGTTCCAGTGATCTAATTTTCCTGATGTCATTCCAACGTCACGATGAAAACGACCATCGTTGGGGTTCAGCCTCGCACCTCGCACCGTACTACGCTCCTTTCACGTCCACCACTGTGATACATTGCAAGACAAATGGTTTCAAGTCAAGGTGTGTTTGAATGTTGTCTCAAATACCAAACTTTAGCAAATGACCTCGGTCACAATATTTCAATGGTACTTAACTCTACGTGCATGGAGGGATCGACAGCCACCCATGTTCTACCCTGGCTACTCCATCACAATCCCTACCTTCCCCATTACGAAGCCTCGTTCCCAAGATTTATATGAGGCTGAGGCCTAGGCATGCTAGTGAAAAGTGGAGATGTTTTCGCTATTTTATCCCACAGTACTAGTTATTAAGATCATAAAATGAATCCGCATGGGTCCCCTCTCGCGTTTCTTACGCTTGTGCACGAATCGCGTGAGATGTTCACGTGGTACGCTCTTCTGGCGTTTCCATTGCGTACGCTGTGCGCCACAATAATGAGAAAATCAATACGGCGGTCTGAATCAATAGAGGATCAATAGAGCCGAGCTACCTGCCGATACCACCAGTTGATCTGGGTCACAATCGATGAACGGTTATCGGCGGTGAGGACGACAGACTCGGTCGCGACATTATCGGGTCTGAAAGCCTGTAATGCAGCAAGAACTGTCTGACGAGCACTGCATCTGGAACGGGTGAAATGATTCAGAATGTGACAGTGAAGTGGGTGAATGGGTTCAGAAGTATGACTATATCGGCCGTGCATTTCGATTTCCCTGGAGTGTGTGTATGTGTGTGTGCATCGGTGACAAGGCTGTTCACTTGGCCAGCACATAGGCGTTGAGTTGGTGTTGTACATGCCCGAGATTGAGATGGTCTGGTTTATGGCGGCCGACAACGAAGGCCGAGTAACTGAGGTGTTGTATCGTGGTCGTGAAGCGGCATAACATGTATGCATGTATCCCGTTCCCATGTCATGCCGGTTAACAGGGAGCCGGTTCTCAGACATCGGTCTGGTCTCCAGACAGAAGCAATTGCTGACTGGTGGTAGAGCCCAGGGTGGATGCTGGTCGGTACTCCGTACACGAGTATGTCACGTGGCCGGTGGCCAGATAGCGAGCCGAGCCACGTGGTCGGTAGCCAGGCAGCCGGTGAGCCGCCACTTGTTTCGCTGAATGCGGTGCAGCGTAAATTATTGATTTATGATGCGAGCGCAGTTCGTGTTCGGCGCTATGGAGAACCGTTGAAGGTTAACGATGTGCATTCGTCGTTGGCCTGGGTTCCCGCGCTACTGGGTCGGGCTCTATTGATGTGGAAGGATGGCACCGACGCGATATCTTGGAATTCCAGAATTTGCGGGGAAGACGACACCCACCAGGAACATGTTTTGGACCTCTTGCGCTCTAAGTTCTCAATTCCTGAATGTGTTTACATGAAACATAGCAACATACAACTGTGCTAGATGACTTCACCATGCTCGATTCCTGGCATTTGTGCCGTCACAATTTTGTCAGGAGATGCGGTGTTCATCTGTCGATATCTTTTTCCGCAATTTGTTCTATCATATTGCTAAGTTATTTCAATCACATCATGGGTTTTGACGTCTTTGCCTGTTTTTCTCCACCACAAAAAAAATATAGGACACTGCACCGGCATAGAGACCAGTTGAATGCTGTTGAATGTCTTTGGTGAGATTCAAATTATTGATAGCGATGCAACGAAACGTGGTCTTGGCCCTCCTATAACCCGATAAAAAAATGTTTGTGGAATGGGACAGGAAATATCCGTAGTCGTTTCTCCCACAAAACTGATGAGACGTCCAAGACCTGAATATTCGCATGCAAATACTAAATGTTCCAATGTAAAATATATGTTCTCAGACCGTAATATATTCCATCCGAACATGGTTACACATTCGCTCCAGCCTTCGAGGCTTGCCAAATTCACATACATTTTGAAACAACATATATGTCTTAATATGTAGGATCTTTCTCGGGGTGAACTGATCATTCCGTTATGAGGGTAAAACATAAATGAACTTATCGGTGGACATGTCCTACCTGAACGAGCTGCTGCCACATGATCGATGAAAGATCGTCAATGTACGGAAACGATGTGAACCGAGCGAGCAAAGTTAATCATAATTTCGGTCGAGCACTCTGTGGACGACTTTTCCATGTGGTGCTGCTCTCGCAGTCTCCATGACATGCAGAGGAAACTTCTGTTGGCTGTCGGGAAGTTGAAAAGGTGGTGCCACACCACGCGCTTTCGTTTCTCTTCGACGAGGACGGCAGCCGTCCACTTCTGTCGCCGTAGGCAATGCTCAGAACCGTCATTAGGATATTTGGACGACCTGCATCTTTCCAACCATCCATTATATTTATCTGGATACGGATGGACAAGCGAAGCACATTCAAGGATGACATTACGCGGTTGAAAGACAGTTGTGCCAGGGGACTGCTGGTTTTGAAAGTCGTATCTCGTTGCTCATATGTGGCAGACCAAAGTGTTTTGCCCCTGATGTATTGTGCATTGATTCGCTCACGGATTAACTACGTAAGTTTTCATACGATGGTGCTTCCCAGACCACTAAACGTATGCTTGATACCGTACACCACGCCGCTCTCCGCGTTGCTATCGGTGCGTTTCGAACCTCGCTAACTGGCAGCGTTCTTGTTGAGACTGACGAGCCTCCCTTAATCACTACGACGTGAAATGTTGGGACTAAGATACGCCTGTAAGCTGGCCCAAAGTCCACGACACCTGACGTACCTATGGTTATTCTCCACTCTACTTGCTACACGGCCTAATACTAGGAGACTACTTCTGCCATTCAACCTGCGTATTGTGCACTCGCTTTGCGAATGCCAAATATAGCCGAAATTCACAGCACAGCTCCACATCCCAACTACACCCCCTTGGCGTTGGATGGAGTTCACCATTGACCTCTCACTGAGTGATACTCAGAAGGCTGCCTGTAGTCGGCGCGCCCTTAAACCCAAATAATCAATATATCTGAGAAGGCCGATATTTGCGCCACTGGCTACCGTATGCGCGAATTAAGCAGGATCCACTCATATACGAACACCATGTGGATCTACACCGACGGATCAAACCCGGTAGCGGCGTAGGATGTGCTTTTGTCTTCCACTCACGTGCCGTACCTTCCGGACACCCTAAACCTACATTGATTTTTACGGCAGAACTGTATGCCATTCTGCAGGCTCTTCGTTTTATTAAGCATGACGACAAAGCCCGTGACAAAAGCAACTTAATACTTGCCGACTCTCTGGGTGGCCTATTGACCACGAAAGCATTTAGTCATGACCACCACATCGTACATGACATCACGACAACCTTGTCCATGATGAGGAAGTCGGCGTTAATTTTATGTGGATACCATGCCACGTAGGTCTGACTGGCAATGAGGCTGCTGATTTGGGTACAAAGAGGACTGCTGATGGTAGCCGCAGGACTCGCCTGGCCCTTCCCCCGGGTGACTTCAAGCACTCGACATCATCTCTCGTTGGTCGGAAATGGGCAGTGCACTTGGAACATACAACCTAGCAAACTTAAATTAGTGAGACCAGCGATCGGTACGTAACAAACCTCATTTCGTGCATAAAGTATAGAGGAAGTCGCACTGTGTCGTCTTCGGGTCGGCCACACACTAGCGACACATATATACCTGTTGACGACAAGTGGCCGCCCTCTGTGCCCACGCTGTCCCACCCCACTCAGTGTGCCTCGTACTCGTTGGCTGCCCGGCATTTGAACCTGCACGCCGCAGATGTCTCGGAGCTTGAAGTGTTGATATAACACGGCGGAAAATGCGGCGGATGACTCTCAGATCGTTGCATATGGGGACATGTTTACATTCCTGCAAAACAAAACTTGGGCACTATCTACCGCCCATGGTAAGCACTCGGACATGAGCTAAGACATGACCCCTCGCTCAAACATAATATGATGACGCGTTATGGTCGCAAAATGACCAACGTAGTCGACCCACCCTAACACACAAGCCCACCACCACATGCATCATAGTTTCACTATATTGAACATGTCAATCATTCGAACCTGCGCGTGGCCTTCTGAGAGTTATCTCCTTCCAAATGCCTGTTTCACGCCCACGCGTTCGGCAACGGGATTCCATTTGGAATGATTCCTTCATTGAAGCTATCGAAAGGAAATTGCCATTCTTCTTTTTGTCTAGGAATGGTTTTAGCGATTCCTTTGTCACATTCGGTTTAGTCAGATGGGCGGAACAATGGTGTGGTGGCAGTGTTAATTCGTGTGTAGCGCTGGCCTCAGGGCAGGTACCAGCTGCGGACCGTGGCAGGAATGTACCGCATCTCATCAGCTATTTATGCACCAGTAAACACGGGGACACCGGCTCGTCGGGTGTTTGCTTCCTTGGGGCGGATCCGAGTTTTTATCAAGAGGGAGCAGCAATGAGGAGATAAAGATTCCACCTGGCCCACACCAGGCTGAGGATTCTACTTGGGGAAATTCGTGGTGGGATTGTTGTACGATGTGGACAGTTGAATGCGTCGTAAAAGAACCCAAGGATATTCTATAAACCTATAAATTTGAACGGGGCTAACTATTAGCCCCTTCAAATTTTATGAAATATTTGGAAGACCAGCTCCCCTGGTGTTTTCCCATTGCTGGGTGGCCCAATAGGAAGCATGCAAAATTTCAGCTTCCTAGCTCAATGTTTGCGCCTGCCTCAAGGGATCCAAAGTTTTCCCCATAGAGTATAATGGAGACTTCAACGCCGGTGTTAGTCGCATTATGCTAACATCGTCACAGCGCCGTTTCTTGTTACAATATCGCCGCGAATAACCACGATTCAACTGCTGTGTCCTGAAGAAAGTGGACTAAGCTTACTGTTCCCTTCTCCCCCTCACCTCCCACCCCTCCCCTTACCTCCCACCCCCTCCCTTACCCCCACTCACCCAACACCATAGCTAAAGGCACCCTACGTTCCCGTGGTGTCAGATGTAAACGGTTCGTCTATGTTTCGAAATCGGTTAAGAGTTGCAAACTTAAACACGCGTGTTCTGGTTGAGTTGTATTAATACAAACATTAAGTATGCGTGAAAAAAAGGCTCCGGTTTCATTAAACCACTCAGTAATATCGCTTTGCTCAGTAATAGCCTGAGCATATGAAAAGAACACGGTTTCCCACATGTAACAGGATGTAATACAGACAGGTGCTGGAGATGATACCTTCCAAAGTTGCCACCTAAATTGTATAATATCGAGGGTCACAGCATATCTTCGGCTCACGCAACTTCATATCACGGTCACAACACATATGCAGACCCAAAGCCTCAGATCAGTCTTAGCTCAACGAATTGTTGGCGAGACACGTGACATTTACAGATATAAGCGACATATTGCACAAACATGAGACATGAGTTCACATGTTACACGGCTCCAGGTAAGCTCCTAACGAGTTTTCTTCAGAGTCGCCTTCCGGTTATCAGGATAAAGCTTCCGATGAGCTTCCACCACTTGAAGAAGGTCTTGCCTTGTTTCATCATCCTTCGTTAGATGACATATGTAATCAGATATCAACCTGATTCCACGCTCCGCGGTGTCGTTCGTGACCCGCATAGTAGTGACGAACGACACAAAATGCCGGTAGTCAGCGTCGTCATCCCATGGTGGGGACTTCTTCAGCAAGGTGGTGCCGATGCCGAGACTGTGGAAGATTGAGACGGACCTGGGCCCGATGAACTTAGTCAGACTCAGCGTCTCCACCTGAGCTACGTCACTCGGCAGGACGGGGAGTTCAGGCTTTCCCAAACTGAGAATCTGTCCTCGGTCGGCGCTGCAGATGCTGCTTGCCAGAAGATGCTTGGTCTCATCATCAACTTTAGCGCTAGCCAGCACCATAGGCACCAGCTCCTCCGTGAGATACCAGCTGTGTCTCCTCATTACAGCCATCGCCACCTGCGCAATATCCGGATCGATGCTGTAGAACTTGGAGAGGTTCTTGTATTGATCAACGTCGTTTACCGCTGCATCCTCAGCCACGGTACTGGTAAGCCACTCCCGTACGTAGTACAGGGTCACGTAGACGGTGAAGCGCCTCAGCTTCTCGGATAGATCTTCCGTGATGCCGCCCAGGTTGAGGAGCTGTGTAGTTCTTAACATGAACACTTTGATACCGTACAGGCCTGTTTGCAACATCAGCACCGTGCCGAATGTCCCAAGGACGCTGCTATATGGGGTTGTCTAGGGCCGAGAATACGAATCTGAAATTTTTAGCGCTTCCTAGGTCTCACGGTTTTTACGTCACGATGACGTCATACTACTGTAGTCTTTTCTCCTCATTGCAAATTTGAATGCGATATAACTCCGAGGCTTATCATTGATTTTTCCATTCTGTAAAATGTTTTGTAAAGCACACGTAGTATGGTCTTGCATAATATTTTTCATGAATTTTTACATCCATGTTTTATTATTTTTAGCTTATATATTTTATATATTATCATTTTCGAAAATGTATAAGTGTCGATTTTCGAAAACATCCATATTCTGATTCTCCGTTCGACCAAACAGATTGAAAAGTCCTTGAACGATAGGGTGGGCGCACTCTTGGGACACCTCGAAAAATCGTAAAAAAACATACCAGATGTGCCTCCATTTGGAGTAGCTTTGTGAAGAGCTGAGCGAGGTGGCTGGTGGATCCAGTGAGGGTGGGGATTGGGCGGGGGTATGGGGAGGAGCACGTCGCCAGATACAACAGGTTCTGCCCCCACTTTGAAAATTAGGGGGTCTGACCCCCAAAAACAACCGGTCAACGATACAAACACCGGACATCCGACATCGCTTCCCCCCTTTTGCAGCCAGTATTGGATGCCGTTGTGTCAAAGGACATAGCGCGAACTGTTTCTTCTAGACTCCATTCTTGAATGCATTTGAACACCTCAGCGGCTTGGACTTCTCCAGTGCTATTTCCTATCTTTCTCGCTGATAAAAGCTTTCCTTGAACGCACTGCTCCGTATTTCCCGATACCATGACTGCCAATCTCTCGGAGTTCCCTCCACCATGTTCATCCAGCAGCTTGCCGTCCCAATGGACAACTGTGTCTGCCGGAGGCGTAAACCCCTGCTTGATCTGGTCTGAGAGGACCTTCCGGCTTGCGCTCCGATGACGCCTGATGGTGGATGCACTGATGCTAACCTCGTCCAGGTCGCCGCCACCCGACTTCACTACGGAAGCATGGAAGCACGGAAACATCGGCACAAAATGACCTTGCTGTCGACGTGCCCCTAAACAGCAATCCACCACCACCACCACCACTACGGAAGCGAGTACATGTGAAGCGGCTTCACTGCTTATGTTACACCGATCCAATGTGGCTGTCACGCCGCTTCCTGTGATGTTTCGCGGAACTGTGGGTGTGAGTGTGTCGCTACGTGCCGTTTCAGTCGGGGCTGTGTAATCAGGATCTTCTTTCGTGTCCGTGTCCTCCTGGTCTGTGTCTTCTGACTCTGTGAGTAGCATTTGTGATTCACTTTCAGTGCTGCAACACATCATGGATGATGATGTTGCACATGGTGGATCGTGTCGCTTCATTTTTCTTTGTGATTTCCGCATGTATTGACGATCAGACGATCCGATATGCAACTTTCGTCCCCTTCTTTGGTCATGCAAAAACGATATGTCGGATTTTTTGTCCTTTTCACTTCTGAGACGGTCTGCCCGGATCTCTTTCTCCGCGGCCACTTTTGACATATCGCATAAAGCGTCGAGCTCTTTTTCAAAATGCTGTTTCTTTCTCCTCTCTGTGGCTGAGTCTCTCTTCCTGTTCTTCTCGATATTTCTCCATTTTTTATATAACCCCGAAATCTTCTCTGCGGCCTTATCTTCGCGAATAGTTGTCAGAGGCACCGCGTGGTAGAGGCCGAGTACTTCGCAGGCCACTGCAGTGGCTAGTTGTCTAGTATCCGTATTTTGCATTGTTTCCTCGTGGAAGTAGAATAGTCTCTGCAGACATTGCCTATTTGTAGGAAGCTGAGAGCATGGAAGCTTGTCGGTGGTCCTCCCGATCATCCACACCCCTTTCCTGCTCCGGGATCGCTGAGAGCGAGCAGCCGGCTTCCTCGGTTTGGGTGGCTCATGCCGCGTTTCTTTGCCACCCCTTGTAGTTGGCATCGTGATACTTGTCGAAGTGAATTTCTCAACTTCTCGTCTTGTTTGAAACTATGAACGTTTAGAACTAAAACTATAAGTTTCGATCAACATTTGCCCTGAAACAGAAGGAGGGGGTGTTTAATGAGCATTGTTGAAAATTCATCAAAAAAATAGGTACACTTCAAAACATGCGAAAACCGGGAGGGGAGGAGGCGTGTGAGCGGGAGGAGGCGTGGGAGGTGAGGGCGAGGGGGTAAAGGTAAGTTTAGTCCACTCTCTTCCAGACACAGCAGTTGAATCGTGGTTATTCGCGACGATATTGTAACAGGAAACGGCACTGACGATGTTAGCATAATGCGCCCAACACCGGCGTTGAGGTCTCCATTACACCCTATGGGGAAAACTTTGGAGCCCTTGAGGCAGACGTAAACATTGAGCTAGGAAGCTGAAATTTTACATGCTCCCTATTGGGCCACCCAGCAATGGGAAAACACCAGGGGAGCTGGTCTTCCAAATACTTAATAAAATTTGAAGGGGGCTACTAAATATATCCGAAACTCAACTTCCTCGATCACTGGTACCTATCGTGTCACAGATGATCGTCAGCATGACGATCATCTGTGCTTCATGTTGATTAAGTATGAAGCATTGATGACTGCTTCGTATTTGGTGGATACGACGATTATAAAGCAAGCCATCTACGGGCATGGGAGACATTGGGACCCAACTGGAACCGGAGGGGCGGTGGTCACGTCGGTCATGTGGCACTGTCAGGTGTGGCGTGCTGCATCGCCGTCGCCCAGTACCGATTGATCTGCTAGTAGTAGTTACGGTGTGCCCTGGCAACCGAGAGCCATACAAACCGGCCGGCCGGCCGAGCACTGCCTGACACAGATTGCCTGGTCATGTGACGGACCTGCCACGCCCCGTACCGGCAGCACCGGCCAGCTCTGTACATAGGTGCGTTTGCTGGAGGGTGTACGGCCCTGGCGATCGGGGGGAGTGCAACCAGGAGAGGTCACTCGCCCGGCGCGCGTTACAGGCACCACGGCTGAGACTACCCCGAACGCATTATCGCAGCGAACTGTTAGCCGTGGGCTCCGTGCTTCCCTGCCAGCTCTTCAGTCATGCGTGAGGTGATCAGCATCCACATCGGCCAGGCGGGCGTCCAGATGGGCAACGCCTGCTGGGAGCTCTACTGCCTGGAGCACGGCATCATGCCCGACGGCCAGATGCCGTCCGACCAATCGGTGGACGTGGCCGACGACAGCTTCAACACGTTCTTCGCCGAGACGGGTGCCGGCAAGCACGTGCCGCGCGCGCTGTTCGTCGACCTGGAGCCGACCGTGGTGGACGAGGTGCGCACGGGCACCTACCGCGAGCTGTTCCGGCCGTCGCAGCTCAAGACGGGCAAGGAGGACGCGGCCAACAACTACGCGCGCGGCCACTACACCATCGGCCGCGAGATGATCGACGACACACTGGACAGCATCCGCAAAATGGCGGACGAGAGCTCCGGCCTGCAGGGCTTCCTCGTCTTCCACTCGTTCGGCGGCGGCACCGGCGCCGGCTTCACGTCGCTGCTGATGGAGCGACTCAGCATCGACTACGGCAAGAAGTCGAAGCTGTGCTTCTCCATCTACCCGGCGCCGCAGGTGTCCACGGCCGTGGTCGAGCCGTACAACTCGCTCCTATTCGCGCACACCACGCTCGACTACATCGACGTCGAGTTCATGGTGGACAACGAGGCCATCTACCAGCTGTCGCAGAATAACCTGGACATCGAGCGGCCGACCTACACCAACCTGAACCGGCTCATCAGCCAGATCGTCTCCTCCATCACGGCCTCGCTGCGCTTCGACGGCGCGCTCAACGTCGACCTCAATGAGTTCCAGACCAACCTGGTGCCGTACCCGCGCATCCACTTCCCTCTGGTAACGTACGCGCCCATCATCTCGGCGGAGAAGGCGCAGCACGAGTCGATGACCGTCCAGCAGATCACCGACTCGTGTTTCGAGCCGAAGAACCAGATGGTCAAGTGCGACCCGCGCCACGGCAAGTACATGGCCTGCTGCCTGCTGTACCGCGGCGACGTGGTGCCCAAGGACGTCAACGCCGCCATCGCCGCCATCAAGAGCAAGCGGGCGGTCGAGTTCGTCGACTGGTGCCCGACCGGCTTCAAGGTGGGCATCAACTACCAGCCGCCGACGGTGGTGCCCGGCGGCGACCTGGCCAAGGTGCGCCGCGCCGTCTGCATGCTCTCCAACACCACCGCCATCAAGGAGGCGTGGGCGCGGCTGGACCACAAGTTTGACATCATGTACGCCAAGCGCGCCTTCGTCCACTGGTACGTGGGCGAGGGCATGGAAGAGGGCGAGTTCTCCGAGGCGCGCGAGGACCTGGCCGCGCTGGAGAAGGACTACGATGAGGTGGAGTCGCCCACCACCAACGACTCTGATGGCGAAAACGAGTATTAGCCGACGACTCGCTGCTCTGTTCCCCGTTCTGAATGCTAGCGGAAAGCCACGGCCATGCCGACGCGGACTGACCGCTGTCCGCGGTCGTCCCCTCTGAGCCGAGCGCGCCGTGCCGAGCACCGCCTCGTGTCGTCTCCGGCCCAGCAATGGAAGACCAGTGTGACGACAGCACCGGCGGCTGCGTGCGTCATACTGGGCGTGTGTCTACAATGCTCAGCTTGCAAAGCACACCACAGCTATGAAGTTCTTGCAGGCCTACGAGTGTGTGCTTATTATATTCCTGTATGGGAAGAGTTGTTGACACTGCGTCGAAATGTTACGGGTGCAGTGAGGCGGTAACTTCGGTTTGCGGCGAAAATCCATCCAGAACAATTTGAGAAGCTATGATTAATACATTTGAGGAAAACCGGAAGTGCCCCAGCAGGTCAGTTGCACGTTCTCACGTGCAGTGGCGTACCGAAGGGGAGGGGGAAGTTGCTCCCCCTCTCCTGAAAGGTTGTGTTTCCCACAAGAATCGCATGGCGGGGTTCGGAAAAATTGCGCCGTGCCCCCTAAAAATCCCGCTGGGGCCTCAGAAAATTGCACCGTAACCCCTGAAATCGCAGGGGCCCAAAAAAGTCGCACATGAGCCCCTGCAAATGACGTTGGGGCACCAAAATCGCACCGAGGCCCCTAAAATCACATTGGGGAACCCGAAAATCACTTAAAATCACACATATACCCGAAAATCTTAATTTTATTTGCAGTGGATTGTCCTCCGTGGCTAGGTTACCTTGGTCTATATTCGTATGCAACGTTAACTATATAACAGATCAAATCAAAAGTCTCATACCTCAATAATTCTTCCACTATTTTCCTTTTCCTTAATTGGGATCGAGATACTTCAGCCTGTAGGGAGCTGCACTCTTGATCGTAAGATCGTGGGTTCCGGTCCGACAACCAACGTGATTTCCAAGTCCGTCGGCGACGCTGTGCGTCCTAGCAGTTAAATGTGTCGCTAAAGAGCCCAAGGTTCTTTTCAGAATTTGGCATTACACCTACCCCAAGCGATGGGCTGTAAACGAAAGGAATCCACTTGAAACCTGATGTACTGGCTGATTTTTTTTGTTGTGTGGGGGGGGGCGGGCGGCACAAAGTTATCCTCCGCCCAATAGGCCTGTTTTTGCCGAAATTTTGCACTAAAATGGCATTTTCCCAAAATCTAGAAACATTTTATCACATAAACAATGTCTTCAGGATACCCGATGCATCTTAGCTGTTCAAAATCCGAAGTTTTTCGAAATCGGAGATTTGTTCATTGTCCCGCCCTCAACTGGTCCTTCTGGATCCGCCCTTCACCCGTTATATACCCACATGTGTTATCGGTGGCCACTGTGCTGCTTCTAACGATGCTAAATATACAGGGGCGGATCCAGAAGCCTCGAGAGGGAGCCATTAACAAATCTCCGATTTCGAAAAACTCATCAGCTTTGAACAACAGCTAACATCTCATAAATCTCATAAAATTTGCTAACATTTCGAGCAAATGTCATTGTGGTGTCAAATGTCGGCAAAAATCGGCCTCTTGAGGGGGATATTTCCTCCTGGATTCGCCACTATGGTTATATAACGGATGCAACGTGTTGTGTGGCGGCTCTCATTGCATTACAGGCGACTCATGTTGCGAGCGAGAGGGGCCGGTATGCATCAGCACTGCGCAGCACGCGTCATACGGGCTCAAGTGCCCGCCTGTTTGTTGAACTACCGCCGGCGATGCACTGACTGCACAGCCGGACAGGTGCGGGTCAGACGGCACAGCCGGACTGGTACGGGTCAGACGGCACAGCCGGACTGGTACGGGTCAGACGGCACAGCCGGACTGGTGCGGGTCAGACGGCACAGCCGGACTGGTGCGGGTCAGACGGCACAGCCGGACTGGTACGGGTCAGACGGCACAGCCGGACTGGTGCGGGTCAGACGGCACAGCCGGACTGGTACGGGTCAGACGGCACAGCCGGACTGGTGCGGGTCAGACGGCACAGCCGGACTGGTACGGGTCAGACGGCACAGCCGGACTGGTACGGGTCAGACGGCACAGCCGGACTGGTGCGGGTCAGACGGCACAGCCGGACTGGTGCGGGTCAGACGGCACAGCCGGACTGGTGCGGGTCAGACGGCACAGCCGGACTGGTACGGGTCAGACGGCACAGCCGGACTGGTACGGGTCAGACGGCACAGCCGGACTGGTGCGGGTCAGACGGCACAGCCGGACTGGTGCGGGTCAGACGGCACAGCCGGACTGGTGCGGGTCAGACGGCACAGTCGGACTGGTACGGGTCAGACGGCACAGCCGGACTGGTGCAGGATCAAAGGGCAGTGTCGGACTGGTACAAGATTAAGCTGCACCCTAAGATGGCGTACCAGAACTGGCCGCTGGTTTCCCGCGACTCGAAGGAAAACGTAGGGCTGAATGTGGAGTTTGGGATTGACACATGCTGACCTGAATGGTTTTCATGTGGAATCTGGGATTGAGCCATATTGATCGAAATGGCCTTAATACGGAGTCTGTGATTTACACAACTGACCTGAATGGCTGGATAGAGTCTGGGATTTACATGTAATGATTTAATAGGCTTGCTGACCATCGTGTGTTCTATCTGCGCTTTTATCGAATAATCGACAGTCAAGTGCGAAAAATTATCCTGTTATCCTCTACCTACACTTGACACCATCCTTATGCCAATAATTTCGTTTCCTATGTTATATAATTGTGTGTTCGATGTCCAATGTGCCCGTGTGCCAAGTCTGCTGTGCGACATGTGAACGCTGCTTGGTGATTGCATCAGGTCCACAGTCCGTCGCAGTTTGTTTCCACTTGCCCGCGCAGCGAGTTGCATCGATCCGACGCTGCGGGAAGTCAATGTCGGCCATGGCTTGCCATGAGTCTGGCAATGCAAACACCAGCGGCACGCTGGCGCCGCGTGCAGACATCGTCACGCTGGCGTCGCACGGCCATCCGCCATCATGGCACACGAATCACACCACCGCACAATCACGGCATCCCACACACACACACACACACACACACACACACACACACACACACACACACACACACACACACACACACACACACACACACACACACACACACACACACACACACACAGCGCAATCACAGCACTGCACGAATACACATCACCGCACAATCACGGCACTGCACAAACTCACCACGGCGCTATCACGGCACTGCACGAATACACCATCACGCAATCACAGCACTCCACAAACACCGCCGCACGAACACCACAGCACAGGCACGGCACAGCACAACCACATCACCACGTAGTCACAACACTGGACAAATGCCACCGCGCAATCACAGCACTGCACAAACACACCACAGAGGCGCTCCGAGCCGCTCCGGCACAGCCAAGTTCAGAAGCGTACCAGTGGCCATGCAGACGGGAGCAAGAACCTCTTCCCTTCGATTGTCCACTGGCTTCGAGACGGGACCGCCATGTTGATGCGCCTGTGCTGCGTCACCTGACACCTTGCCAGTCGGTCTCGTGACCTGCCCCCCCCCCGCCCGCCCCGCCGCTTCTCTGAACGTCCACGTGACTGGACGCCCGCCACAGCTGGTGTCCGGTGCGGCTCGCCACAGCAGCCGCCGTGTCCGCTATGCTCCGGCGTCCGCCGCGGCAGCCGCCCTCGTCCTGCTCGGTGGTTGGTGTGTTGCGCAGTTCTGCGATTTTCCGCAGCTGAGCCGGTGAGGTCATGCGTCCGCTGACTGTATACGTTGGTTGGGCTTCCGACGCTACGCCCCGATTTAGGAGGTGCGGGCCTTATGTAAGAGGTACGAGACTTCGCCGTATTTGAATATGTACAGTCAATATCATAAGATTTGCGTTTCATCTTGCGAGGATGCAAAACGTTCGAAAAGTTGGAGCGGTAAATAAGTTGTAAGTTGTTTCGATCCTTTTCATGTAACGTATACCACGTTAGTGGTTAGAGGAAAGGAACGATGTTTTCTGAAGAAGGAAAATTGAATGTGGAAGAAGCTCAAATCACACCATGAAACTAATGTCACTGAAAACAATAACCGGCTGAATTGAAGCGTACCTGGGACTCCACTTGCCCACCAGGCACCTGTGTGAGTGGTGCGCACGAGCCATGTCCACAACTAACTCAAGATGGCGACAAGAAAGAAAAACAAGCACCCTTTCAAAACCGATAGATACATGGACACTCTTTATAATCTCGTTAACTTTGCGTTCCGATAGCTTTGGAAAACCTAAAATAAATGCTAGAACCCACGCGAAGTTGCAAGTTTGCTTTTGCGTGCAGTGATAACTCCTATGTTGATCATTGTTCACCATGTTTAAATGGCGGCCTCGTTCCGCTCATTCACTCGGTTCCTGTTTGTTGCGCCGCGATTTCATTGCGATTGCGAATATCATGAAGAAATATTTCGTGAGTGATGGAGCATTAACGTGGCAGTTTCACTCACGATTAAGAATTATGTAACAACAGCGCAGTGCTTGTCCAAGTGGAAGTGTAGTGATTGATAAAGTAGCATGCTGCTCAAAGCCACTACATCAAAATGTGAGATACGTTCGCCTTATCTCAGAATATCTGTAATATATGACTGTGTCCGTTTTGCGTGTTTTGAGAGGTACATAATTTGGGTGTATCGATATGAACGATAATGATGCAAATACCTATGCTATGAACCAGTATTGTATAACATAGCACATCATAGACAATCCATTTACCTTCAACTGCGCTACAGGATATTCGGTATTACGATCCCGAATCCGTTATAGTGAGCATAAGCATGATATTTATAAACTGGATACCGTTAGAAACGAGGCATGAAGACTTCACAAACACGCACCAAGAAGCAAGATGTGATACATCTTTGGGAAGGATGTCGATTCAGTGTTCAGTAAGTGGTATATTCTGCCCTATTTCACGTCTAATTTATCACTGTGGTGGGATGACCGAGCCGCCACACCCACTGACGTGTCTTATTGTGAAAGCCCGTCAGGTGATCGGACGGGACCACATGGTGGACGACGTGAGCTTTGTCGACGGTGAAGGCACCAGCAGATAGCGCAGTTCCAGTTCAAACGCGTTCCGTGGCGCAGTTGCGGCATGTTGAGACACGTGATGGAGGAGCAGTGTCGCCAATGTATCGATGCTACTTATTGCAGAATATTCACTCCCCGACCGGTATGAGCGTGCTTTTTCATGGATACAGGTACTGCGGTGAATTTCATGCCGTCTGGTTTGAATTTGATTTGTGAAATGCCACCCGAAACCACACATTTTACGGCTGGAATGCTTCAAACGTTTACTATCTCTTCAGATTTGGATTTGCTCATATTTGAATTGGATTCGCATTTGTCATGGTTTATTTGTTATGTACACACTCTCACCTTGTGCCTCTCACCTTACCTTATTCTGTTACACAGGTTCTTTAGCGAGCACTACTGGGAGGTAGCGCGGCATGTGCTCAGCCACTCCCACCACCCCACCTTCGGCTACTCGTTCGCCATCGTCGGGATCAACCTGACGCACCTCGCCCTTGAGCTGGTGCGTTCCGGGCGCGCGCGCTCCCACTTCTACAACACGTGCGCCACGCACCCTACCGTCGAAGCCTTCCACAGGTTCTACAGCTATCTCTTCTACAAGTTCGACGCGTTCTGGCTTGCCGCCAAGCCGCGCGATATCATGGAGTTTGGCAGGATACGCGACCGCTTCGCGGACAGCATGCGCGCCTCCCTGGAGGACTTGAACGTCAAGTTCAACGTGAGACTGATCGTGCAGAATGTATGAGTGGCGATGTACGATGGTGTTCGTTCCGATACACTGGCTGACATGTCGAAGGGTCACTTGCGTGGCCTTGTGACTGACGCGTTAGCTGTCCAGGTGAGGTGTTGCCTGCGTCAGGCGACCGAGTCTCATTGCTGAATGATATCCGATAGCGCAACTGTACTTTGGACGCGTGTCGACCAGAGTAGGACGCGTGTCGACCCGAGTGGGACGCGTGTCGACCCGAGTGGAACGCGTGTCGACCCGAGTGGGACGCGTGTCGGCCCGAGTGGGACGCGTGTCGACCCGAGTGGGACTCGTGTCGACCCGAGTGGAACGCGTGTCGACCCGAGTGGAACGCGTGTCGACCCGAGTGGGACGCGTGTCGGCCCGAGTGGGACGCGTGTCGACCCGAGTGGGACTCGTGTCGACCCGAGTGGAACGCGTGACGACCCGAGGCGCGACACGACCCACTAGTCTGCAGTATTGTCCGGCTCCGTTATTCGGCCACCGTCGCTCCTGCACACAACTAAGACATCAACAGGATGTCAGGCAGCTGAAGCCGATGCGGGTGTTGCTTTCATGAGTTTGTGCGGATTCTTCAAGGCGATATGCAGTGTGACCATTCCGGGTTTCATGGAAGATTCAGGTACTCCGCCAGGGAGCGTTTATATCGTCCCCGGGTGCAGTAACATGCTGCTGTTAGAATTGCGTATGCTAAGGGGTGCAACATCTACGTGACGCTCATCTATAAGTGTTGGTCAAACCGGGTTCGTCGCTTGGTGCAAAATGAGACAGATTTCGGGATGTTCATGGGATATGCTTATCTACATTACCATATTCATTTCATTCAGTTTAAACCTTTCAGTCAGTTGGTATTTGTATCAAGCATTGTATCGATGTATGTGACATCACCATTCGTGTTTTATTGCGCAATGTTTCTGGCATCTCAGTCCGGTGCATTGCTGATGTGTGTAAAGTATTTTTCTTCCTGCAATTTTTGGACGAGTTGCATCACCTCTAGTCATCGATGCTGGATTAGGGTTGTGTTGCGCTTCAGTTGTTTGTGATAATATATGCACATATCATTGACATCGCCGAAGCTGCCAACAATTTATTCGCCTATTTTTTTGTTTGTGTCGGTCAGTAGTTTTCCTGTGCTGCTCTAATTTCGGACCTGTTTTTTAAAGTCTCGATCTTGGCGATTAGCCGCCAAAATGTGCCGTTTCTGGCAGGGTTGACAGGTTTTGTTCAACAGGTGGTTTTCATCGGTTTTAACGATGGCTAAAACCTGCTGGGCAAAGCTAGTGCTGTCTGCCTTTGTCGCAAAAGTGGGCAATGCTCAAATTCAGTTAATATGCACTGTTTGTGAGCTGAAGAAGCATGCTATTTATAAGTGCATTTGCCATAGTAGAATGTAATATATATATATATATATATATATATATATATATATATATATATATATATATATATAAGATATGCATAGCTGGTTGAACACAATTACGAAACAGGCATTGCACTCTTTCTTCTGCAGACTCTATCTGTCTTACGATGCACTTTCCATCGTTCGTATGCTCATGTACGATATTCATAGGCAAAACTATAATAGGCAAGAAGAACATTCGTTGTATTTTCGACGTTTCATCCTCCTACGGACATTTTAGTAAAAGTATAATGTTCTGATTTCTCAGTCTATGACAGACCGAGAAATCAGTAGAGCGCTTGACACATACATGGCACAAACACCTGCTTCCAACCCCACGGACACAACACACCATCTTTACTTCCGCAACACCACGAGCCCTGGCTGGAAACAGGATGAGAAAACGCTCAAGCGCATCATTAAGAACATATTTTTATTTATTTCAGAAAATGTTTCATTTAGTTTACAATGTACAGACATTTCTTGTGCCCGGGCACCACGCTGGTGCCCGGCCACACAATCCGTTCCGGTACGCCCCGGCGGCCGAAACCTGGCGTGGCAGGCCGCCCGGGAGCGCACCACACCAAACACATACAAATACAAAACAAAACAAGAACATTAAAAAGCCGGCGCCGCACGGCCGCGGCCGCAACGCCGGCTTAAAAGCTAAAAAAGCTAAGGGGGCATATAAGATGCAGGGCGGGCCGCCCTCTAATTAAAACAAGCAACAAAAACAATTTAAAAAAACAAACATAACAACAAACACTATACACAATCATAACAGATACAAAATAAATGCCACGGCGGCCAAAAGGGCCATAAAAACCGTGGAGCGAGAGACGGCCCGCCCTAAAACAAACAAGTAAAGATGATTAAAAAACACACCTCCCACGCCGCGGCCCGTAGAGCGGGCCCGGCGCGAGCACCACACGCCCCAGCCCGGGGCGGCGCGCCAGCACGGTGCACAATTGGCGCGCCACCCCGGGGCCCGACCGCAACGCTCGCAGGCGAGCACGCGGCCGGGCCAAAGGTCGGGGCGGCAGCACCCAGCGCTGCTCCAGTCAGCGCCAGCCGCCGCCGCAACGCCCGAGGGGTAGGTGGGTCCTGGGGAAGGACAAGGAGCCCTCAGGGCGGAGCCATCGAGGGTCCCTCGCCCCCTCCACCCAGGGCCCCGCATGATATGGCGTAGCACCCTGCCTATCCGCGGTCGTGACGTACGGCCGCGGGTTGCTGGTACTGGCGGTGCCCAGTGACGTGCTCGATGTACACGTCACGGGACCACCTCAGGGTGTCACTCACCATCAGCTGACGCATCAGTTTCGCATAGAAGCGACTGACGCGCAACTGTTTGAGCACGGCCTCATTCCCCCGGTACCAAGTACCGAGGGAGCCCACGACGAAGGCGTGGATCGAGGCCGTTTTGCCCTGCTGGCGGAGCTGCTCCACGAGGGGGCATACTTCGCCAGCTTCCGTCGGCGGCGGCACGCAGCGCCGCGGCTCGGTTCTCGAAGGCGATTGTGACATCGACCAACGAGACCTCGTTGCCGCGCGTCACGACTAGGTCCGGGCGGAGGACAGAGTCCACGCCCGGGACCCGTCGGTTGACGCGCAGCTCCGTGCCGCCACGCTGCGGCACCGCCTTTGTGAGGCGGGACAGCACTGCGTTGTGGCGCAGCTGAAACGCAGCACTGTGCGGCCGACAATGGTTGAGAACGTGGGGCAACGTCTCTTTGGTATAGCCACAGCGACGGCAGCGCCGGTCCCGTGCGCCGCGCTGGTAGCCGTTAAGCGGCACGAGGCCCAGCCTTGCCCGGTGCACGAACCGCCATTCGGCAAACCGTGTGAAACTCCCATTATACATATAATGGGAGCTCACAGGCTGGCCGGCGACACACTCCATGACCTTGCCCTGGTGGGGTTTGGCCAGGAGGTCCGCCAGAGCGCGTTGGCGGACCGCATCCCGGACAGTGCGGGCCTCCTGCGCGGCTCGACAGCCGCGGTGCCCACGTGGAGCACCGGGCCGGGGACAGCAGCGTGCCACGCGATGGCTACTCGGGAGGCCAGCGCCACAGTGGCGACACGAGTACGCGTGAATCGTGAAGACACGTCACCGCCATCTCGCATCCGCTCCCCATTCAGGTAGGCTGCCAGGTCAGCTGGTGTTGGTGCCCGGCCGAGCCGACGGCGGACCACGGTCTCGAGCTCGACGCTGGCGAGGCGCGCCGTCTCGGGGTCACGGGAGCGGAGGAGCTGCGACGTGGCAGCCGCCATCAAGACGTCCGCCTCCGCCGCAAACTCCGTCAGCCCCACGCCACCCGACGAGACAGGCGCGTACAGGTAGCCCCCGACGGCACTGCACGGCACGCCGAGGATTCCCTTCACTCGCCAGCGGAGCGCCACGTCGAAAGCTCGAAGTGGCCCCTTAGGCAGCACGCCAAGCCGCAGGCAGTGGGTGAGTCGCGGAACGATGAAAGTACGCAGCGCGTCCAGCTTTTGCCAAGGGGCAAGAGCCGAATCGCACAGCCTTTCAGCGTCCCGACGAGCTTCAGCCAGCACCTGAAGCGGCGGCTGCGAGAGTCGAGTGTGACCCACCTGTCGACCCAGGTACCGGTAAGAGCTGCCCACCTGGATGGCGGGCAGCGGCACCCCACACAGCATGAGGTCGGGCGGGGCGACGGCCCGCACCGACAGCAGTCCTGATTTTGCTGGGTTCGGCTGCAGCCCACACCAGCGGCAGCCGCGCTCGAGCACGCCAAGCCCACGCCGAGCAGCCTCGGCAGTGGGGAAGATCAGTGCCAGGTCGTCCGCAAACGCTAGGCACTTGATCTCCGCGCGCTCCAGTGCACGCAGCAGGGGCTCCATTCCAATATTGAAAAGCAGCCCACTGAGCGGACAGCCTTGCCGAACACCCCGCAGGGTGTCGACACGGGCCGTCAGGCCTCCACCAGTAACTACTACACACCCACTAACACCCAGGACAAACTAGCGCTATTCATATACTACCGCAGCCCAGCAACGTCTAACCTGGTCATGAGTAACAACCCACACCGCGACAAAACACCTCTGAAAATGTCCAACGTAGTTTACTTTTACAGGTGCATTAAAGGAGAGTGCGCGCTCCTGCAGAACAGTGGCTACGTTGGGCACACGACCACATTTTTAAGCCGCCGTATAACAATGCACTTACAGCAGGGCAGGCTCCAGACACACCGAACGCGACCATTCCAGCCACCTCACACGCTCCGACATGACCCTGACCACCAAAGTCCTAGCCACAGCCCTTGATAAGCGCCGCCTCCAAATCTTGGAAACAGTTTTTATCAGGGAGATTGACCCAGCCATCAACCGCCAGAACAATGCACGAGGCACGTGCTGTTATTTGATGGCCCACAGCTCACCATCAGGCGGTAGGGCGAGTGACAGTGATGAACTGATGACATTTGTTCTTTTTTCCACCCTCTCATTTTACGCAGCAAAAAAAGTGGAAGTACATTCTGCCATGTATCACACGTGTATGTATTTTATTGTTTTCCAAACTTGTGATCGCGACCCAAGGCCATCGCGACCAATTTGAACTAGTCTTGAAAATGTCCGTAGGATGAAACGTCGAAAATATAACGAATGTTCTGCTTGCCTATCATAGTTCTGCTTATGAATATCGTACATGAACATACGAAGGATGGAAAGCGTATCGTAAGACAGATATAGAGTCTGCAGAAGAAAAAGTGCAATGCCCGTTCCGCGATTGTGTTCAGCCAACAATGCATAGATAACGATCTGCTTCTAAGCTATACTAATATATATATATATATATATATATATATATATATATATATATATATATATATATTATATTCTCGGCTATGCTTCACTCTATATTATATCTGCCCTACCTGTATAGATGAAGTCTAGACAGTCGTGCCTGATGGGGCTAATTGTGAATTGCGACTAATATGACGCAAAACAATGAGGAAACAAGGAGGCTTTGATGTGTCATATCTCAGAGAGGACGTAGACTGGAGGGGCCAGGAAGGCCAGAAATCAGAAAAATATGTGACCAAATTTTGATTTCTAGAAGAAAAAAACATTTTGAAAAATATCACAAATGAACAAAGCAACTGAGAGGACCTCGAAACTGGTGCCGTTTCCTGTCAGTTTGACTATTCTGCCAGTCAGAGAACATACTTTGTGGCCGAACCCCCGATCACCCCTGGCATTTGAAGAGATCTCTATCCCTAAGTTGCTTAATAGCTGGCAGGAAAGGGAGCAGAGAGAATGGATGCATTTACATATTTCACATTGTTAGTTATTTGGGCTTTAGGGCGCTTCGATCAGAGTTGATGATTCGCGCCCATACCTATTTCACATCAGCAAGCAGCATAGGTAACCTGATAATGGCAAAGAATACGATACTCCAGAATAAGACGAAACAATTGCTGGGCTATGTCCAAATGGAGTTCTCTTTTTGGGTGTTGCCACTGCTGCTTCGCTACCTGCATTCAAGAGGCTACTGGATGAGAACTGGTATGGTACCCAGCAGGAATGCTGCCAACACAGGGATAAGCATATTTCGTGTGAGCTGTCCAGTATTACGGTAACGTGCGCGGGAGGTAAATACCCCCACCCCTGAAGATTTCGGAACTGCTGGCCCGATTTTGATGCAAAAAAACGGCGTGTGATTCTCCTCGGCAAGAACTACATCACTGAGGCTAAAAAAAATCATTATTTTTAAAGGAGTGTCAGGAAAAAAAACGAAAAGTTATGGGTATTTTGAGCCCCCAATTTAGTCATGTTCACAAACCAATGTTTACGAAAGAAGCATTCGGTATGTAATGTAAAGGTATTTCAGATATTCATAGCTCACAGCCCAAAAAAAATAATAGCCGGTTCCAAGGATGGCAAAAGGGATTATTTCTGAAATGAAAGTTCATGTATTTTCGCCCTTTGGTGCTATTAGCAAGAAACACATAATAAACGCGTAAAAGTGGCAAGTTCAATGCAATATACATACTCTGATCCATATACTAAATCCATAAATGGATGCATAACAATATATCGACTCTATTATATAACAATTCTATTTAAAAAAAAAAACTTCAAATAGATGTCTGGTCCAGAAAAAGCAGGTTATGTAATATGTGTTCCGACAAGTTTAAAGCGCCCGAGTGCGCCTCTGCTGATATTTTTTGTTCGTACTCAGCATTCGTTATTTATGCGAGTGTCATATCATATATCATGTATGTCGGAGCTCTCCATCAAATGGGTTTTCAGTTATGTAAGTCAATGACAAAGGTAAAAGCATGATGCAGATGACAGAATGTTAAAATATTGGTTTTCCGTTAGGTGTGAGAATTCGAAACGAGGACCGTGGTATGTCAAAATTTATCATGGAATTAATGTCATTTGAAATACTTTTTACGTCCATCAAACTCAATCTTGAGCCAACACCACATTTATAACTGTATCTTATTGGTCTGTTTTGAGACGCCTAATTTAGGAAAACCTATATACGGGATAATGATTTAACAAAATACCTATGCTGCAAACTGGTATTGTATAACAGACTTCAGCATAGGCAATCCCTCCCTCTACCTGGGAGATGATCGTGCATGATGCTAGATGATCGTGCATCGTAGTTCATTATGATGAGCATAGGCATGATTCTTATGCACGGGATGCTAGTAGAAGCGATGTATGGAGACTTCATAAGTACGCCTCAAGAAGTAAGATGTCGACTAACTTCCTTGGGAAGGATGTCGATTCAGTCTTCAGGAAGTGGTATATTCCATCCTATTCCACGCATAATTGATCACTGATATTGCACAATGCAGATTTCCGAAAAATAAAAGCACGTTGCGGCTTAAGCACGACATATGGTTACCGGGCATCTGAGTATTGGATAAAAAATCATCTATCTGAGAAGAATATATACTACGTGGAAGGTGCCTCTCCCACATCAGGATACAGACAATTCCATATTTTTACCGCTCGGCACACGAATGAAGATAATAAACTAATATAATTGTAAGAAGACTGGGTTCGATGCGAAAGCCCGGCTTGGTGGAGCGGGGGGGGATTAAAAAGTCCGATTTCTAGACGACATCGGATCTGAACTGCTAGCAGTTGGGTTTGTTTATGACAACACTTATGCCATAAAATGTTCTAAGATTTAGATAGTGACATTTTAGTGCATTATTTCAACAAAAATCGGCTTCTTGGAGAGAGTCATGGTCACGTTGGATCTCTTGGATTCGCCAGTGCTAGAAGGGGAATGGAGGCATACAAGATGGCAAAAGTGACCAGGGGCTAGAATGCTGGTTTAAGCTAATTCAGGGCACAAAGAGGCATTTGGGTATTTTGCAAGGGCACTGCTGGGACTTCTCAAGGGCACTGTAATGCCTTCAAATCATCTGGGCATCAGTCGGGTAAAATCGGGAGGGCCTGGGGCCCAAATGTAGGTCTGGGGCCAAAATGGATCCCTGGTTTCCTATTTAAGAATTGTGATATGGTTGATCAAATTGATTTAGGTCCAGCGGAAAAGCCAATTGGCCAAGCCAAAGCTTGACGAGTAAAAGCATTTCTGCACAACTTCATTGCACAATTCCACCCATTATATCTCTTCCCCGTTCACTATCCCACCGTGACAGATGACCGAACGACGCATCTTTTGTTTGACCACCACTCCAAAATCATAGTTCTGAACAGAATATGCGAAGCAAAATTTTCACCACCTTCGGTCTCGTTATCGCCATGTTCCTGTTGTTTTTCCCGACTGATCTAAAGATGCCGACCTCACATAAAATGCCATTGTTTTGGAAATATGCAAAAATAGCATCGTTTGCCAGACGGAACCACAATTTTCATCGTCGAATTACACGCCATCCTCATTGCCCTCCGTTGCCTTCGCAATAGTTTCCTCGTCACCCCATGCGAAGTGTCGTCATTTGTCTGGACTCTAAATCTGTTCTTCATTCACTTCTTTCACCTTCTTTTTCGCATTGTTGCCATATTTCTGTTTATGAAATACTTGGAACACTTAATCTGATGGGTATGAAAGTCCGTTTCCTGTCGGTGCCCTCTGCCCAGTCACTGGCATCACAGGAAACGAAGAAGCGGACCAATTTGCGACACCATCACTGCGGTTGCGGAACATCACATAAATTCAACAACATTTTCAAGGCATTAAATCATAAATTTGACAGAGCATTCGGCACTTTTCGACAACCAAATGGACTCAGAGCACAAAGCACACACAATTACGACTCACGAAACCTGTCGTCGATCCCTAGATGTCATTTCGAACAAACCGACGTAAATAAAAAATTATATCGCGGATTTGAGACGAAAAGGTGCCCCTTCCGCATGCTCGAGTGCATCCTGCCTCCCCCGCTGAACCCATTTCTCCTTGGGGGGTGCCTTTGGCCTCCCTCCGGGGCCATTTTTCTCCATGCACTGGATGAACTGGATCTGCCCCTGAGTTGGTGGGGAAAGTGCCTCCCCAAGGAATGGAAAGTGCCCTATGCCTGTGCTACACTGTAAATGACCGCTAATGATTCTGAATGCGAATCTGAAATCGTGGCGACAGGACACGAACAGCTAAGGTTATCAGATTCTAATCAGCATCATGCTGCTCAGCTGATGTCGGTCGCCCGATTTGTCGCGCTGAACCGCCGCGGCGGTAGATCGCGTTTCCCCCGCGCCGCGCTGGTTTTTAAGGGAAACCGTGTAAACGTAAACGATAAGGAATAAGGGCGTGTACTCCGAGCGGGGCGGAACAGGGAATTTTCATTATGGATGGGTACAGTTCCTCGGAGGGGTGCCTTGGGCAGACAAATTCGTTGAGCGAGGAATCGATGTCTGACACATCCCCGCAGTGCTCCTCCTGCATCCGCTCGTGTCATCTAAAAGGGAATTTTGATTGGGTGAGTTCCACCATTGGAGGTTGCGGGATCACCAACCCAGCCAACCAGACTACGCCCCTTCCCCAGTAATGCTAAAGCAGTGGGGAAAGGCCACTGACTGGGGAGTTACTCACTGTATTAGTGGGGAGTTCCTCACTGAATGTATTTAAAAGTAGGGTGGACATTTTTCTTAGACAGTAAAATCTTGCTTTTGAGTTCTAGTTTGTGATGGGTGGGGTGAGATTTATGCTAAGTGGGTATGCACGGCGCGGACCACTTTGAGCGGGCGTGGATGCAGTTTGAAAATTGTTGGTGGGGCATTCGATCCACATGTGTTAAGAGGGATCAAGGGAATAGGGCTGGATAGCTGGGGTGATAGGCATTGATAGGCGTGTGGGATGTTGGCGGATGGTTTCTTCAGGTTGTGGTGATGGTTGGGGTGGGTCTTTTATTTTTACCCCCAAAAAAGGGGGGTCGGGTTCTTTTCCTAAAATGGGGGGGGGGGGGCCCCCCTCCCACCTTTTCTCCCCCCCCCTGTTTTTCCTTTTTGGGCCCCCCGGGGGGGGGGGGGGGGGGGGGCCCCCAAAGAGGGCCCCCCAACGGGGGGCCGGGGGGCCAGGCTTATGGTATCTTCCATTTACAGACTTAACTGGATGGGCCCTTGGTTCTCTTATTTAACACTTTATAGCTTTATATAGGGTGTACCTAGCAGTGGATTCAGCACCTTCCTTCGGGGTGTGATACTGATTAGATTGGCTATGGTAGCACAATGGGCATGATTGGAGGAGTTTATAATTGTTGAGGAGTGTGTTATACAATATCAGGTGAATGGTGCTAGATAGGCTTGGGTATATAACCCTAGGACCTTGAGATAATGGATTGATTGGGGTGAGAGCATGTATTTTTCTGGTATCTTTTCTAGACAAACTTAACCCAGATGGTCCCCTGTGGCTCTTATTAAGCCTGAACATTTTATGACTTTATGACTGTATGACTGTGGGATGGGGGACTGCCCCAGCTAAAATGCTAGAGGAGGCCGACTGGGGAGGGGGTCTCGCAAAGCCACACGTACTTCATTTCGCCACCACTCTTCGCATAGGGAGGGGGCATGGTCGTTCTTGGTCCATGCTTTTCACTGAACGCCCATAAGCGTAATGTTCAGCTTGTCGACTTGGGGGAACACGTCCTACCCCGCCCCCTGGCGCCGCCCGCGATGCCACGCTATTGACGCAGCACCCGCTCTTGCCGCAGACTCTCCTGCTGCATCGATATCGACGTGAAGATACAGAGCTAGCGTCCCCGACGTTCGTCGCATCGTCACCCTCACCCTCCCGCCCCGCCCCAGGGTTCCACCGCTTGCGTCACGTCCGTGCCCAGCTGACCAATCACCGGACGTGCTGATACTCGCTGACGAATCGCAGGCCAGATGCTTACGTAACGGCACCGTCCTTATATAAGGCACAGGCGCAGCGTCATCCCCAGACTGTTCCGCGTCGTCAGTGTACGAACGAATAGTCCTCGCTGTTGCAGTTCGTTCTTTCAGCTTTGCTCGGTTTGCCAGTAGTAGCCTGCCCACCAGACTTCAATCGCCATGGCGTCCACCAGTCAGTGCCGTCAAAACTACCACGAGGACTCCGAGGCAGCCATTAACAAGCAGATCAACATGGAGTTTTTCGCCAGCTACACCTACATGTCCATGGTGAGACTCCCCAACCCCACGCCCAAAGTACTCAGCCAGCCGTCCCAGCGAATTGCTGTCTCGTGAGGCAGACCGGGGATGTTTTCCGTGGGTAGCTGCGACGCCAGCTCTGCCCTGCGGCGGCAATGGCGGCCGGATCGACCAGTGTGCCAGATGCGCGTGGCGTGACCTTCACCGCGCGCTGGGCGCTCGCTTCTCCGCAGCGCCCGATCGTCGCAGGGGCGGGTCCAGGGGGTGGCAACGGGAGACGTCGGCGATCCGTGCGTTTATGGGTGTGCCGGGTGGCACTCTTTATCAACCCCAGTTCAGCCTCCAGGACATTATGGTTCTTAATGCTTGTTCTTGTCCAGGGAGCTTTGTGCACCGTGAAATGTTGGTCGGGTCCCCGCCGGTCAGGTCTGCGGGCACACACGTATATGTATATATATATATATATATATATATATATATATATATATATATATATATATAGTCAAATTCCTTGAAAATTTCGCATCAACGAAACTATTTGGAATACTTCTGTTCCTTGCTACACCTGCCAATGATTCGATGAGGTGTCGGCACATGTCATATTTGGTTGCCTGACTTCGAAAAGTGTATCGATTTGGAAGTTATTTCAGTCCTTTCTGGTCTGAAATCGTGACACCTTGCTTTGGTTCTCCGACCGGAGGCGGAGAAGCTCAAGAAATACGCCTATGGTGTAACCAACCGATTGGTTGTGGTGATGGCACCTCCACCATTCTCCGTGCAAGTCACGCCCCTGGCCTGGTGGATCTTCGGCTGTGTTAAGGAGCAATATCATTGTGCGACAATACAATGCAGTCTGGCTAACCTCGAATGAGTGCCCTTGTACCCTACACTAATTGGTACCCATTGCAGTGACGTCCTCGTCTACTTCTATATTATATTGTCGTTACGAAGATGGATATGTAATGTTCATCCCAGGTTGTAGCCGTTATTTTGTGTGGTGCAGAAACAAATCGTGTGTAGTGCTTCCGGGCATTGTGAACTTGCGTGCTAAAAACAGAATTACGTTGAACTTTAAAAAATATATGTCCAAGCCAGATATTTTTTTTAATGCGAGTCGGTAGACTGTTGCTATTTTGGTTTCGCCTACGGCTAGAAATGTTAGCGTGCATGAATGCATAGTCAGCACTTGCTGCGCAACGTTGTCTCGCGATCCGAGCGTTTGCACACCAGATGACTAACTCTTGTCTCCAGTCGAGCTACTTCAACCGGGACGACGTGGCCTTCCCGGGCTTCCGCGACTACTTCAAGAAAGCGTCCGACGAGGAACGCGAGCACGCGCAGAAGTTCATGACTTTCCAGAACCAGCGCGGTGGCCGCGTGGTTCTGCAGCCCATCATGAAGCCGGCCCAGGACCAGTGGGGCACGCCGCTGGAAGCGGTCCAGGCCGCTCTCGAGCTGGAGAAGAGCGTCAACCAGTCGCTGCTGGCCGTCCACAAGACGGCCGACTCGCACTCCGACCCGCAGATGTGCGACTTCATCGAGACGCATTTCCTCACCGAACAGGTACGGCACGCGCCATGCCGAAGGTGGCGCCTGGATATTTTGACAGCAAGTATTACTAATCATAGCCTGCGTTATAACTCCAGATGTGCTTCGTTAAACCCATGCTGATTTGATTTGACATGAACTAGTTCTGATTTGTTTCTTGTTTGCGCTTGGCTTTAGGGCGCTTCTACCAGCCTTTGATCGTTATGCTCCGTGTTGTCTTCTGTTTATGGTGTGCCTTTCGAACTATGTCGCGATGCTTCTCTATTCCCATTGCACCATTAAACAGTCGTGAAGCCGGAAATAGTCTCTTCCGTCCGACCAGCACTCCTGGGAACTGGTCTGAGACACTACTCGCTTCCCGTGTCCCCAGGTGGAGGCTATAAAGGAGCTGAGCGACATGATCACCCGTCTGAAGCGCTGCGGACCCAACCTGGGCGAGTACATCTTCGACAGCCACCTGAAGTAGGCGCGCACCGCAGCCGCGACGTTAGCGGCGGCGCGGGCGGGCCGCCCGGCCGCGGGGCGGAGTAGCCTCCGTCGCCCGGGTCGCCTCGCCCCGCCTCGCCCCGCCCCGCCCCGCCTCGCCCCGCCCCGCACTACCCCGGTGCTGCCTTGTCTCATCGGTACTGCAGGAATACACTGGGCTAGCTGACGTCTTGTCTGGGAGGCGAAGCAGCGTGTCGGACAACTTGAAGTGGGGGAATTCGACTGCGTATGGCTTATAAGGTTGGCGTATAGGCGATAATAAATAATCGTTGAGGCGCGTGCATCAACCATGCAAATTTAAATGATCGATTGCATTTAGTGTGAAGTAGTATCGTGTCAGCAGGTGATGTTACCAGGTGCTTCCGGGAAGACTGGTATTGCAGTTTGAGGATTATGAAGTGCTAGACTTCCCAGTTTCAGTACCGCATCAAACTGGTGTGAAATCGGCGTCAAACACCGCCTTGAGACCTTCCGATGGTTCTTAAAAACCCTCTCTCGTAAGCTTGGCAGCCCTGCATGGTTGCGGGTCGCTGGAATGACCCGCAAAGTTCACGGTGCGGTGAACTTTGCCCTCTCCGTCATCACCATTCAAGAGAACGCGGACAATGCTGAGGAAGGGCATTTCAAAAGGATTAGTAGCCAGCCTGCAGGACGTGCACGAATACACACGCAGGCCGCAACAGGCCTTCCTCCCAGTCGTTGAGTTCATTGTTGGGTCCGTTGTCGGTTGAGTCCATCCATCCGGTAGTTGGGCCCCGAGCCAACTAAGAGTGACCTCAAGATGATGGTGAGGGCCCTTGGCTGGGCTAACGTGAAGGGCTTCTCGATTGACTGAGGTGGCACTGGATGGTTCGAAGGGGCCACGAGCCAATATGAAGGGTCCCTGGGCTGTCGGCGGAGCCCAAGCGGAAGAAAAGTCCCGTGGCCTGATGGACAGGTCCCAAGCGTTTGAAAAGAGGCCGGCTTGCCGGAAAAGGTCCTTTGTCGTCTCTTAGTTCCCGGAGAGCACATCTGGTCGTCAGAAAGGTCCAGTGTTGGATTTTCACTTCTCGTTCTTGGATTCAGAGTGTATAATCCTTGAGTTCATGCAATTATGGAGTGCATAATATTTGGTAACCATGGGGTGAATACAAATTACTGAGACAAAGAAATAGTCTTGTTTTTCCATTCAAGAAGCATACATTACAGGTGTTTCATCCCACACAGCCCAAGTATGCCTCCTGATGCTGGACCACATCAAAATAGTATTCACTGAGAATGCAAACTTCACATAGCAGTCATCTGTGTTGTGGTGCTGGAAAAGTGATAAATATACTGTCATTGGCAAGAAGTGATGCATTTAATCATGATTGATTTTCCATGCGAGTTTGAATATATTTCAACTTCAGGTATGTAGGTATATTACTATGATGAAATATATTGTTGAAGCTTAAGGTATCCACAAGACACGTCTTACACAGTTTACCTCCATGAAGCAAACAAATGGGTTAGGCTTGGTTATGTTATGATAAGTTGGGCTCTACTCTTAAGTTGGACAAGTTTTCATATCCAATGTTTTTTTTCTATTTCAAGAATTTGTTTTTCAACAATGAACCAGGCAAGGTTAGGTTATGTCAGGTTATGTTCCTTAATTTGCATTTTTTAAAGAAAAATACTGGTTGAAAACTTTCCATTTTTTAAGAGAATTGTTCTTTTTGCATCAAAGGTTAGGCTAGGTTAGGGTAGATTATGCCTTTTTTTCTTTTGCAAATTAATTTTACACTATATTACCCAACTCCAAGCCCATTTCTTGGTGTTGTTTTGCCTGCCAACTGGAAAGTATACATTTACAGTGGAAGTGAGTGGTCACACCATGTAAACCACATTTATAAACATGGCATTGGAAAAAGGAATTTCAATAACCCAAAATTACCCTAAACTGCAAATTTACAAATAGAAACAAAGTGACAATGAACAAGAATATGCCTTTCACATCAGGAACCACAAAACCTCAATATCCCTTATGGAAAATGATTGGTCCTGAACCGTGTGCTGACGAAGAATGCCCATGGCATGGTTGGATTAAAAAAATAATGTATCAAGACGGAAAAAAGTTTCCAATGGGAAATTTGAATCCATTCATTCCATGCACCACCATAGGCATTATGCTAAATTTGGAAATCATTATGTCGCATTGGCAACAACAAAAGTGTACAAATTTCCACCTGTGATTAGCATGCTCCAACTGTTACCCATCGAAAGCCAGCATTAATAGCAATTAGCCATATTCGCCGCAATAGCATCAGCAGAAAAAAAACAATTCCTACAAGGGGATAATAGAGCCACAGAAGATAATAAAGCAGCACCTACCAATCACTATTTTGAACCACCCGATAATAACAAAACAGAAAAAAACAAGCATCCTACCTAGCCCCTTGGCGGCCTCACAGACCACTTGTGGAGCGACTTGTTACATTGTCACAAAAACAATGCAATCGAGACAAGCTGCTCTTTTACCTTTGGCAACAAAGATTTCATCCCATTGGCTGAGTTCAAACCACTAAGCCAATCAGCAGCCTCCGTACAGTCAGCTGGAGTTGACGAAAGACCAGTAAGCGGCTCTAAACCACCCCTCATTTCGCAGTGTATAAGAACATGACGGCTAAATTTCCATTTTCCCGGAGTGGGAGAAATTAGTTGTCGGAGTGGCATAAACACTATTATTGCCACCAGTTTGTCGTGTACTGAAACAATGTAGGTCATGAAATGGAAAGACACTGAAATTTCTGGTTATATGGTGGTCCATTTGACTGCAAAATGTAACCAGATTTGAAGAACGTTTTGGTACCATTTAGGTCATTTTCATGCGTAAAATCCATCGGATATCTTTTTTGTTATATTGCTTTGGACTGGTCCAGGATGCAAAACGATTAGCTTTGTTCATGTCAAGTTATGTAGAACATCTCAATCTTCAAGGAAACAAAAAGGAATGCATTATTTACAGCCTTTCTTGGCCGTAGTTTAAAAAGCTCCGACCGGAGTGGCAGCTGGAGAGCCGCGAATCCATCGAATCCAAGAAGCGCCGTTCGGGTCTGGCCAGTCTGGGAATGGTGGTTTCCCTTCATTAGGCGAGCTGGGAATAGAGGTTCCTTCACTTGGCGAGGAATTTTTCTTGTATGCACCGAGTTTCCCACTGGATGGAAAGAGATGAAAGAGGCTCGTTGTAGGCATCACCAACCTTGGTAGGAACGACCAACGTGGATATAGTCGGATAATTCAAGGACCAGGTAGTGAGACTACTAATTGGTCTCGTGTAGTATCGGCCGACGTAGGAACTGAGGCCCAATTGAGGTTTCTTGAAATTTAATTATTCTTGTTGGTATAAACTTCAGTATCAAAGCAGAAATATAGCTACCTAGCTAGAATGATGTATGCACAACCAGCTTAATGTTGAGAAGTATGGGTAGCCATAGCAAAATTGTGATTCCTTATATTTTGCAGTGGTGGACATCTGTATCCCTCTGTTGGTGCCCATGCATCCAGTGGCACAACCTAGCACAGGGTTGTTTTATATACTGTGGGGGGGGGACAAGTGCACCCTCAATGTTTGCTTTGCTTCCCAAATGACTTCAACTTTTAACATGGGACCCTATGGAGTGTGCCCCCAATCTATTTCACCCTGCCCATTGTCTTTCATGTATTTCCCCCTCCCCAATAATTTTCATAAATGAACATCCATGACATAGAAATAGTATTTTCATAAGTGTGTTCTTAATGTGTTGGATTGGGATGGAAGAACCTTTCGGCTTGTTTTGTTTTGTTTTGGAAATAAAGCTTTCATTTTTGTAAGACAATATATTTTTCAGGTTTAAGGGATTGGTCCCCTTCAGTGCACCCATACAGTAACTCACAAGCATTGTTGTGCTCACACAAAATGTTTCAGGAAATTGTGAAGTGCACCCCACCTCATACCCCAATCAACTCCATTATTGGCTTTTTTGTCCCTGCAGCTTCCCGAACATTCCTATGCCATGACAAATCCTAATATATGTCCACAAATATTTTGGGTATGTGATTGCTTTTGTGCTTTGCAAGTTGTGTAGGAACTTCTCTAGCTCTCTAGTTCTGTCTAGCCTTGCATTCTTCCGAACACTACTGGTTCCAGCATTTTCACAAATGAATAATGTACACATGACGGCATGGCTGTTTATTAATTCACATGTTTCCGACAATTACATACCACGTGCACCATTTCATGGAACAAATACATTGGTATTAATGTTGTATGCAGATTGCAGAGTGATCCTTAAGCATCTGCTGTCATCTGTTGCACATGCTAGCAAGCTGGCACTCGTCCAGTCTTGCTTGCATCTAATTTTATGTTCATGGGCGCTAAATGATCACACTGGTCGAAGCGCCCTTAAACTCAAATAACTAACTAAACTAATTTTCTGTTCCACTTCTGCATCCTCTTGGAATGTTACTGCAGCTCTCATGATCACCTGAAATAACAAATGTGCATTATCCTCAATGATGTTGCCAAGTTGTTGTGGCAAGGACATAACATGGCTAGACAAGATGAAGAGCACCAAAACTGGAAGGGTTTTTCATTATCAGCCATTGATTACCATATGTTATAGGCCCTTGGAGCATGCTGCACCCTCTGCTTCATCACAATCCAATAATACTATTGGATTATGACAGCTAGTTGAGTTTGCTGTTTAAGCAAGGCTCTTCAAGATATATCTTGTAATGTAAGGGAGTGGATTTTTTTGGGAGTGTATAGTTCTTTTGATGACAAAAGTTCCAAAAAAGGACCATATTTCCAACACTGGAAAGGTCCCTTGTGTTGAGGGATGGGTCCCAAGCCATACAAGGGCCCCTGGCCTGACAGATGGCCCCAAGCCGTCCAAAGGGGGCCTCCGGCCTGACAGACGGGACTGGATCGCCAAGGAGAGCCCCTGCGTCGACGGAGAGGATGCTTAACCGCGGGAGGTTCCTGAGCTATTGGAGAGGGTCCAAAGCCGGTATAAAGTGCCCCTGGGCCGAGGGGGCCGAAACCGCATAGGGAGCCCATTGCGTGATGGAGGCACAAATTTTTGAAGAGAGGACTCCTGCAGGACGGAAAGTGTCCCGAGCCGTGAATGAGGGTCCCTGGGCCGACGGATAAGGACGCTGGGCCGGACTTGCAGAGCCACTGAGTCAGGTTTGGCTCACGCTAATAGAGAGGGGCTCAGAGCTGACAGCGGGGCTCGGGCCGATAAAGATCCCTACCTACGGAGACTATCCGGGCTGAAGCGGATGGTTCCCGGTGCTACATAAAGGGCTGGCCCATGGAGAGGCCCGGGCAGCTAAAAAGTAATTGTGTTTCCATGGGATGAAAGGATGCCCGCCCTCCTGGAGAGTCCGATGGGGCCCTCCAGGCGACCGCCCTAAGGGGCAGAGATGTAACCGAGGAAAAATTGAAACACTTCGAACAGTTTGTGTGTAAAGGGCCCTCGAGACCTGAAGACGCCCACCCTAAGGGTTGGCAAGGGCCGTGAGGACAAGAGTGAACTCGCTCGAGAGCTGGAATATCAATGCCAGCTGGAAAAAAGCAGTCTCAGCTGGAAATGGCCCCTAACAGCTGAGGAATAAACAGGATGCCTGAGGGCCATAGAAGGCTGGGTTGCTTTTTTGGGGTATGAAAGGGCCTCTGGAAGGTTTGAAAGGGCCTAACCCGGAACCCTCCTTAAGGTGGGTTCCGGGTGCTATCGATGTTTGTTAGAAATATAAATTGTGAGGCCGTTCTCGGAGCTGCATGAATTCCCTGAAAGCTAGGCATATTTTTTTCGAGGACTAGGGCAAGTTCGAGAGAGCGCCTGATTTACGAATAGGTCCCCTGAGAGCCAGAGAGGACTGAATTGGGATGTTCCTGAGGTTTGGGATCGGCATCTGAGAGATTGGAGCCCCTGAGATCTAAGAGGATTCTTGAGAATTGGCGATGGGTGCGAGGAATACTGAGGGCCAGCCATAGATATAAATGTGATTTAACCAGGGTTAAATCAAGTTAGAACTCGAACGGCGAGGCGAAGGAACGCACAGCCGGGAAGTCATAACCCGCGGGTGTAAGGGCGCCTTATCTGGAGAGGGAGCTCGTGGAAGGGGCGGACGGGAGCGGCCTCTGGACCGCGCAGTCCGGTGACACGCGCGGAGAACGGCGGAGAGTGTACGGCACCAGAGAGCGACGTCTTTCCGCCGACGCTACAGGCGTTGACGTTCGTCCCACGTAGACACCCGCCTTCCTCCGTGTCGTCATGGAGCGAGCCGCATGGAGCGAGCCGCAGTAAGTCAGCCCACGTGCGCGGCCATTGTCGAGTTGTGCTTACTTACTAATGTTACGGTGTTGGGTGGGCCCCCGGGACATAGCTTCCGTCCCGGGCACCATCCGTGCGGACCACAGGTATTCGTACCGGGCGCTGCCCGTGCGGACCATAGGTATCCGTTCCGGACGTCTCCAGCGTGGACCACAGGTACCCGTTCCGGGCACCGCCCGCGTGGTTCCAAGCCCCGTTCCGGGCACTGGTCGCGTGGAGCACAGGTATGTGCACACCTGTCCATTGACTTCACCTCGCGGGGTACCCTGGCTTCAGTCACATTTTAGCTTTTGCAGTCTCGCTCGCATACCCCACCGGGTATCGGCCACCGACGTCCCACCGCCTGGCGACAATGCATCTGCCCCCGCCGCTCCCCGGATCCCACCGGTCGGTCGGCGTCTCCGCTTCGGCTCGGCACGTGGTGTTGTTTCTGATTCGCGTTCGTTCACATCCTCGCCGCCTGGCGGCCCTGGACCGCGGCCGCCCCCCCCCCCCCCCTCCGCTCGCACGGCGCTCGGCTGTGGCCGCGGTGCTCCTGACGAGCATTTGCGATGCTTTGAGTTGCCGCCGCGAGGGCGGCGCGGGTTCTCGCGCTGCCTCCTCGGACCGCTCTGTGTCCGCCAAAATTGCCCGAGATTCAGATTGAGTGAGGGGCGGGTTGCGTGCACCCTACGTCGCCGCGGCCGGTGTCTGCTATGTACTTACCCGGGTTTTCCCCTCGCGCCGGTCCAGCCCTGTGGCTTCCACGCCGGACTGGGTGCGGTGGCCCGACAGGTACTTGAGGGACGGCCCCCGCCACTCGACGCGCCTTCGCGGCCGGCGAGCGCAAACATCTCGCGTTCTGCGCTACGCACCGTCCGGGACCTCCACGGCCGCGCCGGCGCTGTCGGCTGCCGTCCGCCTCCGCCGTCATCCAGCGCGCGCTGACCGGTCTCGCCGTGCGGCACGCTGGTCAACTGCCCAGACGCGCCGTCCTCACCATCGACAGGTGCGCTATTAGTTGGCCGATCCCTTGTCACGGCGTGGGTGGTCGTGGGTTATCGTGCGCTAGCGGTGTTTAAATCAACGTTAGATCCTCCGCCCGCGCCGCGACAAGCTCGCGACATGCCAAAGCAGGCTCATCGGCTGCAATGGTAGCCGGCAGAGTAGGAGTGTGAGGCGTGGTGGCTTGGGTGGACGGGAGAAAGACGTGGCTCTGGCAGTGGCGCACCGGAGGGGGGGGCCCCCCCCCATGAGACCAAAGTGCCCTTTTGGCCAAAAGTGCCCTTTTGACCGAAAAGTGCCCTCTTGGCCGGAATGTCCCAAATTGAGCCCAAAAATCACCTGCCTTATCATAAAGCAGGTGATTTTCGGGCTAAATTTGGGACATTCCGGCCAAAAAAATGATTTTTTTCTAGCAATTTTAAAACAAATTGCTTGCCACTCCTCCCCCCCCCCCCCCCGGTCAACAAACCTTCCAGTGTGCCCCGGGCCGCAAAGTGCCCTTTTGGAGCCGGTCAAGTGCCCTTTTGAAGCCGGCCAAGTGCCCTTTTCGGTCCGGGCCCCCCCCCCCCATGGAAAAATCCTGGGTGCGCGCCTGGGCTCTGGTGATGTACACTGTCCGTCGTCCTCCGCGCGCGTCACCAGACTGCGCGGTCCAGAGGCCGTTCCCGTCCGTCCCTCCCACGAGCTCATACTCGAGATAAGGCACCCCTCACGCCCGCGGGCTATGACCGCAGGGCTGTGCGGTCCTTCACTTCATCGTTCGAGTTTGGAATTTAGCCCGGGCTAAATCACATTAGAAATATCACTTCATTATTGCTGTCAGACCGCTCAAGTCATGTTGTCCTGCTACATTCTAATCAGTTTGCCTGTTTGTTGACCGATTCCCTGTCGCGGCGCGGATAGCCCTTATCGTGCGATAGCGGTGTCTAAGTTGTCTGTGTGGATGTACGCTAGATCCTCCGCCAAGAACGTCAAGCGACCACAGCTGTAGCCTGACCACAGCTGCTACAGCAGCTACGGTCGCTCCAGCGTTGGCGAAACGGACATCCCAGCGACAGCTGTGGTGACGGCCGTTCCAGAGATGCCAGTTGTTTTGCCTTGACCCGGGTGACACAGGTTAAGGAAAAAGAAGGAAAAAGCAAGGTGCAGGATGCTATGTGTTGAGCATAGCTGGTCAGGCATGCTGCTAGTCCTTCCTATGTCCCAGAATCTTGCATTTACTTTTCTCCACTGGAATTCGCGCCTCATTTTGAGAAAGCATGCCGGTGCTAAAAAGACGCAACAATGTGGACCCCACCCTTATCATGAACACCCTCACTATCAGAGGCCCAGCAAAGGGGACGCCCCCCTTAGGATTAAAAATTATACTAGATCAAACGATACATTTTGAGATTTTCACCACGCAACACCCTACATTTCGGTACGTTTCGCGGGCTAATACCTCTCTGTTTCATCACATTTTTGGGGGGTCGCCCCTTGGAAAAATCCTGGCTGCGTCACTGCTCCCTATTAAACGATGTCTGAACGTAGTGGATAACAGAAAGAAGCAGTTGTGTCCATGGAGATGAGCACTCGTAATTTTACTCAAGGTAATACAATTCGTGCGCTTGCTTGGGGTACGGTGTTGTTAATCCTTTGTTGGGGTCACAGGTACCGGATGCTTGAATAGAACACCAATGTATGCATATGGTATCGCTATTTATTCAAACATTCCACTAAGCTCCCTTAGCTTGATATTCGATGACCACACGGCGACCAGTATAGGTCACGGATTACAATGCCCCGCAGAATGCTTGACATCACATACGTAGCACGCAATGAGACACATAGGGTTCAATTTTGTGGAAAATATAAGGGGTAGTGGCTTTCATCCTCCATAGGGTCCCATGTAAGTGTCCCCAATAAACCCTATGGGAAGCTAAACATTAAGTGAAAAAGTTAAACCTGTGATGCTCTTTCACCTGTGGACCAGTCCTTGCTTGGGACACCGTGTCATTAGTCCGGTGTTATGATGAGATGTACCGGATGCTTCGATAGAACACGCATTTATGTATATGGTATCATTACGTATTCTAATATCCCGCTTAATTCCCTTAGCTTTATATTCGGTGGCCACACGGCGACGTTTGTAGGTCACGGATTGCAATGCCCGGCAGAATGCTTGACATCACATATGTAACACCTAATGAGGAACACATGTTGCAAGTTCGAGGAAAATTTAAGGGGTCGTGGTTTTCGTCCTCCGCAGTGTCCCATGTGATGTCCCATGTCCTCCATAGTGCCTATGGGAAATAACTATTAAGGGGAAAAGTGACACTTGTGATGTTCTTTTACCTGACAACCAGTTCTTGCTTGGAGTACCGTGTTATTAGTTTCGTGTATGATCAGATGTAGGTACATACCAGATGCTTGGATTTGCCAACCATTTCTTGCTTTGGATACCGTGTGATTAGTTCTGTGTTATGACCAGCGGTGTCGGATGCTTGCCTGGTACATCATTGTACATGTCATGGTATGTACATTCATTAACATTTTGACCTCTGGCTCTGAATGTTAGAAAATGTTATGCCCCATGAAACGCTATGGTGTGTGTGTTCCAAAGCCTATCCCATGACTATGTGCAAGATTTGGTGGAAATCCGAGGGGTCGTTGATTTCTGCTGAATATAAATATCGAACAACTGTGAACTTTATGCACGTCCCATAATCCGACATGTAGCCCTGTAGTAGTATTTCCTTAATGTCACCAATTACATGAGCTTCGGCATTAGCCCTCCACACCTTTCCCGCATATCCTGCACGGCAGACCATTTGAGTTTTATCCCAAAACCCAAGCATATGACATATTCAGGTCCGCAATTATCATACACTTAGGGACTGAGCATTCCATAAATACTCACCTGTACTTGTGGGAAGGTACATCAATTTAAATTGGCTTGCTCATGAACGCCTGACCTACAGAAATGCTTCAATGACAAATCGTCATTTGACTGAACATTGCGGGCTTGGAGCAAACCGATATTAAACAGTCATACCGCAATCCACATTATAATAGCCTCTTCAGGATCATCATAGTAGAGGCCGATGGTCTTCAGCTCTGGTGCAATGCTGTATATCTCGGTGAACAGGTGGCCGCAGCCCCTGTAGGGGCCGCGACTGAACTTGTAGCCAGAGGCGCACCCAAAGGGGTAGCCTCCGCTTAGGACCCAACATACACTAGATCAAACGAGGTATTTTTATTTTCATCACGCAAACCCTTGAATTTTCGTCGGAAACTTTCTCTCTTTAATCACTTTTTGGTCGGGCCACCCCTCCCCCTTATAAAAAATTCCTCAGCAGACTCGCCTGCTGCATCGATATCGACGTGAAAACACGGAGCTGGCATCCCGACGTTCGTCGCATCATCGCCCTCACTCTTCCGCCCCGCCCCCAGAGTTCCACCGTTTGCGTCACGTCCGTGCCCAGCTGACCAATCACCAGTCATGTTGATACGTGCTGAAGAATCGCACTCTGGATGCTTACGTAACGGCACCGTCCTTATAAAAGGGAAGCGCGCAGCGGCATACCCAGACTGTTCCGCGTCGTCAGTGTACGAACGAATAGTCATCGCTGTTGCAGTTCGTTCTTTCAGCTTTGCTCGGTTTGCCAGTAGTAGCCTGTCCACCAGACTTCAGTCGCCATGGCGTCCTCTAGTCGGTGCCGTCAAAACTACCACGAGGACTCTGAGGCAGCCATTAACAAGCAGATCAACATGGAGTTTTTCGCCAGCTACACCTACATGTCCATGGTGAGACAGACCCCCAACTCCCACGCTCAAAATATTCAGTTACCGACCCCAGCGAATTGCTGTCTCGTGAGGCAGACAGGGGATGCTTTCCGTGGGTAGCCGCGGCGCCAGCTACGCACTGCGGCGGCAATGGCGGCCGGATCGACCAGTACGACCAGTCTGCAGTGTTGCCGCGGCTCAATTTCACAGCGTACCAGGATCGCACCGAAATCGTACCAGATTGGCTATGTTTCGTACCAGATCATAAGCCAAAATGTACCTAATTTCGTACTATAAAAAGTAGGCATAATTTCGACAATTGTATACCTAAACAAGTAATTTAGATCATTTTCTTGGTGTTTTAGGTGCTCTCTAGATACGTTGGTATAAATTGTCTGAAATCAGGACAGGTTCAGTCTTAGACTCCTGACGCCGCCTAGTGAAAGTAGTTTTCAATTGTGACGAAAAAGGACAATACGAATGCAATGCACAAAACAGCTATTCTCGGTATCACATAGAAATAAGAAATGTCAGTCAGTGCTTCATAAGTTTTTACCACCAGCAGATTCTGGATGCTCACCGTATTTAATATCGCAGGACATGAGGACGGGGTGGAGGAGTAAGGACGGGAACGAACCTGCAGTGGAATGTGCGTTGTTATTGGTGAGTCATTTTCATTTGTTATTGGTTATTCATTTTTGACTTCATGGAAGTCGTGGGCGTCCACTCGTGGCAGGAGGGCGTGACTTGCTGCTTGGTGAGGATCAGAGAATGCACTGTTCCCACCTGGAGGCGGTTCCGCTGTTGTCTTTATGAGGTTTAGGCTGGAGGATACTCTCACGGCGGCCGCGCTGGAGTGCGACAGGGACAGGAGATCCTGCATTAGCTGGACTACCTTTGGTAATGCTGGCTCGCCACTGCCATCCCTAAGCTTCTTCACCTCCGCCCAGTACTCGCACGCCGGCTTCTCCTTATTCGGGAGCTGCTCCTTCGCTGCCTGCTGGAGTCCTCGCCATTCTGAATCCAGGACCTCGTACTCGGTCTCTTTGATGAGATTGGGAAATCTCAAAGTCAGCGACACGATGGAGGGCGCTTGCGAGGTCGGGTTCAGCAGCTCCAGAAGCACCCTGGTCTTGTCGCTGAAGTCGAATCGTCGCCGGATCTGCCTGCAGAGCTCGGTGTGGACCATTTGTACACGGAGTCGGAAGGCTTGGACCACCTCCTGGGGAACAAACTCTGAGAGGACGATGGCCTCGACGTTGGCGCCACAGTGCTTCCGCTCCAGAGGGAGGAAGTTCCTAGGGTGATCAGGATTGACCATCTCCAGTAGCACACCTGGCTCAGCACGCAGGAAGTTGCTGGCCACGGAGAGGTAGAGCTTCAGGAGCACAGCTGGTGCATTCTGGACCTTGGATGACTCGGACTGGAACACCTCGTTCGCCCTAGTGATCAGTGGGAGAGCGTAGTTAAGGACAGCGATGTACATCTTGTATATGGAATCGCGTAGGGCGTTTAGGATGGTTCGAGGCGGGGTGGGAATGATCCTCGTCCGCCGCGTGCTGGAAGAAGAGGAGTAGGGCTGCCCACTGCTCGTACATCCACTTCACCACCGCCTCGAGGGAGAGCCACCTCGTCCTACAGGGGCGCAGCAGCCTGTGGACTGGGACGTCAACTAGATCCTGGACAGCTTGGTACTCGAGGAGTCTCTTCGGGCTATTGTTGAGATAGCTGTACACGTCTCGGGCTAGATCATCTATGGATGAAGGCAGCTTCGTGCACGCTGCGGAGTTACACAGATGCAGGCGGTGGCATATGCAGCCGGTGATCAAGATGTGCGGGAGTTCTCTCCTAAACAGTGCCTGCACACCCTGGTGACACCCCATCATGACGCTAGCATTATCGGCCGCAAATCCAATCATGTTCTTCAGGGGCACATCATTAACTGACAGCACGCCACGTGGCGTCATGCAGGCCCTGGGCGGTCGCATCCGTGACCTTCACCAGGTCCAAGAACAGGTCCCTGGTTTTGCCGTCTCGGTCCTCAAAAACACGTGCCACAATGATGAGATATTTGGTAGTAGACCTGTCGGTCGTCTTGTCCACGATCAGTGAGAATGGGTATTGCGCATGAGTGCACTCACTCTTACCCTCTCCTCGCTCCTATGACATCATTAATAGTCTTAGTAGTCCTCGTTCTGGCCGACTTAAGGCATTTTGCCACTTCCGATTCTGGGCATACCTTTTTGACTAAGGTACGAGATGGCCGCTTGCCGATAATGGCGGATGATGTTCAACGATGAGCCCCGCCAGCAGTAGCTCGCCCTGGGCCACATGGCCACATTATTCTGCTGTTTATGGTGGCCATGGTTCTGCGGCGGCAACAAACGCGGTGGCTTACCACAGCCTGCAGAGCCGGTTACGTTCTTCTTGTGACCCTCAGTTGTCCCGTGTCTCTTCAGATGGGGCAGCAGCATACCCTTAGCAATGCATAGTGCTTTGTATGTGTACCAGCTAGCGCCACCATGCTGCGAGATAAGTGAAAGTAGGCACGATAGATCTCGATGTAAGTGTATGGCCTAACTTCATCCCCTCTGAATACAAGCAGTGTAGAAGAAAAAAATTGGCCTGTCCATTTCAGAAAAAAATGCGAACTGAAAATGAATAAAAATACGAAAGAAATGTATTGCGGCGAGAAAGTACCAGATTTTCCTCCAGCGTACCTGCGTACCAGAAAAGTCGAAAAAGTACCAGATCTGGTACGATCGTACCATGATGGCAACACTGCCAGTGTGCCTGATGCGCGTGGCGTGACCTTCACCGCGCGCTGGGCGCCCGCTTCTCCGCAGCGCCCGATCGTCGCAGGGGCGGGTCCAGGGTGTGAGAAACGGGAGACGTCGGCGGTCCGTGCGCTTCTGCGTGCGCCGGGTGGCACTCATCGACTCCGGTTGAACCTCCCGGACACTGTGGTTCTTCGTGCTTGTTCTTGTCCAGAGAGCTTTGTGCACTGCGAAATGTCTGGTCTCCGCCGGTCAGGTATGTGGGGCCCACAACATCGCGACAGGAGGCGCAACCGAAACGTAGCCCCGCTTCTTAAGTCGGCCCGTTAGAGTTCCAAGGGTGTAGGCCTGGAAATAAAAAAAAACTTTGGTACGACAAATCAAATTCGTTGAAGAAAAATTGAGCCTTAATAAAACTATGAGACGTTCTTGCACCACATCAAAAAAACATATCTTGAGTATCGGTAGGTGCACTATTTTCCCTTCACTTTGGACGGGCATGGTATTGTCATGTTCGCTTGAAAGTACTTGTGTGGTGTGCCACCACCATACCAATTTTTATATGGCGATATCCATACATATATATATATATATATATATATATATATATATATATATATATATATATATATATATATATAAATATATATATATATATAAAGTTATTATAATATTTCGCACACTGGTGACAAAGCAATGAACTAAACTATTTGAAGTAATTCTTTTCCTTGCTACATTTAAAACCACCAGTGATTCGATGAAGTGTCGGCACATGTCATAATCGGTTGCCTGACTAAGCACAGTGCATCGATTTGGAGGATATTTCGATCATTTTTGGTCTGTGAAATCGTGACACTGCTATAGTTCTCCGGTCGGAGGCCGAGAAGCTGAAGAAATACGCTTATCGTGTTGCCAACCCATTGGCTGTGGTGATGGCACCTCCACCACTCTCCGTGCATTCGCGCCCCTGGCCTGGTGGATCTTCGGCTGTGTTAAGGAGGAAGCTTCTTGTGCGACAATGCAATGCAGTCTGGCTAACCTCGAATGTGTGCCCTTGTAGCCTACACTAATTGGTGCACATTCAAGTGATGTCCTCGTCTAGATTATAATTCCATTACGAACATGCAATCTCTATCCAAGGATGCAGCCGTTATTTTGTGTGGGGCACAAATAAATCTTGTGTAGTGTTTCCGAGCCTTGTGTGAACTTGCATGCTAAAAACAGCATTACGTTGCACTTAAAAATGAGCCAAACCACAACATTATTTTATGTTTTTACGTCGGTGAACTATTTCTCTTCTGTTTCGCCTACGGCTAGAAATGTTGCTGTAAGAATGCATCGTCAGCACCTGCTGCGCAACATTGTCTGGCGATCCGAGCGTTTGCACACCAGATGACCAACTCCATCTCCAGTCGAGCTACTTCAACCGGGACGACGTGGCCTTCCCAGGCTTCCGTGACTACTTCAAGAAGGCGTCCGACGAGGAGCGCGAGCACGCGCAGAAGCTGATGACTTTCCAGAACCAGCGCGGCGGCCACGTGATTCTGCAACCCATCATGAGGCCTACCAAGGACGAGTGGGGCACGCCGCTGGAAGCGGTCCAGGCCGCTCTCGAGCTGGAGAAGAGCGTCAACCAGTCGTTGCTGGCCGTCCACAAGACGGCCGACTCGCACTCCGACCCCCAGATGTGCGACTTCATCGAGACGCATTTCCTCACCGAACAGGTACGGCATGCGCCATGCCGAAGGTGGCACCTGGAGATGTTGGCAGCGAGTATTAAGTGGAAGACTCACTATAATAGGTGAACTAACCATAGCCTGCGTTATAACTCCAGATGTGCTTCGACATACCCATGCTGATTCGATTTGACATGAAGTAGTTTCGAATTATTTGTTTGCTGTTTGCTCTTTTGGCGCCAGGGCGCTTCGGCTAGCCTTTGGTCATTAGCGACCAGTGTTTTCTTCTGCTTTTCGTGCGCCTTCCGAACTGTGTCGTCACGCTTCTACATTCACATTACGCCATGAAACAGTCACGAGGCCGGAAATGGTCGCTTCCGTCCGACCAGCACTCCGTGGGAACTGGTCTGAGACTACTTACTCGCTTCCCGTGTCCCCAGGTGGAGGCTATAAAGGAGCTGAGCGACATGATCACCCGTCTGAAGCGCTGCGGACCCAACCTGGGCGAGTACATCTTCGACAGCCACCTGAAGTAGGCGCGCACCGCAGCCGCGACGTCAGCGGCGGCGCGGGCGGGCCGCCCGGCCGCGGGGCGGAGCAGCCTCCGCCGCCGGGGCCGCCCCGCCCCGCTCCACCCCGCCCCTCCCCGGTACTGCTCTGTGTCTCATCGGAACTGCAGCAATACACTGGGCTAGCTGACGTCTTGTCTTGGAGGTGGAGCAACGTGTTGGACAACTGGAAGTGGAGGAATTCGATGGGCTTGAGGCACTAAGTAAAACATTTATCCTTTCTTTGTAAATATATGTGAGTTATACCCAGACTGTTTATAATAGCCGTTGTACGTGGAGGGCATGTGTCGTGAAATAAATCAATAAATCAATAAGGTTGGCGTATCGCAGGGAATACATCATCGTTGAGGCGCGTGCGTCAACCTTGCAAATCTAAATGCTCCATTGAATTTTGTGTGAAGTAGCATCGTGTACGCGGGTGATGCCACCGCGTGCTTCCGGGCAAGCTAGTATTGCAGTTTGCGGACTCTGAAGTGGTAGACTTCCCACCTTCAGTACTGCATCGATTTAATGTGAAATCGGCGCCAAACACCGCCGAGGCCTTCAGATGGTCCTTAAAACCCTCACTCGTAAGCTTGGAACCCCTGCATAGCTCCGGGCTTCTGGAATGCTGGTACGGTGAAACTTGTCTGTGGAAACGGTGAAAAGATGTCTCCCTCTCTGCCATCACCATCTAAAAGCCCGCGGAACAATGGTGAGAAAAAACATTCCCAAAGGACAATGCGTCAAGCTGTCGGACGCACGATTACACATGCAAGCTGCCGCAGGCCCCCCTCCCAGTCGAGTCCAAATACAACGGGAGAGCAGAGCTTCGTCTAAGGAATTTTCACTAGGCGGAGTTTCTTGCTCATACCTAATCAGTATAACATGGCGTCACTGGCGGATCTAGCCCACCTGCTTGGGGAGGCCAACTTTCGGCGCAGACCCAGTCCTACCCACCCACCCCTCCCCCAGTGGGGTAACTAGGGTTTGCGTCAAGGAAGGGGAAAAACGAATTTGGAGGATACCCAACCTACCACTATTTGTGGTGTAAATGCACCGGATTTTGACAGCAATGTTTCAAAATGGCCTTTTAATAATAAAAAAACGAATGATTAGTGATCACTTTAATTGTCACGTGGAGGGGTACAATCTATTGCGATCGTTTCTGCGTCACCGGATTTCAACCCTAACTCCCCCACTCTATTTGATGGTTTTTCTTTTGGTATCCCTTGATAAGTCACCTCAGGCTGCTGAAGTTACACCTGTGCAAATCACTGTAAAAATGCAAAATTTTCCAATTTCACGTATTCCAATTCATAACGCCCGGTCGCCACTACGCCAACGTTCGTGAACGTGTACGCCCGCCTTGCGCATTCGGCGTATTCGCCACACTTAGTGCGAGTCTACGGTTTCTGCTAGGCCTCCTACGATTTGGTAATTGCTACCATATTGTCTTGCGCCATATTTTACGCGATGGAATGCTTCGCATGGGGTTCGCTGATAAAAATTAAATAAATTCATTTTAATGATTAGTTATCTTCTACCCACATGTTCTGGTAGCTAAGAAATCTGAATACGCGCTGAGCTTTGATGCACTTCGTCCCTTTGGTTAAGTATGCTCCTAGATTGGTTATTGAACCGAGGCCCTGGCTAGGTGGTTTTTTCGGGGGGGGGGGGAATCCATTGCGTTTTTCTTCGGCTACGGATGTGTTTTAGGGCCCGAGCCAATTTGTGTTACGAGGCCCGGCGGATTTTTAAGACGCCGGTTCTTGTTAGGGTTTTGTTGCTTTTTTGTGCACCGATGAATTTTGTTAGGTACCGGCGCGTTTTCGAACACACCGATGTGTTTATTTAGTGCCAGGCCTTTTTGTTGTTTTTAGGTGCCGCTTTTTATGCCGCTTTTTGTGAGCCCAGCCTGTTCTTGAAGCACTCATGTTGTCTCATGGCCCCGGTATGCTTCGAGCACCTCCGGTGTGTGTGTGTGTTTTTAGAGCTCCCGGTGTGTTTATTTAGGGATGCAACGCATGCTTGAAGGCCTTGCGAGAGCCCTGCTGTTTGTGAGACTCGGTGCGCTTTGAGGGTCCGGTGCCTTTTCCGCCTCCCGTTGTGCTCTGAGGGTCCTGCTGTGTTTATGTGGGGCTCCTGACGGACATTGGTGGGACCCCAGCACGACTTTGGGGATTCCGTAGCGATTTTTCGGGTCCAGGCGCGTGGTTATGGGGACCTGACGCCAGTGTTCTGCGCTCTACGCGATTTGTGGGGGCTTCTTCTGATTTTTGTATTGCCCGAATCTCGGCCTGATATTTTGGACCCCCTGCGCCATATTTTTGTGTCCCACCGCAATTTTTCAAGCTCCGGTGCCACTTTGTTCGGGGCCGAACACGATTTTTGAAGGCATCTGGTGCCATGATTGAGGATCCAGAGCGATTTTCCTGGCCCAGACATTTATTTTTTGGGGAATCATTCCTTATTTTGGAGTGCTCCGGCTTGATCTTCATCGGGTCCCGATGCGACCTTTGGGGCCTCGCTGTGCTTATTTGGGCCATCGACGCCAACTTTTGGGAGCCCAGACAGTTTTTTTTAATGCCATGACAATTGTTTGGGACTACCGAACGTAATTTTGGGTCCCGAACGCGATATAGGGGGGGGAGTTCGCAGGGCGCGTTGTACTTAGCTGGAGCCCCATAACGCGATTTAGGTGGGCCCCGGTGCAAATTTGCCGGCCCTGGCGCGAGTATTCTGGGGCCTGCTTTATTTATTTGGGGTACCTACGCGAATTTGGATGGCCCGATGCGAACTTGTAGAACCCGAGCGCATTTTTTTGGGACTCCGGCACGATTCTTGGGAGACCATCCCACTCAGGATGGGGAGGGGGCATTTTCACCCTTTGGTACGCCACTGCGGCTGCTCATCGAGCTTTTTGCTCAGCAGATGGCACTCTTCAGAGTAAAAAAGACCCTTCAGAGAATTTGCTTTCGGGACCTGGTCTTAATTTGTCGGTGCCCGGATCGATTCGATCGAGTCGCAGTGTGATTTTTGGGGTACAGTTTTATCTTTTCAAGGCCCCTGCGCGGTACTTTTGGGCTCGGGTACGATTCTTCGGGCTCCCAGTGCGTTTTTTTAGGTGGCTCGGCAAGTTTCTTTTCCGGTGCCCGAAGGTTTTTTTGGGGACATTGACTCGATTTGTGAGACCGCAGAGTGTATTCCGGGTGATAATTGAATTGTATGGGACAGCTGCGACTTTTGGGGTCCTTTCGCTACCATCTGGGCCCCAAGTGTGATTTTCAAGGGCTGCGACACTTGTTTTTTTGGGGTCAGAGTACGATTTTTGGGGGCTCCGGTGTCATTTGTTTGGATCCCTAGTGCGAAGCTTAGCGGCCTCGACACGTTTTTGTGGGCCCAATACGTTTTGGGGGCTTTTGGCGCCATGGTTGGGGCCACAGAGTGATTTTTCATGTTCGTTTTTTTTCGGTGCCCGGGCTTCATTTGTTTGGGTCCCGATGAGACGTTTGAGCCCCGGTGCGACCTGTCGAGCCCCTTGTGTGATTTTCAGGGACCCAGGCGCGAACTTTTGAGGCCCCCAACGAAATACCCGGGGCCCACCTGTCTTTTTGGAGCTCCAGCGCGATTTTCAAGGACACCGACACGACGTTTTTTCCTCATCGTGGTTTTCAAGGTCTCCGATGAAACTTTTGGGGATCAAGTGCTATTTGTAGGGGCCCTGGTCCGACCTTTTGGACCCCCAGTGTGATTCCCGGAGGCACGGCCAGTCTTTTGGCCTCCCAGCGTCATTTTCAAGGGCCCTGGCGAAACTTCTTGGGCTCGAACATGATTTCCAGTAGTCACGGTCCAACCTTTTGGTGCCCACAGCGTGGTTTCAAGGGGCCAGGCCCGACCTTTGGGGGTCCACAGCGTGACTTTCAGTAGCCCCGGCACGACTTTTCTGTCCCCCAATGAGATTTGCAGAGGCTCGGCCAGACTTTTTCGGTTCTGAGCGCTATTTCGGGGGCACCGGCCCGACCTTTTGAGGCCCCCAGCGTCATTTTAGGGCCCCTGCGCGACTTTTTGAAGGCTCGGTCTCACACTTTTGAGCCCAAAGCGTCATTCCTTGAGTTCACTGAACGATTTTTTGGGAGTCCTCAATGTGATCTTCAGGGGCCTCAGTGCGATTTTGGGCCCCGGCGACATTTGCAGGGCCCCTGTGCGACTTTTCGGTGTCCTCAATGTGCTTTTCAGGCGCCCCGGTGTGAATTTTGGTGGCCCCAGCGGGATTTTTAGGGGGTCAGGCACAATTATTTTTCCCGAACCACGGTGCAGTTCTTGGGGGCCACAACCCCTCAGGGGGGTGGGGGGTGGGGGAGGCTGCTCCTTTTGCCTGAGGGAAGGGAGTAGTGTCGCCTGGGGGAGAAAAACCGATCAACATTCCACCATGTTATACTCCTTGTCTTTTTTTTTACAACGGCATCTAACTTCGTCTGTCTCTTCATTTTAGCAACACTAAAGAAAAGACCACAAATGAAACCTATCTAGCCCTCGTCACTCATGTCATGCGGCCTGGGTCGCGTCGCCCCGCTCTTGTGGTGTGCGTAAATGTCTAGAAGTCAGACTTGTGCTCGACTCGAGTTGAATCAAGAATCGACTCATGAATCAATCGTTTTTGGATGAGTCGAAAGTTGAATCGATTCTTTTCCACAAAACATATTTTGAGTCGTGAGTTGAATCACATTTTTCTAAAAAATAAATGAGTTGAATCATGAGTCAATCATTTGAATCGCAATGAGTCATTTGAGTCTTGTGACTCAAATGCATGTTATGAACAAATAATATGAAGCATGTATCTGTGTGAATATTATGTCATGACACAAGTAGGGCGTAAAAACACAGCATAATTATTCATGCTTAGCAATACAATTGTCAACTTCTAATCTGCCAGTGAGTAAAGAATGAATGGCACCAGTACTGAAGTTATTTACCAAAAACCAATTACAATAACTACATATAATTATTAATATTAAGCCTGGTATCCACAATCAGTATCATGCACGAGTCAATCCTACTACCAGGAGCACAACACATAAATTGGTTGTAATTGTGAAAAAGAATATGGAACCGACATTGTCCTGCACTGGAATTGGCATCTGCACCGAATACAATTCCGTTGGCTTGCTATTTGTCACCTGCGAGTCTGATATCATATCAGACGCGCGTGTGACAAATAACAAACAAGGTACCTTTACTAGAAGGTAGATGGAAGTATTCTTTCAAGCCTGCATGACGTCATCCGAAGGTTTTTAAATATATGGTATCAATTTATGTAATTTGGTTCATTTGGTATCAATTTGGCTGCAGATTACTTTTTTCTCCTATATATGAAGGAAATGTGTACTGGATATAACATATTTCAACCAGTTTATATGTCTTCTGTAATATCCTAAAACTTAGTCTGTAATACAAGCATGATCTTTTTTTTGTGAAAAAAATAGCATTGTTCTTGTTATAACAACACATGTTCAACTTTTTTTATCAAAATATCAAGTATTTTGAAATGCGTGATATTATATAGATTTTGTTCAGGTGATTTGAGCACGATTGCTCCAAGTCCTGACCTGTGTAATTTAAGCAATGTCTCAAACTTATATATATATATAGACATAAAGACATAAAAGACATAAAAGATCAGTGCAACTATGAGCCACAAGGGCCCTTCTTGGTTGCACTCTGTACACTGAACCAGTTGTCCATCAAATGTGTTGATCAACTCTCCCTGGAATACAGAAAAACAAGCCCCCTATTCTTATAATGATTGTCTATGCTGTTCTTAAAGATGTTCAGTGTGTTCCTACTGACAATGGTTTCTGGCAGCTAGTTCCAGTGTTCTACTACCCTGTTGGTGAAGAAGGACTGTCTTAACCTTGTCCTGCTGTGATTAACTTTAATTTTGAATTGATGACCTCTAATTGCATCATTTCTGTTAAATTCAAACAGTTCCCTGAGATAACCCTGTTCCTGACCATGAACAAATTTAAAGACCTCGATGAGATCTCCTCTCAGCCTTCTATATCTAAGTGAAAACATATTCAATCTCTTCAATCTTTCCTCATATGCATTTTTTTAATCAAAATGTTGTTTTTCTGGTGTTTTCTAATGTGATTCCAACGAATTTGACTCATTCATTTGGAAAATGAAAAATTCCCAAGATATAAGCACTTCAAGTTCAAGTACTTCTATAATCAGTCTAAGAACATAATTTAACTACGGGTCTTCTCCCTCTATATTGTTCCTGAGACCACTTGACCGGGGAGCAAAAATCCGCTATAAAACCACCTTTTGTTTAGAGGTAACTTTAGTAAGAATACCTATTAAACTTCCAGAAATTTAGGAAATATCCTTACTAAACACACTTCCCTTCTTAGTAAATATACATACTAAACCTTCGAGGATGTATTGGACAGCTGTGCCCAAGGCCTATCGAGTCGAGGCTGTGCCCAATGCGATATATACCTAATATATACCGAATTAAGGCAGAAACATACGGTTTTCGATGTCAAAGAGTATTAAATCGAGTGCATGAAGTGTTGAACTTCTTCTTTATCACGTCTATGACACACCAGGTACGGATGATTATACGCGATGTGCTATGTTTGTAGAGTGAAGATTTTGATCGTTTATTTCTTTGCCAACTGAAAAGTTGTCATTTGCAGGGAAAATGAGTGGTCGCATCGTCATTTTTTACGTTAAAATACCATGCATTCAAAATAAAAATTTAAAAAACCTTGATCTCCAATTATACCCAAAGTTTTAGCAAAAATAATATATTCAACAGATCAAGATGTTTCAATGTTAGAGCATCTTCGTTGGCATATATATATATATATATATATATATATATTCGTATATATTCGTTGGCATATATATATATCGTTGGCATATATATATATCGTATGGCATATATATATATATATATATATATATATATATATATATATATATATATATATATATATATATATATATATATATATATATATAGTATATATATATATATATATAGTATAGTATAGGCAGTGCACGCCAAATCATATGGCTTATGAGTCTGATACCATTGAGTCGGATCTGAATCGATTCAAATTTATGTTTGAGTCGTGAGTTGAATCGGATCTCTGTAGCTCTGAGTCTGAATTGAGTCGAATCAAATAATTTTGACCTGCCGTGAATCATGAGTTGAATCGGATCTCAAGATCTATGAGTGAATTGTGAGCCGATTAAAAAAATTTGAGTCGAGCACAAGTCTGCTAGAAGTTCATGCTTTTTTTGTGTAATGCTACCGCTAATAGACCCAATTGCTGGCTTTGTGGCATGCATTTTGTTTTACAGAAACATTTGACATTTGAACTTTCCTTGTTGCTTTGATCTCAGTATAAGTGCTGCCAACTTACTACCATTTTCTTCTTGAAAAAAAATTCACTTTTCCAAGGAAAAAGATCACTTCCGCTACCGGAACTATACGATGGTTTTTTGTTGCTTTCTCCATTGGATCTCCTTTTGACTAGGTGGGATTTTTCACTCCACTAGGTGGGCTTTCACGGCACTAGGTGGGATGCATCCCACCTAGTTAGCATGTTGGAGGAGGCCCTGCGGGGGAGAGAAGGTAGCTAAAAGGTTTCGTCACCAAGATCAACCATCTGAATACTGAGAAGACCAGTCGTGCGGCGCTTCGACACACTCCAGACATTGCCATACCAAGTCCATGCATGGCAGACGAAGCTAACAGTTCAGCAGTATCCAAACTGCACACAAAGCATTAGCGTAGCTCCGGGAGTCGCTGGCCACGAGACACGCAGCCAGGTTTTGGATAAAAATATACGTCTGTAAGTGGATAACGGCCTCACGCACACTCCGTTCAGGATGACAAGAAAATTTAATACTAGCAATGCCGCTGAACCTGGGCCCAAGGAAACGTTTGTCCGGCCAGCTGGGGGATCCAGGGAGCAGGTTTGAGGGTGGGAAAGTTCCCCACCCCCTCAACAAACAAACAAAAAACTCTGCTCACCTGGCCCGGAGGCCACGCATGCGTGGATTTCCCCAAACAAGGTAGAAATGCCACACACTGGAGGGTGAATGCCGCCCATAGCGCCTGCCTGGCGCTGCCCTTCGTGACGCTGCAGCGTGAATCCCACCCATAACGCCTACCTGGCGCTGCCCATGGTGACACTGGAGCGTGAATCGCACCCATAACGCCTACCTGGCGCTGCCCATGGTGACGCTGGAACGTGAATCCCACCCATAACGCTTACCTGGCGCTGCCCATGGTGACGCTGTAGCGTGAATCCCACCCATAACGCCTACCTGGCGCTGCCCATGGTGACGCTGGAGCGTGAATCCCACCCATAACGCTTACCTGGCGCTGCCCATGGTGACGCTGGAACGTGAATCCCACCCATAACGCTTACCTGGCGCTGCCCATGGTGACGCTGTAGCGTGAATCCCACCCATAACGCCTACCTGGCGCTGCCCATGGTGACGCTGGAACGTGTATCCCACCCATAACGCCTGCCTGGCGCTGCAGAGTGAATCCCACCCATAACGCCTACCTGGCGCTGCCCATGGTGACGCTGTAGCGTGAATCCCACCCATAACGCCTGCCTGGTGCTACCCATGGTGACGCTGGAACGTGAATCTCACCCATAACGCTTACCTGGCGCTGCCCATGGTGACGCTGGAGCGTGTATCCCACCCATAACGCCTGCTTGGCGCTGCCCATGGTGACGCTGGAGCGTGATCCCACCCATAACGCCCGCATGGCGCTGCCCATGGTGACGCTACAGCGTGAATCCCATCCATAACGCCAGCCTGGCGCTGCCCATGGTGACGCTGTAGCGTGAATCCCACCCATAACGCCTGCCTGGTGCTACCCATGCGGCCGTGGTGACGCTGGAGTATGTATCCCACCAATAACGGTTGCCTGGCGCTGCCCATGGTGACGCACGATGGCATGGCGCGGCATGTGCGCGTGTTCGGACTCGGCACTGGTCTGTCGGGTCTGGCAGGTTAGCTGTGGCGCAGTCAGGTGAACGCGTCTCGCCATAATGAACAGCACACCGCTGTATCTTCTGCGGCTGTTTCAACTTGAATGGTCGTATGTGTGTTCAAGTAGCTATCTCCGAACACGCTTCTCACGCTGCTCCCGTGCGAATGGCTACACTGCGACTCCTTTCGGGTGCAGAATTCCTCAATCCGTCCAGAGCTGGGATGAGGGAGTGAAGAACGGACTACAGTCCGTGCCGACATCCACCCACGGTCAGTTACTCGCGTGACAAAACCCACGCAGCGGCTGTTTGCGACCAGCGACCTAAAAACACGTGTGCCGGTTGCGCGTGTCGACGTCAATGCTCATCGCAATGGGGGGGGGCGGCTTTATTATTGCAAGGCACTTCGATTCGGCAAAGGGCATATCCAGGAATTGTGATTTGGTGTGAGTCACATGCCCGGAGGGGCGTCTCCGGTTAAAACATTCCAAGGGGTGCATTCGAACCTCCCCCCCCCCCCCAAACAAATTCGAGGGGCTGCACTCGGGCATTCTCGGATGAGCTCCTCTTCCAGGCCGGAGGGTGCCATCTTCCTATGGGGAGCGGGCATGAGGCACGTGCCCCCATTGCCCCCCGTATTCGGCGTCAAGCAGCCGATGACACTCGGCAGTCTTACTGCCTCATACATATCCTAGAATGCTGAACATTGCGTTTATGCCCGAGCATGCGCGCCATCTGCACCTCGCACATTATCTTTCATTTGTATTTATTGTAGTTTAATTAGTCATGAAATTTACCTTTATTTCGACAAGAACAATCTGGTAATCAGTTTCTATCAGTAACTGCCTGCTGTTTCAGCTCGACTGCATGGACCCTCGCGCTATTTGCACCTTGCATATCACCTTTCCTTTTTATAGCTGAATTAACCCTATAATGTGTATATCCGTATTCCAGGAAGAACAACTTGGGGATCAGTTTCTTACCAGTGCTGCCTGGTGGTTCAGCTCGGCTGTACGGAGATATCCGGGAAATAACGCCGCATAAAAGAACACGTTATATTAGAAAGCAGCATCACGCTACAGGACACGACAGCACTGTCGTAACGCGGCCAACACCAGAAGAATCACGCCACGACAGCGCACAGCTGCGCTCCGCGCCCTCCATCGCATCGCATCATGGTGCGGTGGCAACTGCCGCCGCAGGATCACAGGATCACGCGAGCTGAGCAGGTCCACCAAGTCACAACACTAAGCGCAGTTGTGTGCCAGACGCCCGGTCCATAGTCGCCTCCCGCCAGCCACCAGCTCGCTCCGTGGCAGAATCAACGGAGAGTCCGTCTCCTGCTATGTCGAGGCCATTGCGAGGCGCACCGCCGCCGGCAACTTAGCGCAGCGAATACAAAGCATTACCGGCAAACAGAACCACGCCAGTGTAGTGCTGGCCAAGTGTCTCTCGGGGATGCCTAGCTGTTGTTGTTGTTGTTATTGGGGTTTAGGGGCGCATCAACTGCCTGGGGATGCCTAGCTGAGAACGGGCACCGCGCATTAGGTCAACCTGGGAGAGCGAACCCAACAGAGTAAGCAGGAAGGAACCACTTCCAACTACGTGACCGCAGGTCGAATATCTATGAAAGCTCCGTCAGCGCAGAGCCATCGGCGGTCAGCGTGTGACCGGGACGGAGAGCGTACCACCATGGCGCCAGCTCGGCCGACGGCGCCGCCTACAAGCCGTCACCGGTGGCCTTCGCCGATTGCGTGAGGTCCTCGAAGGACGAACCGGAGCCGGAGCCGGAGCCGGCCGCCTGCTCCCCGCCTGCGGCGTCCGGCGCGACACCTGGGGCGCAAGTCGTGAGTGTTCAGTGTTCAGTGTTGCCACACCACACGTTGTGGCGCGGTCACATCGTATCGTGAGCTGACGGCGCCAGACAGGTCTAGTCAGTCCACACGGATGGAAATGGAATCACTGCAGGAAATAGGTGCTGAATTGCAAAACGAGTGTTGTGCAATATGAAGCGGATGCCGCAATGTGTAACAGGGATTAACGTCTGGCAGTAATCAGCGCGGGCTATCGCAACTCACACTGGAGCGAAACGTACCACGCACATTTTGACTCGACATCACTCTCTCCACTCGCCACGGAATGTCGCCAGCTCGCCAGCTCGCCAGCTCGCCAGCTCGCACCCCGGAATCGGAGCCCGTTCCCCGGCCCACGTCAGACCAACTCGCGTCCGTCACCGAACCCGTGACACGGGGACGAGCCGGCAGGCACTCAATTCTGCACCATCGAGTCGAGTCTGTGCGGAAGATAAGCCAGTCCGTCGAGCAGCCAGTCGGCAACTGCCCAGTCAGCGATGGTGATGATTGTCTTGTGTCAGAGTCCGCTAGCAATCCAACTTGGTGTGGCGTATCGGCCCACCCGACACACGACACCCCGTTGGCTGCATTCGCAGTAACAGCGCACCGTAACCAGAGGGTCCCGGCACAGTCCGTCAGTGCGCACGGCTACAGCGAAGGCGCCGTGAGTAACATGCACGTGGTGACTGAATGACGAAACACTGCGTGTGGTGACTGATGAACAGTGGTACACGCCAAAGTATGGGTAGTGATGGGTGAAACATTATCGATAGTGATGGATACCAGCTTGAGTGACAAATTATGTTTGGTGGAGAGTGGACATGATCAGTGGCGGACGACAAATTTTGGGCAGTGACGGGTTCACGAGTGTGACAATATCGTAGTGATACTTTCAAATTATGGATGGTGAAGGGCATCACCCTATGGGGAGTGGCAGGTGAGACATGATGCCGAGTGACGGGCGTCAAATTATGGGTAGTGCTATGTGACAAATTATTGATAGTGAGGGCCGTCAACTTATGGATAATCATGGGCAAGACATCATTGTTAGTGACGACCGTCAATTTATGGATAGTCACGGGCGATTGGTTGGTTGGTTGTATTGTGGCTTTACGACATGCTCAGCAGCTCAAGCCATATCGCACCGCCTGCCTCTCACCCTGGCAGGAAGGGCGGGGATCGCGGGAATCGAACCCCGTACCTCTGGTGTGCCAGACGCTCAGCTTTATCACTGAGCTACCGACGCCCCTAGCCACGGGCGAGACATTGTTGTCAGTGACGGGCGTCAAATTATGGATGGTGACGGGCGAGACATTATTGTCAGTGACAGGCGTCAAATTATGGATGGTGACGGGCGAGACATTATTGTTTGTGACGGGCGTCAAATTATGGATGGTGACGGGCGAGACATTATTGTCAGTGACGGGTGTCAAATTATGGATGGTGACGGGCGAGACATTATTGTCAGTGACAGGCGTCAAATTATGGATGGTGACGGGCGAGACATTATTGTTTGTGACGGGCGTCAAATTATGGATGGTGACGGGCGAGACATTATTGTCAGTGACGGGCGTCAAATTATGGATGGTCACGGGCGATAAATTATTGTCAGTGACGGGCGTCAAATTATGGATGGTGACGGGCGAGACATTATTGTCAGTGACGGGCGTCAAATTATGGATGGTGACGGGCGAGACATTATTGTCGGTGACGGGCGTCAAATTATGGATAGTGACGGGCGAGACATTATTGTTAGTGATGGGCGCCAACTTATGGATAGTGACGAGCGTGACTTTATTGTTGGTGCCTGGCGAAGCATTCCTGCCAGTGACGGGCGCCTAACGTGGGCAACGACGGGCGATATATTGTTGTTAGCGCCAGGCGTCAAATTATGGGCAGTGATCAGGGTTGGACTTGTACTTTGTAATCCTGGATGAGGATAACAATTGTGCGTAATCGAAAACTGCATGGATATTTTCTTTCCAGCATGTGACATCAATCACAGGTTGCACTTCCCAGTATATCTTAAGCACATGACATAGCAGTTCATTATCATTATGAAATAGCACCATTCAACCTCCAAATGGGAAAATGAGGGGACAATTTACTGGAGTGGATAATGTTCTGGATGTAAAAAAATCCAGGAGCAGCCTATTCTTTCCAACCCTGGCAGTGATGGCCGTCAGACCATCTGCAGTGACAGATGAGACGTTATAGGTGGTGATGCGCGCGGTACGACTGGTAGTGACTTTAGGTCTGCATACAGCTGATCACTTCACAATATATAAGTAGCAATGCAGGTCATCAATGTCAGCTGCTTTATTACCATTTACCCGTTGCTTGGATGCACGCAGACCTATGGAAAACGTCAACCAAAGAACTATATACATCTGACAAAAGACAATTATCTTGCAATGTGTTGTTTTCCACCCAAATTTGCGAATTTGATCGCAATGTGAGCGAGCAATATCGCAATAAGAACACACTATTTTGCTCTGAACAAAAGCATTCACATGAAAAACTAAAATTCACAGGCTCGCAGCATAACCGAGCGCAACCATGTGATGCGACATTCTGACCATTCAGCGTGTGGACACCGACACCTACCTTTACGTTCTTCGGCGTCGGCGTCGTCATTGTCGTCGGCGTCGTCCTCGGTGAGCCTGCGGTCCGACTCGGACGCCACATCCTCGGGCTCCTCGGTCGCCTCGGGCACCAGGAAGTCCTCCTGGTGCGCCAGCGGCGCCACGAATCGTATCTGCTTCGAGTCGTACAGCTCGATCATGGGCCAAGCGCAGAGACTCGACCGCTGCGGGAGAAGGCGGCTGCGACGTGACATGCAGTCGACCACTGATGCGGCCTGATATCTGTGCAGCTGTCTATCTAACCACATAGAAACAAGTACAGGCCAAATGCATGTGAATTGTACATCGTGGTACAAGGTTAGTTATTTGGGCTTGACGGCGCAAGGACTGCGTTGATCATGCAGGCCCCCCCCCCTTTATCCTGGTATGAGAGGGTTGCTTCCGGCCCCCAGGAGTTATGGGCACAGCTATACGAATTCAGCAGAACGATGGCCCGGTCAGATTCTGCTATTCGATACACCGAAATATAATTGAAGTGTTCCTTCTGGGTCACGAATGGCACTTCACGACCTCACTAGGCGAAAGAGGAATTCATTGTAATTCTCTCCAAGGTTCTTTTGCACAGGCTCCTCTCCATGTCGGAACGCTTGCTCCAGTAAATCAACGCTGGCAATTTCCAAAGGCACCGATATATGTAGTACTCTGGTTGGTTAGTTATTTGGGCTTAGGGGCAGCGTTGGAAAACTGGCCCTTTTTTGGAACTTTTGCCATCCAAAGAATTATACACTCCTAAAAAAAAAAAAAAAATACACTCCTTGCATTGCTGGATGAAGAAATGCTGCAACTAGCAATACCCAGATAGATGTCATCATCTAATAGTAGTGATAAGTTGGATGGAGAGGAAGCAGCATGCTATGGGCCTATAACAGTTGGTGATCTATGGCTGATAATAAGATTGACTTCCAGTCCTGGTAATCATCATCCTGTTCAGTCATACTCGTTCCCCTAGCACAGGAACTAGCAACATAATTGAGGATAATGACCCATTTGTTATTTCAGGTCATCTGCAACCACAGGACATTCGAAGAGGAGGCAGGAGTGGAGCAAAAAATGAGATGCCAGCCAGATTGGAAGAATATCAGCTTGCTAGCATGCACAACAGATGGCAACAGATGCCAAAATCTGGATCAATGCAGTATGCATATGACCTTAATACCAATGAATATTCCATATTCCATAACATTCTATTTGTGCAGGTGATGTGTGATTGTGTGGTGCAGTGCAGCTGAATTAATAAACAGCCACCCATGCCTTCATGTGTATGTTCTCCATTTGTGGAAAAACCTCAGAACAGAGTCCAGAAGTGTTCAGAAGAATGTATGGCTGAACACATAGCTAGAGAGCCAGAGTTGCATTCACACAACTGGTAAGCCACAAAGGGTAGCAAAGCTTCCCCCAAATTCCAAAAATCTGGGTGGATGTGAGCCAGGTTTTGCCATGGCATAGGCATTTTCAGGGGCATTATTGCAGTTTAAGGTAACCACAAGGCAAGCTTTAGACACATTTCACTTCCATGAAACATACAAAGGTGCTACATTTGCATCATGTTAGATGGTTTTTTTGTAAGCTAGACAAATGTCAAATATCCTTAGGGATTTTATGAATTTATTTTTGAAGTTTTTTAATATAAAAAGTTCAGACTAACTTAGGCTAGGTTAGGTTAGAATAGTTTTTTAGTTTGAATCTAACACAATATTGGTTGGAAATTTTTGGATTAAAAAAATTGCTTTCAATGGTTAGGCTAGGTTAAGTTAGGTTATGCTACATCTTTTCTCTACATTTTGAATGTTACGTTTCATTCTATATTACCCAATCAACTCCAAGGCACTTTTTGGGTGCCATTTTGCTACCCAACTGCACTTGCCAAAAATATGAATGGTCACATCATGCACATATGCACATTCATAAACATTGCATAAAACAATTAATTCCAAGAAATCGTACATTGCCTCAGACTGCAAATTTACCTTTTCAGAAAGCCAGAGGGACCAGAAAAGTTAAATAATGATATTCAATGGAGGATGGGGAGCCAGGGACAGGATGCACCTAACAATTCGCTGAACATTTCATAAGTGCACAAATTATGCTTGAGTGCATGCATATATATATATATATATATAACACCTGCAGTCTATGTGCACTGAAAAGACCTAGGCCCAGCCCCCTTTTTTAAAGAAAAACATTTGCCCTTCAAAATATGGTAAGTGAAAACCTACCATAGGATTTCCCAGACAAAAGCAAAAGATGAAAAGTTTTGTCCATTCCTACGCTGACCCGCACTACATCACAGCAATTAATAGGACTCTCACTTCCTGCTTATTGCATTATCCGAATATATCCCCTCACACAATACATGCTTATGGCTGGTCCAAATCAATAACTCGAATAACCGTCAAAATATTTGATAAAGATAGGTACTACCAACAACTCCGGTACCCCAGGCCAAACCTGGAACCGATTCCATCCGGACAGCAACTAAGAGTTTCCAAGAATATTTTTTCGTTCAATGAAAAAAAACCACTACCCTCCGCTAACCTAATAAAGGAATTCACCTTTACCGGCCCGATCGCGTACGAATGCCCGGTCTTGGATTCAATGGATTCACCGCTCTCCAGTTCCCACTCCGGCCGGAGCTATTTAAACCATTGCCAAGAAAAGTCATGGATAATGCATTTCTTTTCGGTTACTTGTAGAATGATATGTTCTGCATAAAATGGCATAGATAAAACCGTTTATGTTTATATTCTGGAGCAGCCAGAAGCGATATACGTAAAAGATATCGGATGGATTTTCCGCATGAAAATCGCCTGAATGGTACCAAAACGTTCTTAAAACATGCTAAGATTTTGCACCAAAACAAACCTCCATGGAACCAGAAATTTCACTTGCTTTCCATTTCATGACTTATATTGCTTCCGAATTCCATCAACTTGCGGCAATAGGTGTGTTTATGCCACTCCGACGGCGAACTTTTCCCACTCCGGCAAAATTAAAGTTTACTTGTGTTGTTCGAATACACTGACAGTCCTCTGAGCTTCATTTGGATCCCATTATTAATTTCTTCCCATAATCCCGATGATTATGATTTTTTTAACTCCCCCGTAATTTTGTTAGTGGTTTGCTCTAACTTATTTAAATTTAGTTTATTTTATAATAATCATTGTAATATTGGGAGCATGTGCTAACTGGGCCGTAATTTCCGCTCAGGTCATGACGACACTTCCTCCTCATCCGGTCTGTGTCCGGTCTATTGTCTTCGGACGTTGGTGACGGCAGGTGGGTCCGGGATCCGGCTCGTGATTTGTGTGCTTTTTTTTGTCTGCTTAGGGTTGCGGGTGGAGCGGGTGATGGGACAATTGGTGGCTACCGTTTTGTGTTATCAGGGAACTTTGGAAGTGTTGGGTCGTTCTCGATATTCACAAGGAAGACTACCTAGGTACTTGCTTAGTGGACACGCTCTTTGTTCTTGCCCGTTGCTTCAGCAGCGGTCACCACAATGCTTATGGCTGAGTGGTTCCTTGATGGTCAGTGGACCGGTCAGGCCAATCAGTGTTAGGCAGTTATTTTTGTGTATCAGTGAATGGCTTTTGAGTCCCTAATTGTGATTGTGATCGATGACTAATGTGCGCCGGTTATGACTGAAAACTGACAAAAGATATTAGGATCTTTTGCTGCTGACAATTTGCTCATTGCCAGGTTGCTGGCATCCTTTTCCGAGTGTAAATAAAGTCATTCTTGTTCCAACTGGTAAATGTGTGGTTTACAGTATTTTTTTTATTTCTTAGAATTTTTCAATGCATGTTTATGAATACCCTTTGAATGAAACTGAAATTTTTGTTAAACACATTTTTTTTTACCTCGCAACAAACGCTACCAAAACTGAACAGTACATTTGGAGATCAAGGTAACTAGACTTTTTGTAATTAGAAAAAAAAAATATTGACTTGATTAAGACGAGATGACCACTCATTTTCTCTGCAAGCGGTTGCTTTTGAGTCGACGCCAACTGCAGGCGGTACAATTGACGAAAACCTTGTTTCCGCCTTTTGGAAAATTTGTTTCAGACTGTTCTGATTTTCTGGTTAGGTTACATTAGATTATATTATAATACAATATATTTTATATATTATGATATAATATATTGTATATATTATGGGTAAATTTCCAGAAACAGGTATAATGTGATTTTGTGGATCTTTTTTTTTAATACAGGGTATTTTAACGTAAAAATCATGATGCGACCACTCATTTTCTCCGCAAATGATTACTTTTAAGTCGGCGACGGTTGATGACGAATGATTTGATGATGTCATGCATTAAGTCAGGGGAAGAAAACCTAACCTAAACTAAGATAATGTAGCATAATATATAAAATATATTATATCATAATATAATCTAACCTAACCTAACCGGAAAACCAGAATTGTCCGAAACAAATTTTTCCGCCATGACGTCATCAAATATATTGAAAATAAAATAATACAGCATCGCAAGAAATTTCCCGGCCCTTGTCGACGGTTGCTGGCGCGACGTGTTGCGAGTATTCCTTCTCGGAGATAATGTCAAATTAAGGCAGAAACTTAAGGTTTTCGATGACAGAGTATTAAATCGAGTGCATGAAGTGTTGAATGTCTTCTTTATCACGTCTGTGACACACCAGGTACGGATAATTATACGCGATGTGCTATGTTTGCATAGTGAAGATTATGGTCGTGTATTTGTTTGCCAACTGAAAAATAATTATTTGCGGAGAAAATGAGTGGTCGCATCATTATTTTTACATTAAAATACCCTGTATTCAAAAAAAAATTCCAAAAAATCGCATTTTACCTAGATCTGGAATAATACCATATTATGATATAATATATTTTATATATTATGCTGTTATCTTAGTCTAGGTTAGGTTATTTTATTTGTTCTGTTATTTATCTATTCATATGTATTTGTTTTAAACTTCTGACTAGGCAGAACATGGCCAACTTTCACGTCCTCATTTCCGGCCACACCATATATCTGCATAGGTAAGTTTAGTAATAACATGTACTAAACTTCTGGAAGTTTAGTAAATATTTAGTGAATGCTCACAACCCGACATGTCCGCAGCTATGGCCGGAAGTTCCTTGTGATGTATTATTTTGTCATTTGATGACATGGCTAAAAAATTAGTTTCAGATGGTTCTGATGTTCTGATTAGGTTACGGTGGATTATATTATGATATAATATATTTTATATATTATGCTGTTATCTTCGGTTAGGTTATTGTATTATATTATTTATATATTCATATGTAATTTTTTAACTTGACTAGGCAGAACCTTGCTATCTTTTACGTACTCATGTCCAGTCTCACTATATATCTGCATAGGTAAGTTTAGTAATAATACCTACTAAACTTCTGAAAGTTTAGTAAATATTGAATGAATGCTCACAACCTGACACATCCGTAGCCATGGTCGGAAGTTCCTTGCAATGCCGTATTATTTTATTTTTCATATATTTGATGTCATGGCCAAAACAATTTCTGGTTTTCCAGCTAAGTTAGGTTTGTAATATTAGAATATAGTATGATATAATAAATAAATAAAATTGTATAGTATGCTATGTTTTCAACTTAACATCCCTTAGGAGAAACACAAATATTATTTTTAAAATGTTGAGAAATGTATTGTCTGATTGTCTGTCTATTTCAAAATTATAAAAGGGACCTAACCTAGGCTGCTTTTGATGAAAAAAATGAATATTTTGCAACATTCTTGTGTTGGTTGGTTGGTTATTTGGGCTTAGGGGCGCATCAACTGCGATGGTCATTCAGCACCCAGCAACCTTGTGAAAAAGGAAACCAGTATTATTGTGCTTTCAGGTGGTAACAAAAAAAGCTTGTATGTGCATTTGCCAGTATTATTGTCTTAAAAGGTGTATTCATTTTTGCTTTTTTTCTTCAGAATGTTTATGCAGGGGACTAAGATGAGGTGACCACTTGTTTTCTATGCAAATTGTTTTTTTGAAAAAATGTTGCCTAACCAATTTGTTTGCTTGGCAAACAAATTGGTTTAAGGAGGCAAATACATGGAAAAAAATAGGTGATGTGTAAAGAACATCTGACGCTTCCATTGCAAATGTTGACATCCTACTGTGCTTGTTTTGACATCCCACACCTACCAATTATTTCAACACTGACCAAATCTAACCCATTTGTATGCTTCGTGGCTTTCTAACACTGGCACTGTTCACAGACTCATCTTTAACTGCGGGACATCTGCAGTCTGCTGTCTGCTGTCTGCATCTGGAAGAAGCATCTTATCTGGCTATGGTATGTACTGCCTTGTCATCTGGAGCTCATTATTTGGCAAAGCTCATAGATATGTGTTGTATTCTTCATTCTTTTGCATTGCTTGACCAATATATGCTATTATTTGGAACCATTAAATATACAATTCAATGAAGTTTCATGTTACCAAACTTTTTTCTAGCAGGCACGCTATGCATGTCTGTAAATGTTTATTTTGTACCAATCTTCAGTATTTAGATGTATCATGTGGCTGCGATTCCACACTATTTTACACCATTCCATTCCAAACAATGGAAGCTGTGCCAACTGGAGGATCCACTGCCAACTATTGATTGATGGCTATTTCACTAATGGTCTGATGTTGCATATCGTTATATATTTTAATGTATATATATTTAGATATATATATATACATACATACATATATATATATATATATATATATATATATATATATATATTGCATCACACAGATAATCACACTTCACAAGTGGATGTCTTTTTTAAAATGCTAGGTGGAGGTCAAAAGTTTCATTAATCTTGCATTCTGAAGCCTGGTATGCATGCATGCTACAAAACTTATCCCTAGTCTACTTGTCCCCTAAATAGTTTTGTGATAACAATACAAAAGGGGCTTTGAGTTGGGTGACAGCATAAAAAGAAATGTTTTAAAAATGAAATAGAAATGAAACATAGCCCACGGAACCTAGACAAACAACCCTGTGAAGAAAAAAAGGAAACTGTTGAGCAGTCATTTTCCAAAAACTATCAAAATTAAAAAGAAACTGAACCTGAGCTGCTTTTGAAGACAAAATCATACTTGTTTGAAAATGTGTGAACGTTTCTCGGAAATGTCTGGTATTACTGTGTTTTAAGGTAATATTTTTTCGCTGGCCGTATCGATCGCACGATGGGTCCGTACTATCGACCATAACGACAGCACGCACGGTCTGTACCAGAGTACGTATGAACGGTCTCTACCTACCGTTCGGCAGTGGAACGTGCATACTTTCTGTACGTACGGGCGGTGTCGGCTGGGGTGGGGATGGGGTGGAGGCTGATTGTGACCTCATTTGACACTGAAGACATTGACCTGGGGTCATGAAATGTATACTGCAGCAAGTTAACTACAGCCTGTAATTCCTCCAAATTTTGTGCTTCTAGTTTCAGATCTTAGGTGCCCGTACTCCCCCTCCCCCGGTGAACGTTATGTGAGAGGCATGTTGAACGGGTATCTTCTGCACTTCCTACGGTAGCGTTGCTTGCACTTGAAATGTAACGGAATGTGGTGCGTGCAGAACCGGGCTGTTGAAATGAACAACTTGAACTGGACATGGATGCAATGTTTCCTTCCAGAGACAAAGTTCCACGATGATAATTCAAATGGTCCAATTGGACATTCATTGCATGAGTGGGCTTTAATTAAGTATTTCCCTCTTCACTTTCATGGGCAAACATTGAAATAAATGCTGGTATTGTTTGACTTAGGATTCGATGCACAAGCACAAGTTATTCATAATATTCATGTATAAATTGTACAATGTTACTGAACGTAATCATAGTTATGTTTTCCAATATATCAATACATTAAACAAATGCTGATGTTCTCTAGGCCTTAAAGACAGCATATAATGATCTGTTGACTGTCAGCATTGTGCTGGTGATATCTATGCTTACCATGGAATACTGTAGCTTACTATAAAATTATTTAGATGTGGGATCTATCCACAGGTGATGTGGGATTCACCTGAAGATATGTATGGCATGGTAGTTTCACTGATGGGATTGGGTTTCATTACCGGGGTGCAGGCATATTTTTCAGTGGTGCCTATCACAACACAGGCACTTTCAGTGTCAAAAATTAGTTGAGCCCTACACTTGAATAATTGCATTCATCCCTCCCCTACATGTAGGGTAGAGATGGGTGCACTCTAGCTTCCCACATGCTTGAACATTTTCCATTTGGAGGCAAGTCTTTTTTTTAAATAATTGCAGGGTCTGGTGTGCACTCAGCTTTCACAGTCCATTATTTTGAATATTTTGGTTTTGTGAAACCGGGATGGGTATTTCCTGACACTTCCATCCTTTCTTTTTCAGGTTGAACAGTCGGATTGTGAACAAAAATTTCAGGTAGAAGTGTGACACGTAAAAAACGGACAAAAGTTAGCTATTCAGGTATTAACAGGAAACGTGCTATTGTGTGCCATTTGTGTGGGCAGAATATTGCCAGGGCAAAAATTTACCTTGTCATATTGAACGGCAACACACATCAATATTCATAGCAGCAAAACAAAAGACCAGGCATCAGTGTTGGAAAAACTGGCGTTTGTTGGTGTTATGCATACCAATAAATTTTGTACTCCAGGACTGTGACTGGACAAAATGAAATATTTTGTACTCCAGAAGGGAAAAGGAAGAACAACATTGTTTGGTTGAGTTCTACCACTCTAAGTCCATACCTGAAAACAACTAGCAGTTTCAGCAGTCCGTATGCGCCCACTCACCAACAACCCCTGTCGACCATAACAAAACTTTGAAACGCGTACATCCTGTATAGCATGCCATACCAAGACATGTTTCTCGGTGTTGCGCTAAAAACGTCTCCGCTGGCCAGTTACAACTGGCGGCATGTGACGTCATGTGAGAAGATCCTACTTTTGTGTCACTATATCGTTAATATTTAATTAAATATGTATTCAATATTTATTCAATATTTATTCAATATTTATTCAATATTTATCAATATTTATTGTTATATATTATGCATTTATATTAATCAACATTTATTCAATATTTATTATTCTGAGTCAAGGGCAAATATCCCTAGTTGGCAAAACTGGCGGTACTTGGTATCGCCGGAGTAAATATTTCAGGCCCCGTTTGGCAATTAAGATGCTTTGAATGCGCAATCGAAGGTCATTTTGTTAAAGAGACAACTTTTTAGACACCATGAGCCCGTTCAATGCAAAAAAGTCACTTTATATTTCCTCAAAGTGGCTTTGGAGCAATGAAGTTCTCCGAGGTGACAACACCAAGAAACCAATGCCATTTGTGAACTTATGAATGACTGTCCAATAATATTTTTGAAATCTGTGCTAAGATAAATTGTGCGCCTTGAAATATAACTGCATTTGGAGTTCATCAGTGTCGGTGAAGGGTCTGTAATACCTGTTCCGATTTTACTCCGACCCATCTGTTGCCGGCCCGGTAATCCGCCGTAGTTTTACCGCTGGGGTAAGCGAATCAGACCCGGCTCTATTTTCCAGTACATCTTTGACAACTGTTGGGAGGGACAGGCTGATGGAGTTGGTGGGTGTTTGTGGGTTGATTATTTTTTAGGTTTGTGGTGTGGGTACCCAAATGTGTACTGGCAGTGATAGCTAAGTGTGCCCATTCGGTTTCACTCTCTGTCGATTGTCATCATGAGATGTGAAGTCGTATTTCCATAAGTTTGGATCACACTGGCGAGTGTGGCAGGAAGTGGCGCACGATAGAGACCATTGTTCAGAGAAGTAGGGGTTGGCTGTGGTGTTTGCCACGCCTGGTTTTTCTCCCCTGTTGTAAATAGATCAGCCAGAAGGTTTTGTTTGCCTGGTGCAGAGGTTGGTGGTGAAGGTGGAATGGTGTAAAGCCTTGGCTCGGCGGTTGTCATGGGTTTCGATTCCTCGTGGTGCCCGCCATCCCTCCCAGGGTCCACTGATGGGGTCCACCCCCAGTTAATTGTATCTTGCTGTGAGGAGCTTGTAAAACCATTTTCATCATTTTAAACTCATCTTTCTACTGGAAGTCTTCCTGATAGTTAGAAAACCTCACAAGTTATTCCCATTTTTAAAAAGGGTTCAAGGCATGATGCACTACATTATTGCCCAGTGAGTCTTACTTGTGTCCCATGTAAAATTCTGGTGTGGTAAAACGTGTAATTGTTGAGCATGTAACAGCATGAAATGCTAACATTTATTTGTAATTCCATTAAAGCAATGCTACCTAATTATGGACAACTCCTCATTTTTTTACTGCAACAAAATTTTGGACATGGATGTTTGCCAAGATGTTTATGCATACAACAATGCTAACATTGGTTTTCAGCCCCATTAAAACAAGGTTAATTGTCGGCAAGTGCATTGCTATTTTTGTATTCCAGCTCAACATTTTGTACTCCAGTTAAAAATTATGTACTCCACTACCAAGAAAAAAATATGGAAATCCTACACTGCCAGGCATACATCTGCATTTTTCATTGAGAAGGCTGCCACTGCAATGTATAAAAAGAAGTATGAGCAACGGTTGTTGAGCACAGTTGGCACTGGCAGATCATTGGAGGAAACTGTAATACTTTCAGATCTCCCTTCTTCAGCTGACAATCCCGCTCAGCCTATGCCAGTAGCAACTGCAATGGGGTCACCTATTGACCATGACTTGGCCCTGGATGGCAGAGGATCTCACAGCAATACTGAAAGTAATCCTGGGCCTGGAGATATAATTGATGATGGCCTCAGAGAAATTGTAGACCCAACATGTGGGTTAACCATCCATGATATGGTTGTAGATGAGCAATTCATCGACATTTCAGCACCTAGTATGCAAACCAACCAGGAGCAACCAACAGATACATTTCCACCAGCATCACCTCCACCATGTGTGGGAAACATCGACATGCATGAAAATCAGTCGGGCAGTGGCATGCAAGCAAATGATGGCTATATGGCATGCTTGAGCCAAAAAATGGATTCTTTCACATCTGCTTTAGGCAAATTGCAGGAACAGATGGAAATTTTGATTAAGAATGCACATAAGCCGCCTGAGCCAACACAACCTCTAGATCAACCTCTAGACGTGGTTTGATGCTCTGGTGGTGTTACGTGCGTCTCTCGCTGCTCCCGGCGGCTATGCCGATGCGCATCTGAGGGCTGCTGAACCGTCGAAGCGCGCGTATTTACACTCGGACAACCTGCATGTTACGGTGAGTCTGTTGAATGCAGATGGCTATTTATTGGGGCTTTAGGGCGCATCCAGCAAGTTTGTTTTGTGTGCTCTGGTGGTGCTTCGTGCGTCTCGCTGCTCCCGGCGCTGTGCCGACAGCATCTCATCTAATACCTGTGCCCTGTCCACGACAGGTGCTGATGTCTGAGATCACGTCGGCTAAGATCGACGTGGTTTGATGCTCTGGTGGTGTTACGTGCGTCTCTCGCTGCTCTCGGCGGCTGTGCCGACGCGCATCTGAGGGCTGCTGAACCGTCGAAGCGCGCGTATTTACACTCGGACAACCTGCATGTTACGGTGAGTCTGCTGAATGCAGGTGGCTATTTATTGGGGCTTTAGGGCGCATCCTGCCGGTTTGTTTTGTGTGCTCTGGTGGTGCTTCGTGCGTCTCGTTGCTCCCGGCGCTGTGCCGACAGCACCTCATCTAATACCTGTGCCCTGTCCACGACAGGTGCTGATGTCTGAGATCACGTCGGCTAAGATCGACGTGGTTTGATGCTCTGGTGGTGTTACGTGCGTCTCTCGCTGCTCCCGGCGGCTATGCCGACGCGCATATGAGGGCTGCCGTCACTTCTCCCAGACCTGTGCAGATTTTGTGATGTGCGGTGACGCCTCTATTATTTGATGCATTGTTGGTCCCAACCGTTACTGTTGGAATGCAAGCTGGTTGCACTGCGTTGACACTGCAATAAATCATGGTCATGCTACTGGAATAGCTGTATATCTGAGATACACGTGGATGACTTCACAGACGACTGTGTGTAGTGGCCCTAATATACTGTCTTTGAGACCTAGGATAGGAACCGAACAAATGATTGGAGGGCGTTTTATTCCTTGATTACAGGAAACGACACTCGCTGCATTTTTACGAAATGTATACACTTCGCTATCTGTTGGTTGGTTGGTTATTTGGGCTTAAGGGCGCATCGATTGCGTTGGTCATACAGCGCCCAACTTCGCTATCTGTAAAATGCATAGACACCATTACTTAGTTCTTCAAAATACACCCCATATTTTGGCAAACGAAAAAAATATACACTCCATTACATAGTGCTTATCAGGGTTATACACTCCAATTTTGGCGAGCCCAAAATTATACACTCCGAATCCAAGACCGAGAAGTGAAAATCCAACACTGTCTGCATAGGTAAGTTTAGTAATAATACCTACTAAACTTCTGAAAGTTTAGTAAATATTGAATGAATGCTCACAACCTGACACATCCGTAGCCATGGTCGGAAGTTCCTTGCAATGCCGTATTATTTTATTTTTCATATATTTGATGTCATGGCCAAAACAATTTCTGGTTTTCCAGCTAAGTTAGGTTTGTAATATTAGAATATAGTATGATATAATAAATAAATAAAATTGTATAGTATGCTATGTTTTCAACTTAACATCCCTTAGGAGAAACACAAATATTATTTTTAAAATGTTGAGAAATGTATTGTCTGATTGTCTGTCTATTTCAAAATTATAAAAGGGACCTAACCTAGGCTGCTTTTGATGAAAAAATGAATATTTTGCAACATTCTTGTGTTGGTTGGTTGGTTATTTGGGCTTAGGGGCGCATCAACTGCGATGGTCATTCAGCACCCAGCAACCTTGTGAAAAAGGAAACCAGTATTATTGTGCTTTCAGGTGGTAACAAAAAAAGCTTGTATGTGCATTTGCCAGTATTATTGTCTTAAAAGGTGTATTCATTTTTGCTTTTTTTCTTCAGAATGTTTATGCAGGGGACTAAGATGAGGTGACCACTTGTTTTCTATGCAAATTGTTTTTTTTTGTGAAAAATGTTGCCTAACCAATTTGTTTGCTTGGCAAACAAATTGGTTTAAGGAGGCAAATACATGGAAAAAAATAGGTGATGTGTAAAGAACATCTGACGCTTCCATTGCAAATGTTGACATCCTACTGTGCTTGTTTTGACATCCCACACCTACCAATTATTTCAACACTGACCAAATCTAACCCATTTGTATGCTTCGTGGCTTTCTAACACTGGCACTGTTCACAGACTCATCTTTAACTGCGGGACATCTGCAGTCTGCTGTCTGCTGTCTGCATCTGGAAGAAGCATCTTATCTGGCTATGGTATGTACTGCCTTGTCATCTGGAGCTCATTATTTGGCAAAGCTCATAGATATGTGTTGTATTCTTCATTCTTTTGCATTGCTTGACCAATATATGCTATTATTTGGAACCATTAAATATACAATTCAATGAAGTTTCATGTTACCAAACTTTTTTCTAGCAGGCACGCTATGCATGTCTGTAAATGTTTATTTTGTACCAATCTTCAGTATTTAGATGTATCATGTGGCTGCGATTCCACACTATTTTACACCATTCCATTCCAAACAATGGAAGCTGTGCCAACTGGAGGATCCACTGCCAACTATTGATTGATGGCTATTTCACTAATGGTCTGATGTTGCATATCGTTATATATTTTAATGTATATATATTTAGATATATATATATACATACATACATATATATATATATATATATATATATATATATATATATATTTGCATCACACAGATAATCACACTTCACAAGTGGATGTCTTTTTTAAAATGCTAGGTGGAGGTCAAAAGTTTCATTAATCTTGCATTCTGAAGCCTGGTATGCATGCATGCTACAAAACTTATCCCTAGTCTACTTGTCCCCTAAATAGTTTTGTGATAACAATACAAAAGGGGCTTTGAGTTGGGTGACAGCATAAAAAGAAATGTTTTAAAAATGAAATAGAAATGAAACATAGCCCACGGAACCTAGACAAACAACCCTGTGAAGAAAAAAAGGAAACTGTTGAGCAGTCATTTTCCAAAAACTATCAAAATTAAAAAGAAACTGAACCTGAGCTGCTTTTGAAGACAAAATCATACTTGTTTGAAAATGTGTGAACGTTTCTCGGAAATGTCTGGTATTACTGTGTTTTAAGGTAATATTTTTCGCTGGCCGTATCGATCGCACGATGGGTCCGTACTATCGACCATAACGACAGCACGCACGGTCTGTACCAGAGTACGTATGAACGGTCTCTACCTACCGTTCGGCAGTGGAACGTGCATACTTTCTGTACGTACGGGCGGTGTCGGCTGGGGTGGGGATGGGGTGGAGGCTGATTGTGACCTCATTTGACACTGAAGACATTGACCTGGGGTCATGAAATGTATACTGCAGCAAGTTAACTACAGCCTGTAATTCCTCCAAATTTTGTGCTTCTAGTTTCAGATCTTAGGTGCCCGTACTCCCCCCTCCCCCGGTGAACGTTATGTGAGAGGCATGTTGAACGGGTATCTTCTGCACTTCCTACGGTAGCGTTGCTTGCACTTGAAATGTAACGGAATGTGGTGCGTGCAGAACCGGGCTGTTGAAATGAACAACTTGAACTGGACATGGATGCAATGTTTCCTTCCAGAGACAAAGTTCCACGATGATAATTCAAATGGTCCAATTGGACATTCATTGCATGAGTGGGCTTTAATTAAGTATTTCCCTCTTCACTTTCATGGGCAAACATTGAAATAAATGCTGGTATTGTTTGACTTAGGATTCGATGCACAAGCACAAGTTATTCATAATATTCATGTATAAATTGTACAATGTTACTGAACGTAATCATAGTTATGTTTTCCAATATATCAATACATTAAACAAATGCTGATGTTCTCTAGGCCTTAAAGACAGCATATAATGATCTGTTGACTGTCAGCATTGTGCTGGTGATATCTATGCTTACCATGGAATACTGTAGCTTACTATAAAATTATTTAGATGTGGGATCTATCCACAGGTGATGTGGGATTCACCTGAAGATATGTATGGCATGGTAGTTTCACTGATGGGATTGGGTTTCATTACCGGGGTGCAGGCATATTTTTCAGTGGTGCCTATCACAACACAGGCACTTTCAGTGTCAAAAATTAGTTGAGCCCTACACTTGAATAATTGCATTCATCCCTCCCCTACATGTAGGGTAGAGATGGGTGCACTCTAGCTTCCCACATGCTTGAACATTTTCCATTTGGAGGCAAGTCTTTTTTTAAATAATTGCAGGGTCTGGTGTGCACTCAGCTTTCACAGTCCATTATTTTGAATATTTTGGTTTTGTGAAACCGGGATGGGTATTTCCTGACACTTCCATCCTTTCTTTTTCAGGTTGAACAGTCGGATTGTGAACAAAAATTTCAGGTAGAAGTGTGACACGTAAAAAACGGACAAAAGTTAGCTATTCAGGTATTAACAGGAAACGTGCTATTGTGTGCCATTTGTGTGGGCAGAATATTGCCAGGGCAAAAAATTTACCTTGTCATATTGAACGGCAACACACATCAATATTCATAGCAGCAAAACAAAAGACCAGGCATACATCTGCATTTTTCATTGAGAAGGCTGCCACTGCAATGTATAAAAAGAAGTATGAGCAACGGTTGTTGAGCACAGTTGGCACTGGCAGATCATTGGAGGAAACTGTAATACTTTCAGATCTCCCTTCTTCAGCTGACAATCCCGCTCAGCCTATGCCAGTAGCAACTGCAATGGGGTCACCTATTGACCATGACTTGGCCCTGGATGGCAGAGGATCTCACAGCAATACTGAAAGTAATCCTGGGCCTGGAGATATAATTGATGATGGCCTCAGAGAAATTGTAGACCCAACATGTGGGTTAACCATCCATGATATGGTTGTAGATGAGCAATTCATCGACATTTCAGCACCTAGTATGCAAACCAACCAGGAGCAACCAACAGATACATTTCCACCAGCATCACCTCCACCATGTGTGGGAAACATCGACATGCATGAAAATCAGTCGGGCAGTGGCATGCAAGCAAATGATGGCTATATGGCATGCTTGAGCCAAAAAAATGGATTCTTTCACATCTGCTTTAGGCAAATTGCAGGAACAGATGGAAATTTTGATTAAGAATGCACATAAGCCGCCTGAGCCAACACAACCTCTAGATCAACCTCTAGACGTGGTTTGATGCTCTGGTGGTGTTACGTGCGTCTCTCGCTGCTCCCGGCGGCTATGCCGATGCGCATCTGAGGGCTGCTGAACCGTCGAAGCGCGCGTATTTACACTCGGACAACCTGCATGTTACGGTGAGTCTGTTGAATGCAGATGGCTATTTATTGGGGCTTTTAGGGCGCATCCAGCAAGTTTGTTTTGTGTGCTCTGGTGGTGCTTCGTGCGTCTCGCTGCTCCCGGCGCTGTGCCGACAGCATCTCATCTAATACCTGTGCCCTGTCCACGACAGGTGCTGATGTCTGAGATCACGTCGGCTAAGATCGACGTGGTTTGATGCTCTGGTGGTGTTACGTGCGTCTCTCGCTGCTCTCGGCGGCTGTGCCGACGCGCATCTGAGGGCTGCTGAACCGTCGAAGCGCGCGTATTTACACTCGGACAACCTGCATGTTACGGTGAGTCTGCTGAATGCAGGTGGCTATTTATTGGGGCTTTAGGGCGCATCCTGCCGGTTTGTTTTGTGTGCTCTGGTGGTGCTTCGTGCGTCTCGTTCCTCCCGGCGCTGTGCCGACAGCACCTCATCTAATACCTGTGCCCTGTCCACGACAGGTGCTGATGTCTGAGATCACGTCGGCTAAGATCGACGTGGTTTGATGCTCTGGTGGTGTTACGTGCGTCTCTCGCTGCTCCCGGCGGCTATGCCGACGCGCATATGAGGGCTGCCGTCACTTCTCCCAGACCTGTGCAGATTTTGTGATGTGCGGTGACGCCTCTATTATTTGATGCATTGTTGGTCCCAACCGTTACTGTTGGAATGCAAGCTGGTTGCACTGCGTTGACACTGCAATAAATCATGGTCATGCTACTGGAATAGCTGTATATCTGAGATACACGTGGATGACTTCACAGACGACTGTGTGTAGTGGCCCTAATATACTGTCTTTGAGACCTAGGATAGGAACCGAACAAATGATTGGAGGGCGTTTTATTCCTTGATTACAGGAAACGACACTCGCTGCATTTTTACGAAATGTATACACTTCGCTATCTGTTGGTTGGTTGGTTATTTGGGCTTAAGGGCGCATCGATTGCGTTGGTCATACAGCGCCCAACTTCGCTATCTGTAAAATGCATAGACACCATTACTTAGTTCTTCAAAATACACCCCATATTTTGGCAAACGAAAAAAATATACACTCCATTACATAGTGCTTATCAGGGTTATACACTCCAATTTTGGCGAGCCCAAAATTATACACTCCGAATCCAAGACCGAGAAGTGAAAATCCAACACTGGTGCAGGCCCCTTTTCGGGGAGCAGGAGGCCCACTATCAACATTGCCCCCCTGGAAGAATTTCGTGGCGACGCCACTGGACACAACACACCTCAGTTGTTAAAAGTGAATTCAGATAAAGTGTCACAGATACCAGAACAAAGTGAGGTTGCTTAAACCGTAGCATGACAATAAAGCTTCCAAATTGGCATTGAGACACCACGAGTACAGGGTTGAAACAAAAAGAAGCTAGTCCTGTATCTGTGCCATCTAAGCATTGTCCTCTCCAATAAAAATATCCTTTTTCTAGTTTCAAAGTTTAATGGAGCCACTTTCACAGAATGTTAATTTACTATTTGACATAAGGTACTATATCCTCCCAGAGTAGGATTGCTGAGAAATGTTCCTCTAAATCCTGGATTCAAAACCATGTGTCAAGCACCAAATGATGCTATCGAAGATATCGCAAGGAAATAGGAAAAGAGAAAACAGCAAGGAAAATAGCGAAGGGAAAACTACAAATATGCAAATGAGCACCTAGCATGGTTCTCTAGTCCACGACTCTGGCATACGTTGCAGACTGGCTGCAGGCCTGGGAAAGCGTCTCCAAGTCAGTTTGGTGTTAGGATGTCCCAATGAAAAATTATCCCCGAAGATGGAGTGTGAATCTGAAGTATTCTGGCTAAATCTGGGAAATGCAAGGCATTTCAGAGCAAATGCTTCATTTGTTTCCTTAGCCAGCTTTTTAAGTATTATTTGGCATGCGAGAGTGGAAAATGATTGATGAAATAATAAGAAAAGAGTATACAAATATTTCATCTGAGATGTCATCTCGTACCCAAATGAGACTATACTGTGACACTGACATTGGGCAGCGACAAGCAAGGAAAATAAGATATAACTGTAATTAGAGAGCCTTGGTATGTGCACCAGTAATTCTACATTCATTGCGAGATGACTGAGGTTAATTCCCGACTGATGGACAATGATTGCTTGTCCATTGATTTGCTACATTAGATGAAGAGGCATCGGTTGTTAATTTTATTTTATTTTATTTAGTGGCTAGGAGCACTATGGGACATGACCAGGGTTGTCATACTGGGTGTTTGGTCCCCTGGAAGCCTGCTCAGCCCCTCTCCCTAGGAGAGCCAATGCCCAACTTTATTAAAATAACACCTATGGAGTGTGCCCCTGGCTAAATATTGTGCCCTCCCGCTGGCATAGCTGAGGCCTCTGCAGCAAAAGTTCTGACTATGCCCTTGGTCACGATGCAAATTGCAAAACATAGCAGTTTCCAATCCGATCTTGTTGGAGCAGCATTCTGACTCTGGGGCCGATTTCTTTGCTAGAGCTTTGGGCAGGCAGTAATAATCTGTGACAGGTTTTGAAACTTGGGGTAGCCTTCCGTCTTTCTGGCCAAATCCTCACACCCCGTCACGGTGGGCTCCTTTTACGGCCACCTCTAACTTCCCAACTAAGCGTTGCACGAAAACGAAAGTGGTGTCATGGGAAAGCACTCGAAGAGTAGGGTCCGAAATCACCCCCAAAATGTTATCCCCTAAAAAGTGACGTCACTAGGGGGGTCTATATGATCACGACTGATATCATGTTTTTGCTCTTGGGGGATATTTTAAAAACAAAAATTAATTGGCATCAGAAGGGAAGGCGAAATTGGCAATGGCCCTAAACTTTCGCGCACCCAAACCAGTTTTTTTTTTAATCTTCAAAATGTTGGGTCTTCAGTCTTTGATTTTTATTTTTTAATAGGTAGAGCCGACAGCAAAACGTTAGTTCAAGTCAACTTGCCAAGTGAAAAATGATTACTTTAGCCAGAATCTTCGATTTCAGCCCAAATTGGCAAATATGCCAACCTAATACGTCATCAAAAACGAAAAAAATCAAGAATTACTCTCGTGCGTTTCGTTGCATCCCTAAAGATAAGCAAACGATGAAAGTTTCATTCAAATCTATTTATCGGTTAAAACGTGGTGACTGGTTGAATGTTTTTGGAGGTCACCTCACTTGAACTTTAATAACTCGTTGACCGTAAATGACCTGAAGTCACAATTTTCACACAACATGCCAAATTGACGTGGGAAAAGGTCTTCGAAATTTCGGCTCTATGCCGCGCGCGGTTTTTCGCTGTCCGCGGGAAATTTTAAGGGGGGATATAACCCCCACCCCCACCCCGAACCCCACCCCCACCCGAGACAGGGCTGGTTAATGAAAATCAGGATACAGAGCAGTATAGCTGGAGATCTCTGGTGGGTCGGGGGCGGGGGTCTGGCTCCCTTGGTTTGGTGCCCTGTTAATGCTAATTTGTAATTTCACCTATTCAGTCTGAAAATATACCTTGATAATAAGGACTTGGTCACCTCTGGCTTCGTGAGATATATCCAGTCCTGCAGAGTATCCATAGCATTGTTGAAGGCAACCCGAAATGAGAAACTTGCACCCTGTCTGGAGTAGGACCTTTTCGCGTCCAAACATTTTGTTCATGTCTGTGATATGGCGAGAGCTAAAAAAAGCACCGTCCTGGCGATGGCGTCGGCGATCAGATGCAGGCTATCAAAACCAGAATTTTGTTTTGATACGTCAGTAAAGAGTTTAGCCATAAAGGACAGAATTCCCCCATATATCAGATATTTGTATTTAGCAGTACTGATCTCTTTACAGATGAAAAGTATACTAGAACCGTACCGCTAATTGTACCAAATATCCCGTCCCTCTTACCCAGGGCTAAAAAAAAACTTTCGGTGGTCGCCGACGAGATACAATTCTGGAAAAGTGGTCGCCAATCAGGTACGGGTGGGCGACCAATGGGGGGGGCGGCCCTCCATCGGGATTGAAAACCTTTCGGTGGTCGCCGACGAGATAAAATTCTGGAAAAGTGGTCGCCCATCAGGTACGGGTGGGCGACCAATGGGGGGGGGCGGCCCTCCATCGGGATTGGATAACAACAAATTTCCGAAACGTGCTTTTTCATGATTGTCCCTTTTTGAAGATCTGTCTGCCTTCCAGCCTTTCTTCGATTTTTCCTCAGCAATAGGTGTCGCTTGGCGCCCTGAATAAATTTTGGCGCACCAACAGGAGTGTCCTCCTGCCGATAGGAACTTCTAAATCCACCACCGTCGCATGCAGGGAAGAGACTGAGAGACTGTCTGTAAATCATGTGTTCATTGACTGTGCAGATGAACAAAGTCGCTCGGAGGCAGTGGAGGATGAACAAAATGTGCTCGAAATTAGATAAGGATGACACAATCTGGAATTTGGCACATAAAGATGAAAAATCCCAAGCAATATTTGGCAATCTGACATCAATTGCTCGCAATCTGACATCGTGTATATAATAGATGAAATGTCGAGTCCCGTATGAATACTTAGAATTCCCATTAACTGTTATCTTACATCATGTTGCACACAAAACAACGAAAATTCATTCATTGCTGACAGGTATTATTCATTGCTGACAGGTACAGTACTTCTACACGTGGATGGTAGTAACCGAACCAACTAGGAGGCATAAGCCCCTTTGTTTAAGATCTTCGTAAGCACATTTCTCAGCTGGGTACATTTTGTGGAAGAAACATGAAAACACGCTGATATGAATGATATCCTGTTTCAAATGAATGTCGGTGGTGCACTTCTAAATAGCGTCCTTCAGGAAAAAACGATTTGTCTAGACAATGTAAGATTAGGCACAACTGATATAACATTTTACACCATTGCCTATCAGTTTTAGCCGCGGCAATGGCCGCCTCACAGCCACGGCAGTGGCCGTCTCACAAGTGCGGCAGTGGTTACCTCGCAGCCGTTACAGTGGACACCTCACATGTGCGGCAGCGGTTTCCTCACAGCCATGACAACGGCCGCCTCACAGCCACGACAGCGGCCGTCTCACTGTCGCAGCGTGGCCGCCTCACAGCTGTGACAGCGGCCGCCTCACAGCCACAGCAGAGGCCACCTCACAGCCACAGCAGAGGCCGCCTCACAGCCGTGACATCGGCCGCCTCATAGGTACGGCAGTGGCCGCCTCAAGTAGTCATCACAAGCATCACAAGTAGTCACTATTACTTCGCCATATATCTAAAGACGTAAACTATGCTAAGCTCTAAAGATCCCTCGACGACTTGTGTTGAGAGATCACAGTTCCTTCCATCGCTCCCCCCCCCCCTCCCAATGCTTGTGAGGATGAAATTGTTCAAGCGAGGGTTTCTTTGCAGCAATCTTTATGTGATAGTCTGTGTGTGCCACGTCACGGGCCCGTCAAGGGTGTTCCGCCGAACAATCAACTGATGTGAGACGTTTTGGTGGTCAGCACGTGGTTTGTGCCAAACATGGCTATATCTGTGCTTGTCATACTTTCAACCACGCCCTCGGCGAGATAAGCCACAGATGCACCACCAGTGCCGAGACTTGCACTGCGAGCGCGGCAGTTTCTTCAGGACGTGGTAGGCGGCGCGGTGTTGGGAGTCAACCCGCTAATGTGCAGGCGAGACGCAGCCGCCAGTGCAGTGCCGACGACGCTCTAGGTCGGCGACTCCTGGATGGCGCGCAGGTCACTGACTGTACGGATGTCGTCAATCTTGTAGGATCACTTCTTGTTATTGCTGTACTTTGGAGCAGCCGTTCGAATCCATGCTCATAGTTCGGTTCTTGCAGTGCGGAGTCAGTATCAACGTGAATGCCGATATCCCCTTAGCTTGATAAAATAGAAAAGGGTTCACACAAAACGCAATGCATGCGGGGACTTTAGTAATAGGCGACGTTGGGGTAACTGAGATCAACGCTAATAATGCGAATTTGAAGTGAGATATTGGTTGGCCATAAGATATGAAGATATTGCGTCAACGACCAAAATATTGTACCATGTTATTGTCCCACTCAGTTGAACATGGATCAATATGCAATCGATAGTGATCAGAAAAGGGGTGTGTACATATACCACCAGATTAGTGACTGCCAGGATTTGAAAAATAGGATATTCCTGTATTTGGGGCATCCAGAACATTATCCTCTTGAGGAAATCTTCCTCATTTTTTTCACTTGGAGGTTCAATGGTGCTGTTTGACAACGAACTGCTCTGTGATGTGCTCAAGATACAATGGAAGGTGCAGACCGATATTCCGATGTCATCGACTGGAATAAAAACATCCTCTCCATATTCAATTACCCACACATCTTCCTCTCCACATCCAGGATTACAAAACACAAATCCAACCGTGGTGACTGTTGACATGCACTCTGTCCAACCAGGGTTGGAAAAAATGTTCATGTTCTGGATGTTTGTCATCCAGAACATTATCCTCCATGAATATTCATGGTCTTTTTGGCCAAAATATTGGAGATGTTTGCAAATGACTGCAAACTTCCTCCTGTTTTATAAACATGCCCAAGCTGACTGGACAAATACAAAAAAGGAGTGCATGGTTCAGAGAGACAAAATTGCAATTTTGGAATGGAATGCCAAACATTGTGCACTTGAAATGCAGCAGTAAAAACAAGTTGAGCCATGTTCAACATTCCTTACTTTGGAACTGAAGAAGTCCATCTGGATTTTGGCATACAGCACCAAACATACTGCATATGTACAAATATGTTACAGCTGATGACAGCTCCATTGAAGGGAAATGTATTATCCAAACTTTACTCGTTTTCTGTTTTTGCCATATGTCGAACCAAGTTAAAAATACATATTTTTCTGGACATATATAGCATAGTTCCAGAAAAACAAACAAAGAAATATTGGTGCATATTCAGGGATATTTGACAAAAAGGATGCTTCAACCAAGCATCATTTCTTCAAGCATAACTCACCACATCTGTACATGTTCCATAATGTTTCTACAGTGCCCAAATTCTGGCACAATTATTATAGTTTCAAATCTGACTTAATAACATGCATGTATTCATTTTGCACTGGATTGGGATGCGGAAGACCGAAATCCTGGCCCGAATAGAAAAACACCATCTGTCCTAGATATACCTATAGTAATCGAGATATCTGGATGAAGCCCATCCAAAGAAAAGTACCAGCATTGTGCTGCAAGCTTTATGCATATTAGCATTGCAGCTTATTCTTTAACAAAACATTGAAGATGCATCATCAAATTCTGGTTTGGCAAGCTGGATGGCAAAGAAAAGCACAGCAATAAGACCAATTATCAGCACCAGTTCTATATTTCAACGTTCTTTCATATATCTTTACCTAAACTTTTTCCACTTGCCATCTTGGGAACTTCAGTAATTTGCAGTTGGACTGCATACCAGATATGCTAATCAGTAATCAGATGTTTTCATCTGTAAATCTGGTGTTAGGATAGGATATCCGAGGTTGCCATTTTTAATATAATGAACAAAAAAGTTTAAATTAATCTTCTTGCTACAAAAAGTGGTAAATTTATGACTTCATGGGTTTTATTTAAGTATTGGACTTACTTTTCCAATGGTTTATGAACATGGTTAACCTGATGTGCCCACTCATTTTATCTGAAAATAATTTTTGTTTCAGCTGACAGGCAAAAGAACACCTAAAATGGGGCATTTTATATTCTTTGAATTTATTTTCCCAATGCAATTTTGTGTACGTAGATATAATTGTGTAACCACTCATTTCCTCTGCAAATGCACATTTTTTTCAGTTGGCAGGCAAAATAACACCAAAAAACTGGTTTGGAGCTTGATAATATAGCATAAAAATAATGTTCCAAAGAAAGGAAATATGAAGCACAACCTAACCCAAACTTGCATGCATGAAAATAAATTCCTTAAAAATAGAAAAATTCCAATTTTCTTCTCAAGCATTTTCAAATAAAAAAACCTTACGTCGCATATCCAAGTTAACTAGGTTAACAGATTAAATTTAATCTGTTTTGAAGAAAATATCACTTTGTTGAATTTTTTTATGGGAAGTTTTTTTCCACCTGAAGAGAAAAGCCTAGCCTAACCTAACATAACCAAACCTAACCCCATTTTTGCTTCATGGGGGAAAAATGTGGGTAAAGCTTTTCTCTTGGATACCTTAAAGTGCAATAATACCAATATTATGTGTATTATTGTATTATTACATAAAAATCATGTTTCTGAACATGATTAAGACAAGTCATTCCTGTTCAAAATGCAACTAAATTATGTTTTGATTTTTATTGATGTGGGGAAGAACTTCGGATTGTCTTATCCCAAAGAAAGAACGCTTAGCTCTGCTATATTCTTTTAAGAAAGATAATGGCTAGGTTAGAATGCTAAGCCTGCAATGACACATCAGGTGTAAAGCATTAAAAAATGTCCAAGCTATCTAGGATACTTTAGGCATTATTTGACATTTTACATTATTCTTAAATATGTCACCCCCCTCAAATACCAATATGTTGGTGTTATTTTGCATACCAAGTAGAAAGTGCCCATGCACTTATGCTGGTAATAAATGGCTACACAGAAAACGAATTTACCCCCGATTCGCGGGTTAACCCGGAAATCGTGGGCTGTCGGTACGCAGCCGATTCCAACCCCCTCAGACCATGGTTATGCAACTCTCATATTGCGGGTTCAGTTACACCAGGACGACGGGTTTACCCTTTCTTTTTACTCTTGGTGCCAGGTTTACTCTTTATCAGTTACCCTTAACTTATGGGTTACTCTTTATCAGTTACTCTTAACTTAAGAGTTACTCTTTATCAGTTACTCTTAACTTACGAGTTACTCTCCACTGACTACCCTTCATCTAATAGTTATACATCATGATAACTCGCGATCACAGAGTTCCTCCCTCGCTGTTACCCTTCATCGAAGTGTTTCTCCCCGACACCTACCCTTCTTTCACGGGCTACTCTATTGTCATTACTCCTCGTTTGGTGGTTATATTTTAAGGGTCGCGGTAGCTCAGCGGGCAGGGCATTCGGCTCTTTGTTCCAAGACCGTCGGTTCAAATCCCGCAACCGGCGGAATTTTCGAGTCCACCCGCGACCAATCCGAGTGAGTGATCGGCGACGCTGTAAAACCAAGCAGTCGAATGCGTCGTAAATCCCAAGGTTCTTCTTCTTTAGGGTTTTCTTTTGTACTGTATCCTCATGTAGAAGTCAGTCTTTCGTTTTTAGTTTCCTACAGCGGTGCTCTCTTCAAGAATTCGCAGCACACAAGTCACCATTTTGTAGTTACCCTTGACCAGTTAGTGCCCATCGATGCCTGCCATTAATCTGTAAGCTATTCGAGTGTCACTGCGCCGAATTTTGGATCAACTCCGATACTCTTACGCTTTTTCCTCCATGAATTATTCGGTACTCTAGTTTCGAAGCTAATCACTTATACTCCCACTCATTACATGCTACTACTCTTACCAGTGCGAGGATTGACATTACCCCTCAGTACTAGTCCTAGTCCCATGCCTATCCTTTGCATAGTCTTTGCTTCGCACAATAGCTATTTTATGATATAAAATCCGCTCGCTGCTCATAGAAAACGAATGATTATAACTGACATTTAGCTTGTTCTCTTCATTGGCTCTTTCATAAACATCAATCTGCTGAAGATATTTTGGGCTATGCCTAGCATGCTGTCGCCCTCCAATAAAAGCTGATCACTTGAACCCTTTCGTACATTTCCAAAGGCGTGAGACACAGAAAAGGCGGTGCATTTATTACTTATATGCGGCAATATCTAGGTTAAACAAAACGACATTGGAGAGTCTCCGGACACGTATACAACTTGCAGAGCCCTTTGCACTTCCCCAACCCGTCTTACACCAGAAAGGACAAATCTTTAGACACTTTTGCAAACACGTTCGTCTCCATCACATATTCCGGAATGGCCAAATCCGTGTTGGGGAAGCGCGTGGGGACGGGTTGCGCGAATATCGTGAACTTAACGCTTCACGGAAGTAGCCGGTATACTTCGTTGATAGGTTGAATTTCAGCACTTCCTCGCCCTCCTCGACGAACATGTTTTCATCGATGCAGGGAGCTGACTTCACAAGGTACGACGCCTGCATGACCTCCAACTCGTGGAAGAAGCACAGCAGGTGTTCTACCGTCTCTTCTGCAAAATAAATTCCAACCATATAAACATGCCAATAATAAAACATTCGTCATGTACCTATTGTGCCCTCTGGCAGAGCGGAGGCTCTTGTTGGGGCAGCATTCTGACTTTGGTGTATTTTTTTTTAAAGCTTTGGGCAGGCAGTAACAACCTGCAAAGGCGCAGCGAAGGGTGACGGGGGCCCGACCCCTCCCTCTTAGGAAACAAAAAGATACTGGATGATACAAGAAATTGTTGAGATTTTCACCACGTAAAACGAAAAAAAATAGGTGAGGTTCCCGCGCAAAAGCGTTCTCCATTTCATGACATTGTTAGGGTCACGCCCCCTTAAGAAAATCCTGGCTGCGCCACTGGTAATTTGTGGCAGGTTTTGGAACCTACAATCCAAACTTTTAGTTCCACTCACATTCGCACATTTAATAAAGAAATTATTGTGCCATGATCACGCCACTGACAGACCTAGGGGGAAATTGAGGGCATGTGCTCCCGCTCCCTGATGGACATGTGGCTCCTATTTGACAGTGAAAAGGTGCTCTCTAGCACATTTGAGTGCACCTCTCCCCACTTCTCACTCAACGAGTTATTCAGCTGATAGCACCCCTCATAATAGAAAACACTCCCAGTTCGGAGAAATGCTGCTCCCGGAACCACTTTTTTATACAAAATCCCGCCCTTGAATAATAATGGCGGACCGTGACCCAATGCCCACCAAGCTGCCCTCACCGGCACTAAAAATTACATGCCCAGTCAACTGAATCTCCCCTACCTTAAGGTACATTCGGAGTAGCTTCCTCAGCAAAACAGTTGCGCCTTCACAATTTCAGACATTATGAGCAGGCGAAATGTGCTGTATACAAAGTGTAAAGCTCTAAAGAAGATGATTACAAATATTTTGCTGAAAATCACGCACGCCAATTAATAGGAATAGGTACTTGAAATTTTTCACCCAGTTTTAGTAACCAAACTTTCTCAACGACGCTGTTGACATACAACAATCAAGGTAAGGTTGTCTTGAATAAAAATGCAGCATAATCTAACCTAGCCAAGCCTAGCCTCCCATGTAAGGGAGGGTTTTGAGAAAAAAGATAAAGTACCAGAAAGTTGGAAATAATCAAACTTTCTTTCGAATTTTGCAAGACAATTTGTTCCAAAAATGTTGCGTTAGGCTAGGTTAGATTAGGGTATATCAGGTTTCTCTCGTCGAAAAATTCTGAGGGAACGAATAATTTGGGATTTTTCCATTCTGTCAATTTTTCCTAACATTGGACGTTAGGTTTTGTTAGATTAGGCTATGTTGCATTTCTTAACCTTATTCTTATGCTGTTACATAACTCCAAACACTTTTTCGTGTCACTTCGCCTGCCAACTGAAAGGTAAGCATTTGCAAACGAAAGAGTAGTTACATCATGTGAACCAAATCCATAAGCATTGCATTGGGAAATGAAATTGAAAGGATTCATAACGCACCTTAAAGCACAAATTTACCAACAATATTGTGCTTTAGATTATTCACAAGACAAGGTTTCCACACACTTTACCACCATGAAGCAAACAAAGGGGTTACTTTTGGTTAGGCTTGGTTAGGCTATGATTTTTTTTTAGGTTGACAAATGCTTTTAAAATTAGGATTTTTTTTCAACGAAATTTTGGACAATATTCTTCAAAAATGGGTTCGGTCAGGTTAGTTGAGGTTAGGCTACGTTCATTAAGTTGAAAAATTATGGTTAAAAAAGGTTTGGTATTTTCCTTTTTTGATGTTTCCTCTTACATGGGAGGCTAGGCTAGGCTAGGTAGATTATGTTAGGTTATAATTCATTTTTATTTTAACAATATTTTATGTTGTTACCTAACTGAAGGCTTCTGTTTTGGTGTTCTGCGAACTGAAAAGTGAGCATTTGCAACGGAAATTAGTGCTCACATCATATTAACCACACTGATAAGTCTTGCATTGGAAAAAGGAATTCTAAGAATTCATCAACCGCCTTAAAGCACAAATTTACTGTACCTCTGGCCTAAGTTTTTCATTGCTCCATTTGATGTCATCCCAGTCTCTCCTGTCTCCAGTTGCTTTTTGACTATTCCATTTGATGCTATTCCACTTTAGATCCTGTTCGATATGACCCTATTCATTTTGAACATTCCTCCATTTAACACGCGCACTGGAGGGGGGGCGAAATCCGCCCACCCCTCTGGTTTTTCGCAAATAACTGCAGATTTTACCCGTCGATATACGCGATTCTCGGTGTACCTGCTTGGAAATGAACGGCGCGTCGGTTAAAGCAAGAAAAATGGAAATTGGCCAATTTTTTTTTTCAAAGTTCGGGGCCGCTAAAGTAAAAAAATGTTATAGCGCCAGACCACAAAAATCGGCGCTGATGCGCTTCCGGTATACTGACAAAAGGGAAGTGTTCTAGGCAACACTAGCGACTTGTTTGATGCATATTGATATGCTGTATAGTTTCAAGGTCATGTTAGGTCACCAAGGTCAAGTCAGGTCAAGTTCATGACAGGTTAATGGAACCAAACTTGATCAACTGGAATGTTGCCATAAATGCACCACTGGTTGTTATTTGTACTGTTTGTCATTGCGTTTCCATACTTTATTCATGTACTTCACTCCCTTCTTCACGAAGCCGATTGCTCCGAGCTGCCCGACGGAGCAGTCGGGCGGGCGGCCGGTTCTGGTAACTGGAACAGGTAACTGACCGGATAAAGTGGTGCTATATGGGTGACCTGAGGTCAAATGTTGGGTCAGCATCTGCATTGCATCATTAGTAATGTCCAAAACATCATTGATGCCCATTTTTGAGCATTTAAACACAATCACAGCGATCCATAACGATGAGAAGCCAAGCCACGCAAAACCGGAAAATATTGCCAATCTGACCTCATTTGACCTTGAAGATATCGACCTAAGGTCACGAAAATTGCACACAATAGAGATCACTACAGTGCCCATACACCCTGCGAATTTCGTTCCTACAGCTTTACTAGGAGCCGAGATCTTAGGGGGGTGGGCGGAATCCGCCCCCCCCCCCCTCCAGTGCGCGTAATTCTCAGAGGCCCTCCAGGGCGCGTGTTAATACTGGTACACCTGCACCTACTTTTCGACATTTCATTCCATGATATTCAACTTTCGACTTTGCTCCATTCGTCCCTATTCCAGTTCGAGACCTTATTATTTCATTTCAATGTTCCGCTTTCAACCTTATTCCATTTAACACTAGTTTTCCAACCTGGGATGCCTCCAAAGGTATGGAAAGTCCCACCTCTCACCTCTGCACCAGTCCCATATGTTCATGCAAGATTTTGGCAATCAGTTTTTTACTTTTGATTTGATTGCCCACAAATGCATATCCATTTATCTAGTAAGGGATCCCTCACATGCTTAGCTCAATAACTGGGACTGACAGAAGACCATACTTATTTTATGAAAACAAGTTGACACAGACACCCTTGAAGAAGAATATGGCTGAATTAGGGTGGTCAGGCTCGTGCTTCTTGGGGGACATAAACTGTTCAGTAATGGGGTGTTTGCTGTTAATTTTTTTGTACTTAGCTTTGTGTTGTCACAATTTACCTGCTCCACAAACAAATTTCAAGCAACATGATGCATGGACAGATTGCACTATAATCCACCGTTGTGCTTCCCAAATATTACATCTCTGCTCTACCCAAGGGTGCTGTTTGGTATACTTTCGAGAGGGCAAGTGCCTTCTCAATGTTGGCTTTGCCCCCACCCCACCTCAATAATATAAATTTTAACATGGAACCCTATGTAGTGTGCCCACAAGTCCATTTCGTCCTGCTTATTCCTTTCATGTATTTTGTCCCCCAATCATTTTCAGAAATCAACGCCCGTGGCTATGCCATGTCAATTTCATACTTTGGAGCTGTAATTTGAACACGGACTTTTCAGCGCATTTTTTTCTTTCACAGGTCCCACTCAAATTTGCTGCAGTAATGCACCACTAACATCACACAGCCACCAATATATGTTAGAATTATGAAAAGCCAAAGGTGCCCATCTGGGTCAAGCCTGTCTAGAAAAGATACCAGAAAAGTACATGCTCCCACCCCAATCAATCCATTATCTCAAGTTCCAAGGGAACTATATATCCCAGCCTATCTAGCGCCATTCAACTGACATTGCATATCACACGCCTCAACAATTCCAAACTCCTCCAATCATGCCCCATTGTGCTACCATAGCCAATCTCACCAGTATCACATTCCCGAAGGTCGGTGCTGAATCCACTGCTAGGTACACCCTATATAGTATTATATAATACTAGTAGTACAATATACCCTATATAGCTAGTATACTACTCAATTTATCAGCATGATAAAAAAAATGTCAGACTCTAGCATAGATATCACCCCATACTCCACCCCTTAGGACTCAAAAATAACATTTTTCAACCTAAAATAGTTTCCGCCATATTTTTTTTAAATATATTAAAAGAGGGGCTCCCCACAACATCAACAGGCAGGCTATTCCAATGATCAACAATCCTTTGACTGAAGACCTGTTGTCGCTTATCTGTTCTACATCTTGATTTGTCTAACCTGAATTGATGACCCATATGTGATAGTCTAAATATAAGGGCATCATTCATATTAACCTGATATTTATGTAGTTTTCCAACAGACTACAATTTGGAACACTTGTGCCAATCTTAATCACTGTTGGCATTCTCCTGCTGCACTCGTGACCTATTGATGCCCTCATTGTCAAAATCCAAATGTTCATCAGCTTTGTTCATTTTTTTTCCTCAATCCAACGTATAACAACAAAATCCACTTACCTCACAATGGCTGGAAATACTGGATTTAACATGAGCGTGGCCAGTGCAAATAGGAAAAAAATCAGTCTCTAAGCTGTTAGTAAGAAATATAACTGGTTAATATCACAAAATTAAAAATTAAAAATTACACAGTATGCTCCTTCAATTTAGCCTCCTAAGAAGCCCAGCTGGGCCTTCTTCACTGGCCTCTTCTTACCCCAAGACAAAATGTAGGGTATTATTGAGCTTGGGCTATGTTATGTTGCTTTTTTTACCTCATCTTATATTCTGTTACCGAACTCGAAGTCTCTGTTTTGTGTTATTTTGCCTGCCAACTGTAAAGCAAGCAATTGCACAAGGAATGAGTGGTCACATTATGGTAATCGCCTCCATAAATATTGCATTGGAAGAAGACATTCCAATAATTCATAAAGCACCTTAAAGCACAAACTGACCAGTGCTATTGTGCTTCAGGGTATTGATGAGTTAAGATTTCCACACATTTTATCTCCATGAAGCAAACAAAGGGGTTAGTTTTGGTTACGCTATTTTTGGGTAGGTTTTTAGTTTGGAATGATTTGAAACATTTTCCAACATTTTTAGGACAATTATTGATTGCTTCTTAAAAAACAGACTGGGCTAGGCTAGGCTAGGCTAGGTTAGGTTAGGTTAGGTTATATTATTTTTGTCATTTGAAAAAAAATGAGAAAAAATTGTTCAGAGATTTTATATTTGGCCTCACTTTTCCTTATATGGAAGATAAGTCTAGATTAGGTTTGATTATGTGATCCTTTTTTAACCTTCTTTTTATGACTGACTGCTACCTGAATCGCAATCACATTTTTGGTGTTATTTGGCCTGACAACTGAAAAGTAAGCATTTCCACAGTAAATAAGTGGTCACCTTATGTTAGCCACATACATAAACATTGCATTGGAAAAATAAATTTGAAGAATTCATAAAACACCCTAAAGCACTATATTACCTCCATTTTCACATCCCAATAATGTTAGGGTAGTTTTTTTTTATTAGTTTGGAAAACATGTTATATATTTCCCAAAATTTTCAGCAAAATGTTTGATTACTTCCATAAAAACAGCCTAGGCTATGCTGGGTTAGGTTAGGTTAGGTGATGTTAGTTTTGATTATTTAAAAAATGACGAAAATGTTCAAAATTTTATATTTGTTCCATATTTTCCTTACATGTTCTTTCCTTACACGTTCCTTACATGTAAGGATAGGTTAGGTTAGGTCATGTTACTTTTTTAAACAATGTTTTGTGCTGTTACCTAACTCGCAACCCCATGTTTGGTGTTATTTGGCCTGCCAACTGAAAAGTAAGCATTTGCACCGTAAATGAGAGGTTATATCATGTTAGCCACATACATAAACATTACACTGGGAAAATAATTTTGAAGAACTCATAAAGTACCTTAGAGCACAAAATAACCCCCATTTTCACCACCCCAATAATGTTTGGGTAGATTTTGTTTTATTGGTAGGGTAAGTTTAGAAAACCTTTCAAACACTTCCGAAAATTTTAAGGAAAATGTTTCATTACTTCTTCAAAAACAGACTAGGCTAAGTTAGGTAAGGTTAAGTTGTGTTAGTTTTTTCATTAAAAAATGAGAAAAGGCATATCAATTTATCTAGTAAGGATCCCTCACATGCTTAGCTCTATAACTGGGACTGACAGAAGACCATGCTTATTTTATGAAAACAAATTGGCAGACATCCTTGAAGAAGAATATGTGCTGGATTCGGGTGGTCAGGCTCGTGCTTCTTGGGGGACATAAACTGTTCAGTAATGGAGTGTTTGCTATTCACTTTTTTTACTCAGCTTTGTGTTGTCACAATTTACCTGCTCTACAAACAAACTTCAAGCAACATGATGCATGGACAGATTGCACTATAATCCACCGTTGTGCTTCCCAAATGTTACAGCTCTGCTCTACCCAAGAGTGCTGTTTGGTATACTTTCGAGGGGACAAGTGCCTTCTCAATGTTGGCTTTGCCCCACCCCACCTCAATAATATCAAATTTAACATGGAACTCTATGTGGTGTGCCTACAAGTCCATTTCGTCTTGCCTATTCCCTTCATGTATTTTGTCACCCAATCATTTTCAGAAATCAACACCCGTGGCAATGCCATGTCAATTTCATACTGTGGAGCTGTAATTTGAGCACAGATTTTTCAGCGCATTTTTTTTCTTTTACAGGTCCCACTCGAATTTGCTGCAGTAATGCACCACTAACATCACACAGCCACCAATATATGTTAGAATGATGAAAAGTCAAAATTGGCCATCTGGGTCAGGCCTGTCTAGAAAAGATACCAGAAAAGTATATGCTCCCACCCAAATCAATCCATTATCTCAAGTTCCAAGGGAGCTATATATATCAGCCTATCTAGCACCATTCAACTGACATTGCATATCACACGCCACAACAATCCCGAACCCCTCCAATCATGCCCCATTGTGCTATCATAGCCAAACTCATCAGTATCACATTCCCGAAGGACGGTGCTGCATCCACTGCTAGGTACACCCTATATAGTATTATATAATACTAGTAGTACAATATACCATATATAGCTAGTATAATACTCAATTTATCAGCATCATCAAAACAAAATTTCAGACTCCATCCACCCGACCTAAAGGGGCATGCACAGTGCACACGCACTTTGCATGGATATCACCCCACACACCACCCCTTAGAACTCAAATATAAGATTTTTCAACCTAAAATAGTTGTCCACCATATTTTTTAGTACATTCAAAGAGGGACTCCCCACAACATCAACAGGCAGACTATCCCAATGATCAACAATCCTATGACTAAAGACCTGTTGTCGCTTATCTGTTCTAGACCTTGATTTGTCTAACCTGAATTGATGACCCATATGTGATAGTCTAAATATAAGTGTATCATTCAATTTAACCTGATCTAGCACTTTAATAATTTTATACATTTCAATTATATCACCTCTTAATCTCCTATACTTGATTGAGTGCTGTATTGTAATACTGTATGCTGAGTATTCCAGTGCATGTTTGCTCGCTATCAGCTATGGGTCGTGCCTGTTGCAACAGACTGTGACACATGCCAGTTTGGAAGCCTCTGGTACCACTCTTCCCTGGGGAATCATTAGTTTATGTAGTTTTCCAACATACTACAATTTGGAACACTTGTGCCAATCTTAATTACTGTTGGCATTCTCCTGCTGCACTCGTGATCTATTGATGCCTTCACTGTCAAAATCCAAATGTTCATCAGCTTTGTTCATTATTTTTTCCAATCCAACGTATATCAACAAAATCCACTTATCTTACAAAGGCTGGAAATACTGGATTTAACATGAGCGTGGCCAGTGTAAATAGGGAAAAAATTGAGTCTCTAAGCTGTTAGTAGGAATTATAACTGCTTAATACCACAAAATAATACCACGAAAATATTACACAACATACTCCTTCAATTTAGCCTCCTAAGAAGCCCAGGTGGGCCTTCTTGACTGCCTCTTCTTACCCCAAGACAAAATGCAGGGTATTATTGAGCTTTGGCTATGTTATGTTGCTTTTTTACCTCATTTTATATTCTGTTACCCTAACTCGAAGTCTCTGTCCTGTGTTATTTTGCCTGCCAACTGTAAAGCAAGCATTTGCACAAGGAATGAGTGGTCACATTATGGTAATCGCCTCCATAAACATTGCATTGGAAGAAGAAATTCCAATAATTCATAAAACACCTTAAAGCACAAACTGACCAGTGCTATTGTGCTTCAGGGTATTGATGAGGTTAAGTTTTCCACACATTTTATCTCCATGAAGCAAACAGAGGGGTTAGTTTTGGTTACGCTATTTTTGGGTAGGTTTTTAGGTTTGGAAACATTTTAAACATTTTCAAAAATTGTTAGGACAATTATTGATTGCTTCTTAAAAAACAGACTAGGATGGCTAGGCCAGGTTAGGTTAGGTTATGTTATGTTTGCCATTTGAAAAAAAATGAAAGAAAAATTGTTCAGAGATTTTATACTTTCACCTCACTTTTCCTTACATGGAAGATAGGGCTAGATTAGGTTTGATTATGTTATCCTTTTCTTTTTAAACATTCTTTTTATGACTGACTGCTACCTGAATCACAATCCCATTTTTGGTGTTATTTGGCCTGACAACTGAAAAGTAAGCATTTCCACAGTACATAAGTGGTCACCTTATGTTAGCCACATACATAAACATTGCATTGGAAAAAGAGATTTGAAGAATTCATAAAACACCATAAAGCACTATATTACCTCCATTTTCCCAATCCCAACAATGTTAGGGTAGTTTTTTTTGATTAGTTGGAAAACATGTTATATAGTTCCCAAATTTTGTCCAGGAAAATGTTTGATTACTTCCATAAAAACGGCCAAGGCTATGTTAGGTTGGGTTAAGTTATGTTAGTTTTGATTATTTTATAAAATCATAAAAATGTTCAGAATTATATATTTGTGCCATATTTTCCTTACATGTTCTTTCCTTACACGTTCCTTACATGTAAGGATAGGTTAAGTTAGGTTATGTTTCTTTTTTAAACAATGTTTTGTGCTGCTACCTAACTCACAACTCCATGTTTGGTGTTATTTGGTCTGCCAAATGAAAAGTAAGCATTTGGACAGTAAATGAGAGGTTACATCATGTTAGCCACATACATAAACATTACACTGGAAAAAGAAATTTGAAGAACTCATAAAATACCTTAGAGCACAACATTACCCCCATTTTTCCCATCCCAATAATGTTAGGCTAGGTTTTGTTTTATTTGTAAGGTAAGTTTGGAGAACCTTTGATGCACGTCCCAAAATTTATAGGAAAATGTTTGATTACTTCTCCAACAACAGACTAGGCTAGGTTCGGCTAGGTTAAGTTGTGTTAGTTTTTCATTACAAAATGAGAAAAGGTTGTTCAGAATTTTATATTCTTTCCATTTTTCCTTACATGGAAGATAAGGATAGGTTAGGTTAGGCTATGTTTCATTTTTTTTTTTTTTAAGCATTGTATTTATGCAGTTACCTAACCCACAACCCATGTTTTTTAATATCTGGCCTGCCAACTGAAAAGTAAGTATTTGCACAGTAAATGAGTGGTCATATCAAGTTAGCCACGTACATAAACATTGCATTGGAAAAAGAGATTTTAAGAATTCATAAAATACCTTAAAGCACAAAATTACCACAATTTTCCAATCCCAATAATGTTAGGGTAGGTTTTGTTTTGTTTGTAGGGTAAGTTTGGAAAACATTTTAAACATGTGCATGCTTTTGAGGAAAATGTTGGATTACATCTTCAAAACAGGCTAGGCTAGGCTACATTAGGTCAGGTTAGGCTATGTTATTTTTTCATAAAAAAAATGAGAAAGATGGTTCAGAATGTTTGTTTCTTAAATGAAAGGTAAGGATAGATTTGGTTACGTTATGTTTCATTTTTTCCATTTTAAAAACTTGAATCTCAGGCCACGTTACCTAACTCACAACCCAATTTTTGGTGTCATTTAGCCTGCCAACTAAAAATAAACATTTACACAAGACATGAGTGGTCACATCATGTGATTACACTACATAACTAAACATTGCATAGGAGAAATCATTTTGAAGAATTCTGGTGTGATACTCTATCTACAGCCAGAGCAAGAGGTAGGCACTAGCGCCCCTAAGCCTAAACTCACGGTGCACCTTCTCCCACCCGCCATGAGTCAAATCACATACCACTATAAGACCAAGATGGCTTTCAAAAACATTAGGCCCCAAACATAAGAAATGTCCTGGCTGTTCAGTTGGTCTCCATTTCTCTTCACATACTTCATTCAACATCAACTGATCCTTCAGTTCACTTTGATGCAGGCCTGCTCCAAAAATGACCCATATTTAAGATATATAGGGGAAAAGGGGGTGTTTCTGAACACTTAAGGCATTATGCAACAAGTAGCTCTACTGCTGCTTCTGTATGGCTGAACCAGTAATTGTACTGTGTTTACTGAACACAAAAATGAACAAGCTATCCATATTCAAACAGTTCCTTTCAATGAAAATCCTCTAACCACTTGGAAAGAGGAACTTTAAAACAAATGATTATTTTATAGTGGTGTGCCGTATTCTGAACACGAAAATGTTGTTGTTCAGGATTACCTCACTGTAGCTGTTGTGGTAGAAGCTTATAGTAGCCACTAAAAAATGCTGGTGTAATTGCAACAAAAAAATGAAAGTCACTTCCTTATGGTTTCCTTAAGCCAACTGCTCTTGGAAGCCTAAAATGGTTCCTGTGAACTTCGCAACCTCCGTACACAAAGAATAGGTAGAACTATGTAATCAGACTTCCATATTTTGGTAGAGACAGGTCCGTCATTTATGAATACCACCATCTTTTTGTTATTTATGCACTGAACATGATGTGGGAGACGACTAAAGGTAGGTGTTCAGGAAACATAACGTGTTCAGATACCCCCCTCTTCCCCAACTGTAGGTAGTTGAGAACATGGGTAGTGCCCTTTCTGGCACAGTGACCTGGTAGGCATATACGAGGCTGGATATCTCTCACGAAGCCAGGGATCTTTATTTTCAAGACATATTTCCAGACTGAAAAGGGAAAATGAGAAATTATCATTAACAGGGTACCAAACTAGGGACGCTCAGACCCCCTCGACTCACCCGGGATATCCAGCCATAGACATGCGACATATTTCCATGACTTAGATATGTGAATTATAAACCTATAAATACTTACGTTTTTCTGTATGTCCGCGTGCAAAGTTCTGGAACTTCATATGCCTCTCGCGGAGCATACACGAAGATACCCCTCGCGCGACATTCAACGGCAATTCAAGATGGCTAACGCACGCGGGCTGACGCTGACTACCAATCTGCGAGTTACCGTTTTGGGTAGGACACCGCTTAAGGGTAATCGTTTTGGGTAACCACATAACGACACCCGATTGACGGGTCGCCCTGCAAGAGTTACCCGCGATCTGCGAGACTGTCGTTGTAATTAGTTGAGTGGAGCATGCATCAGGTTTATCGCAAAAGAGTAAATATTTACCCTTCCATGGATAAACCCTGATTTGGTAGTTACTCCCTCACCACGACCCTGAATATGTATATCTAGACCCCAAATAAGATAGTAAATTTTCAAATTACTCGCCATCACTGGGTGCCGTGAAAGAGTTACCCGTGAGCCTTGGGTAGTTTTGTTTTCAGCGGAGTAATTTTGTTTTCAGTGTAGGGAGGCCACATCCCACATTATCTTAATCCTATCACGTAACATGTTTTTACAACATTTCTGTCTTGAAATGCCATATCTGAAGCAAAATAGTTACAAGCATACCAAGAGTTACACCCTGGACACTGCTACCCATGGCCATATCCTTGGACCTAGGAATGTACCTACTTAGGCACCTATCCACCTAAGTACATACCTAGGTACCTACTTACACGGGAGCAACAACATACCTTTCTGCATTATTGTTATCCAGTTTGACATCCGACCTCTAGGAGCAAACTGGCTCCCGGTAAATATGTTAAATGCTCATGATCCTCATGTTTGTTCATGGTGTGCTTGTGAATGTTCTGCTCGGCTCCTGAACACGAACATCCATTGTGGCCACAAAACGCTTCCCCTTATTATTCTTTTTCGGGCTTGCAGCCTTCTCTTGTCATTCTCTTAACCTTTTGCTGGCTTTCAACTTTTACAAATAGTCCACGCCTGGATATCTGACTAGGCACCTACCTCGGAAGTGACAATAATAATTAAGGCAGCTCAACAATCAATTCACGAAAATACAACATTGACACGCGCTCTGGAGGGCCTCTGCAAATTACGCGCACTGGAGGGGCGGATTCCGCCCCCCCCCCCACCCCACCCCTAAGATATCGGCTCCTATTAAAGCTGGAGTAACGAAATTCGCAGGGTGGATGGGTACTGTAGTGAATCCTATTGTGTGCAAATTTCATTACCTTAGGTCAATATCTTCAAGGTCAAATGAGGTCACATATGTCAAAATGTTCTTGTTTTGCGTGGCTTGGCTTGCCATTGTTATGGATCGCTGTGATTGTGTTTAAATGCTCCAAAATGGGCATCAATGATGTTTTGGACATTACTAATGATGCAATGCAGATGTTAGACTCGGAATTTGACCTCAGGTCACCTATATAGCAGCACTTTATCAGGTCAGTTGCCTGTTCCAGTTACCGGAACCGGGCCGCCCCCCCCCCGACTGCTCCGTCGGGCAGCTCGGCGCAATCGGCTTCGCGAAGAAAGGAGTGAAGTACATGAATAAAGTATAGAAACGCTTAGGTACACAATGACAAACAGTAGTTTTCAGGATGTGTAGGGAGTAACATTCAAAGCGACATCAATCGCATGACAGTCATTTGCATTTATAACAACATTCCAGTTGACCAAGTTTGTTTCCATTAACTTGTCATGAACTTTACCTGACTTGACCTCGGTGACCTCACATGACCTTGAAACTATATCGCATAACAATATACATCAAATCAGTCGCTAGTGTTGCCAAGAACACTTCCTTTTTGCCAATATACGGGAAGCGCATCAGCGCCGATATTTGTGATCTGGCGCTACGAAATGTTTTGAGTTTAACGGCCCCTAACTCGAAACATTTTTGGCTGAATTAAGGTTTTCTGGCTTTAAACGACGTGCCGGGCATTTTTAAGCAGGTACGCAAAAATTGCGTATATCGACCGGTAAAATCTGGAGTTATGTACGAAAAACCGGAGGGGTGGGCGGATTTCGCCCCCCCCCCTTCCAGTGCGCGTGTTAATTCGCCACCACGATTGGGCATAATCACCCATAAATAAATTTTCGAACGAGAGAAAAGTCACCAAGAGTTGCCTGATTTCCAATTCCACATTTATAACTAGATTTCTAGGCGACGACCACAACCATTTGGTCGGCGTCTCGTCGGCGCTTTTGGCGACCACGGTATGCCATTGGTTTAGCATTGTGGTTGTCGGGAAAGCGCCGTCCTGTGTCGACGGGAGGTTCTAGTATAAACATGGTAGATAAGGGGAACTGGATATTTGGTAGAATTAGCGGTACGGTTCTAGTATACTTTTGATCTGGAAATAGATCAGTGCTGCTAAATACAAATTACTGATATATCGATGAATTATGTCCTTTATGGCTAAAATCTTCACGGACGTATCCAAACAAAATTATGGTTTCGGTCGCCACTGAAGCCTGGTGAGCCTGCATCTGGTCGCCGACGCTATCGCTAGGACGGCGCTTTTTTAATCCCTGATTGGATCTGCCATCAGCAGTCTTGCCCTCCCCCTCCCCCTCCCCCTCCCCCTCCCCCTCCCCTCCCAAATTGAAAATCGTTCTTACGCCCCTGAACCCCTACCTTACAGCGAAGCAATTGTCTTCGGAAGAATTGCAGAAAGCGGACATTTTGAAGGCGGTCTGGGCATCCGAGGACGCCATTTTCCATTCCCATGCGAAACTTTCCTCATCCTGAGAAGACAATACATCTTGCATGCGTTGTCGTCAGCAGTTTTCCCAGCATTACGTTACCGTCCAGTTGCAGCATCCATCGCCTCTAAACATGATGTGGCGCAAAATGATCTCGATCACCTCCAGGCTTCCCCACCATGGCGTGGCAAGTGATACTCGTTAAAATACCCTTCTTTATTCCCAAGAAGTGCTCGTGGTGTTGCCAATATTTTCGGTCTCACTGACGAGACCTACACTAGAGGGATATAGAAGGCTGTGCCTGTGCTTATCGTGCATTAATTGCTGCACAATGCTTTTATGCACTTAAGCTCCCAACAGAGCGCTCAGGTGGCATAGGTGATACACTTGGGCCTTGGCACGTGCCTCCAGGTGTAATACTGATTGATTGACCAAAATTGCGGTTCGTTGGAAGTCTGCTGACTGGCGAGAAGCGGAACTAAAGCTCAGCCAAGGAATGGTGCCAATCCCCCCCCCCTGTCTTCCCGGGCCTGGCGTGTTCAGGTGGTGTGGCGGTGCCGGGGTCTGTGATGAGGGAAAGGGCAGACAGGATACATTACAGAGACAGTCAGAAGGCGTTAATGCCGAATCAGGACTCGGGCCATCCGTTGGCGCTACATCTGGCCTCAAACTGCTGAGCGATGGCTCCCTGGCCTCTACGCCAGTTAACCCCCTAACCCCTCCTCCAGCTCGTCCAGCGTCCTGAATCACTCACGCCACATTTCACCCGCACGATGGTTGGAGGTCAACTTTTGATATTCCCTTTCAACGCCTGCAACTGCAATTTGTTTTTGTTATTTGTTGATTTTGTCCATGCAGCATCAAATGCGTAATGTTAAACTTCACGGAGCATGGGGTGTCGTATCTTGCCGTACCCCGACATGGCGACGTAATGTTAAACTTCACGGAGCATGGGGTGTCGTATCTCGCCGTACCCCGACATTGCGACGCGCATGCCACTAGCCCCAGTGGGGCGCCGTCCGGACATTTATCGGCCCAGTGGGGGCCGTCCGGACATTTCTCGAGTCAAACTGCGTATTTGTAGCTTAATTTGTTAAACGCCGGCGCGATGGTCAGCGTCGGAAGGCGCCACGCCGGACTGGAGGGTCTGCTCCGCAACAGGCCAGCTGGAAAACATCATAATACGGCTGGCACCAGACACAATCCAGCAATGGCCACTGGCGGGGTGTGGCTCGTTGTAGCGTGCGCTTTCGGAACTTGGATAAGTCGACAGTACGCCACCTTGTTTTTCGTAGTTTGGCTTGTCCGTGACACACAGCCGGGCAATCGTGGCATCCAGGAGTGTAACATTAGACATTAGACATTAGAGTGTAACATTAGACATTAGACATTAGACATTGTAACATTTGAAACAGCTGTAATTTTTGTATTTACCCTTCTATAACGAACGGATAAAATAGTCCTCACATAAATGTAGCCCGGTGCAACTGACATTAGATTATACTGGCTTCATTTGTTCGCAATTATTCAAAATCCATCTTTTTCTCACCCATATCAAATTTATCCGACCGATGGTAGAGCCATGACCCTCACCCCTATCCCCTGCCATCTCCTTTAGCGCACCATAGTTCGAGTACGGTTCAATATAAAGCCTCCAGATTCCATCGTTCTTTTTTTGCTCCTTAGCAGAGACAGAGTGCCATCCACTAGAGGTTAGTTACATTATGGAAAGGACTACGTTAAACCGGCTAATGCTGTATCCGGCAGCGGACAATCGCGAAAAGAATGGAGAGGAATGCCGGCAAACAAGAAAAGTGGCGTAGGGGATGGGGTACATGCATGTCATACAGTACACGCAGGAAACACAGGATATACAGGCATTCATGCATTTCACGCGGCAGAACATTTGGAGGGTGGCCAGCATCACTGCTCCGAATCAGGCTTCGCTGGCTATCCACGACCTGAAAGCGAGACGGATGTCCGGCGACCAGGGCGAGCCGTGGGCGATCGGACACAACATTTGATGTGTTGATGTGTATTTTAGTTAAAGCTTGGTAAAAGCACCCGTAGGAAGAAAAGCCAATCTGGTTGGAAAACTCGAAGGTTCAAAACCACGTGCAGACTATGGAGTAGCCGTCCGTTTTTGCCAGATTGGATCGGTCCCTTCCTACCTATTGGAACACAATATATATGTGTGTGTGTCATCCGAGTCAGGAGAAGAAGGCAGCGTGTAACGTGTACCTTATAGCTTGTAGCTACACATCAAATAAGTTCGAACCAGGTAAAATAAGTCAAGTCAGATCAATTGTGAAAGTTTGGTGTTATGCAATAAACGTTACGGCTTAACTGGTAAACTGGTCATTTTTGAATTCTTGGAATTTCTTTCTCCAATGAAATATTTATGAATGTGGTTAACATGAGGCTAACACTCCTTTCCTTTGCAAATGCATACATTTCATTTGGCAGGTAAGATAACACGAAATAAAGGGCCTGGAATTTTGTAATATAGCATGAAGAGTAACGTTCAAAATATAGAAAAATGCAATATAACCGAGCATAACCTAGCCCAACGTACCATGCAAGAAAACATTTTTTTTAAAAGCAAAATGGAAAACATTTAAACAACTGCTTCTTTCAAATATTTTCAACCTAGAAAGCCTAACCTCACCGAACATGTTTTTAATTATTTTTTATAAGTTTTTGGCTTAAAATTTGAGACCCACTTATGAAAATGTATCCAACCGAAAAGAAAAGCCTAACCAAAAAACCAAACCAAACGTAACCATTTTGTTTGTTTTGCATACGTAATATGTGTGTAAAACTTGTCTTGTTGATTTATTATACTGCAATAATACTGACCAGGCTAGGCCACGTATAGCTAGTCAAAAACATAGTTTTGCATTATTTTCATTGTATATTACCTTCTTCAAAGCCATCATATTTGCATGATTTTGCTTGCCAACTAAAAATGAGCATTTCTTAATGGAAGTCAGTGGTCACATCATCGTATTATGCTGATAGGCATGGCATTGCAATATATTGTCCTCAAAATTCAATAATACCCTGAAAGTTACAATTTACCCATACAAATTGGCTTCCCTTATACCATAGCACCAACATCAATGACAGTGCATCATAGGTCATATTTTACGTTTGTGTTAAGAGATTTATAATGCTTTTTGTCAATGCAACTTGTTCTGCTTTTGGCAAATACTTGGTAAATTTGCAGTTTCATGTAGTTTTTTTAATACTTGGTATTTCTATTTCCAATGCGATGTTTCTGAATGCGGTTAACATAATGCAACCACTCATTTTCTTTGCAAATACATACTTTTCACTTGGGAGGCAAAATAGCACCCACAACTGGGCTTTGAGTTGGGCCACATTGCATAAAAAGTAATGTCCAAAATAAAGAAAAAAGTAACATAGCCAAACATAACCTGGCCTATTCTTCCATGCAAGAAAACACATCCATTTAAATTGGAATATTTTCCCAAAAGAAATTATTTGAACGAATCAAATTCAAATTTTGACCTAACCCAGCCTGAGCTGTTTTGGAAGAAAAGTAACAATTTCTTGTAAATATTTTTAAGCTTGAAAATTTGTTACCTAAAAGCAAAAGCCTAACCTAACCAAACCTAACGCAACCTAACCTAACCAAACCTAACCCCTTTGTTTCCTTAATGGAGGTAAAATGTATGTAAAACATGCCTCATAGATAACTTAAACTGTAGTAATACCAAAAACCCTAACCCAAAAATCAAACACATAACAGTGACAGTGTGAGATTCTTGAATAAAAATGTTCATTTTGGAAGAACCATGATATTTTCCATGATAAGAATTCTGCATGTGCGCAGTATGACAAAATGCTGGACTGAGAAATATTGCACATACAAATACTGAAACAGACAACTTTTTAGGTAAACCGTGGATATAGGTATTCGCCCCCACCCGCCTAGAGAAAAAAAAATATCAGCATCAAAAATTGCACAATGGCAAGGTATCATGTTATTTTTGCTTGCACATGAACAAAACACAGCAAATGTTATCATATCTTGCCCACATGATATTGATTAGTAGAAAGACATTCAGGACTAGTGTTGCCAATTGATCTTTCAGATCCTGTCACCTATATTTCTGGCAATACATCATCGGATATCTCTCTGTCCCAGAATTTGTGCTCTGGTGATAATGTAACAAAGTTGTTTTTTGGAGCGTCTTAATCCCATAAATTCAGCCCCCTCCCCACAGTTCGACTGGCGCGGTTGTAACAATGTTAGATGTAACTATACCGTTCGTCACTCGTTCGAGAATGCGCCGTTGTATAACGCCGGGTGACGCGTGAATCATGCCACCACTGTCGACGGCCGGCCGGACGCGTCTTAATGCATGTTATGACTTACGGCCGATAACTGAGCCACCGCGACGACTCTGCATCCTGACTAGGCTGCTCACGTGTCGACGCCAGGCCGACGCGGGCCTGGACGAAAGTGTTGAGACAGCACTGTTTCCCACGGAGGGACCGTTGTGCTGAGATCAGAATCTGTCTCTGATGTCTGATGTCAGAGAGACAGCGCGCCCGCCTGCAGTACGGTGCACGGAGTCCAGAGCGAGCCTTCGTTCTCTGGCGGGGATGAGTAACCCCACTGGCAATGCGCAGTCAGTCAGGTGACTATGACGTTGCGAGTTGATCACGTGACCAGTGACGTGTCGTTGTCTGCGAGTATCTAGCGACGGTACCGCGAGGCAGGAGGTCTCTCTTGGAGGAACGGTCGTCGTGGGCGGTCGCCCCTCAGGCGGCTCGCCGCCGCCTGGCCAGCCCTGGCCCCACACTGAGGTACGTCGGGACTCTGCCTGAGAGTCGCTACGTCTGTTGAGATGTAGTTCTCTGATAGAAAATAGTTGCACCTGTCTGTAAAAGTGAAGCTATATTATTAACGTCTATATCACGCTGCGCCACTAATGTCTGATCTTCGTTGCATTTGTCTGTTGACTAATTTGCACAATATAGAAGTGCTGGCTCTGGAGGTGCGTGTCAAGATCTGAGAGATCATCGGCTGAGGTGGAAGTCAGAGCCATTATTGAAAACATAACCGGGGTTTTAAATATCGCAAACGCTGAGGTACCCTATACTAATTCACATAGCCAAATGAAGGTTTACCCCAGTACAGAAGGGGGAAAAAACCTTTTCTACAATAAGCACTTATGAAATTATCCACCTGGAATTGTTTCGTGCAACGAATACGTTGGAACTATGGAGGAAAACGAGATGTACAATCGCCTTCAAAATATCCCTTGCGTTGCTATGTGGTCGGCCGCAGATAAATGTGTCATGCGGGTTAACTACTAGCGCAATTTATGGTAAGGCCGTCTTCGAGAAAGCAGGGGAGTTGGAGCTTTATGGCATCGCCGCACCCAGGATGCTACGCCCGTCGTGGTTCCAAATCCAAGGGTCGGCGGACTCGATTGCGCAGTGGACTGGCGCGGCAGACTCGGCTGGCACTCGGATACGTGGATGACTTAGCAGCGGACACCTGAGTCAATCTGACAGTGGATCGACCCCCCCCCCGCCCCGAAACATAGATAATTATAGGTATGCATTCTGATGTATATATATATCCATTCGCATGTATGCATTTATGCGACTTTCTAGAGGGTTGTCATAGCTTAGAGAGCCTCTAATTTGACCATCATTCAGATCGACATTATTGACATATTCAGATTGAGATAGACATTCTCCATTCTGAGAGAGTAATAAGAATCTACCCAGCTGTTCACTGCGTTTAGCACCTCAGGCCTGACACCGTGGCGGCGGTGGGGTAGCGAAAGGTGCCGATAACTACCGATGGTGCCGTCCCTTCGTTAGGTCAAGCCCTTTTGGATTCAAGTGAGCGACTGTGCCCGAAGGCCGCCACCCGGCCCTTGCGCCCTTGCGGCCCTTGTTGGTCTTCAACTGTTTCTTTACCATCAGCTCTTCTGTCAATAGCATTCATAAGGGGAAAGAGCTCAGACCTTGAGGGGTGTGACATGGCCGAACTGGGCCAGTCACCGCATGGACGACCCAGTCGGAATATCTTGATTCTGATCAGTAACAATGATTGCTCACCAGACACGTAAGACACATTGCTCACCAGTGAGCAATCTATACTAATAACGGCAGCCGAATGTGTGAGGATTGTGTGGCGTGTGGGGAACATGTGTCGTGATATTATAATGTGTTTGGCTTGTTGGGACACCTAAAATAGTGCTCGAAATCCGTGAACTTTTTGGGATTTTTCAATTGGTGCGGACCCTTTCAGAAATATGTGCCCACCCCGTTGCGAAATGGTGGTTTTGCGCCTGTATGCATTTCATACGCGCATGTGTTTGTCTGCGCGTGGAGGAGGTATCTTTACGTATGTTCGTGTGTGCTTCTGTCTCCGTGTGCATGTGCATGTTCGTGCAACTGTAGTCGCATGATTGCTGCCTCTTCAATCTGTAAGAGAGGGCAGAAAGAGGGAAAGAGTGAGAGATTGAGAGAGAGAGAGAGAGAGAGACAAAGAAAGAGAGAGATGAAAGAGATTAGACAAATCAGATAAATGAGAGAAATGAAGCCAATCAATCAAATCAGACACATCAAACACATCCGACAAATGAAACAAATGAAACAAATAAATCAAATGAAAAAAATGAGACAAATGAAGCAAATGAAACAAGTCAAACAGGTCAGATAAATCAGACAAATCAGACAAATCAGACAGGTCAGACAGATCAGACAACATAAAATTCCCATAGTAATGATTGAGTTTCATCTTCGTATTTTCCTGGTATTTTTTTGTGTTACGTTTGGTCGTAAACTATGCTATGCATGTTTGAAAGATACGTTTCCTCATCGGGTAACTTCGTCCTCGCCCAGACCTCCTCGTTCGAATCTTCCAAGGCTTCCTAAGCATCAGTAATCAGGCTTCTCGATGGTGGTTGGAAAAGGTACTTTACCTCGCGGCGGACCTACCTTTTAGTGCTGTCTCCTGCAGTCGCCGGCTTACGTTTGCTTTCGCCGCGCCGGAGTTGGCAGCTGCGGAGACATCCTGAAGCCGCATGAACAGCTGTTCTCCTGCGAGTTGTATGCCTCAAAATATCACTTTGGGATGGGAACCATAGGCGTAGATGTAATGAGCATCTTGAGTTTCGAAGTAAAAACGTCATGACAATGCATGCGAGTTTTATTCACAGGTAAACAGGTTTTGCAGAGGGCACCTTGTCTTTGCTGCCTCCACCGTCGCGCTTTTAAGCTGTCAATGCACAAATTGGATGCGACAAAAATGTGTTCCAAGAAGAACTGATATGATAATGAAACTTTTTCGTGAATCGTGCAGCTTCTGACATCGCGACCGGACCTCAGGTTACACTGGAACAGCGCATATATTGACAAAATGATCTCTTCAGCTTTTGTCTAATTGCACACCGATTCGGAAGTAAGTCCAAAGAAAGTTCAAATCGTGTCAAATGAGGTCAATTCACATGAAGCCAGGTCATCCTAGGTCATTCCTCAGCCATTGAATGCCATATCGCACGACTTAGACGGCACGGCATGAATTCAGATACCGGTTGGCGATGAACAGTAACATTTGGTATAAGATGACATTGTGTAGAGTATGCACGATAAGTGGTCTGGCCTTATATCATGGACCTTTGACGCATAATTTGATCCAGAATGTTTATTGCATGCTTATTTGTTTTCTCATCTTCGGCGAGAAAACAAATATTCGCAGATTTAATTTTCCCACTGGATACGATAGGAAATCACGGAAATTGACCTGAAATCAAGTCAGTAAGCTTGACCTGAATTCAAATTTTCAGATGTGCGTTTGTGTTGATGTAGATGAAAGGGCAGCATGAACGGAGTTTGGTGCTTATGTATTGCAGCTGCTTTAGATGGCGGTACTTTGAAAATTTGGAAACATCACTCATTTTAACCAGTCCCAGGTCAATGACTTTTGATGGTCTGGACCTGAAGGTTTTACAGAATATGCAAGACAGATGTATTAGAAGCTATTGAAATTTTGTGTTTCGTCTACTCATTGGGGCGCTATCAGGGAATACCCTGAAGTGGGTCTCTCGAGAGCCCCGCCCCTAGGTCCGTCGGTGGATATGCAATATATATATATATATATATATATATATATATATATATATATATATATATATATATATATATATATATATATATATATATATATTAATATATATATATATTATATATATATATATATATATATATATATCTATATTTATATATATTTATATATATATTTAAATGTATGTGTATATATATCTATATATATATATATATATATATATATATATATATATATATATATATATATATTTATATTGCATATATCCCTTACAGGGCTCAGGGCTCTCGAGAGCCCCTCTCAGGATTTTCTGTGGTAGCGATCTAATGAGTAGACGCAGATGCACAACGAATGATTAATAGCTTATTATACATTATTAGGTACAGCAATATACGTATATATTGCTAGCTCAGCAATTAAGCATACCGAGACCATTCCCTCGCCTTCTCCCGGGTAGCAGTTGATGCGCCCCTAAACCCAAATAATCAATCAATCAATCGCATTCTCCCGGGATAGTTACCGATTTTCTGCCGCATCTCTTCTTTCTTCACTGCAATCCTGTTCCTCCTTCTTCCTGATATCCGTCCACCAAAGAATAACAGTTTCGCGGGAGTCGTGCAATTTTTCTGCAGTCCTGGCTATCAGAACTCTCTAATCCATAAGACAAACTAGGCGTCCCTTCTGGATATCGGTCAGCATTGTGGTGCATTTAACGATAACATTTATCTGGGCAACAGTACTAACTGATGTGAGCACGGCCATTGGCGGCTCACATGTGCCCCTGAATAAACAATGGGACGTGCGTGCGTGCGGTCGTGCTCATAAAGGGCGTAGCGTGCTTTGAAGCAGCGCTTATATTGCAGTTTGTTTAAAATTAGCTCAGATACATTTTCGTCCCAGACTCTTTCATCTCCAAAAAGAACAGTACATCACATGCGGTTTGCAACAATTTGTTTTAAAATAAAGCATGCCTCCGCCGTTGTTGGCCCGTATGCACCCTTCTGTTGCTGTAGCCGCTCACCGGGCCTGACACACGACGGCTGGCGTTGAGCTATGTGCTGCTGTATAGATATGCATACCCCGGGGCTGGACTGGACGACACTTGGTGGGATACACCTCAAACGTGCGTAACCCAGGCAGCCATTGTTGGCACTGGCAGGGTGACCACTAAGCAGTCTTCCTATAAGGCTCAAATTCGCTCGCGAGCCAGGAGCCTTATCGCGAGGTTATCGATCAAAACTGGCAGGCTAGACTAACCTGCTTGACTCGGCGCCCCGCGGCCGACCACCTAGCAGCGCAAAGGATGTTTTGAGGCCAATTGTATATATATATATATATATATATATATATATATATATATATATATATATATATATACATATATATATATATATATATATATATATATAACGATGATCTTCTGAAAGTCTTCTCAGGTCATTAACCTCCATTGAGCTCGAGTAAATATTTTTGGTTTGTGGGTGAGGGCGGGGGAGAATGGTCACTTGTTGACCCAAAAGCTTGTTTTAATCTGGTACAACTGTTTTCGTCACGTGGATCGCAGCCAATGTTCTTTATCCCATATCTAGCTTCGTTAGGGTCCAACTATATTCGGGGTGACAACTACACGCACTCGTACAGTGAGGTTGGTGAGATGCGTTCGCGTGATAGGGATTAAGGTGTTTCGTGCCGCAGATCACTGTGTCACATATCACCTCGTCATAGAGCACTGAGTAACGTCACAGTCACTTTGCTTCAATGCCTGAATGAAATTACGACAATGGATGCGAAATGCTGAAGGTCAAGGCATTGCACCGATAAGCATTGAAACCTTTACAAATAGGGTGATTTACAACTTGAGTAACCTCGTTTGTGGTCCTTAAGGCCTTTAACACGCGCCCTGGAGGGCCTCTGAAAATTACGCGCACTGGAGGGGGCGGATTCCGCCCCCCCCCCTAACATTTCGGCTCTTATTAAAGCTGGAGGAACAAAATTCGCAGGGTGGTTGAGTATGGTAGTGAGCTCTATTCTGGGAAAATTTCATGACCTTAGGTCAATATCTTCAAGGTCAAATGAGGTCACATTTGTCAAAATTATCTTGGAGGAAACTCTCTTTTGCGTGGCTTGGCTTGTCATTGTTATGGATCGCTGTGATTGTGTTTAAATGCTCCAAAATGGGCATCAATGATGTTTTGGACATTACTAATGATGCAATGCAGATGCTAGACCCAAGATTTGACCTCAGGTCACCTATATAGCAGCACTTGATCAGGTCAGTTACCTGTTCCAGTTACCGGAACCGGGCCGCCCGCCCGACTGCTCCGTCGGGCAGCTCGGCGCAATCGGCTTCGTGAAGAAAGGAGTGAAGTGCATGAATAAAGTATGGAAACGCAATGACAAACAGTACAATTGACAAACAGTAGTGTATTTATGACAACATTCCAGTTGATCACGTTTGGTTCCACTAACCTGTCCTGAACTTGACCTGACTTGACCTCGGTGACCTAACATGACCTTGGAACTATATAGCATATCAATATACATCAAACAAGTCGCTAGTGTTGCCAAGAACACTTCCCTTTTGCGAATATACGGGAAGCGCATCAGCGCCGATTTTTGTGGTCTGACGCGAGGAATTTTTTTACTTTAACGGCCCCTAACTTGAAAAAAAAAAAAAAATGTCGGCCGATTTCAATTTTTCTTACTTTAAACGACGCGCTGATCATTTCTAAGCAGGTACGCAGAAAATCGCGTATATCGACCGGTTAAATCTGCAGTTATGTACGAAAAACCGGAGGGGTGGGCGGATTTCGCCCCCCCCCCTCCAGTCCGCGTGTTAATGCGTTTTACTAGTTGTGTAGCATAGCCTAGGTCAGTGTGACCGAGGAAATATAACAAAATATGAGGGAAATGTTCTATGCTCAAAAATCTGACAATTCAATATCCAATAAAGTTGCATGATGTGATTTCACCGTGTGCGGGGAAACGAGTCCGTTCATGAAACTAAGCACGTACAAAAGTCATAAACAAAGACACCACGGAACAAATGTTTGTAAATCGTGACTAGTTCACTGATATCCCATCAATGAACCTTCAACTAACATAATCCAAGCGCACTCCTAACTGTATGTTGGTCTCTGTACGTGCGCGATGACACCAAATAACTGTCGGTCGCACTTCAGCCCGAGACAAGCGTGTGCGCATCACATCAACACCAATACCTTGTAGCACCATGAAACAAGTTCACACAACGAGACATATATTGGCATCTGGAATATGGAGCTGACACATTTAGCGTACATCCACTTGTGACAATCGAGATCGCTTACTGGGTTCCACCAGCCACTCTGGACTTCGTCTCTGAGCATCATGTCAGAGTTTCCAACTGCTCACATCGGCCGGAACTGGATACAACAGTTACCCCGTTTACATGCGCAGGTCAGCCGTAAGCGGACATTTCCGATCAGGTCGATTCGCAAAAGCTCCGATCGCGCGGCCCGTTTACAAGAGCAAGACAGCCAGCTGATCGGATTCCTGCGATTTGACGGCTGACGCAATGTGGTGAAAAGTGACGAATATTTGGCGCATTTTTGCGCTTCTGACGCACCTGCTTCGAGCAACGGCGTACACAGACACAAGGTATCCACGCACAGTGATCCACGTAGTTAGAGGTTGTTGGGTATATATATGGAATCTGTGAATTCGAAGGATTCACGTAGCCGATGACACGTTGTCGATGACAACATAGCCCTTTATTCGTCGTGAATCCAATGGTGCATTGTTGCCAGACTACACTGACTGTGCGATAGTCAAATAAACAGGGTAAATCAGGTTCACTACGCAATCCAAGATATAAATCAGCAAAACACAAACGCTTTAACAAATCCGCAAGTTAGAACACTCAGCCAAATCGTAAAACTCACGGTTGGGGCACGCACTAATAACGCAACGTCTCAGCGCCGCTTTCAGATTATACGTGCCTGAATTTTGTGTTTCATAACTAGGTTTGCAATTAGAATTAAATACAAGATGTTTTTTTTCCATAATTACCCTATATTTACTCGAACCTTAGCAGAGAATACATTCATGAAGTCTTCAAGAACTTCAAGACTCTTACAGCCGTACCGTTAATTGTTCATGGTTGGTTCTAATTGCAAAATTCCACCTACTGAAGCGTAAATTTGCGTTAAGCTGTTCACGTGTTTTGCTACGCAAAAGCCCGTTTACAACAGCATTATTTTCGCAGGTTTTCCTAATCGCATCGTATTCGGAAGTTGTGCTGCTCATGTAAACGGGGTAAGTGTCAAGCGATGAGACGAACGCCACAAGTACGCCGTGCAGGCAGTCTGCCTATCCAGCCACTGCTCCCCAACAGTTAGCGCGCTGCTCGGCCAGAAGTCTGCAAATTGCCAACATCTAGAGCTTCCCACACCACAAAACGTGCCTCCGAACGTTCTTTGGTCACATCATATCATGTCCACCGAAAGGTAGATTAGATCCCCAAGCGAATGGCCGTAGGGCACGTGTGCCGTACTGTTTGTAGGTAGGCAGAATTCCCAGTCGATGGCACGTGAACGTGTATGCCACACAATAGTGCACCGAGAATGATAGACAGCCACTAGGCCAGTGGCTCCACCCACAATGATTATCGAGTCCGACGCAAGGGAGGTTCTACAACGCTGGGAAATGATGGAATGGTTGCTTCTCATGGTTTACGTGATCAATTTGCCGATGATTCACCTGGTAGGAGATACACATTTTATGAAAGCCGATAACGTATTCTTGAAACTGTTTAACCCGAGCCATCTCGGGGGATCTTTTTCCGCCCCCTAAGGTTTTCCGCGGATAGTGAAAAAAACGGCGCTCGTAAACGCGCCGAAATTTGGCATGCTTTTTCCACATCAATTTCATATACGCGAAAATTTTGAGGTCAGGTCATCCAGTCACCGAATTAGTCAAGGTCAAGTGAGGCCACCTCCAAAAATGTCCAGCCGATGATCACGCTTTAACAGGCGGATATATTTCAATGAAACTTTCAGCATTTACTTATCCTTAAGGACGCAACAAAACGTACCAGATGCATGTTTGAGGTTTTGCGTTATAAAGAAAGAAAGACAGGAAAGACAGGATAGACAGGTTTTTGCGAATAAAGAAAGACAGGAAATAAAATCGAAAACTCAAAATATTAGACAGTTAAAAAAATGAGATAAAAAAATGGTGAGACAAACATTTTGGGACCGTGGTCGATTTCGCCTTCTTTTCTAATTCCAAATCTTTTTCAATCTTCCACAAAATGAATCCCTATAGCCAAAAACATGACTTCACTCGACCTCATACACACTCTAGTGGCGTGACATTTTGAGGGGATAAAATTTGGGGGTGGATTTAGGTCCATCTCATTGAACGTTTTCAGATGACACCTTTTTCGTTTTCGTGCGACGCTTAGCTTGGGGATAAGAGGGGGCATATAATGACCCCCTCCACCCCGCGAGGCAGTGCGAGGATCTGACTGGTAATACGGGCTAATGTATGGGGAGGAATTGAATTTGTCTCAGAGGCCAATAAAAGCGATACAAATGAAAAGAGTTCCATGGGACAAATATAACAAGTTGCCCGTCAAGCAGAGGCGCAGCCAAAGCCCCTTCCCCCTCCCTAGCAACAAGAAATACATTAGATGTAGCAACAACTCTTGACATTTTCATCACGCAAAACTGGAAATTTTCGGCGCGCATTGCACGCCGACAGCGGTCTTTTATTGGTGACATTTTTGGGGGGTTGGCTCCCATAAGAAAATCCTGGCTACATCACAATTGCTAGGGGTAGACGAGGTTTCTGTTGGTGAGATTCGAAGGTCACGACAAGGGAAGACATTATTTTAATATATGCTTAACGTTAATAATATATGACAATATTCGCTCCACAAAAACAACCCGCCAAATGGTGTCTATTGGATGTACAAACTATCATCCTTATGTTTTCACAAACACAAATTCACGTGCATTTCCAATTTTTGTGTGCGATTGGCCCTGCGTTTGTGATTTCCGTAAATACCCTGCTCAATTCTGAAAATAAACATAGAAAGGAATGCAGAGCCCAGGAGGGAAGATGAACCAATTCAGTAGTTTACAATTGCCATGAATTGGTGTACCGTGGCGAAGCAAACGAGACGCACATGCAGCAGAGCGCCAGGTACAAATCAATAGTTGAGTGGCAATTATAGTACCGTAGGTGAGCATTAAGGTCGCTACCATAGCTGTGTGCAAAGCACAGCTTCGTATCTGGGTGTCAAATACAGCACCGTATCGAAGTGCCAATCAAATTAGCTGCGTGTCGAATACGGTGTCGTACATGAGTGCTGCACACGGCACCGGAGCTAAGCATAAAATACCGTGCCATATTTGACTGTCAAATACCAAACGATAGCTAAGTGCGTACAGCGATGATGCAATATAGGATGCAGTGTTGGACCTGGGGACCAAAGGCAATGTACCGTCGCCGCAGCGCGTACGGTATACCGCAGCTACATGCCAGACATGGCACTCCAGCTGCCGCCAAATACAATACGTTTGCCGACCGGTGGATGGTGCAGTGGCCAGTGCAGGCTGTGCTGTGCGTACACAAACACAGTGTTGTGGCACTGTGGTACCAAACACAGTGCTGTGGCAGGCTGCCAGGTGCGAAACAACGCTGTAGCAGGCTGCCAGGTGCGAAACAACGCTATAGTAGGCTGCCAGGTGCGAAACAACGCTGTAGCAGGCTGCCAGGTACGAAACAACGCTATAGCAGGCTGCCAGGTGCGAAACAACGCTTTAGCAGGCTGCCAGGTGCGAAACAACGCTGTGGCAGGCTGTCAGGTGCGAAGCAACGCTGTGACAGGCTGCCAGGTGCGAAACAACGTTGTAATATGCTGTCAGGTGCGAAACAACGCTTTAGCAGGCTGCCAGGTGCGAAACAACGCTGTGGCAGGCTGCCAGGTGCGAAGCAACGCTGTGACAGGCTGCCAGGTGCGAAACAACGTTGTAATAGGCTGCCAGGCTTTAACTCACATCTAAACATGAAATGGGAGTCGTGAATCGCTATCAACTAGCTTACGGCAGTTGAATATGTTGCAGATTTAGCACTGCGTACAATGGACAAACTCGGCGGTACCGTGAGTGACGTATGCAGCAATGCAGATGACAGTCAGGTGCAGCCTCATTGATCTAGTACAGTGGCCGCAAGGATCGCTCATTGAATGCCTGGCAGTGGTATTCGAATATTCTACCAATCGTTCTGCACACGGCGCGCGCTAGGATGTCTGCTTCAGCCCGGAGATTACACCTGGCCTACCTTGGGTGTTTGATTGAATGTCAGGATATTCTCTTTATCATGCAGAAGTGGAATGTTCAACACAAAGTGAAACGCCTGCACAGTCGCTAACGCCTCTGACAGCGACCATACAGCTGTGTCAACCACACCGGCTCCATACGGTGGGTGGCCACAGCTGTGACAACCACACCGGCTCCATACGGTGGGTGACCACAGCTGTGACAACCACACCGGCTCCATACGGTGGGTGACCACAGATGTGTCAACCATATCGGCTCCATACGGTGGGTGGCCACAGCTGTGACAACCACATCGGCTCCATACGGTGGGTGGCCACAGCTGTGACAACCACATCGGCTACGTACGGTGGGTGGCCAGTGCCTATGGTGCATACAACCACAACATGAAGCAAATACGCCCCTAGATCTGCCCTATTGCGACCCACGACACGGCACGCTGGCCAATGTTGTAGGTGTCAACAGCTCCCCGAACAGCAGGCGACACGGTACAGCGGACAACATACAACACAGTGCACAGCTACTACAATATCTAACCACGTACGTGCCACCGAGACGTTTCAAAGCACGATGCCACGACGCTTCCTACTAGTCAAACGTGGCCTTCTTGTCAGCACATTTACGGTGGGTTATAAGTTCTAGACGTCAGGTCCATATACAATATACATACGATAAAAGTATGACAACAGCACAAACAACCGACAAAAACATTTGTGGGACGCGATACGCACTATCATTTGCTAAATTGGCCTGCACATAGTTACCGGCGAGGGTAAAGCCCGAGACAACTTGCTTGTAAAGACCACAAACGTTCACTTGACCGGCGGCACCCGACCTGACCTGGCCCAGTTCGGCCATCACCAGGTGCCTCTCCTTTCAGAAGGATCTCGCCGCCAGGTGGCAGCCTGCTCACATCAGCTCGGCTACGGTGCACCATCCGTTCCACTGGTAGCCCACAGCGCGGCACAGGATAGCACAGCACAGCCGACAGCGTCCAAGTGTCGTGCACAACGAAGCACGAGCACCTCGTTGTCCTCCCTCGCACTACTGCTTGACGTCGGACCTTTTCTTTCTAACATCAAGCCACCTCTGTCGGCACCACAACGTAACACCAAGCACCCTCGTCTTTCACGCCGCGTTATGGTGTCCTTGCACACGACAGCATATGACTTTCCCACCTTACTACTCTAGTTGGCGACCACAAGCCTTTGTCTTCATATAGAGAGGTGACGCGTTTATGGGCGGTACACTCTGTTGCCGAATTATGTTCCACTGCCATGTGCGGTGACTAGGAACGTAAACTGTGCTGCGTCACAGCAATTATTGGCAGGGTATACTGCACCACTTCACCTTCAGACTTTCCGTGATAGTCTACCAGGATGACCTCGGGCCAGTATTGAAGGACAGAAATTCGCCATTGCGGTCGTCACGTGACCATTTGCCCTGTAGCTATTAAGAGGGCAGGCAGGTCAGCACTGTCCGTGTATTTGTTGTGCCTCAGTCGCACAGAGCGCATTGCATTACTTGCAGTGCAGGTATGGGCTACCACCTAACTGATTTTGAAAAGGGGGAAAATCAGTAACCTTCAAGGAATTAGGACTTAGTAACGAGGAATGAAACTTAAAATTGGAAGTAGCGCAAGGACGGTGCCGAAGTGGTTGAACCGCTATCAGGCCGAATGAGGGTTGGGAACAAGAGTGCCGTAGCAGGCTGCCAGGTGCGAAACAACGCTGTAGCAGGCTGCCAGGTGCGAAACAACGCTGTAGCAGGCTGCCAGGTGCGAAAGATGCGGAAAATACCACAATTGGTGATATGAGTATCACTCTTAAGCTGCATTAATGTACAATTATTATGGTATGTTTTTGAATACATGCAATATGTTTCATAAAATTGTCGCATATTGTCGCATATTGTCGCATATTGTTCGTGGTAAGCACATGCTCAGGCTTCGGATGTTCTGTTCTTTGGAGGTTTGAGAAGACCTGGTTGCTGATCGTCTCGACATCACATCCGGAGATCAAGCTGCGACGCCTCCCGCCCAGTCAAATTCCCTACCCACCCACTCCAGCTGTCTCGTAGGTACCCTTCTCAGGGCATTTACGGGAAGCTCCGCCCCCCAGGTGACGTAAGCCACTCGGCCTACTAGTAGGTTGCTCGCCGGACTAGCCGACAGCTCTCCTCTACAAGAAAATTGCTCGCCGGATCAGCCGACGCAGCTCCACTCCCACTTCCCTTCGGCCCAGCAGCGCTCTCGGGCGTCGTCGGGAAACCGAATTGTATCGGCAACTAGCTCGTTAGTGTTTGTTGTGACCCATCCCTTCCTATAGGTTAGAGCCGGTCAGAGGTCCCTTACTGGGTCAAAGGATAGCGCTATCGTACTGCCTCTGACCGACTGATCCCAACCCTCCAACTCTGTGTCTTTCTCCACCTTTCCACAACAGTTATTTTCACCCGTTCCTTGTAGCACTCCTTCAGGGTGCCTATCAGGCCTGCACCCCTTCTGAGTGCCCTTCTGCAAAGACACACACACCACTCACCCAGGTATGCCCGGGAGCCTCCTCCCCGCCGGAAGGGGGCAAACCCGGCCCCGCCCTAGAGCCCGCCCCCCCCCCCCACACACACACACTCTGAGACCCTCCCGACAGAGAATCCTACGTGCTGGTCACCAGGACGGACGGTACCTGAGACCGCACGACCCCCTTTGGACCGCTGGACCGGGGGGGGGCGTCAGCCAGGACCATCCAGTTGGGCGCGCAATTGGTTAGGGTGCGCGATCCCAACCAGGCCAGGGCTCTGCTCCAATTGAGCCACTTCTTCTCCCACCCTATTGAGGTGGTCTTCGCCGACCACCTGAACAACACCTTCGTGACGGTGTTTGCCACAAAGCTGGCCCATCTCCCGGAGGATGAGCTCCTCGAAGAGCTGACCCCACAGGGGGTCTATGAGGGTGTGCGCCTTGGGCGCCGCTCCGCCACGTCCCCGAGCTCGCTGCTCAAGCTGAGCTGAGCTGAGCTCTAACTTAAACACGAACCTACACATGCAAGGTCGAGCCTGACGCCCACGGCTCGCCCTGGGCGCCGGGCCTCCGCTTCATTCCAGGTTGCAGGTGGCCAGCGGATCCTGTCCGGAGGCTGTGAAACTGTCCACCTTCAAAATGTTCTACTGTTTGATATGTTTGAATGTATGTATGTCTGTATGTGCACATCATGCTATATATGTACCGGCCCGTTTCGCCACGTTCTTTGCTTCCCGGTGTCCCTCATCATTCCTCTCTTGCTTGTTTGTTATCATCGGATGCCACATAAGCCGGTTTAACGTAACTCTTTCGTGTGTGTGTGTAATTAGGGCTTTAGGGCGCATCGACCATGACAGATCATTTAGCGCCCAAACGTAACTCTTTCAGTAATGTAACAAATCTCTAGCGGATTTGCCACTGCTAAAGACAAAAAGTGCTTTGTCCTTTATGTATTCTGAGCCTTTCCAAACAATGTAGACCTGTTCATAATGCTGTCTTGGCACGATTATAATTTTCACTAACGTTCTATAAAACCCTTAGGCATTTCCTCATGCTTTCAATTGCAACTCACGCCTCCTATAAATCCTAAAATCCTATAAAGCTTGAAAAAAAGAATGTTGGGGGTGGGAAGGGAGGGCCAAAGGGGTTTTGATGCCAATCGTTCCAGTGAAGAGCCCTAGGCTCTATGCTAAAGCTCAGGATTTTTTGTTCGGGGTGGGGGGGGCAAGGGCTCAAAGCTCAAATACTCTCGGCTGAATAGGAATCTCGACTGATGGCCATAGTATACTTTGTGATCTACCTATCTATCGATATGTACGTATATATATATATATATATATATATATATATATATATATATATATATATATATATATATATACAGACAGGCAGACAGACAAAATCCAGCACTTTTGAATAGTACGGCATTGAAATCAGTTCAGCTTTAGCTCAATACCGATTTCCAGAATGCTGGTCGCACAAAATTTCACACCATCGACTTCGTCTGGGGCCGAATTTATACAACGACCTTGGTCATGGAAAATGCCATCATTATGCTGGTGGCAACAAGGGACGTTACATATGCTGCTCATGCTGCAATCTAGCATACGAGATATTACATTCAATGCTGCTCCATCTCCAAGCGATTAAATGTGATTGCACACCAATAATGACGGATGACTTGATAATTTTTCGTGTGGAAGCAATATCAATTAAAAACCTCGGAATGTAAAATATGTTAGATAGCATCCGCTTAAAGAACCATTTTAGCTGCACATAAATCTGAATATGTTGCTTGCCATACAATACACAAAATATGCAATAATGATTATGCCTATATGTCATATATATCATACAGCATATAACGTGCGACCAAAAACATGGGTTCTTTAATCAAGCGGGTGTAAATTCATCAAGCAATTAAGGAATTTCTCAATCAATCTGACGACTCAATCCAACGACTGTAAAACTTAGAAATTATATAATTTTAGGACAAGGAAGGAGTGATTGACATCATTAACGTCTCCTCCACTTTTTACGATACGTTTTGCAACCGTGTTCCTTCCAGCCTTTCTAGCTCATTATGTGTTGCTGAAGTCCTAAGTCTACAGTGATCCAGTGTTGCTTGTCCACAGGAGTTCAGTGGTAGCCTGCTCACTGAACTGCCGATGTTGTTTTCAGACTAAGGCATACAAGGCAGGAACAACGTAGACCCGTTCCTCTCATGTCATGGCTGCAGGACAAATGGTCCCGTGACGACCGCAAACGCGAATTCCTGCCCTTGGACAATGGCCGGTAGTAATCCTGGTAAACTATCATGGAAAGCCTAAATGTGAAGCGGTGGAGCATACCCTGCCAATAATTGGTGTGAAGCGGCACGGCCTGCGTTTCCGGTGACCGCACATGGCAATGGAACAACTCCGTAATAGACTGTACATAGCACAACATGATCTTCTTGGTTCGAGGGATCGCTTGGCCTGTGGCCAATGGTGACAACTCCGTAATAGACTGTACATAGCACAACATGATCTTCTTGGTTCGAGGGATCGCTTGGCCTGTGGCCAATGGTGACAACTCCGTAATAGACTGTACATAGCACAACATGATCTTCTTGGTTCGAGGGATCGCTTGGCCGGTGGCCAATGGTGACAACTCCGTAATAGACTGTACATAGCACAACATGATCTTCTTGGTTTGAGGGATCGCTTGGCCTGTGGCCAATGGTGACAATTCATAGTACCGTGAGGCTTGACAATGCTACAACGTTAAAAATAAGATATGGTCTAGTGAAGCAATCATTCGACCATATTGTGTTTACTACACCATGTGACACAGCATCTTCGGGAAACCACGCAATAATGTGCCAGTGTAGATGATTAATATGTTCTACACTAGATGTGGCAATTGCTGAAATTTTGTGACGAAGCCCCGCACCGGCCAGTCTGATGTGACCGAAGCCCCGCACCGGCCAGTCTGATGTGACCGAATCCCGGCACCGGCCAGTCTGATGTGACCGAAGCCCGGCACCCGCCAGTCTGATGTGACCGAAGCCCCGCACCGGCCAGTCTGATGTGACCGAAGCCCGGCACCCGCCAGTCTGATGTGACCGAAGCCCGGCACCCGCCAGTCTGATGTGACCGAAGCCCCGCACCGGCCAGTCTGATGCGACCAAGCTCGGTTGGGCCAGATCAAAGTGCCAACAAAAATGAAGCCCGGTCAAAATACCAGTTTTTATGAATATAGTGTGTACACAAAAAGGTAGTACCACGTTCTGTTTAATTAAGAACAAATACGCAATTCATATCTACCTGGAAAGCCTCGTTCACTAACAGATGACATATTGAAACTTAACATTTTATCAAGACTTCCTGGCCGGACTTGTTGACTGGGCTTGCGGTCCTTGTATTTGCCCATAGAGTAGAGTAGAGTAGATATTTATACTCTACACCCATGCGCAACGACACGTTCTACCTGTAGCAGCTGTATATACAACATTGCATTTTGTCTGGCATGACACCAGCACAGCTTACCAACTTTATCGACGACGTACATACATATCCAGTTGCGGTTTCGTCAGGATTATAGATTAGAAGACATCGAGTCGCTACAGATACTGCGCCCCCGGGTCAGCTTTGGTACGCACCACCCTGTCATGGCCGGGGGTGGTCGGCCAAGGCCCTGTCGCCAGTTTGCACCTGACCGGCCAGACGGGGAGACGCGCCGAACTCCTCGCGTCGACCCGGCGGAAGAGTGCGGCCGTCGACGCCATCGATGCCGCCAACGAGCCATATATGCCACCGATGGGCCGTCGATGCCACCGACTGTCGATGCCGCTAGCGGCCCGTCACGTCGGCACGATCGCATCGTGACGTTATGGTCTAGTTGTGACGTTACCAGATGGTTGGCACTTTGTCTGATTATGCCGTCACGAGCGCCCTGTGGAGCGACACACGATCGCAGTCAATTCGAACGCCAAGCTGCCGCCAACGCCGACACCGACTCAGACACCGACTACGATGCCGGGAAGCGACTGACCTTGCTGTCATTGATATCCAGCGAGCCTGTCTTGTCACCCTGCAGGCGCGACACCCTGCAGGCTGTGCAGCGCGACACCCTGCAGGCCGTGCAGCGCGACACCCTGCAGGCCGTGCAGCGCGACACCCTGCAGGCCGTGCAGCGCGACACCCTGCAGGCCGTGCAGCGCGACACCGTGCAGCGCGACACCCTGCAGGCCGTGCAGCGCGACACCGTGCAGCACGACACCGTGCAGCGCGACACCCTGCAGGCCGTGCAGCGCGACACCGTGCAGCACGACACCGTGCAGCGCGACACCCTGCAGGCCGTGCAGCGCGACACCGTGCAGCACGACACCGTGCAGCGCGACACCCTGCAGGCCGTGCAGCGCGACACCCTGCAGGCCGTGCAGTGCGACACCCTGCAGGCCGTGCAGCGCGACACCCTGCAGGCCGTGCAGCGCGACATCGTGCAGCGCGACACCCTGCAGGCCGTGCAGCGCGACACCCTGCAGGCCGGTGTCATTGCGACCGACCTCCGACCGGCTCGGTGACACGCATATGCCATGATGTCGTAGGCACTCGACAGGCAGGGTATCCACACACCCACCTCTGCCACCACGGTAACTCCAGCCACAAATCATCTTGTGTGTGAATAATGGAGAGGAAATAGTGGGATGTAGTTTGATCAGCAACAAATTTAAACTCACAGGCATTATTATGAGTGAAAAAGCAATAACTCGAAACGATGTATGAAAGGCAAGTTATAATATCGAGGGCGCGACTGTTGGACGGGCCGAGCCGGATCGGATTGGATCGGATCGGATCGGATCGGATCGGATCGGATCGGGTCGAATCGGGTCGGGTCGGGTCGGGATCGGTCGGGTCGGGTCGGGTCTGGTCGGGTCGGGTCGGGTCGGGTCGGGTCGGGTCGGGTCGGGTCGGGTCGGGTCGGGTCGGGTCGGGTCGGGTCGAATCGGGTCGGGTCGGGTCGGGATCGGTCGGGTCGGGTCGGGTCGGGTCGGGTCGGGTCGGGTCGGGTCGGGTCGGGTCGGGTCGGGTCGGGTCGGGTCGGGTCGGGTCGGGTCGGGTCGGGTCGGGTCGGAATCGGTCGGGTCGGGTCGGGTCTGGTCGGGTCGGGTCGGGTCGGGTCGGGTCGGGTCGGGTCGGGTCGGGTCGGGTCGGGTCGGGTCGGGTCGGGTCGGGTCGGGTCGGGTCGGGTCGGGTCGGGATCGGTCGGGTCGGGTCGGGTCGGGTCGGGTCGGGTCGGGTCGGGTCGGGTCGGGTCGGGTCGGGTCGGGTCGGGTCGGGTCGGGTCAGTTTGGATGGAGTCGGGTCGGGTCGGGTCGGGCTACTCATGTGAATGCTTGCAGTCTGTACCAGGAAGTGGGCTCACTCGGGCTTTACCGTCTCTGGTAATTATGAAGTGAAATTAGATAATGGGACTGCATATGCTTGACGATTCCATTTCAGCGTGTTTGCAGGAGCCAGTGGCCGGTCTGTCTGTTGTGTAGACGAGTTCAGTGTGAATGGCCAGCCATGGAGACAACCGGCACATTATACTGAAAATGTGGTTGTTTGCAGGAACAGCACATTCATTCCGATTATCAAAGTTCCTCCCGCTCAGAAAATGCCGCGTTGAGGGACGAAGAGCGCATACACAGTGCCAAGATATCGAAGAAATACTGCAGATCAAAGTATTTTGTTCGTGAAGCACGTGATGGCACCAGCAACCACCTGAGGCAGCCAGACCAGACGCCAAATAATAATCTGCAGCAGCAGCGCATCAAAACTGCTCTGTCCACCACATCGGATAATCTTCGGGTACTCACTTGGGTTGTCTCATCGAAGTCAAGTGCGTCATATTGGAGCTCTTGGAGGCGTCTCGGCGCATTCCGTATGAAACTTTGTTCCCACAAAGCGCCCGTTTGAAGCTTTCGCGGAAACCCCGCGACATGAAGCCGTACACCATCGGGTTAATGCAACTGCAAGCAAAACCACCCACGTAAGACACCGGCCAATCACCACGCCGCCCACCCATGTTATTCAGGACCCACAACACCCATTAGATGTTGTGTCCAACATCTAAAATGTGCGAGTTTGACTTCGCGAGGGACAAACGCCGCCAGGAACACGTGACTGGAATGGGCGAAATGCAGCCGTCTTGAAGCGGCCGCACCGAAAATAGCCGAGCACAGCTACAACATTAACAACACTGGCCGAGAGATGAACCACAACAGATGCGTCTATTTTGCAACGGCAGCACAAACAGAGCAATCAGCCAGTGCGGGACTGCCGCGGCGTTACGGCTCCAACGTCTGACGGTCGCAACAAGCCAACTGGCTAGAGACCCAGAATGCACGGCTCCACTCACCTATTTGCGTACGCCATCAGTTCGAATGAAGTGCGGAGGTGCTTGTAAATGCCGGGGGTGAAGACGGGGAATGCGCCCAGCGACTGAAGCGCGTTGAACACCAACAGCGGAGACCAACAGATGAGGAAGAACACCACCACGGCCACCATCATCCGGATCAGCTGTCCGATCAACACGTTCTCTTCAGATAGGGTGGGGAATAGAAGTGCCAAATGTAAGGATCGAAAGTCCGGCCAGAATCCCCGATGAAGACTGGCGCGCTTTTTGGCTAGTCTTCGGGATACATACAAATCTTTCAATTGGCCTGTCTTTATATTTGAATTATATTTGATTTGCAAAAAAAGTCATTTGACAACAAACACAATGATGACAGTCCTCATGCAACTTATACGGATCATTTGAACATTCCAGTCAGCAATTGTCATATGCAATTTAATAATTTGATGATACACCTCCACATATTTCCAAGATTTCTGCAATGCTAATTGCTAAGAACTGCCAATCATCAATGATGTTGGATGAGAGGTCAAGCATGTCCATAATATGTACCTTTCAAAAATAATAATTGGAACAGTAATAAAGCGGGAAAATGTCAGTTGGCTTCACTAGATACCAAACAATAGAATATTGGTGGAACCAGGCTGCCATGATCAATACATGGCTTAAGACTAACATTGTAGAATGTTGTAGGTATTAACGTGATGCACCAATACCATTGCTTTTTGTGAATAATGGATGCATACATGGATGGCAAAAACAACCTTGAAACAGCATCATGCATCGAAGAAGTTAATAACAACCAAACCCTCACCAACATAATTCGTTCCTTTAAATTAGTCCTGTCATAATTTGAGGTTTGCGTAAAGACTTGAGCGCCTGAAGAATAGGTAGCGATCTTCAATCGTTTTCTTCTTCATTATTCATTTATAATCCAACTGAATGCTGCAGGTAGGTGCACAGTACAAACAAGTCCGTCCGTCAATTCGTAACTTAGCATGCTAACCACTAACCAAAACGAAGTAATATATGCGTATTTATATAATGTGCTCAATGCAGTTATATTTACAAAACTATTGTGAACATGTTTCATCCATATAAGCTTCAACAATTGGATATGATTTATACTCGTGTCGGTCTTGTTTTTACTGACCAGTTCTTCGCTGCTGAACATTGTAACGCACATTCTTTCTTAGAATGTGCGTTTCTCACATTCTTTCTTAGAATTCTATCAGGGACATTCTTACCCTGTGCTACCCCAGTTCCTTCCACGATTTGTCATTGCTGAGCCATTAATGACCCTATAGATCTCTCCCCGCATTTGTATAATTGTTGACAGACATACAAAGACAGACAGACAGACAGACAGACAGACAGACAGACAGACAGACAGACATACAGACAGACAGACAGACAGAGACAGACAGACAGACATACATACAGACAGACAGACAGACAGAGACAGACAGACAGAGATAGACAGGCAGAGACAGACAGACAGAGATTGAGACAGAGAGAAGAACAAAAATATACAACTAACCGCATATCACCGAGTAGCCGCTCAAAACGCAAATGCATTGAACATTGTATAAGCATTACCAACCGGGGCCGTATAGAAAATCGAAATATGACGTGTTTCAAGTTATTTCATATCCAATTAACATACACGCTACCATCTTTGATTGTATCACCGGCTGATTCTCAGGTATGCATATGGACCAATTGCGGGCCACAAGATATCCATAATGCGCAAAGAACCCTACTATAATGCTTGATGATACGCCGCGCTGCAGCGTCCCGCCTACGCGCCGAACAGAAGGCTGCCACAAAGCGTGCAACACGAACAGAAAAGGAGCAAGCCATACTCGTAATACTAAACCCTAATCGTGTTTCTGTCACGACACAAGTTGAAAACGGCGTCACCCTTTCGCAACTAGAATTGGGACAGTAAGTGTTGCGGCACTTATCTTTGCCTCGGCTCGTAATTAAGATGACCGGAGATGGACCCTGACTTGCAGTTTTTTTGGTAGCTCGTTCCAGGACACTTGAACAGACAGACTACCTCAATCACCAATCGAGGAAATTTCGACGTGTCCACTCAGACCACCCAAAGCCCCAAAGTCCACCCGGTTTTCCTCAAGAAGGGCATCACCGGCAGAAAGATTCGAGGAGAAATACAGTCGAGGTGACCTAAATGGGCGCCATCTTCCTGTCACAGGGTGCCGCATACTGATCAAAGGGACACCGCCGACCAGTTAGATTGGCACCATAACCTGCCAGTATGGCACAATGCTCCCCAAATATGACACTGCTAGTTGCGAACAGGGTGCCAAACACTAAGTGGTGCACTACTTTGGACAAATACTCGAATGATTTCACGATAAATATGAACCTAACAGAAATGCTTCCATTAAAAAGATCACCATAATCGCCTGCAGTGCCTGGACCGGTGATGCAAACCAAAGCTCCCATCAGTATTCCAATTCGTTTTTGTATGTACTTGGCTGATTCAACTCCCCTGTCTGCGGTCTACCACAGACATTCAGAAAAATTAGCATTTAGATATGGTATTATGAATGGGAAATCAACCGTAGTAATGATTGAAGAACTGTGTGGTACTCTTTTTGTCGAATAGAACAATATATTCTCCCGACATCTATAATGTCCATTTTATATTTGGAAGGAGAAGAAGCTATGCCGTTTGACAATGGCTGAAATCTTTCGATAGCCAAAATTTCCCTGGTAAGCACACACATGAATTTGTTACATGCAAAACAGGAGGAACACTTTACTCCCATGACATAATAATCCCCAAAATTTCCTCTCTACATGCAGAAATGCCAAAGCACAAGTCCATCCCTGACGCAGTGAATTAGAGTAGTGATATACACATATATATATATATATATATATATATATATATATATATATATATATATATATATATATATATATATATATATATATATGTATATAAATAGTAGTAGGATAAACCTAATAGCCAATAGAGCTACATAGATCAATTTCAGCACTACCTGAACGGTCAGCACCCGAACATCACATTCAGGAAAGAAGAAGAACACAACGGATATCTCCCCTTCCTGGACGGCCTAATCACAAAAGAGCATGGCCACCTTTCTACTTCTGTTTATCGCAAGCCCATCTTCTAAGGATAATGGACCAGCTTTCTGAGCCTCATCCCTCGCTCCATGAAAAACTGCATTATCTACTCTTCCATCTTCAGGGCGATCCACCTAAGCTCAACATATGCCCTCTTTGACATTGAACTGCAATTTCTCAAACAGATTTTCAAGTGTAATGCGTTCCTAACCCATGTGGTAAACTTTTACATTAAAACGTTTCTGGACTCCAAGTCCAGTAGGAAAACTCTCGTACACATAGTTCCAAAGCTGCCCAAGTACTTTGTTCTTCATTTTTTTGGACAGCAGTCTGATAATCTAATGTCTGAACATATTCGATTACTGTCAAACTTTCACCTTTACATGAACCCCAAGATCATTTTAGTGAATTATTTCACAATAGGAACAGTTTTCCGATATAAGAACCGGATTCCTAAATGTTCCTAAATCCTTGGTAGTATATCGATTCAGTTGTGCCTCGTGTGAGGCATCGTACGTGGGGTCTACCCTATGTAGTCAATACTGTAGGGTACAACAGCATTTAGGGAGATCAGACCGCACTCAGTGTGTCCTCTGCAACCCCGACCCGTCACCAGTCAGGGAACACTCCTATGTGTGTGATGCACACTTCTCCATTGTCGACTTTTCAATCTTGTCCCGTTGCAATTCGGTTCTCGACCTCCGTATTATGGAGTCTTTGTACATACATAAAACAGCGGCCCAGCCAAATTATGTGGCATCATCCTTCCCGTTAAAAATCGTACAATAGGTTGTAGCTGGCGGGAGGGATTGACAAATGAAACCGATCGTGCGTCGTCTTGCATCCATGTATTCACTCACTGTATGAATGCTGTGCAACTCTGTGTTTTTTTATCGCCATTGTTTTACTGTTTGCTCCTCTGAAGATGTTACGCAATGTAACGTAACGTTGAGTTCGAACAATATAGTTATAATGGAGTTCTCATGACCAATATAGCTCTATTGGACATCAGGTTTATCCTACAACTACGCTTTGGGCGAAAAACATTATTTCATGTTATTGGAAGATGCCATGGCCGTCGCATTCTTCGGCAAGTGAGAAACGACCTCGGTCTTCGCAAGAATGTAGCAATATATATATATATATATATATATATATATATATATATATATATATATATATATATATATATAATATATATATATATATATATATATATATATCTGCATATATAAATGTTTTTCGTCGGATATTCAGGATGGTGGTTTAATATGCACTTATCACTCAGGAAATACTTGGGACAGGTCACCCCTCCCCCCCAGGAGAATTTTGGTATTATCACAGTTAAAGAATGTAGTTATTATATCACTAAATATATAACATGTAGCAATAATATTCATTTATATACCTATATATATATACATATATATATATATATATATATATATATATATATATATATATATATATATATATATATATATATATATATATATATCTATATATATATATATATATATATATCCATGAGTATTATTGCTACATGTTATATATTTATTGATGTAATAACTACATTCTTTTTAAATATAAAAGGACAATTATTGTCTAAAACTTGTTTTAACTTAAAAAACCTAACGAAGCCTAACCTGACCTGAAATGTCTTGACGGAAAAAGTTAGATGTTCCCTCTCCCAAAAAATGTTTCTTTAACTTACAACAAAACCCTAACCTAACCTAACTTAACCAATCCTAAACCATCTTTATGCTTCATGGAGATAAAATGTGTGTAAAGCTTGTCTCGTAGTTACCTTAAACTGTGATAATAACACAAATTATGCTGTGGGCGGGACCTGACCCAAGTATTTCCTGAGTGACAAGTGCATATTAAGCGACCATCCTGAATATCCGGTAAGATCAGGTGCACCTACTTCACTAAAAAAAAACTATGCACAAAATAAGAACTATCGGATGTATAGTGCACTTTCTATATCCGCCCCAACAAAAGCTGATGTTGCTGTTCATTAATAAATCTACCAAGGTTTGTGACCAGAAAATTCCCCGGAAACCTAAAAATAAGCTTTTATTATGAAATATAACATTTATGTGGGAGATATAATCGATTCATTAACACTAGCACTGGAGAGGGGGGGGGGAAATCCGCCCACCCCTTCGATTTTTCGTGTCGATATACGCCATTTTTTGGTACCTGCTTAGAAATGTCCGTCGCGTCGCTTAAAAGATGAAAAACGAAAGTCGGCCGAAAATGTTTCGAGTTAGAGGCCGTCAAGTTCAAAACATTTCGTGGCGTCAGACCACAAAAATCGGCGCTAATGCGCTTCCCGTATACCGGCCAAAGGGAAGTGTTCACGGCAATACTAGCGTCTTGTTTGATGTATGTTGTTATGCTATATTGTTTCAAGATCATGCTAAGTCACCGAGGTCAACTCAGGTCAAGTTCATGACAGGTCAATGGAGTCAAACTTGTTCAACTGGAAGGTTGTCGTAAACGGAAATGACGGTTATGCGATTCATGTCATTTTGCATGTTACTCCCTACTGAACTTTTTGTCATTGTGAACCTAAGCGTTTCCATGTTTCATTCATGTAAATGCTTCATTCATGCTCTTTCTTCGTGAAGCCGATTGCGCCGGGCCGATTGCGCCGGGCCGCCCGCAGGTCCGGCGGGCGGCCCGGTTCCGGTAACTGGAACCGGTAACTGACCCGATAAAGTGCTGATATATAGGTGACCTGAGGTCAAATTCCGGAGCTATCATCTGCATTGCATCATTAGTTATGTTCAAAACCTCATTGGTGCCCATTTTCGAGCATTTAATCACAATCGCAGCGATCCACAACCATGTCAAGCCAAGCAACGCAAAACAAGCCAAATATTACATATGTGACCTGATTTTGTCTTGAAGATATCAACCTAACGTCATCAAATTAGCACACAATAGAGTTCACCACCATACCCATCTACCCTGAAAATTTCGTTACTCTAACTATAATATAAGCTGAGATGTTAGGGGGCGGAATCCGCCTCCCTCCCCCCCCCCTCTCCAGTGCGCGTAATTTTCAGAGGCCCTCCAGGGCGCGTGTTAAACTGTTCGGTAAACAACACACCTAGTGTTCGCAATTGAGCACACCTACACTTTCGTGTTCGGAATCCAACACACCACTACAAAATGATTTGTTTTAAAGTTGCTCTTTTGTGAGTGGTTAGAGGATTTTCCATCAAAAGAAACTGTTTAAATATGGATAGCTTGTTCATTTCGGCATTATGTAAACACCGTACAATTACTGGTTCGGCAGAGCCATTCGCAGCATGATGTCATAGGTGTTTGGATTCCTCCTCTTCCCCTACCTACACAATCCCTCTTGAGGAAACCCTGGCGATGCCCATGGGGCAGACTGTATCTCAACACTCAACTTAATAAAACGCCAACCCCGATTAATTACATGCACACTTACCTGTCTCTAATACCCTTGTCCTGTAGGTCTCACTTTGTCTCATCGGCATTCGGTCACCGTTCTGCACGTACAAGCAATGGCAATGACACTCTAAGCTAAGCTAAGTTTTTAATCTGGTGAGGACGAATAAATATCACTTGTGACATCAAAACAGCACTACACTCCCGAAGTAATTATTCATAATTAAAAACTACAATCACCCTAATGCTAATTGAAATAGGCGCGAGCTGCAAACACACAGGACACGAGCAAAAATTGCTTTTAAAATGGCTGACGAAACGTTACAAGGACTCTACTTACAGAACTCAGTCACTGTTTCGTAAGGCGGTGTTTGACTTAATCGCGACTAAGTTTCGAACACGCTCGCGGTGGGTGTAAGCTTGAAAGTAGCCTGTGCAGATTATGGAACACTGTAGAAGCACTCTTGGAATTCGAAGTGTTTTGCAACTCTTGGTACGGCAAACAAAACGCGGTTGAAAGTTTGGTACCCTTGATTTGATCCCATCATGCGTGTTTCAGTACTCGGGCCAAATATTGCATGGAGGTACAGCGACTTTGGTAATCCGGGATTGCTGCGATGGCCCAGCTTGAGCTGCTTTTTAAAATTTTGGTGGGTTATATTAGCCGTCTCCCACAGTGTAATGTGCTATTAGCTCATTATGTTAGTCCCGGTGAGCGTGTTCCATAACTACACAGATGTGAGCAATTTTTACAGTGTGGGCTGCTTCTGCTGCTGTGCATCCCGTAGCTCAGACTGTGGCTGCGACTGCGTCTGTGACTGACTGTGACTGCCGCGGCGGGCCCGGCTGTGTCTGAGACCGTGGCTCCGTCTGTGACTGCGACGGTGCCTACTGCTGGGACTGTGGCTGCTGTTGTCTGTGTCTCTTGCTGCTGATTCAGATATTTAGTGCTAAAGGTCAGCCGCACGTTTTACGACGGGGCGATTGCAACTCTTGCAAATGTGTGCCTATGGATGGAGTTTGGTGCTGTCATGGAGATGGAGGCTTCATTTCCTCTGATAATGGTGAGGGACAAACGCTGCAACAGCCACCCTGCCTCACGTCGGCCACTGGTAGTGGTATCGGGTCGTCCCCACAGCTCTGGCACGAATGTCTTGGTCGGTGGGCCACAAGGGTCGCCGGTTTCAAAGGCGACTGGCTCAAATTGGTACAATTACGCTAGCTGGGAATATTGTCGCCGTGTCCTGTGTTCGACCTCCGGCGCAGCAGCCCGGACAGCGACAACAGCTGATGCCAGCTTAGACGCTGCGTGGGTATCAACGCAGGCGGCGTCCCACAGCAGGCTTCTACGCAGTGAGTAGGGGAACAGTCATACAATCCGGTCGCATCCCATCTCCGAGGTCTATTCCAGTTGGCTCCAAGAAGCGGTCTGCGATACTCGCTTGATAACGTCATTGGGTGCTGTGTGCCCGGTTTGTTGTTCAGCAAGCAGACGCCAAGTAAGCGCGTGGCGTTGTTTGCAGTTTGCCACATTACAGTACCTGTGGGCGCTGCTAATGTCGTGGCGTTGTTTGCAGTTTGCTACATTACAGTACCTGTGGGCGCTGCTAATGTCGTGGCGTTGTTTGCAGTTTGCCACATTACAGTAGCTGTGGGCGCTGCTAATGTCGTGGCGTTGTTTGCAGTTTGCTACATTACAGTACCTGTGGGCGCTGCTAATGTCGTGGCGTTTGCAGTTTGCCACATTACAGTACCTGTGGGCGCTGCTAATGTCGTGGCGTTGTTTGCAGTTTGCCACATTACAGTACCTGTGGGCGCTGCTAATGTCGTGGCGTTGTTTGCAGTTTGTTACATTACAGTACCTGTGGGCGCTGCTAATGGCGTTGTTTGCAGTTTGCTACATTACAGTACCTGTGGGCGCTGCTAATGTCGGCTTCAGCGTACAGCGCAACAGAAATGCGTAGCGTCTATCTGTCTAGCAGCGTGCCCAAGTTGACTGACCGTATGGCATGCAGCCAGACGCCGCTCTCTGGTGGTCCGGCGTTTAGTAATCACGCTTGAACCGTCTGGCTGGCCTCGAATAGCATGAAGCTCCTTTTCCGTTTAGCAAGGACGGAGTTGCACGGCCGCTGCTTAGTCGTGACCTTGGCCTCTGACAGCTCAGCTTGGCCAGCTGTGACCCGGCGATCATCTGCCATCACCTCACACTCCTGTGTGGCATTATTGTACAGATTTCTGGTCAACATATCGGTTACGAGCTTCTGAGCAATCGATGGGCGTTTGCGTGCGGAACACTATCGGATGTCCGCGCCATATAAATAACTGCAGACAGTGAATGAACTTATGGCCAATTCTGTCGGCTAGGAGTGTCGGGAGGAGTTAGTATGTTATACCAAATGTGTTTTCACTAGCCTTTTTATATCGTGTGTATGCTGGTATGCATACATCATGTGGCCTGTACAGTGAAATCAGCTTATCGAAGTTACCACGTTCACTGTATTTGCACGGCAATCACTGGCACTTAGATGTGTAATACACCATTATCATCATATATGTTGTGCTTTTTACTATCCAATTGTGTGTCACGAATGTATGTGGATCCGCTACTCCTGTAACGGGCATGCTCCTTATCTGGGAATAAAATTGCTTTAAATGTGGAAAATATAGGTTTCGACATAATTATCTGGCTTGCGTTCATCTGCGGTACTCAGGGACGCATGCTTTCGTGCAGTAATGCACAAGCATATGTCGGCACCACTGCAATGCAAACACTGGTATTATGCCTCTTCTTGTATCATGCCCAACACTCCTTATGAGAACAAGCTGGTCGGAGCGTATTTCCAGTGGCAGCTAAATAGGGCGCACCGCTCAAGCGCGCCTGGGACGTCCTTAGCTGTCCTTAGCTGGGACCCTTGACGTCCTTAGCTAAGTGCACCATTCGCTCCGACCGTTGTCGATTGTGCGGTTTGTTTTCTTTGTTGTGTAAAACGACATCGTCATTGTAAGTATCGCCGCTCATAGAAATGATGGCAGACCGTCAGGCGGTGCGCTATTTCTTATGTATACGGCATTAGTCTAGGAGTGCAGCAGATGTGGACACAACTCGAATGTGCTTATGCAACAGTTTTCTTGTTATTTCTGAGAACGTTGCACGTGGCCCAATAATGGTTGTTTACCGCCTCAGACGCATAGTTCGTGTTTAATGGTGGAATGTGAAAAAGTACCAAGCGGCTGATATACATAACTCAGTCGTGACAGCATCTAGATTAAGTTTCACGCCGCCTTGGCTCGGTGCCCACACATGCATCTCAGCTAGTATATGTCGTTGCGTCGCTCGATTGCCAGTGCCAAGGCCATTGTGCTTCAGTTCATGTATATTCGCTACCTTGTAACTTCCTCTTGATGGGCGCTAATTTTTCGCCGCCAACGCAATGATGGTGGAGCGGTCGAGGTGTCCGGACGGCCTTGTTCCGCAGGGCGGCCACACGCTCGCGTGTAGTACGGTGCAGTGGATATACCAGGGCCACTGAGGAGACCGTGCAGCGACTGGTGTGACACTGCGTCCGAATGACTCGCTTTGATATGCATTCACAACTCTACACACCCAGCAGGTCACCAGACTGCCACGTCACTGGCAGAACTTCCGAGTTTACGGGGTGAGCGCACAGGGCAGCAATCGGGGTGATTTTTTGGCAGTCAAAGCCATAGAGTTAATGCTAATACCCCGCATTACGAAGGGTGCTACCGTGCCCCGATGCCCCTCCCCATTCCACCGCCTATGGCTGTATTCGATATCGCCACCATCGCACTATGAACCCTACGGTGTGTACAGTGTATACAGTGTACGGTGTATACACTATACAGTGTTTTGTGGATATATTAAAAGCTAAGTTGATCTTCAAGATCTTCAGCATCTTAACTTGGCACACCAGGGGCATCATGCTCCTGAGCACTTGATAAATTATGGAGCAGCCTACCCAGAATGCATAGGCAAACAAATGAATGAGTTGAATGACATTCCCCAGTGCAATATTTAATGCAGCACATACCTGTCAAAGCTGGCTGGTGATACATTGTTGGGACATGTGAATCTCATTGACAGAGACACTCTTATTATTAATTTGGCCCATTAAATAATATTAACTTGTATCCACCCACCTTGGCACCTATGCTTTGGCCTGGTACCTACCATGCAAAATACGCTGAACTGGTTTACTGACTCGGTCCCAGCTGTTTCCCTAGTTGTCATGCACATATTCCTGTCAAGTGCCTGACAAAACATGCCACCAACTGGTTTAAACATCTGAATTTAACTTGTCCAGCTAACTAGGTACCTACTTCGATGTATCTACCAAATGAAAATGGTGTAAATAAAACTATTCCTATTTTGATCTGCACTTATCTTTTAGCACTTTGTGATGAATGAAGGGGTAGGCAGTATCAGATGCATAATCATATATGCAACCATAATTAAATTCACATGGGTCCTGCCTAGGTACAAACCTGTCTGCCTAGGTGGCTACCTACCTACTCAGGTTTGCATTACATTACAACTCACACTAGCAAAAAAGTACCTCAACCCGCTCATGTTGATAATGGGTACCTACGTATGTACCTAGCCTGCCTGCCTACCTACACATTATCATTATCACTGTTCTGCAGTGATCAAACCAACTGAAATAACTCGTGCAGATTTACCCAGACTAGGTAAATAGCTGGATAAACATATCTGGGTCGGAATGTTCACACGCACTGACTCAATGGGCGCTACATGACCAATGGGCGCTACATGACCAATGGGGCGCTACATGACCAATGGGCACTACATGACCAATGAAGTCGATGCGCCCTAAAACCCTAATAACTAACTAACTCACTGACTCATACCACTACCTAGCACCTATCGAAAAGAAACCCAGGTACGTACTATGTTCTGTGTAATAAACATACCGTAATACATTTAGGAATGAAATAGAGAAAGAACTGTTTGGTAATCATTTTACTTGGTAACCGATGACACTTATTACGCTTAGAGAAGATATATACTAAATTTTCGTTGAAATAAATTTAATAACTTCGTTTATGCAACATCCAATTGTTTTTGAACGCACAGACAATTGTGCATAAAATAGATGTATCTATGTTGTGCTTCCGAGCAGTTTTTGCGTCAGGTATGTATGGTTTCCTCATAACAAGTTTTTTTCCCTTCCTTTGTTTTTTTTTCATATACCTATTACCTTACTTTCCGCCGTTACATCAACATTGGTTTTATGGATAGTAAGTTGAATGGCTTTGTGAAGTAAATTGCTGGTATCATTTCAACATTAATTCTCCATTAATATTCTCCATATTGTCCATTGGGCTGGCTGGGCACCTCCGGTCTAGCCATGTAGTCGTCCGCGTCAGGTGAGAGGGAAGGCAAGCATATTGTTGTAATAAAATTGTTGAACTACCTTGTTACGTAGGCCCTACAGCTAGGTTCTAATATCTACCTACCTTGGAAAATAAAATATTTAACCCAGTCCTGAATATAATCTCGCATGACCTTGCCTTTACATATTCTCACTTTGAACGCGTTAGAGAGAATTGCAACTTCTATGATGTGCAAGATATCAGTAGACAAGTTAAATGGATCCTGACTTGGGAAGAAACATAGATATTCTCCATTTGAATGCAAGGTCCATAGTAAATAAATGTGATGAGCTCAATATCTTCCGAAACCAACTGAATCACAAATGGAGCCTTATATGTAATTCTGAAACCTGGCTATCGAAAGAAAATGGACAGACATTGAACTTAGATGATGAAGATTATGAACTATTCTGTCAAAGCAGGGAACACAAAATTGTGGGAGGGTCCACAATCTATTCCATGAAATCGCTAAAAGCAAAACAGCTCTATCCATTGATTTTGTTGCTGCTAAAGCTGGAGGAGTTTTTCTCCAAATATAATTGAGTAATAACAAATTACTTTGATATGCCACATCTATCATGTACCTGGTCATCATGCACAAATTTTGTCAGAATTTGAGTGCTTAACAACAATAAGCCATCTGAACATGCCTACATACACCTTGGATATTTATATGCTGACCTATTCTCAATTCCAAATGAACACTTTGCGGACTACTTTTTCATGTCTATGTGCTCTCATGGTTTTCTTCCTCTAATATCAAAGGCGAATCGTTTATGCGATACATCATGCACATTAATTGACCATATTTTCTGTAATGATGTATCAAAGATAAACAGACTGGCATCATTAAATCTGATTTATCTGATCACTTCTCTATTTTTACATCAAAATGTACAGTTCAAAAACCAATCAAGGCAAAAAGAACAAGAACTACCTTTGACTTTCACAAAATGGGCAGTCTGAGGGATCATCTCACCAATTAACTTCAGGGCAGATTTGATGAAAATGATCCTGAATAAGCATGTACCAGCTTAAATAATGCATATATAAGTGGGATTGATAAATTCGCATATACTCAAGTCCTATCAAGAAAAACAGCTTCCATAAAACCATGGATTCCACCTGCAATATAACGTTCAATCAATCAAAAGCAAATGTTATTTAATCAAAAACTAAAATATCAACCTGCTAAAAGCAAGAAAAAATACAAGTATAAAAACACAATGATTGCAATAATTAGAAAGGCAAAAATACTTAATTATGGGGCTGAATTTGACAAGCATCAAAATAACCCAAGAGAATCTACATCGTATCTACCCAAGAGTATATACAGCGTGTTGCCGAACACGCTGTAGATACTCGGCACGATATCAATTGGAACGACGTGGAGATTATGGGACGTGAAACACAGTTTAGGAGAAGGAAACTGTTAGAATCTTACCATATTAGAAAGTCGTGACCAGAGCTGAATCGGGATAGGGGTTTAGAATGGTCGACCATCTGGAGAGTGGCTAATATTGACGAGCAGTAATCTTGGGGGAGGGGTGGGGGAGAATTAGGGATGTCAATTGTGATGTATTTTATAGTGTACCGTTTTTTACTACGTGGAAGTTTTCAAGTGTTTTGTTTTACAGTCCCTGCCGTGTTATGTTGCATTGAAGTGCCGCATTCCTCACTGCTCGTGTCCTGTTTGAAATTTTGTTGAAAAACCTTAATTATCTTCTCTTTTAATATACAATCTGACGACGGAGCCGCTAAGAGCTCCGAAAGCTCATGATTTTTTTTTTTAAAGGTCATCTCAGAAATACTTTTATAATTATTAAAACCCTTTAATATGTCTGAAAGATTTAACCCAAGAGAAACATGGAAAATGTTTAAACAGATACTGATGCAAACTCCTTCCAAACATAATATCCCTGAAAAAATGAACACAGATGCAGACATCGTTCTAGAAAATGATGCAGCTATAGCTGAAAGATTCAACAAATACCTCGCAGAAATTGCACCAAAAGTGAAAGAACAGATTCCTCAAATCAACACCAATGCTTTAGAATACATACATACCTACCCGGCACTATATATCAATGGCACTATTACAGGAACAGAAAACAATTTAGATACAGTGATGGCTTCTTTAAAAAAAATGTTAGGTCAGGCATTCATGGAATAAATTATAGGGTTTTTAAACATCGTATAGGTCAATATTACCACACTTAACCCATGTCATTAACTTATGCCTGAATAGTGGGATCTTCCCCAAGCCATTTAAAATTGCTGTTGTAAAGCCCATCTACAAAAAAAATGTGACCCAGCAACATTTTGTAACTACAGACCAATTAGTATTCTTCCATATATGTGAAAAATATTAGAGATAATCTACAACCAACTTTTCGGACATTTCACACTGCACAACCTACTTTCTGATAAACAATTTGGTTTCAGAAAAGATAGGTCCACTTATATGCCTCTTCTCTCAATACAGAGCCTGATCACCAAAGGATTTGAAAACAATGAATATGTTATCGGAATTTACCTTGATTTGAGAATGGCATTTGATACTGTTGAAAAATAAATATTATGTGCAAAAATGGAAAAAATATGGTGTGAAGGGAAATGCAATCAAAATGATGCAGTCATATCTATCAGGAAGAACACAAGCTACCACAATCAATAACAGCACCTCTACTTTCCGAAAAATTGAAATTAGTGTACCACAAGGATCAATTCTAGGCCACTTGCTCTTTATCCCTTAAATTATCTTGTATTATATAATTATATAAACATATAATTATAAATTTGTATTTATATAAGTGACCTTGTAAATTTGCATGTAGAATGTCAGACATTTCTATATGCTGATGACACAGGTATTTTTTTCAAAAGCACTGGCCCTAAAGAGCTTCAAAACAAGATAAGAAATCCTTGCCAAAAATCTCACAATGGCTGCATTCGAATATTTTGTCATTAAACGAATCCAAAATTGTATACCAACTGCATAACAATCACAAAGCTGATATCGATATTGAGATTAAATTTAATGGCATTGCTATTTTGCATCGAAATCCGGTGAAGTATCTTGGTGTATACACAGATGAAAATGTGAAATTTGCATCCCATATCAGCAGTGTCTCAAACATAATAAGTCGTAGCATAGGAATGGTATCAAAAATACAATACGTCCTAAGCAAAAATCACTTCCTAAAATATTAGAATGCATTAATTATCCCATATATAAATTATTGCTGTTTTCTCTGGGGTACAAACTATGCTAGTCAGACACACAAATTATCCTTACTTCAGAAAAGAATGGTGCGTATCACTGAGGGTGTATTTCCTCCTCAGAGTGCAAACCCTATCTTTAAAAAATACAAAGTTATAAATGTGCAAGATGTAGCAAAACTTCAGATGTTGCTTATTATACAAAATTCATTTATAATCAGCTGCCTCATTCTATTAGACCTCTTTTCACGGAATCGCTGAATGCCCCATTGTCCACAAGGTTACAAAACCACTTCTAACACAGCTATTCAAACAAAAATGATCGTCTCTTCAACATTGAATGTTTTGGACCTAAGCTTTGGAATGTTATCATAGCAAAACATTTCCTGCATACAGAGATACCAAATTATAAGACTGTTCTCAAAAATCACATTAACGCGCACAATGGAGAGGGGGTCGAAATCCGCCCAACCCTCCGATTTTTCGTAAGTAACTCCAGATTTTACAGGTCGAGATACGCTATGTCATGTGTGCCTGCTTAGAAATGTCTGGTGCGTCGCTTGAAATAAGAAAAACGAAAATCGGCCGAACATTTTTAGAGTTAGAGGCCGTCAACGTCAAAACATTTGGTAGCGTGAGACCGCAAAAATCCGCGCTGATGCGCTTCCCGTATATCGGCAAAATGGAAGTGTTCATGGCAATAATAGCGACTTGTTTGATGTATATTGTTATGCTATATTGCTTCAAGATCATGCTAGGCCACCGAGGTCAACTCAGGTCAGGTTCATGACAGGTCAATGAACCAAACTTGTTCAACTGGAAGGTTGTCATAAATGCAGATGACAGTTATGCGATTCATGTTATTTTGCATGTTACTTCCTACTCAAAACTTCTGTTTTTGTCATTGTGAACCTAAGCGTTTCTATACTTCATTCATGTACTTCAGCCCTTTCTTCGTGAAGCCGATTGCGCCGGGCCACCCGCCGGTTCGGCGGGCGGCCCGGTTCCGGTAACTGGAACCGGTAACTGACCCGATAAAGTGCTGATATAAAGGTGACCTGAGGCCAAATGCCGGATCAATCATCTGTATTGCATCATTAGTTATGTCCAGAACATCATTGATGCCCATTTTGGAGCATTTAAACACAATCGCAGCGATCCTTAACCGTATCAAGCCAAGACACGCAAAACAAGCAAAATGTGATATTTGTGACCTCATCATTTGACCTCGAAGATATTGACGTAGGGTCATGAAATTTGCACAAAATAGAGTTCACCTCCACACCCATCTACCCTAACAATTTCGTTACTCTAGCTATAATAGGAACTGAGATCTTATGGAGGAGGAATCCGCCCCCCCCTCCCCTCTCCAGTACGCGTAATTTTTAGAGGCCTTTCAGGGCGCGTGGTAAGACATACTTCTTAAACAAATAGTAATTGACTTATGCATTCACTATGTCTATTGGATACCAGGAGAATACACATGTTTATGCATGGGCATGTGTGTGTGTGTGTGTGTGTGTGTGTGTGTGTGTGTGTGTGTGTGTGTATACGTGCGTGTGCATGGGGGCGGGCGTGTGCGTATGCATGTGTGTGTGTATGTGTGTGTGTATGTGTGTGTGTGTCTGTGTGTGTGTGTGTGTGTGTGTGTGTGTCTATGTGTGTGTGTGTGTGCGTGTGCGTGTGCGTGTGCGTGTACGTGTGCGTGTGTGTGTGTGTGTGTGTGTGTGTGTGTGTGTGTGTGTGTGTGTGTGTGTGTGTGTGTGTGTGTGTGTGTGTGTGGTGTTTAACAATATATAGAAGCTGAAAAACACCCAACCTCCCACACTCCATCCAGCAACAAGTTTATGCTTAGCTGGATGGAGTTGTGGAAGGAGCCTAAGTAAAAAAAAGCATTTCAAATTAGGAGTGATCACTACCATCTGGTCACAAACCAGCTGCTAACATTATGGTTTAGACCTTAACTTCTTTTGGGACGGATCTAGGGCCAGTCATATGCCACCTTTGGGTATGACTATTTACAGCATTTTGTATTGTTAGTTGTATTGCTCAACCACCGGGTGCTTTGTAGGATTGCTTATTTGTTTTCCATCTCTTAGCTGGGAGTGCCGCGACTTTACTGTTTATTTTATGGTGTTGACGTAAGGTGCTTGCAGTCGTTGGGTAAGGGGACTCCTGGTCACCTGATCTTGGATGGCGGACATTAAAAAAAGGTCCAGGAACGAATCGATGTTATTAAAAAATGTAAATATATATTGTGACGTTTCGGCCATAAGCCATTATCAAACAGCGCCCTCGTTGCGATCGGCAAACAGGTCGAAAATTCAAATTGCTGCAGGCACAAAAATCGACAAAATCCATTCACAACCTCCACTGCGATAAAAACAAGTGAAGACAAAAAGAGCGCACGCACCTACAAACACAAACGCCAAAAAAAACCTCACATACACATGCATAGACAGGGACGGCAGGAGAAAGCCGTCGCGACACGAACGCGTCTACCTGGCGGCAGAGGGTACGTAGTTCTGACATCAAGGCTATATTATTTACAAACATCAATATACAATTCATAGGCCTTTCTCTAAGGACAGTCCTCTAAGAACCTGCGTACGCGATAATTTGTCAGCCACACGCAAAACATCGGTAAAACTGATAACCTACGATACATGCCATGACGATTGGTGGGAATTCATACTTGGTTTCAGCTCACGAATAAAAAGGGATTCTAAGATTTTTAAGTCCGCGCCGTCTTTCACTATGCCTAGGATATCTATATTGAAATTTGCATTGGTTTCCGGCTGGCTCATGTTGAATTTCAATATATTTATCCTAGGCATGACGAAAGACGGCGCGACGAAAGACGACTTAAGAATCTTAAAAACCCTTTTTATGCGTGAGCTGAAACCAAGTATGAATTCCCACCAATAGTCATGACATGTATCGTAGGTTATCAATTTCATCGATGTTTTGCGTGTGGCTGGCAAATTATCGCGTACGCAGGGTCTTAGAGAACTATCCTTAGAGAAAGGCCAATAAATTGTATATTGATGTGTGTAAATGGTATAACCTTGATGTCACAACTTCGTATCCTCTGCCGCCAGGTAGACGCGTTCGTGTCGCGACGGCTTCCACCTGCCGTCCATGTATATGCATGTGTACGTTAGGTTTTTTCTTCTTTTTGGCGTTTGTAGGTGCGTGTGGTCTCTTTTGTCTTCACTTGTTTTTTTTATTGCAGTGGAGGTGGTGAATGGATTTTGTCGAGTTTTTGTGCATGCAACAATTTGAATTTTCTATCTGTTCGCCGATCGCAACGAGTGCATTGCTTGACAATGGCCTATGGCCAAAACGTCACAATATATATTTACAATTTTGTCTAGCATTGAGTCGTTCCTGGATCTTGAAGATCAACTTTGCATTTAATATATCCACAATGATTGACCAGGAAATACGGGCATTTTTTACTATGTAAGTATTCAGTGCATACAGTACACAGCGTATAAAGTATGCAGTTCATGCAGCATACAGTGCATACAGTGCGTACAGTATACAGTGTATACAGTATGCAGCATACAGTGCATACAGTATACAGTGTATGCAGTGTGATACACATGTCTGTTGTGAATAGGTCGATTGTTCTCGAGCCTGGCAGGCATGATTTCTTCCGGTGACGAGGGCAGGGTCACTCACCGGGGCGGGTCGCCGGCCGGAAGGATGTGCTCGAGGTTAGACCGGGTCGGCTGGCATCGTGCTGCGGGCCTGACGATTGAGGCCATACATTGTGCGATAAGGCCAACGCTTCCCAGCATGCTGGCACTGGTTGGTGGCTGTCGGGCTGGCTCTCGTCAGGGACCACTGCCCGGAGATCGCTGAACACTCCTCTGGTACATTTCGATGAGCGTTCGCTCACTAGTGTTCGATAAATGCCAATGGATTCACTGGTCGGGTTGCAGGTTCACTGGTCGGTTGGCCTGTTCACTGGTCGGGTTGCAGGGTCACTGGTCGGTTGGCCTGCTCACTGGTCGGGTTGTTCGTCGATCGCCATCGAACATAACGCAGCTGCTTGCACGAAGGCTGGGCATTGTCACCGTTAGCTGTTCACTACTGGGGAACCGAATGCCGCAGTATGAGTAGTCGTCGTTGACCGTGCGTAAGGTGCCCCGCCCCGGGCTGTGCTACCCTGGCCAAAAATTGGGCCACGTGACATCGGAACATATTGCACTGGTCGTGGGTGTCAGGCACGTCACTTTGCTTCTCGTCGTGGGTGTCAGGCACGTCACCTTACTTCTCGTCGTGGGTGTCAGGCACGTCACTTTGCTTCTCGTCGTGGGTGTCAGGCACGTCACTTTGCTTCTCGTCGTGGGTGTCAGGCACGTCACCTTGCTTCTCTTCGTGGGTGTCAGGCACGTCACTTTGCTTCTCGTCGTGGGTGTCAGGCACGTCACCTTGCTTCTCGTCGTGGGTGTCAGTCAAGTGACTGTATTTCTCGTCGTGAATGTCAGTCACATGACTTTGTCTCTCGTCGTGGGTGTCAGCCACGTGACTTTGTTTTAGACGAACTTAGTTGAGTCATTTCCAGCCCAGCCAACTCTGTTTGCATCTGCAATGTGCACGTTATTGGGTGGTCTCCGGGATGTGATTCGCTGCACCTGACCTTAGTTGTCACATCCATTTAATTAAATTGGTAATTCTTCAGTTAGTTGTTGATTTGAGCTTCCAGAGGCCAACTACAGTGATTGTGTAGTACCAATTGTTACAAATGTGTAGCGATATAACAGTGAACATCGACGGTAATGAACAATGCACATTGCATCTATGTAGTGTACGAACATCGGGGGTGGCGGATTAGGAGGTCAGGTGGGTCAGTTGACCACCTGGACAAAATTATAGGGGTCAAGACTATCTTTTTCACCTCCATTTCTGTGTTGGACCATTAGAGTGGCAGGGAGGCCAAGCGAACCTCCGTAGACGTAATTGTCATAGCTACAACACTACATTTTATTCTCATATCAAACTTCAATTCAATAAAGCGTTTTGTGAGATATGCTGAATTACCTACCAGAAAATATGTACCCGAGTAGAAATCCACTCCATATGGCATTAATACCATAATAAAATAATGTGGCATGATCTATCGCGAATAAATAAATTGTCACCTGTCTTGCTAAAACTTACCTATGGTAGCATAACATGGCGATAAGAAAAAGAAAAAAAACTGACCAGAACATAAAACATATAAACTAGACTGTAACATATAGACTATAGTCTATATGAATATATGGACTAGAACATAAAAAATATAAGAAAAACAATGCATGGAGGGCCTGGTATAAAACTGTAGGAAAGTGTGTGTGGCCAGCAGTGATAGTCAGGGATTTTCCTCGCTTGTGCCATAACTGGTTGAAAGTCCAATAGCCGTTGTATGACCTTTTATTGATTGGGCTTACTAGCAACAAGGCGATAAATTGTGCTACAGTTACAACAGCAGAACAAGCAAGCACAAGCGTGTTCCTTTGCAAGATTATGCCACTAAGTCTCTCCATGCATCAGTGACTGGCAACCGCCTAACGTCTTACCGCTGAACTACGTCTCACCTCGCGAATGTCCAGACCTGACTGACAAGGGCCAGTCGCGCCGGTCTTAATTATAATAGAAATATGTATTCACACATTAAATTTAGGAGGATAACATCTTGCGAACAGTTTTTCTGACATCCATCAAGTCAGCAAACATTTCAGATGGGTCTAATACACTTTAACTCCATTTGTAGATGTAGTCAGAAAAATATACTATGAAATTGTATGCAAATATGAATGCAAGTATCATTACAAAGTGAAAGATAAGGAAAGGTCAGGAACTTCAAAACCATGGAACTCACCTGGGCTTCCAAAAGTAGCGCTGGCTTCCTTGGATATTTCTTGATGATATGCAATTTGTATTGACATGACAGGGAGGTAAATGAAAAAAGGGAACGTTCTACAAATTAATCATGTATCAAGTACAACATTTTGAAGTTCACTGATATGATGCAGCAACAAAACGTACTAATACTGGACAGATTTGTTCATCGCACATTGCCATTCACTATGGCTGACTTGTTTCATTATGCAACACCTAATAATACAAAAATCATCAACCATTTCGCTGTACGATTTACATATGGACAATATAGGCAGTATGCTACCACATACTCGTAACGAAAATTATGGAACAATATAATTTGCAAAAGATATCCTAGTATAGAACAGGTGTCCAGGATAAAATAAGTGTTAAAGAAATGCATTAGATATTACTTTATGAATTTATGCATATCGAATGAAGCTAAAGACAGAATATAGTTCCTAAAATTATGATACTCAACTTTACAAAATGTGCCTTGCCACGAAGGGTGACGGTGTTTGCGAGTTGTGACAACATCAAAAGTGTATTGTCGTATGAGTATATTTTTCTGTTGTTTCTTTTTCTGGTGTAGGACTATGCTAGGCTTGTATACATCTGCTATGGATATTCTGCATGAGCTATCTCGGATGAGTCTGTTTTCATGATTTATATGCTCCCCATAATACTTTCATCTTGTGACCTTGAGAATGCTGTGGGCTGTCCACAGTTTTCTGTCCACGGTTTCCCAGGGTCTCATTTCTTACTACTAAATGGTGGTGGCCTATCAGCAAAAAAAAAGAGAAAAAAGATGCAAACTGTATTGGCCGTGCTCACATTCCTGGACACCTCTTGTTTCCCTCCCGAGGCATCCTTGTGTTGGCTCTCCCGATTTATGGGCAGCTCACCAAGGGAAGCCTCACGTAGAAATACCCTATGAATGTGCATGCAGAAAAATAGGATAGGCTGCTGCATCTGACATGTGCGCGACAATTAAACGAGAGTTTGAAATATTTTACCAGTTTATGATTGATGATGATCTTTATTTGTACGACTGTTATCTATGAAGGTCATAAAACGCAAGGTATTAGAAACATTCATTGGAGCTATATTTGGCATAAGGAACTGGTGTGATTAGTGAAGCATAACTTATTAGGTTATAGCATAACCACATCCAGTCACTAATTGAAGACAACTGAATAAAACTAAGGTGCAGTGGCTGACAAAAAATGTATCTAGGGGAGGGACTAGGGGAAGCGAGAGCCCCCCCCCTTAGAAACAGGAGGCCCTAAGACACCCCCGATTGCACACAAAGGAAATTGAGAGAAAGTTCCTTGACGCACTCCGACTGCAGCCCCCACCCACCCCTCCCCTCAGGAATCAGAGGAGGCCCCCTCAACAGGAGACCCCCTTAGAAAAGGTATGGCTGCATCATATAGCTCATATGGAGCAAATACTGCTGCTTGAATGAAATGAAATGTGCACAAAGCAGGACCGCAGACACTGCTCTAACGAAAAAAAGGAGAAAATTAAGATATCCTTGAAAAAGCAACGGTGTGCGACTTAATAAAGCAAACCACACTATAAAAGCTTACTCATAAAATGTAAAACACTTCGAATTTAATACACCATCAAAGAAAAGTTCTCAAAATGTTGACAAAATCCGCCTCTGAAAAACATGGATAACGCTCAGTGATGATTTGATTTGATTAAAGAGAGTGATTTGATTAAAATCGCAGTGAAGTGTGACTTTGGCACGGGGATATGGCCCATGAAAAGCATAGAAGTAAACGCATGCTTGCTTGTACCCAAACTAGACTGATGTCATATCTAGTGCAGGATAGAATGTCCTATTTTCTAGTTCAGTTTTAACTCATTTTCATCCAATCTAGCTAAAACAAGCAAACAAATCAACAGGCTGGTTGATAGTAGCACAATCATCATTGTGTATCATGTAGCTTACAGACAGCTGATAAAAGCATCAAATGATGCAAGATGCAAAGGGAACATTCATTATTACACTACAAATTCAAGAAGTTTGAAGCCCGCGTAAACATCTGAAAGAATGGCCTAGAGTGTTTCTGCATGCGCAAATAGGTAGTATTTTCCTGCCATGGGGAAGAACAGCAATACACTTAAGCAACGTATACCTGAAAGATCTTGCACATGGTATTGTATCCTAGACAACATAGTGGTTTCCTATTTACCTTCCATATCCTTTCTTTTAATTTACATTACGAAATTGGCTCATGTTTATAATCCATATTTATCCACTTTTCAATGACATCCATTTTCCATCGATTACTTTGATTGAAATAAAAGTTCCGAATCACAATTGTCAAAAAAGCCACCATGCCGATAGTAATGTTAAGCTATTCCATTTTATCTACCTTGGTAAACATGAAGCAAACTTGAAACAAGGTAGCTGTACATACAGTGAGCTTTTCCAAGAATACTTTTAACACAAAAATTATCCATAAATGTATGCTTGAAGTTAAAGGGAGTTCCTGGATTCTTTTCAATATAACATTTATGAAAGTGATTAATACAATGTCGCCACGCATTTCCTCTGCAAATGTTAATTTTCAGTTGGAAAGCAAGATGACACCAAGAAAGTGGCTTTGAATCAGATAACATTGCAAAAGATAAGGTGTAGAAATATGATGCAGCCAGGCGGTTGTTATCCCCATGCCTTCCTGTGTGTCAACTCGAATGGTACAAATGACGTCATCTGGGTACACCTTTTATGCCGTTTTAATGGCTTGTTGTATATTGAAATGAAAATATTTTCAATTCAACTCACTTTCTAAATCTGATAATATTGCGTCTGTGCTTTTATAATCTTGTTCAGCTGTTATTTATCAGTTTCAGTAAGGCTGCGAATTAGACGACAACCATCACGAAATGCAGCGTTTTAGGGGCACGCTTTTTCTCAAATTCTTAGTTGGTTGGTTATTGGTTTTACGACACGTCGACCGTTGAGTCATATAGCGTCGCCAATCTCTCACGCCGATTGGTCGCGGGCGAAGAGTAGCGACAGGTGAGATTCGAACCCACAATCTTTCGATTGCGAGACGAGCATCTTACCCCTAGACCACTCGTCCCCTTCTCAAATTCTTAGATGACGCAGTTGAGTCATAAATAGCGCAGTTGTTTACGTATCTCTCTTGTAGGATTTAGGCAAGGCTGTATACAGGTTGTATGCATCACGTCGCGCATCGTGTTCGCTGTCACAGCGTTTTAGTTGAAGTTTTACTGTATTGTGTTGTGTCGTGGTTTATCTTGTGTGTAGTTTCACTGTTAACTGTAGCCTTTTGCTGTAGTTAATTAGTGATGGGAATTGAGGTGTGGTCCTTATTACGTACCTATACACCTAATATGCTGAGGCCGCTTATCCGGTACCTAAATTTGCAGTTTAAGGTAATGTCTGATTTTATGGAATTTCTTTTTCTAATCAATGTGCGAATGAATGTGCTGAACATGATGTGACCACTTATTTCCTTTAAAATGCATACTTTTCAGTTCGGATGCAGCATATCACCCAAAAATGGGCTTGGAGTTGGGTAATATAGCATAAAAAGTAATGTCCCAAATCAAGAAAAAAATGATGTAACATAACCTAACCTAACCTAGCCTAACCATCCACGCAAGAAAGCAAATTATGCTTGTAAAAATGGAACATTTTTCAAGTGTATTTTCTCTAAAAAATGTTCAACTTAAAAAACCCAACCGTAGCTAGTCGTAACTGTTTTTGAAGGAAAAGAAACTCATTTTTTAAAATACAATTTTTGTCCCCCCCCCAAAAAGAACATTTTATAACTTAAAACAGAACCCTAACCTAAACAAACATAACCAAACCTAACCCCTTTGTATGCTTCATGGAGATAAAAGGTGTGTAAAATGTGGTAAACTGTGTCCAGTGATATAATTTTCATTACAAATGTGAAATATGATCAACAGTTTTATGCATGACACTGACAAAAAGCATTGCAAAATGACAATAGTTATCCAGGCCATTCCCAGTTCAGGATTGGTTTTCAGTTCTCGATGGCTTGGTGGAACCTTCACCTGTTCTATCCTTCAAGAAGACAACTAAATGAGGGTATGTGTCAGTGAACTTCTTCAATTAACATATCTAACTGTATGAAGGCGCAGAGAGGCGAGCAGCTAGGCAGGTGCGCCAGCATGTCACCAGCAAGCGATAGGATGTCCACCCTCAAGGGCGTCGATTTGTATCATTGTGTGGGGGCCATGGCCCTCCAATGTTGATATTGCCCCCCCCCCCCAATGTTGATTTGGACCCCCCAATAACCTATGCTATTTTATGCTGATAAGAAAGCTAAAGGGAAAAAATGAAAAACACCATGCTAAGTAGAAACATTGATGTTAACCAGCACATTTTGTACTGAAAAGAAACAGATTTGGATTAGATAGTGGACTGACTCTCCACCTTTTGCTGAAAAATCTAAAATTGTGCGAAAAACAAACAAAATAGCTGAAATTCCCTCCACTGTGGAAGTACAGCTTACATCATAAAATGTTCAGATTAGCGATTCTGATGCATTTTAAACGATTGTCTGAAAACAATATGCTAAGCAACTAAACAACAATTGCATGGTCATACTGATGTTTGTACACACCACTAATGGCAAAACCACATGCATATGGAGCTTTAACATGATTAATTCCATTCTTAATTTCCAGTCTTTGTGAAACTTGCATGCAAATCATGGTTATCATTGATATTGTGGATATACAAACTATAATTATCTTTAGCAACCTACCCATCACACCATCAGCTTGATATTTACCAAGATACCTACCTACATGCCCAATGACAATTTGCATGCATTGAATATTGATATGGGGCAACCCAATCTCAAACTGAACCAACAAAATCAAAGTGTGGGCCAATCTGCCAGCCTATGAAAACATGAGAGAAAAGTCAGCAAGAAGCCGTATAGACACCTCATTATAATTAATATTCCTGAAAAACAATAGATATTAAGCTATGGCCACACATGACTTCCTAAAAAAACAATAGATATTAAGCTACGGCCACACATAACTTCCTAAACAAACCCTATACAGTCATACAAGATCAGTGTCTGGCAGCCCGCATTGTCACCCACTATTACGTTAGTAGGTACACCAAAGTTCGGCTTCAAGCTTTGGTGACGTCATAGTTCTTTTTCTCTAATATTGCAGAAATTGGTAATATCAGGCGTGTTTCAATTTCATTGCGCATGAGACAGTTAAAACATTTTTCAATTTTCAATTTTCAAAGTTTAAAGAACCTAACACAGCCAAACCTAACCTATCATAAGTTGCTGTTGAATACAAAATGATTGGTAAATTTGCAGTTTAAGGTGATTTTTGTGTTGAATTTTTCTTCAGAATACCATGCTCATGACGGTGACTAAGATGATGGGACCACTTATTTTTGCTGGAAATTCATTTCATTTTAATTTGAGAAAAATTGACAAATTTTCCAACTTAAAAAACCTCAACCAACCTACCCTAACCAAACCTAACCAATTTGTTTGCTTTATGATGACAAATGTGTGTAAAAACTATTCTGGGTTGGTTGGTTGGTTATTTGGGTTTACGGCCGCATTGACTGCGTTGGTCATACAGCGCCCATACAACTTTTCTTGTTCCCACCTTAAAGCACAATAATACCCAAAAGATTCCGAAAAAAAACTTACAAACATGTTGACAAAAAAAAAAATTTTTTCTTAAAAATCAGCTTAGGTTAGGTTAGGCGCGGTTAGGTTTCTTTTTTAAGGTTGATAATTTTCAGAAAATATATTAGGTTACATTTTAATTTAATTTAATTTTTTGTTCTTAAAGTATAGGTTAGGCTAGGTTAGGTTAGGTTTTGTTGCATTAAAAAAAACATTTATGTTTATGCTATGTTACCGAACTGAAAGCCCTTTTTGGCATTATTTTGCTCACAACCTGAAAAGTAAGCATTTGCACGGAAAATAAGTGGGTCCAATCATCTTAGTCACCTTCATAAACATGGTATTCTGCATAATTTTTTTTTGTTTTAAAGGAAAAAAAGAACACCTTAGACTGCAAAGTTACCAAGTAATTTGCAATTTTTCGGGGAAACATTTTTGGATTTTTTTTTAAAGTTTTCCAACTTGAAAAGCCTAAACTAACCTAACTTAACCAAACCTAACCCATTTGCTTGCTATATGGAGGCAAATGTGTGTAAAAACTTGTCTTGTTACCACCTTAAAGCACAATAATACCGATTTGGCTAGGTTAGGCTAGTTTAGTTGTTAACCTTGGAAAAATTGTTCAATCATTTTCAAAAATAAAATAAAATCGGAAATTTTCCTTCAACAGCAGCTGACATTAGGTTTGGGTAAGTTGGGTTCGGTTGTTCAATTTATAAAATTTTCAGAATATATATTGCTCAATTTTTGTTTCTATTTTTTCTCTCCAAAGCACGACCGTCGATTTGTATTGATAGACACTAGCGCGCATTAAATGTCACAAATCGTGATGGGCGGTCCTCAGAACATCCAAAATCGTAACATCCGAAGAAAAAATTCCAGTTACAGAAATTCCAGCCCCTAAAGTCTAAATTTGAGGTTACAGTAGACAAATGTGACGGAGGTAAGACATTTGTGGTGCAATTGTGCGCAGTGTTTAATCCGGAGGCCAATCTCATGTGACGTCGTACTGATTCGTTTTTTGTACTTCGCACATTCTGATGTATCTGCGGATTGGTGTGATTTTAAACAGTGAATAAATAGCTTGCTGATATTTAATTCGCAAAGGAGCAGTAGTTGAAGAAGTTGGCTGGTATGCTTGAAAAAGTCCGGTCCATGCCTTTTTCTGATTTGTGCTCAGGGTTTTCGATGTTAATATCACATAACTACCACGTTTGTCTTCAAGAAGAGCTGTTTTTAGTTTACTTTTATTAATATTTTCATTCCACTGCTCTTAGTGCTTTTTCTGCCCAGGATTGAGGCACCTAGTGTTGCATTTCCGTCCAGGGGTTTGCACACCTTTTGGTAAATTTACAGCTTAAGGTAATTTCTGATTAATTTTTTTGCATGCAATGTTTAGGAATGTGATGAACATGATGTTATTGCTCATTTTGGTAACTTTATGTTTTAAGGTGTTTTATGAATTCGTGGAATGTATCATTTCAATGCAATGTTTATGAACGTGACTCAGATGAAGGGACCACTCATTTTCTATACAAATGCCTACATTTCAGGTTGTGAGCAAAATAACACCAAAAAGGCTTTGAATTAGGTGACATAGGGTAAAATCTTTTTTTTAACATAAAAAAATGCAACATAACCGGACCTAACCTAGCTTAACCTCCCCTTGGAGAAAAACAAAACCAAAAAAAAGTTGTAAAAATTTCAAGCAATGTATTTTTTTTACAATAAAGAATGTAACCCATCTTAACCTAATCTAACATAAGCTGCTTTTCAAGAAAAAAGATCCATTTCTTTCAAATTTTGGAACAATTTTTGCCAAAAATGTCCAACTTAAACACTTAAACTAATCTAACATAACCAAACATAGCCCATTTGTTTGCTTTATGGAGGCAAATGTGTAATAACTCGCCTTGTTACCACCTTAAAGCACAATAATTCTGGTTAGATTAGGTTGGGTTAGGTTTTTTCATTTTTAAAATTTCAAGAAAATAAATTGCTAGATATTTTTCCAATTTTGTTTTTATGGTTGTTTTCTCCAAAGTCAGGTAAGGCTAGGTTAGGTTAGGTTATGTTGCATTTTTAATGTATTTCTTTTAATTGCTTTTTACCTAACTCAAAGCCCGTATGTACTACAACAATGTAATTACAACAATAATACATTGCATATGTACATATGTACACTGTGCATATGTACATGCAATGATGCAACATAAGAATCCAAACCTGGATTCTTATGTTGCATCATTGCATGGCACAGTGACATACCGAATGGGGGAGGGGGAATTGTGGGCAGTTGCCTCCCTCCCCCGCTCCTGATAGGTTGTGGGGCCCCCAAGAATCCGCCGAGCTTAGGAAAAAAATGCGCCATGCTCCCTAAAAATTCCACTCGGTCCACCAAAAATCGCACCGGGGCTCAGAAAAATCACATTGGGGGCCCCAAAAAGTAGCGCAGGGGCCCCGATAATGACGCTGGGGCCTCCAAAGTTTGCACCTGGGCCCCTGAAAATCACGTTGGGGCCGCAAAAAAGTCGTGCCGGGATTCAAGAAAATCACGACGGGGGCCACAAACGGTCGGGCCGGGGCCTCCTGAAAATCACGCTAAGACTGGGGTACTAAGAATTATCACTCGAACCCCTGAAAATCAAGCTTGAGGCCTGACAGGTCCCACCGGGGCTCTAAAAGTCTCGTTGAAATCACCCAACAAATGAAGACGGGTAAATGAAAAACAGTCCGGACACGGAAAATCAATCTGGGATCTCAACAATAGCTCCAAAAGCCCACAAAACTTGGTGGGCCCCCACAAACGTGTCGTAGCCACCGCAAGGCATCCCAACAAGTGACGACGGGGCACCAAAAAATCGCACTTAGCCCAAAAAAAATGCACGCCGCTTCTCTTGAAAATCTCACTGCGGGCCAAAACGTCGTGCCGGAGCCCCACAAGTTGCAGCTGGCTTCTCAAGGACCAATATATACCCGGAATGTCACCTTGCGGACGGAAAAATTGCGGCAAGGATCCACAAAATAAGAAGTCGTCGGACGCCGGAAAAGAAACCTGTTGGGGCACCGGAAAAAAACGCACCGAGAGCCCGAAGAATCGTACCGGGGTCCAAAAATAGCCTGCAGGGGGCTCATAAAAATAGACTTCACCACAAAAACCACAAGGAGACTCCATCGAATCGACCAGAGCACCGGAAAATTAAGAATGGGTCCCGAAAGAAAATTATCCGAAGGGCCTTTCTACACTCGATCGTGCAATCTGTGGAGAAAAAAACACGTTGAGTAGCCGCAGTGGCGTACTAAGGGGAAAAATTCCCCTCCCTAATGTTAGGCACCAAGGAAATACTTTCACCTATCGTCATCACCGTTCAGGTCTGCTGTGGTCTGATGCTTCATCAATGTCGGTGTGTTTTAGCCTGCATCTGATCGCTGAAGTATTGTTATTTAAGCCCGTGTGTGTTTGTTGGTGTGTGGAGTGAGGAGGAGGGTAACAGTGACGGTGACGGTGACGATAGATCCGAGCCCACTATATGGCACTGCAGTCGCATGCTATTACTCAGAGTTGTTATGTTGGTGAGTTCGAATCTCACCTGTCGCTACTCTTCGCCCGCGACCAATCGGCGTGAGAGATTGGCGACGCTATATGACTCAACGGTCGACGTGTCGTAGAACCAATAACCAACCAAGAGTTGTTATGTTGACATGTACTGAGCACTGCTCTTTTAATTATGTGACTTCACCAGTTATTGGACGATTTTCCCCGTTGGTGAGGATGCTGAATAAACAAACATACACATCGCCGAATAAAAAATCAGAATTTCTGAGATCGGAAAATATAGCGGGCTAAATCCGATGAGTTTTTTTTTATGGGGGGGTGGAGTCTAGTGCGTTTGCACTTCGGCCCCCCAATGTTTTTCAAAAATCGACACCCCTGTCCACCCTCACACTGCCGGTCATCTGTCACCACCTCTGCTGTGTATCGTGTCGTGTCGTTCGTATTCTGCTCGTTTTCTCAGTGTTTGCTCTTGCAGCCGTGACCAGGGACGAAGTGTTTTTTTGTAATGCAATGTTTAGGAAAGTGATGAACATAATGTGACCACTCATTTTGGTGAATTTGTGTTTTAAGGTGTCTTATGAATTCTTGGAATGTGTCATTTCAATGCAATGTTTATGAATGTGACTAAGATGATGGGACCACTTACTTTCTGTGCAAATGCCTACTTTTCAGGTTGTGAGCAAAATAACACCAAAAAGGGCTTCGAATTAGGTGACATAGGATTACATGTTTTTAATGAAACAAAAATGCAACATAACCTAACCTAACCTAGCCTAACCTGCCTTTGGAGCAAAACAAAACCAACACAAAATTTTTTTAATGTCAACCAATATATTTTTGTAAATAAAAAACCTAACCCAACCTAACCTAATCTAACATAAGCTGCTCTTGAAGAAAAAATACTCCATTTTCTTCTGAATTTTGGAGAGGAAAATTGCAAAAAAAAGACCAACTTAAAAACCTATACTGACCAAAATTAACCAAGCCTAGCCCAATTGTTTGCTTTATGGAGGCAAAACTTGTTATGTGTGTAAAAGACTTGTCTTGTTACCACCTCAATAATTATGGTTAGGTTAGGTTGGGTTAGGTTTTTTCGTTTGCCAAATTTCAAGAAGATAAATTGCTTGATATTTTTCCAATTTTGTTCTTAGAATTGTTTTCCCCAAAGGCAGGTTAGGCTAGGTTAGGTTAGGTTATGTTGCATTTTTAAGGCATTTCATTTTATGCTATGTTACCTAACTCAAAGCCCGTTTTATTTTTATTTTTTTGTTTACAACATGGAAAGTAAGAATTTGCACAGAAAATGGATGGTCCTATCCTCTTAGTGACATTCATAAAAATTGCATGGGAAATTTAAATTCCAAAAATTCATAAAACACTTAAAAGCACAAATCTACCGTCCTTTCTTCTGCAAATGCATACTTTTCAATTGGGAGTAAAAATAACACCCAAAAAAGGATTTGGAGTTAGGTAATGTAGCATAAAGATAATGTTCAAGACGTAAGATAGCCTTACCTAACCTAGCCCAACTTTCCATGCAAGAAATGAATTGTTTTAATTTAAATTTTCCAGGCATTTTTCTCACATATTTTCAACTTAAAAACCTAACCTAAGCTAGCCTGAACTGTTTTTTTTCTGGACAACAAATCAGTAAAAAATGTTTTTTTTTTACTTACGATAAAAGCCTATCCTAACCTGACTTAACCAAACCTAACCCCTTTGTATGCTCCATGGAGGTAAAATGTTTGTACAACTTGTCTTGTGGTTATCCTAAACTGCAATAATACCTGGCTTTTTGGGTACTTTTTCAGTTTATGGTAATCGCTGACTTCTTTGAATTTCCTTTTTAATGCAGTGCTTATTAATGTGCTGAACATGATGTGACCACTCATTTCCTCTGCAGATGCATACTTTTCAATTGGGAGGAAAAATAACACCCAAAAGGGGGCTTGGGTGTGAGTAATATAGGATGAAAAATAATGTTCAGAGCAAAGATGTAACATAACCTTACCTAACCTAGGTAAGGTTATGCCTTCCATGCAATATGCCTTCTTTTAAGCCTTCCATGCAAGAAATGAAAATAGTTTTATTAATACACAATTTCCAAACAATTTTTTGTTCTCAACATTTTCAAATTAAAAAGCCTAACCGAACCTAATTTAGCTTGAACTGTTTTGGAAGAAAAATCTTCTTTTTGAAAAACAAAATTTACTAACTTACAACAAAGGCCTAGCATGGCGTAACTAGGCCAAACCTAGCGCCTTTTAATGATTCATGGAGTTAAAATGGGTGTAAAACTTGTCTTGTGGTTATCTTAGACTGCAATAATACCTCTTATTGTGCTACATGGTGCACGTGATGAACCTCCAGCTGTATGCTGCATGAGAGCATTGCATTTATTGCTTCACAAATAACAATAACATGTTGAAAGTGCTATATTTTCAGGAATGGAATCCTGGGATGATGCCATTTTCTCAGGTACCAATTTGCAGATCAGATCTACATCATTTGTGTTAATAAATATGATAAATTCATAGAAATGCATACACCGGTTTATGGACAAGCTATTCTGACAAGTTATAGAAAAGTTATCTGATGACTTCTGATGTAATCTGAATGCATTTGATATTCATATCATTTGAAAAGGACAAATTTGCATGATAGAAGCAGGCGACGTTAAAGTACTTCTATCTCAATACGTGGTCAGTTTACTAACAAGACAGCAGATTCACTCAAATAGCATTCAAAAACACCAGGTGGCCACTCTTTTTTCAAGTATAAAATCGATGACAGTGTTTTCTTGAATCATGTTTAAAGCACATGAAGGAAATGTATTGCTGACACTTGATGCCATATATCATGGCTCATTTATGGGCAAAATGTTATGAAGCAGATTCCCTGCATTGTTACTTAGTTATTTAGGCTTTAGGGCACATCGACCATGTTGATCATATTGCTCCCTGCATTGTTGTTAACTGATTTGTCAGTATGTTTGCAAATTCACGTATGAATGAATCCATACCATTCCCACTGGGGTCTAAAGGCTACATCATAACATTACTTCTATAATGCCTATCACAGAAACCCACCTCGATTCTACTGCTCACTCAGGACACCATAAAAGTAAATGAATGAAAATGTTACTTCATCCATTGTATTGTTAATGAAAACAAAACAAAAATCCTTTGAACCATATCTTATGTCCTTCACAGTGCTGCTCCATCCACCACCAACTCCAACCCTGACCAAACTTCAGGAGCGCATCCATCTCCAAAGCAGCCTGTGGAAGAAGGTATTTATTGCAGCATAACTACTGTGATCTGAATTCCATGGTATCCATGTTGCCTTATAATCCATCCTTGCCGATCCATGTAGCAAATGTTTGACTTTCCTCAAACTGTCTGGAGAACTGGAGAGTTGAAATCACACGTGAGTGATGAAACAGACGAACTATTCCTGGATTTTTATGTTGCAGCATTGCATGACACACTGACATACCGATTTTTTTTTTTTTGGGGGGGGCTTGTGGGCAGTTGCCTCCCCCTCCTGATAGGTTGTGGGGCTCCCAAGAATCCACCGAGCTCGGGAAAAAATGCGCCATGCTCCCTAAAAATCCTGCTTGGTCCACCAAAATCGCACAGGTGCTCAGGAAAATCACATTGGGCCCCCGAAAGTAGCGCAGGGGCCCCTGATAATGACGCTGGGGCCTCGAAAGTTTGCACCTGGCCTCCTGAAAATCACGCCGGGGCCCCAAAAAGTCTTGCTGGGGTTCAAGAAAATCACGACGAGGCCACAAACGGTCGGGCCGGGGCATCTGAAAATCACGCTGAGCCTGGGGTACCAAGAATTCTCGCCCGGGCCCATGAAAATCACGTTAAAGGCATGACAGATCGCACAGGGGCTTTAAAAGTATCGTTGGCATCACCCAACAAATGAAGCCGGCGGAAATGAAAAACAGTCCGGACGCGGAAAATCACTCTGGGATCCCAACAATGGCTCCAAAAGCCCACAAAACGTGTTTGGACCCAAAAACGTGTCGTAGCCACTAAAACTCGCGCAAGGGATCCCAGCAAATGTCCACGGGGCTCACAAAAAAATCACACTTAGACCAAAAAATATTAACGCCGCTTCTCTTGAAAATCACACTGGGGGCAAAACGTCGCGCCGGTGCCCCACGAGTCGCAGTTGCTTTCCCAGGAACCAATATATACCCGGAATGTCACCCTGCGGACACAAAAAATGCGTCAAGAATCCACAAAATAAGTAGGCGTCGGACTCCGGAAAGGAAGCCTGTTGGGGCACCGGAAAAAAAACGCACCGAGAGACCGAAGAATCGTACCTGGGTCCAAAAATATCCTGCATGGGGCTTATAAAAATAGACCTGACCCCAAAAATCACAAGAGGACTCTATCAAATGGACCAGAGCACCGGAAAATTCAGAATAGGCTCCGAAAGAAAATCATGCGAAGGGCCTTTCTACTCTCGATGGTGCCACCTGCGGGAAAAAAACACGTTGAGCAGCCGCAGTAGCGTACCAAAGAGTAAAATGACATCCCCCATCTTGAAGGGGTAGGCTCACAAGAATCGCGCCGGCTCCCCTAAAATCGCGCTAGGCCCCATAAATTCGCGTCGGGGACCCAGAATTCGCGTAGCGGGCTCTAAGTGAATACAGCGGGCACCATACAACTCACACCAGGCCAACGAAAATGTGCACCGGGGTCCACCAAAATCGCGCTGGGGCCCACCTAATTACAGCACGCCCCGAGAACTCGGGACGAAACCCCCAAATATCGCGTTCTGGACCCAGAATTCCGTCGGTACTCCAAAAATTTGGATCGGGGCAGCACAAATTCCCCTCTGCAAGCACAGCGTTGCCCAAAAAATCACATCTGAACTCGATAAAAATTAAGCCGGTGCCCTCTAAAATAAGGAGAGACTCAGGAAAATATATCCAGAGCTCCAAACTTACCCCCAGATGCCTTCAAAGATTACGTACGGCCCCCCAAAAAAGCGTACCGGACCTCGAAAAATCGTGGCGAGGCACAAAAATATAGCGCCGGGTGCCCGAAAAAAATCAGGCCGGGACACGGACTTTAAATGATTAAGAAGTCACGAAAAATTGCGTCGAACCCAGAAAACTGCTTCGGGTCCCCCGGAACTACGCACCTGGGCCCGAAAAGTCGCGCCGGGACAACGAGAAATTATACCGGAGCAACCCAAGGATGTGCTGGGGTCCCATAAATGTGCGATAAGGAGCCTCACATAAACATAGCGGAACCCTATGAGCACAACGGGAGGCCGAAGATGCACCGGGCCCTCCAAAGCGTACCGAGTTTCGCAAAAAGCGGCAGGGCCTTAAAATATGGCTGGGGTCCCCAAAAAGCGAATTGGTCGTACAAAGGAACAAAAAGACCGGGCACCAAATAAAGACATCGGCGTCTTCGGAAACGCATCGATTCCTCAAAAATATCGTCGGTGTACAAAAAACCAACAAAGCTCTAAAAAAAATAGCCACATGTCAAATATGGCACAACACTATCATGTGACAGCAATTAGCAAAGCCTGGGAGGCCTAGCAGAAACTGGAGAAGCGCACGTAGTGTGGCGAATGCGCCGAGTGCTCAAGCGGGTGTACATGTGTATGACTGTCGGCGTTTTGGCGACCCGGCGTGATTAACTGGAAAGCCTGAAATCGGAATTTTTTACATTTTTGAGTGATTTGTACAGGCGTAACTTCAGCAGTGTGAGTTGACTTATCAAGGAATACCAAAAGAACAACCTTTGAACAGGATGGAGGAGTTAGTGTTGACATCCGGTGATTCAGAAATGATGGTGGCACATTTGGCCCCCTCCACAGGACAGTTAAGTTGGTGACTAATTATTCTGTAAAAAAATAAAAAAGGATCCCTTTAAAAAATAGTGGTGGAAATCCGGGGAATTTAAAGAAATAGGGGTCGGTGGGACCCTTCCAAATCAGTTTGCCCTCCCCCTAGCGCAAATCCTAGGTACGCCATTGCCATGGCATGATATAATTTGGCCTGCTGATGGCCCTCATCCGCCGCATTGGACGGTGTATTGCGCAGCCTCAGTCCGCCACAGTGGGCGGTGCGCTTCGCGGCCCTGGTCCGTCATAGGACCAGATGTGCTCCACCGCCACGGTCCACCACAGTGGACGGTGTACTTCGCGACCCCGGTCCGCCACAATGGACAGTGTGTTCTGCGACCCTGGCCCGCCACAGTGGACGGTGTGTACTTCTTCACGGCCCTGGTCCCTTCGCTGGCGATCTTCGGTCTTCGCTGGCGACATCTGCACCGGCTGACGACCTGGTCTACTACCACGATATGCAACAACAAGGACATCGCCGAGTTCAAGCACGTCGCAGACGCCGTCACCAAGTCCATCAAGCGTCACACTACGTACTTGGGCTCAGCGGTGTTCGCTCTGTTCAATGAATATCTCGCATCAGCCGAACGGCATAAAATTGTTGCGATCATGGCAAACATTCTGAGATCACCCGCTATGCTGCTTGGCAAGCCAGAAGAGGCGAAAGTCGGCCCGAGTGGTGATCTCAGGTCACAACTAGGCAGCAGATCCTGGCTGCTGTTCGACCAACTCCATGACAACGCCGAATGGCTGCTGAAGCTGACAAGCCAGTGGTACAGCAACGCTGGTTACAGGACAGTCGCCGAGTACGTGCGACAGCTGGCGGTGGTGAACGACAGCGCAGAACGAGGGATCAAGCTGCTGCAGGACCTGATGGACCGGACCCAGGATGTGGAACCGCTTGAAGACTTGGCTCAGGTCGTGGAATAGTACAGGCAAACTTTCGGTCACACCAAAGAAAGCTACATGACCTTGTAACCGTTTGTTGAAACCATGCTGCAATGAGTGCTGTATTGAGTGATCAACAACACTGCGCCGTGGTGTGCGTCTGTGTTAAGTGATCAACAACACTGCGCCGCGGTGCACGTCTGTGTTAAGTGATCAACAACACTGCGCCGTGGTGTGCGTCTGTGTTAAGTGATCAACAACACTGCGCCGTGGTGTGCGTCTGTGTTAAGTGATCAACAACACTGCGCCGTGGTGTGCGTCTGTGTTAAGTGATCAACAACACTGCGCCGTGGTGTGCGTCTGTGTTAAGTGATCAACAACACTGCGCCGCGGTGCGTGTCTGTGTTAAGTGATCAACGACACTGCGCCGTGGTGTGCGTCTGTGTTAAGTGATCAATAACACTGCGCCGCGGTGCGCGTCTGTGTTAAGTGATCAATAACACTGCGCCGCGGTGCGCGTCTGTGTTAAGTGATCAATAACACTGAGCCGCGGTGCGCGTCTGTGTTAAGTGATCAACAACACTGCGCCGTGGTGCGCGTCTGTGCAAAAAAAGCTGCATGAATTTGTAACCGTTTGTCGACATCACGTGCGGTCTTGTCTTGACTCATAGGCGATCTAGAGCACCGTGCCGAACTGTGCGGTTGTGTTGACATTCGTACAATATATAATAAAACTGAAGGACTTTTTAGGCACGTTAAGAGTGATTGCGATACTTTTGCAGTCAACTGCACAGGAGCAAATTTCCGGACCCTATATGCACTGAGCTTTTGGTAATCTCAAAACTGGGGGTCTGCCCCAGTACCCCCCCCTCCCCCATGTAACTTCCAAACCCTCCAATGAATTTTGACAAAACATGGTACACACATGCACGTATACTGTTATTTACGTGACCTGAAAAGAGGACCTTGATCCGTGACCTCTGAAGACCACAGTGAGGGGAAAACTAGGTTAATGTCCAACAATTGGAAAATGTTTGAACATGCCCACAAAAGGTCATATTTGTGTGGGGAAGGGGCTATATATATTATGGTATCATAATCTAACCGATTTTGGTCACAAGTCTCCTTAAGTCATGCTGGGTCGCGCAATATTCAGAATTTGATCCGTGAATCATGGGTAAGTTACCAAACACTGCTTCAATTTTCAGCTACTAGATGGCAAAGTTACCGTTCGATTTGTACATTTTGTTTACTAAGTTATTCCAAATTAATGCAAAGGAACAGTTCCAAAGTCACATGGGCCTCACTTGCTTAGTTCAGTAGAAGCAGTAGATTTGCTCATTGAGTGGGAGCTGGAGCAGCTCCCCATCACCACCCCCAACCCCCACCGACCCCCTTGTGCTGATAAGGCTAGAACGATATATCAGACGATAGAGCAGACGATGAGCAGTGCGACAGTTTTTGTTTCATCGCTCTAGCCCAACTACAAACAGGAAAACGACGCGCTGACGGCACGTACTACTCCCAGGTCAATGGCAAGCCAACGTACTAGAAGGGACTTTGAGGTGATAACTTCATCTGCTGCTCGGATATTAAAATTACCGACCAAAATTAATTAAAAATGGAATATGTTGGGTAATTTTCATCATAGAACGGGAATAGACTGGGGCGAACGTGCTTGGAAAACCTTTTTGAAAGGTGGGACACGCTAGTGTTCAGTGTGTATGCACCTCGGGCCGTGTTCAGTGTGTATGTACCTTTGACCGTGCTATGTACATCTGACCGTGCTCAGTGTGTATGCACCTCGGGCCGTGTTCAGCGTGTATGTACCTCGGGCCGTGTTCAGTGTGTATGTACCTCGGGCCGTGTTCAGTGTGTATCACCTCGGGCCGTGTTCAGCGTGTATGTACCTCGGGCCGTGTTCAGTGTGTACGTACCTTTGACCTTGCTCAGTGCGTATATGCTGCTAGTCGTGCTCAGTGTACATGTACCTCTTTCCGTGGTCAGCGTATATATGTACCGCTGACCAAGCTCAGTGTGTACGCACCTGTTGCAGTGTCGCCTGGTCGTCGACGCTGCGACACGGCTGCACCGGCTCCTTCGTAGTGTCGTCCAATACCAGCGCGTGCTCATCACCGTAGCTTTTGCTGCAAGAAAATGTCAGCGGTTAGGCTATGTTTCCGTTGGCCCATTCAACCATTGAAGCTTCGCAATCCGTCTGTTAGCTGTTGAAAAGGTAGATGAGTCGATTTCCACCATCCCCAGATGGTTGTGAGTAACTTGATCAGACGGACACAATTTAGCGAAAATATGGCTTATGTTTGCTGCTTCCTCAGAATTTGCACCCGATATATTCGATGCTATTGACATTTGGCCTGCAACATTTGGCCTGACAACTGCAATCAGAATAAATGTAATTAAACTCGGTTCAGCAGAGTGGTCAGTGGGTTGCCTCTTTAATCGGAGATGCCTGGGGAAACGGTATTTTCTCGGTCAACGCTGACCCTTTGAAACATTTACCCTTTATCACGTTTTATTTTGCTCCTGACGTATAAGTGGTATATATTAATCATCAGTGGTATATATTATATCATACCAAGATATTAACTCGCCCAGTCTCAGGGGTCTTCCCCCCTCCCCCCCCCCCTTCGAAGGTTTTTCCGCCATGCCACAAAAAACGGCGCTGCGCAGCGCCATAATATTTCCAGCACCTTTTCCGAGATCATGTTTTTTTGCGTGAAAATTTCAACGTCATGTTATGTAGATTCATTAAGCTCATTGATCTAGTTGAGGTCAAAGAGGATCACATTTAAAAGGTGTTCGAGGACCAATAACTCATACCCATCGAAGCATACTGAAGTGAGACTTGGCACATGGGTGCAATCGAACAGTGCCACCAAAACGAATATCTCGGAGTTGTGTTTGAGGTCAGGTCAGTGACCTGTAATCACGCCAATTTTGGCATATTTTGGGTTAATTCTCATATGTGTGTAATATTGTTGTAATGTGTGTAATAATAATGTTCTTCCAGCATCATTTTTACCTTGGTGTGCATGCAGAAGTATCAGGAGAAGATTCTAATCGAATTTGCTTGACCTCCTTCATGTGCCACGAGATTATTTTGAGTTCCCAAATTATTTCAAAATGAAAAGCAATGTAAGTTCTGGGCCAGGGCCCAAAAATAAAGGAGATAGAATTACCAAAAAATAAAGAAGAAGGGCTTCTTCGAGGGCTTTCCCATGTTATCCTGCTCGTCTTCGTGCAACACTTAGTTTGGAAGTCAGACAGGGGTGTCATTAAGGACCCCCCCCCCCGAGATGATGTGAGGATCTGACTGGAAAGCAACCCTCGTCCGTGCAAGAGGGTTGAGGCAATACCACTATATTAACCCTCGCCCGTGCGGAAGGGTTAATGCAATACCACTATATTAACCCTCGCCCGTGCGGAAGGGTTAATGCAATACCACTATATTAACCCTCGCCCGTGCGGAAGGGTTAATGCAATACCACTATATTAACCCTCGCCCGTGCGGGTGGGTTGATGCAATACCACGATATTAAGCATCGCCCGTGCGGGAGGGTTCATGCAATGCTACTATGTTAACCCTTGCTGTTACCGGAGGGTTGATACAACACCGCGATATTAACCCTCGCCCATGCAGGAGTGTTGACGTAATACACCATGTTAACCCTCGCCCCTGCAAGAGGGTCGATGCAATACCACGATTTTAACATTCACCCAAGCAGGAGGGTTGGCGCAATACCAGGATATTAACTTTCACCCGTGCATCAGGGTTGATACAATCCCTCTCGGGTTTCTTTTCGAGAACAGAGAAAAGCTGCACATGTTCATGCGCATGTTAGCTCATGTTAGCGTGCCGTACGGCCGTGCGTCTGCTACAGGTAATGAGGCGTATCTTCACGAGTTAAGTTCACGTTGGTGGTCATAGAGAGGTGGTTTCGATCAGGCTCGTGGGTGTCATCATCGATCCTGTCATGTCCTGAAATTCTTACGTCAGTCAAGTAGTCAAGAAGTACAATGCACTTCTGAACTTCCATTGTCGTTTCAGGCACCACTTCATCCAGGACGCACTAAAATTACTCAATGTAGCCACACTCTGGCTCACTCTACCCAAACAGACTCAATGAAGCGTCCCTACACACATTTTTGTTACTCTCTTTCGATGTGGGGAGGCGCAGACAAAAATGCAGTTATACCGTATCCCAAAACTGACAAAATTATAACTAGAGTTGTGGCAGACTTACGTCGGCGTGACAGAATCCGCCTAGTACTACAGACCACAATCCGCCTAGCACTACAGACCACCTACCGCCTAGCACTAAAGACCACCTACTGCCTAGCACTACAGACCACAACCCGGCTAGCACTACAGACCACCTACCGCCTAGCACTACAGACCACCTACTGCCTAGCACTACATACCACAATCCGCCTAGCACTACAGACCACAATCCGCCTAGCACTACAGACCACCTACCGCCTAGCACTACAGACCACAATCCGTCTAGCACTACAGACCACCTACCGCCTAGCACTACAGACCACAATCCGCCTAGCACTACAGACCCTTCGATGGAACCGAGCTGAGCGTCTGGTAGCGGAGAATGACGTCACTAAGGTGCATAAGAGCCAGAACAATGAGCTGGGGCGCCGGCAGTGTGTCACATGTTGGTGGCTGGTCAGTGGTCTCCAGCGGCGCCACCCGTACCTCCGACGCCAGACATCTAGACCTGCCGAAGTGCAGGCTGGGGCGCCACACACAGCGAGCTTCCCACTATCGCCTGCCGAAGTGCAGGCTGGGGCGCACACACAGCGAGCTTCTCACTATCGCCTGCCGAAGTGCAGACTGGCGCGCACACACAGCGAGCTTCCCACTGTGGCGCTGCGGTTGCCGTGGGACAGTCTGCCAACTGTCACTGCGGTCACTGGAAGTGCCTCGCTGTCAGCATTTTACACATTTCTCAAGAGTTTAGGAGCATAATGTATAAAGTACGTGTCCTGTGATGGTATCGTTTTAGAGGTGGTCTGTCTTTTATTTTGTTTTATTAAATATATTATCTTTCCACCAGTATGCGCGATCCCTGCTTAAGTCCAGTCGATAAGTGTAGTGATAAGCGACAAGTGTAAATGACTTGAACACATAATGGCCATCTCATGGAAGGATTTCAGATGAAATGGATACATGTGTACATGCATACATACACCTTTTGATATAGAAAATACGATGGCGTGATATATCACTGACGAATGAGGTAATGACCTCATGGGTCAATCGCAGATCAGTCACGACCTATGACGACCTAAGGGGTCATATGTTACGCAAAAGTCAAATTAAAAATTGCTACACCCTGGTACTGATTTAGAAAGTCGTACCTTCGTACGAATTAATCTCGGAGACATTCCTTGTGTTATCTTCCTGTCCCATTCCTCGCTGAAATTACATTGATGGCTGCAACGCCAGATTACGCTTTACATACCATCAACAATCGGAAAGGTGCTTGATGTTCCCGTAGCAGATACTAACTTCCAGAAGTTTTTCGGCTAAAAGACACCACGTGCGGTTTAGGTGTATTTTGATATGTTGTATATCACGATTTCGTCACTCTGTAATTCTGTTTAGTACACAAACATCGCTTCCCGGTTTCAAATATGTGGCAATTGGTCTTAAATTAAAATATGTATAGAACATTTTCATGTCCTGCCCTATTTATTCGTCCTATTTATTCCTTGTCCTATTATTAGCAGTCCTATTTATAGAAAATCACAACTTTTTCTTTCAGAAACAACTTAATCAACATAAAATTGCGGCGAAAAGAGTTTCACTTTTTCACCGGCCTCGTGTCACGCTAAGTGACGTGATCCAAGGTCACGAGATCAAGAACTTAAATTATTGTCAAATCAAAAAATAATTCAATGGAAAGATTTCCTGGTTCAATTACAAATATAATGATATATAGTTTCATTACAATTGACTCCTCATGCAAGATATAGCTGTTTGAAGATGACCTTATACTGTGACATTGCAAAAATTCCCGAGGCTATGACGCCGGAACCGTAGGTCAGATAGAGCTGAAAAGATGCAGCTGATAGAGCTGAGCATGGACTTTAGTCAGGATCCATCTTTTTCCAAATACGACCTCTGACGACGTCATTATCCGTCCAAATGCAAATTTATGGCATGTTTCGGGCTCTCCATGCCCAGAGCTTCCAAACGGTGTTCTGCATTTCATCCTAACATACGTAGACCAGAAGCAAGAGGGGCTTCCAAGAGCCCCCCCCAGCGAAGATGGGTCTGCCGACCGGCACGGCGAGGGGTAAAGCATACCGCGACAACAAGGTCAGTTCTAGCATGGAGCTACCAATGAGCAGTGATGCATATGCATCAGGACGGAACAAGGTTTCCTTTACGTTTACTGAGCATGCAGAATATCGCAGTAATCAATGTCTGTGGCGACTAGATTCGGGTGAATGGCATTTTCTACAACAATTTTCTTCTTCTTTGCTTCGTGTTGGAAATGTTCGAACTGCGTCCACACTGTGTCTTGTTCTAGACTGCTTAGAGGAACACCTGTTGGTGGAATTTGATACATTCAAAAAGAGGACTGTAGTGCAGGACCAACCTAGCACGGCATGCACGCCGTCAGGTTGACAGGTGCAATGGATCTTCAATGCTGTCAGGCTGACAGATGCAATGGATCTCCAATGCAGTGGCTCGCTGTCATGAAATCCGGTACTTCTCTGGTTGATATTACCAGTTCGGTAGCTATCACAGGCAATGAGGCCACTGGTAGCTATATTAAATATGTCACGGATACGTATCCGAAAATCACATCAAGTTGGCCCGCTGGTGACATTAACGATGTAGCCATTGGGGTAAGTTTAAAGCCAACGTATTCCCTGGGCCATGGGATACCGCATAGTCCAAGGTTATCAGCTATACGTGACTCAGTGCACAACTATAAGATCAATCATTGTTTGAGAATCACCAGTACACTATTGGTAGAAAGTTGGCAAACGGAAGCTTAAATAGGCTGTAAAAGTTGCAATTTAACTCTCATTGCATTGTTCAAGAGCTGCCAAAAACGCAGACGATGCGAAGTGTGCCTCTGACCAAGTGACGGAGTAAAGTGTTCCTCTGACGAAGTGATGGAATAAAGTGTACCTCTGACCAAGTGACGGAATAAAGTGTGCCTCTGACCAAGTGACGGAATAAAGTGTGCTTCTGACTAAGTGACGGAATAAAGTGTGCCTCTCACCAAGTGACGAAATAAAGTGTACCTCGGACCAAGTGACGAAATAAAGTGTCTCTGACTAAATGACAATAAAATGTGTCTCTGACCAAGTGACGAAACAAAGTGTTCCTCTGACCAAGTGACGGAATAAAGTGTGCCTCTGATCAAGTGACAGAATAAACTGTGCCTCTGATCAAGTGACGGAATAAAGTGTGCCTCTGACCAAGTGCCGGAATAAAGTGTGCCTCTGACCAAGTGACGGAATAAAATGATGACGCTGGAGTGCAAGATTTCGCATAGCGATAATTGGCCCTTGCGCACCCGACGCAGCGCCTGTGGCATCACTATGGAGTCAGTCACCTGGCGGGTAGCTGATTGGTCATCTGAAGGCGCTCCTTCATGACGCGCCACACCTCGATGATGATGCACGCGTAGGCGGTGGCCATGACGCCGGTGGGCGCCAACAACAGCACCACCAGTAGGTAGATCTCGTTGAAGCGCCACAGGGCCGGCTGGTCGACGTTGCGCACGCACCAGAAGGCGATGTGTGGCTTGCCCACCGGTGTGTGTACCTGCCGCAGGCAGCAGAGACTGGTCAGAGCGGACGGCCGTGGCGTCCCTGCTGAGTCAGGCTCAGCCAGGTGGATGTAGGTCAGCAGCGACTGAGTGCCCGGCCTTAATGGGGCTCGGGTCACATTTAAAGCCGCTGTTTTGCACTCAGCACAATGCTAAATGTTGTCATCTAACGACCAAGTGCCCCAAGCTAGTCCCGCTGCACCCGGTATGAATTAGGTGACAAGGGATAGCTTGAGTTAGGCTCATATATGCTTGGCAAATATCAACATAACAACAGTGGATAACAGATGCCTGATGATAGTATTAGTTTGGTAGCATGCCATAGGTAAGCTGGTGGTAGAAAAGCTAGATAAAATTATTTTCCTTGTGAACTTTACACCTCACCCGGCCGAAATTTGGTGCGTTGTAACTCACTGATTAAGCTGAGCGTCTGGCATGCCAAGAGGTACGGGATTTGATTCCCGGCGGTGTCTGCCCTTCCTGCCAGGGTGAGAGACAGGCCACGCTATACGACCTCAGCCTCTGAGTGCGTCGCAAAGCCACAACCAACAATCCGGCTCAAATGTCAGGATTGCTGATGAGGTATATTATCACCAAAGTAGTGCATGTTGGAGTATTTCTGGTGGTGTGTGTGTGTACCGAGAATAGTCCTGGCGACGTGTGGATCCCAGCTCGCTACTCCAACATCGCTCCCACCTGGGGAGGCTCAGGTCATTTTACCACTCGGCCACATGTACGTAGGGACGTTTGGACCACGTAGGGACCACGTAGGGACGTTTGGTTAGGGCACGCTATGTTGGGTTATGTCTCAGTGAGGTAGCACTGTCAGACTTTGGTGTCTGTTGTTGGGCCGCCGCCGGGCTGTCTCGGCACGTGCGCTAATGCGCCGGGCCACGTGACCGGGTCACGTGACCCGGGCCGCCGGGGGTGGCTCGGCGGCGTGTCGTGTCATGCGGGAGTGTGAATACAGGATTCGAAGGTGAAGGTCTGTGACATGGTGGCAGCGGTCGGTACGAAACCCCGTGGTTTGTGAGGGTTAACATTCCCTGTGTTCTATTGTTCGCGACGGTTTTCTACTTTCAAGACCTGAAGTATAATTGCGTGCGTGAATATGGCCTCATTGAGCGTTTCGTTGTCCGACTTCCCGATTTTTGACGGCTCGAGCTCGCCTGAGTTATTTATCAAGCGGTGTCAGCGTTTGGCAAAGCTGGGTGGCATTTCGACCGATAAACTCAATGGCATTATGCTGACGAGATGCCGTGGGCTGGCCCTTGAACTCGTCGAAAATGCCGATGATGAGAGTAATGTAGCTGCGTTGCTCAGCACAGCATTCGGGTCCGAGCAACCGGAATTGGCCGCTAATCAACTATCGACAGTAAGGAAAGGCGACATGTCTGTACTGGACTACTCACTTCTCATCAAGAAACTAGTGCGCCAAGCCTGCCCCGAATTTGTTGATGCCAAGGAGGGCGTCAAGAAGATTTGTCATCCATCACACCAAGCGGCTCTCTACCGGCACTTCTTGGTCGGCTTATCGGCGGAGGAAAAGCGTCTCCTTTCGCGTCAAGGGGCGTCTACTTTCGAGTCTGCAGTCAAGGAGTTAACTCGGGAGGAACAACTGGCCGAACTCTGCGGCACAGCGTCATCCGTCAACGAACGTGAGCACACAGTCACCTGGGCAGAGTATGCTGGGATCTCTGCTGAGTCTCCACACCCAATCCGAACGCCACAGAGATCTTCATCTCCTCCGTGGCGCCGTGCCACGGACGGAGACTGCACCAGGGCCGCGGGCAGAGCGGCCGGCGCAGGTGCGCACGGCGCAGGACGGGAGCGCTGGCGCCGTAGTTCTCCAACCAAATCGCTATCGCTACCTACGCACGTCTCACCACTCAACGCTTCGGACCGCTGACGCCGACCAACCTTCCGGGACGCCAGGGACCGTTCCCGGCTCGACGCCAGAACTGCCGTTGCCAAGTGCAAGACGCCGTATACCAGCCATCATCTACGAGCCACCAGCCTGCCACCACACACACACACCGCACAAGCCGACATACACACACACACATACGTACAGTACCCCCAACCTAACTCTCCGGCACTCCACCACTATCCAAACCTACTCAATCTCCAACCGCTCTCTCAAGCTCACCTGCTACATCTACTGAGCCGTCGACCTCTACTCTACTCTTCGAGATCTCGAAGACCTACATCAACTCTACTGATCCTCCAATCAACTCTACTCAGCTTTCTACTTCATCTACTTCATCTACCACAGTGGCCAGTGACAGTGCCTCTCCAGAGCAGTGCCCGTCTCTACTTCTACAACGCCATCTACTTCTCTACGCTCTACCAGGTCAGTCCGGCGGTGCTGCCACCCCTCCCACCGCGCTCCCCTCCACCCCACCCCCCGCTTTTCCCTCTAGTGCCGTCTGCACGATCTTTTTCTGATCTTTCTGACCGTGCTCTCTTCACGCACATCTCCGATTTCTTTGTGTTTTCTTCATCTTTATCTGCCCCTCTTTTGACAAACTGCCGGGCTTCCTTCACGCCCTTCTATACCCTCCGCCAGCCATTTGTACTGTTCTGTGTCGCACACACACCTGTCACACTCATCTTTTTCCAACACCACACACAACAAACACAGCCAACACCACACGCTTCAACACCATGAACACCAATACACCACCTACAGGCGAGTTCTTCATTTGCCGCCGGGGAGACGGGGAGCCTATGGGCTCCCTCGACCCCTGGCTGGTGGATGAAGAACTCGTCCGACAGACAGGAGCGCCCCTACACGCCAAACCTATGAGATCTGGGGCGCTCCTCATTCACGCCAACACCGACATAGACGGCCGCATACTCCCCACCATACATCACATACAAAACACCCCTATCTCGATCACTCCGGCCACACACATGAACACCTCACAAGGCACCATCAAGGCACGGGAGTTGGTCTGTATACCGGAGGAGACCCTAACCCGGAGGTTCCGGGAACAGGGCGTCTCCTCCGTGTACAGGCCGCCCCCACGCCACGGATACAACACCACGGACATACTAATTCTCACCTTCACAACACGTACACAACCCAAACACGTGAAGGCGGGCTACCTGCTTTTCCCGGTCACCCCACGCGCACCCCTCCCGCGAAGATGCCGTAAATGTCAACGGTACGGGCATTCAACGGGGGGGTGCCACAGCAACACCCACACCTGCGCAAATTGCGCAGGACAACACGACACAGACCACTGCACCAGCGGCGTGCGCAGCTGCGCCGCCTGCGGGGGGGACCACGCGGCGTCGGACGGGGGCTGCCCCCGATGGCAGGCGGAGCGGGAGGTGCTCCGCCAGGTCCACCTCGGGGGCATGGCCCTGGCCGACGCCAGAGCGTCGGTGTTTGGCCCGCGGGCGGCGTGGCCGCCCGCCGCACAGAGCCGGGGAACCCACAACCACCACCACTATCACACACAGAATACCCGGCTCTGCCTGCACCCACGCCACACAAGCAGACAACGAATACATACACACCACAACCCGACGCACCAACACCAACGAACACCAACACACACCCAAAACACCCCGCAACACCAGGACACCCCATCACCCACCGACCACTACAAGCACCACCAGCCATCCCAACTCGCCTATCAGCACCCACCCCACCCTGCCACCCACCACCACCGCCACCACCCTACCAACCAGGAACCTCAACATCCCCTCAGGCCTCACTCACTTCAAACACAACGGACACATCACTGACACAGCACTCGCACACAGACACGGGGTCTGAACAGACAGACACCGAGCGCATCAACACCGACTCAGACGTCACAGTCCCCTGCACCCCAACACCACCCCCTACCAACCACAAGTACCTCATAGGCCCACGAAAAGTACCAACAAAAAACACTCCCCAAAAGACCACTCACGCGTGCCAACACCCACAGACAATGAACACAATACTCCAATGGAACACTCACGGACTCATTAGACACTGGCCAGAATTTAAACACTACGCATTACAAACACACCACACTGCACTATGCATACAGGAAACACACTTTAAACCCCATGACCCGTATCAATTCAACATCCCTCAATACACGCTACACAGACAAGACACACACAACACACACACATACAGATCAGGCGGAGTATGCACATACATTAGGAATACAACACCGCACCGCCTGATACCATTCAACACCACAGCAGACATATTACTCACGGAAATCCACCTACACAACACAGCTTACACACTCATCAACATATACGATCCCCCTCGCGAACCACAGAAACCCTTTCGGAATTAAACAAGGCACTCGATCAAATTCACACACCCGTCATAGTCACAGGAGACTTCAATTCGCACCACCCACTATGGGACACCCGCACAACACGACCCGATCACAGAGCACTCACACTCATCACACTGGCTACACAACATAACCTCACAGTACTCAACACCGGATCACCAACATACCTCGTCCCAATTAGCCACACCCTCCCCACTACCCCTGACGTAACCCTGGCATCCTCCCGCATAGCCCTTACCCTATCATGGACATCCGACCCCGACCCTCAATTCAGTGACCACGCACCCATAACCATCACCTTTAACCAAATCCCGACCATCGGCCCACCGCATCCACCCACGGGCCGATGGAACCTCAAAAAAGCATCCTGGACATCCTTTTCCGAATCTATGGCAGCACAAACAGCACACAACCCACACCTCACACCAGAACAATTTGCAGACACCCTCATCACCACAGCACACCAACACATACCACAGACAAAACCACGCCATCAACACAAACCTCGCGCGGCACCCTGGTGGAGCGACGAATGCCACCGGGCAGTCCGCGCGAGGAACCACGCACGACACAGACACGAAAGACACCGCACACCAGAAACACTCACAGTATACAAACAACTCAGAGCAGCCTGCAAAAGAACCATTAGAAATGCCAAAAAAAACGTCCTGGAATAAATTTTGCACCCAATTTAACAGATTCACTCCTCTCGGCGAAATTTGGACACTTCTTGGAACATTCCAACATCGACAAAGACCACAAGCCAAAGCCATCACACTCATACACAACAACGTCACCACCACAGACCCACAAAGAATAGCAAACATTTTCGCACACAACTATCACATTAGGTCATCCACACTCGCACAGCACCCCCCACCACCAATCAGACACACACGGCCACACCTTTACAACACTAGGTTCACACTCACAGAATTACAAATAGCAATCACACAAACAGGAAACACAAGCGGAGGACCAGACAACATACACTATTCATTCTTCAAACACCTACCAACACAAGCACTACAAACACTACTGGACACCTACAACACCGCATGGACAACACATACATACCCACAATCTTGGCTACACGCTCTGCTCATTCCTATCCCAAAACAAAACACAGACCTAACCCTATGCGACTCCTACCGCCCTATCGCACTAACCAGCTGTCTCCACAAACTCTTTGAACGCCTTGTCAAAAAACGCCTCCTCTACATTATTCAAACACAAAAACTAATCTCTCCTATACAATCAGGCTTTCTTCCTAATCGCTCATGTCTAGACAACCTCACCTATCTCACCACACACATCCAGGAAGCGGCGGCCAGGAAATGCTCCACCGTCGCCGTCTTCCTGGATCTCAAACAAGCATATGACACGATCAGCATCACAGCACTCCTAGAACACTTACACAACATAGACATACAGGGCAGACTTATACACTACCTTCATTTCTATCTACTAAACCGCTCTTTCCAAGTCAAAATAGGACAACACACTTCAGACACTAAATTTCCCACAACCGGCCTAATGCAAGGTTCGGTTCTTAGCCCCCTTCTCTTTATTTTAGGTCTAAATTCAGTCATCACCGACAACCTTCCGGCCAAAATTGCAATCTACGCAGACGACATTGTAATCTGGACTTCACAAAATTACCAAACCACGCACTAGCAATACTACAGAACACACTAACAGAACTACACAACAGACTCGCCCTACTAAATCTACACATCGCACCACACAAATCTAAATGTATGTTCTTCGGTTACCACAAACACACAGATGAACAACCACTAAAAATAGACCAGACACCCATACCATTTGTCACCAGTGCGAAATTTCTCGGCATCACATTTGACCGACTACTCACCTTTCGGTTACACATCTTAGACATCCACAAACGCGCATCAAAACGAATCAACCTACTACGAGCACTTTCTGGCACAAACTGGGGATCCGATCGAAACACACTTCTAACTCTCTACAAATCAATCATTCGGCCAATTTTGGAATACGGATCCCCACTCTTCGAAAATGCAGCTAAATCAAACATCCACCTACTAGACACACTACAACACCAATGCCTCAAAATAGCCACTGGAGCATACATCACTACACCTTATCTCGCACTGCACATCTACAACCACATACCAGAACTCAAACACAGACGCACTGAAGCACTACTTAGATATCATTACAAAACACAACTAGTCAAACACCACCCATGCACTGAAGCACTCAAAATCCGCACCAAACGCAGACACATACTCATGAACGCACCACGACTCAGAACCACGATAGGAACTCGCATACACCAACACGCAAATAGACTACAAATCACACTCCCAACAACACAACCCCTCCCACCACCCACAGCATGGTGGAAGCACCAAGCTCCCACAACACACTTCCTCATAGACAAACCGAAACACACATACACAGACGCAGAAATTCAACAACTATTCCTACAATTCACATCACAATATGCAAATCACAACATCATTTACACAGACGGCTCCAAATCACATACACAGCAGACGGGCACAGCGGCGGTGCTGTATACAAATACAGCACCGCCCCGAGTCATCTTACGTGCCCGTCTGCACGACACAGCATCCACATACACAGCAGAACTCTACGCAATCTTCTCGGCATACTCCACCATCTATAACACACAAATGCAACACAATATCATAGCAACAGACGCAAAATCAGCACTACAAAGCATAACACCATACACCACATTCAAACACCCACTCATTCCCAAAATACTCTACATACATAACAAACTAAACATCCAACAACGCCCACTACTTCTCTGGATCCCAAGCCACACAAACATACACGGTAACGAACACGCAGACACAGAAGCAAACCTAGCCACAACACTACAACAAACCACGCAATGCCCATACTCAAAATCCGATTACTACCCCACAATACGCCAAGCACTCAACAAACACATACAACAAACGTGGGACACAACAATAACACAACTCCACGAAATACACCCAAAACACGAACAATGGCACTCCATCAACCAACACACCAGACAAAAAGAACGTACACTAACACGCATACGAACAGGACACACAGCACTCACACATTCCTACCTCATTCTACAACAGCGACCACAATGCACAACATGTCACCGAATACTCACAATCAAACACATACTCATTTACTGCACCAAATACAACCACCAAAGACAACATATCACCAACTATTGCGCCACACACAACATCCCACTAAACCTCACTACTCTCCTCAACGACGACCATCCAGCACTACACGAACATGTCTTCCACTTTCTCTCTATCACACGCATACTAGAACAACTGTGAAAAAAAGGGAAAAAAAAAAAAAAAACGAACAAAAAAACAAACAAAGACAAAACAAAAGATGGAACGAAAACAAAAAGATGTTCCAAAAAAAAAAAAAAAAAAAAAAAAAAAAAAAAAAAAAAAAAAAAAAAAAAAAAAACGATACACATGACGCTGATTAAAGGACAACGAAAGAAAAACAAAAATATACACCAATAACAAATGTTCTTGCAATGTATCAATCAAGGCGAAGACCCAACCCCAAACCCCCCCACTACACCCCGTACCCCAATCTGGCACCGTCCGGACTGGCGACTCTTCTCAACCGCAACATCTTCGGACTCCAACCACCTCTACTATACTTCCGCTCAACCCAACTCTACTCAACTCTACTCTACTCAGCTCTACTCTACACTACAAGAATCTACTTCGACTCTGCTCAACCAATCAACACCCTCTTCCACCCCTCGACTAATCCTCCTACCATACCCCTCACCCATTTATACCGCTTCACACCAACAACCGGAAACAGCCGACATCACCACACGGTGGCAGGCTGGCCAAATTCACACACACACACACAAATTTTCGAATTTACGATTTCTTCTTCTGATCAACAGCACCATACTATCTTCAAGCTATTGATTCGCACGTCCTAAACCAACGTCGAGCCAGCCCGCTTTTGATTCGCCAAGTCCCATTCCAACACCGCAGTCACTTCCAAGTGCCCAGCCTAGACGCCAGCCGACTTTCAGACAGCAGTCGCCTCCGCCGTCAAACAGCCTCCACACACACCATACACTCACACACACACAGCTCCTGATACCATCAGTTAACTACCTAACTTCAACACCTTACTTCAAGTCGACCTTACCTATCCTATTCATCCTAACCCCGACCACGTCATTCCATCAATCATAACCCGCCACCACATTCATCTACACACTACCGGAAACAGCCGACATCACCACACGGTGGCAGGCTGGTCAAATTCACACACACACACACACACACGTAGTTCTCCGGCTGCGCCGCGGAGTGGCGCTGCCGGCGCGGCTCATGCTGGGGGTAGAGCATGGGAGGCCAGCAGAGGCCGGGAGCAGCGTGGCGGCTCACCGGTGCCGGCACGGGCGCGGGAGAGCGATGCGGGCACGGCCGGCCGGCCTGAGCTGAGAACAGCCGACCGCGGCGAATCGCGCAGTCCGGACCGGCAGACGAGTGGACGGCAGGCCATCCAGTGCTGGGCTTGTCGCGGCTTCGGCCACCTCAAAAGGCACTGCCCAAACGGACAAGGGGCAGGCTGGCGGAAGGTTGGTGAACCTTCCCATAGCTCGGGTTGCAATCAATGGATTTGCGGCAAGTGATGCCTTAATAGACAGTGGTAGCCAACTGAGTATGATAGACAGCCGTGTTTTTGGCATCATGCTCCGAACTCGTCATTGAAGCCGCCTGCCCGTCTTGTTTCCGCCTCTGGGCATGCTTTGAAAGCTCGGGGCACGTGTAAACTTAAGGTTGCGTTGTCCGGGGGAAATCACTGGGAACTTGAAAGTGAGTTTGTCGTTGTAGAAGATTTGATTCATGATGCTGTCTTGGGATAGGACTTTTTATCGGCACACAAGGCCGTGATTGATTGTTCTCCGACGCACGAGGTTAAGCTAAAGCTGAGAATCAAAAAACCTGTCTCTGTCCCGCCACATACGGCTGTTTGCCTGGCTATAAAGGTTGATCAGAAACTTTCATGCGAATCGGAATATTTGTTGATCGGCCAGCGTTCCAATAATCTCGAGATTTGCGATTCTCTGTTGAAAACTTTCTCGGAGACGGAGATTCCGCTGTACGTGCGTAATCGTTCTGATCGCACCGTGACGCTGCATAGGCGCAGCGTGATAGGGTACGCCGAACGCGTTGAGAACATTCAGCCGTATAAACCCAATCCCAGTCCAGGCGGGCCCTGTGACGCAAAGGCCCAGGTAAGCGCCGTGTCAGCTAACGACGGTAAATTTGTTGGCCTGACGACTGACGAGACTCTTGCCAGTTTCGAGGTGGGGGAGGCTATCTCTGGTCCACAGCGAGACAAGCTGGCTGACCTAATCGCCTCTTTCCCTGAGGCGTTTTCGCGAGGTTACGCGGATATCGGTGTGTACCGCGGCGAAGCAGTCGATCTCGAGCTGCAGCCAGGAGCGCGACCAGTGTTCACCAGACCCTACCCGATCCCCTGGGCGCGTGAACCTCAACTGCAGGCGCAGCTGGACGAGTTGCAGAGCTGTGGCGTCGTCGAGGAAGGCCCTCCCTCGCCGTGGAATTCGCCTTTGATTCTCTTGGCTAAGGAATCCGGCGAATTTAGAATCACCCAGGACATGCGCGCACTGAACAAGTTGCTGTTACCGAAAGCATTTGTGTTCCCCAGCATAGACGACTTTATTTTCTCCCTGGGCGGGTGGAAGGTTGCGTCCTCGCTGGATATCAAACATGCATTTTGGAACCTGCGTCTAACTAAGGAATCGAGCAAGATATGTGCTTTCCACACGCTCGGAAAAACATACTACCCCGCCCGTATGCCCATGGGATGCTCGCAGTCATCGTATTTTCTCCATGTGGCCATGAGAGAAATACTTGGCGACCTCCCGCAAGTGCGAGTATACGCCGACGACATCCTATGTATATCGGACAGTGCTGATGAGCACTTCCAGCTTCTCCACACAGTGTTCCAGAGGCTGAGTGAAGCGGGGATAAAGGTTTCACCTAGTAAATGCAAGCTCTTCCAAACCGAGCTAACGTACCTCGGCCACCGCATCACCCCTGATGCCGTTATAATAGATACCGACCGTATCGAAATTGTTGAAAACCTGTCCCCGCCCAGAACCATCCGGGAGGCTAAAAGGATCCTGGGGTTTTTCTCCTGGTACCGAGAGTTCATCCCCTCCTTCAGCACCGTCGCAGAGCCTCTGGTCAGACTCTGCAACTCAGAGAAGTACTACTGGAGCGACGACCTGGACGCCAGTTTCGCCGCTCTGAAGGCGGAGGTGATCAGCAGCCGGGTGCTGAGCTATCCACGCCGAGACTGCCCGTTCATCCTCTACACTGACAGTAGCAGCAGTGGGGGCGGTCAAATTTTGAGTCAAATACAGGACGGTGCTGAGCGTGTCATAGCCTACAGCGGCAACAGATACAGTAAGGCGCAGCGCAAATGGACGATCTATGAACTGGAGCTGTACAGCTTTTTACAAGGCCTGAAGAAATTCTACAAGTACCTAGCCGATGTGAAATTCACGTGGGTCTGTGACTGTAGAAGCGCATTGCAAATCCTACAGAATCGCGATCAGATGAACCCGAGGCTGGTGAGATGGCCAGCCTTCATCAGCCAGTTCAGGTATAATACCGAGCACCGAAAGGCTAGCCAAATGCAGCACGTAGATATGCTGTCTCGCATACACACGGACCAGGAACAGGAGATCAGCGATGCGGCCCGGTCGGCCGACGAACCATCACATGGTTGTGATACGGAACGGGGACAGGAGACAGTCCCTGACACGTCCGGCGACAGCGGACCGGTGAGACCGGGCGCGGGTCAGTCGGATCCGCCGACTACAGAGCGTGCGGACGGTCGCGCCGCCCCTGACCCTGGTGGCGAAACTCAGCAACAGTGCACGGACAGTGCACGGACGACGCACGGCCGACGCGCCGATGCTACCCCGGTACGGGGGACGGATTTGTACCCGGAATCTGTACGTACAAATTCGACACCGAAGTCTAACGGTTGTGAAGTCGCTAGCGAGGGGGCTCGGGAGGTTTCCGCTGTTTCACTGGTTCCTCTCAAGCCAGATACCCTGCGCTGGTACCAGCGGCACGACAGGAATTGTAGAGCCATAGCACATCGCTTGAATCATGGAAAGTGGCCACGTTTCGCCCCTCCCTGTCTGAAACGTGAGCCGTCGGAACATTTCAAATTAAGAGACGGGATTGTGCGCCGAACGCCGGCAGGGCCGGCGGGCCCCGAGCAGGTGGTCTGGCCCTTGGCAAAACGATATGAGCTGTTTCATGCTCACCACGACACCACACACCACGCCCATGGTGGCCCTGAGAAAATGTACGAGCTGATCAGTCGGCACGCTTGGTACCCGGGCATAAAGGCAGGATGCGAAGACTACGTCCATACCTGCGAAAGATGCGAACAGAGAAAAAGTACTCGTATCCGCAATGCTCCCCTGCTGCCTCAGCCGGCAAACTGGCCTAACGAGACGCTGGTAATTGACATTGTAAATATGCCAAGAAGCCAGGTGACGAATAGGTAACTGGTGCTTACGTGTGTTGACAAATTTTCAGGGTTTCTGTCTTGCTACCCGCTTGACACAGGTAACGCAGAAGAAGTCGTCGAAGTGTTAAGCGCCCACTTTTTGACCTATGGTGCCCCAGAAAACCTCGAGAGCGATGCGGGCTCAAACCTCGTGAAAAATGCCCAGGTCACGGCGCTTTGCGAGCATTTCGGTGTTCAGACGCGAGCGAGCGTGGGGTATCACCACGAAGCCGTCGGCAAGGTCGAAAGAAAACACTTTGACATTAAACGCCGCCTACGGGCGATGTCAGACTCCAGGGGCACTGACTGGGTGCAGAAGCTACCCGGTATAGTTTTCTCGCTGAACAATGAAGTATCCGATTCGACCGGTTTTTCTCCATTCTTCATTTATTTTCTCCGCTACCCCCACACCCCTTTGTCGAAACTAGCAGCTGCCCCCAGGAACCAATACTCACACGATTATGTTCACGAGAAGCTCCGTCTCCTGTCCAATGTGTTTCAACAGGCGCAGCAGCAGCGCGCCCAGTGCGCTGGCCGATACAAACAGCAGTATGACAGGCGGCACAGAGTTGCAGAGCCAGCGATCAAAGTCGGTGACAGGTTGTTGTACAGGAACTTTTCCGCTCGATCCAAGTTGGATTATCCTTGGATAGGACCTTATGTTGTAGTCGCCCTACGAGGTCGACGGCACTTAGATTTTGTTGAAAAGGGTGGAAAACTTCGACGCACCCATGTGAAAAATGTAAAAGTTGTGCGCGATCGTGATGTGTAATTGTGTGACACGTTTCACGTTTTCAGTGCAAGGTGCGAGTATTGTTGCGCATTGCGGCCGCGGGTATCACTTGTTCAGTGCCAGACTTGACGTTTGTACAGAAGATACATGGTACTTACTTGGTACGGCGACATAGGTGGGGTCAGGGTAGCCGTTCAGCGTTATTTGCTTCAAACGCGGTGTATATACTGAGCTGAAACCCGTTTTTTTGTGTTCAATTGCGATTACCCTCGCAATTTGGATGAGAGGGGAAAGTGTCAGACTTTGGTGTCTGTTGTTGGGCCGCCGCCGGGCTGCCTCGGCACGTGCGCTAATGCGCCGGGCCACGTGACCGGGTCACGTGACCCGGTCACGTGACCCGGGCCGCCGGGGGTGGCTCGGCGGCGTGTCGTGTCATGCGGGAGTGTGAATACAGGATTCGAAGGTGAAGGTCTGTGACAAGCACAGTATACGTTGCAATAGGACATACTGGGTAGCATATCCCAGGTGACGTTAGATTAGATTAGCTTGGATTATGGTATGGTCGATGTTGGGTTTGGTGGTGCAGATGATGCCACCGTCGCATGACCACCTGTCCCGGAGTCAGGCGTGGAAGGCAAGCGCAACATTTCGTGTGTTCTTGAAGTCAGTGTTTGGGTTATGTTGACTGATTTTGCAATCAAGCATACAACATAGATATTATAACTGTCCGTGTATCGGCACAATGCGCCATACCAGTTCTGAAGTTATTAGCATCGACAACCTACGCGCTTACTCTCTGAAAACACTGTTCTGTCACCGCTTTTGTCACAGACCGAGACCAACACCTTTCTTCTCACTGTGCTGTACGCTCGTGATCAGTGGCCCTTTAGGGCAAGGTGCGTGACTGGTTCATGAATAAGTTACGGATGCGTCCCCGATTGGGCTTAAAGGAGAGGACTTGACAATGCATAGGGAACGATGGAACATTAGGGTATCCATGGTTACATTAACGGTGCGCTGATTAAGAAGGCTACGGCACGACTAATTTCATGACCTTACTTTATATTGCACCATCTTTAGGTTGAGGAGTGGTTCCAGGCTGTTATATTGGCTTCTGAAAGTAAAGAGAAGTGTTGTCGCTTAACCTTGGTATCACTTTTGTCTCCTGTTAAATTCTTTCTCTCCGAATTAGAACATATTCGTATCAAGCACATGATCACGATTGCTCAAGGTTGAAATCATTCGTTGCGCCACCACTGTTTTTTACCGATATTTGTATCGATGAATAGCTATGGTAGAGGAATTTCGAAATATGGTAGAAAGGCGCACCTTTACGCACTCTGCGTATCTGCAGCTGTTCGGTTATCTGCAATGTACCCGGACTTTCTCGCACCCAGCTACCTGAACGTAATCCTATTCCGGTAGGGGTCGGAGTAAGATGGATTTTCCCCACCCCCACCCCAGTGGTGTTTTGCGTGCTGGCCCCTAACCCTGGTGTGAGCGTGAATCTCAGTGACTCTTCCTAGCATTCTTTTTATATTTCGCACAAAAACATTAGCTTCCGAACCATATCAGAGGCGACCCCAGGAGGGAATATTGGGTGGCACCTTCGGCATATTTGTACGAGAACTTCGGAATAGCGTGCACATCTGAATATTTGCATTGTATTGCGGTTCAGGTGACTAGAAAATGAAATTCAACTATAAATTCTACTTTGTTTACTTGCGAAACTGCCAATATTAAGCCTACGCATGTCAGGGGCGGAACCAAGGGAGGAAAATGGGCAACATTTTGTACATTCATTCAGCATTAAACATTTGAGCAGTATTTTGCCGCCCCGGTAGCTCAGTTGGCTGGAGCGCTGGTCTGCACTGGTCTCCCCTGTCCTGGCAACACAGGGTTCGAGTCGATACGCGCGCTCGCATTTAGCTCCCGGCTGGGAGGGTCAGATGGCAGCTGGCGAGATGAGGCCGGGGACGAACTACCGGGCGGCCATGTCGGTCCATTGACGGCACGTTAAACTTTCGGTCAAAATTCTGCCGTCGAACTAGAATTCGTGGATCGGGTGGTGGACCATTGTTCACGCAACAAGCTCTGCTTAGCAATAGGACCCTGGTTCATAAAGCCACCTCAGCAAGAACTCGGATTAAATTTATTATAAAAAGAACATGTGGCCTGTTTTCCTAAAGCGGCATCATTGACGTTGTCATCGGAAATATGGGAGGGTGGGGTGAATTCGGGACAAACGATAATAATGCATCACAAGCATTGGTGGAGCCAGAAGACTTCCCCAATGACTGATACACGAAAATGACGAGAGATATTCAGGACATACCCTATTCAAATCACTACAAGGAATGGAGGGACGAGGGTGACACTTTGCCAAAATCAGACCAATGACAGGGAGAAATGAAGCCAGGACAAACGATTAATATAGATGGCACGCAGTGGCGGATCGAGGAAATTTGATCAATGACCAATGATTGTAGTAGCCTTCCCACTTAGGTTTCTGGTAACCCTCCCTAGTATCATTCCCTTGCGACGCCTTTGATAAAAACGTCATGATATGTATAAATATTAAGTAAGAATAACGAAATAATTGGAACTTGCGGCACAAACTGCGAAAAAATGATCAGCCACAAAAAACAAATTACCAACCGTTATTTAGCCTCCTGGCTACGCCATTAGCTGTTTTGCATGTGCGTGTATGAACATGAAATGCTGTTTCGGGTCACTATGAATGATTTATGTACATTCATGCACAATGGCATCGAGGTAAAATAAAAACAGTCTCAAATGAATTGGAAGAATTTTCCCCTTGTTTTTTTCTCCGTACTTCGTCATGGATAAAATTTGACCATTGTAACCTTCCAAAAGTGTAGATTATAACCTACATAGTCGGATCCTGGTACACATCACTATAGACACCATTGGAATCTAAATTATACAGTAAAACATCCGAAAAGAGACCGATTGTTGTCAAACAGCTAAACTATGAACAAAATTGCACTTTGGCCCGCTACGTACCAATGACACAACTACACAGCGAATACCATACCAATGACACAACTACACAGCGAATACCATATGATGGCAAGATTTGACAATGATACAACTACACAGCGAATACCATATGATGGCAAGATTTGAGTGCATATGAAACTCAGTGGACATCGGAAAAAATGCTTCAGATTAACAAGACAGACTAATACGATAACCTTCACTGCTTTTTTCCAATTCGCCAATGCAAAAAAAGAGCTGAAGTATGAGAAAAATAGTGATTTGGCCAGTTAAGTTCTAATATAACTGCCAAAAGCATTATCACGTGATAGCCAACATTTAAATGTGTATGGAACTAAGTTGACATCGATGCAGATTTTCATCCAGCTAATAACAGAAAGGTTAAATCAATGCATTTCACTCCAGTCTCTATGGAGAAAGGCACGCTCAGATACCGACGATTGGCCTTTATGAGCTCGTGCCATAGTGATGCACATGCTGTCAAAGTTAGGGCAGCGGCTAGAGGAGACTTGCTTGTTTAAAGACGAAAGCTAGGACACCGTTGTGCAATTCAACACAAAGGGAACGACGGAGTTGAGCAATTCAATTGCCTAGATTAGATCAAGACAAGGGACAGGAAGGAGTTGAGGAATTCACGGCAAAGGGTGGAAAAGATTCGCCAAATTGAAGCACATACATTAACATGCAAAACAGCTAATGGCGTAGCCAGGAGGCTCAGGAGTGGTTGGAATAATTGATGTACAAGGTTCGATGTACAAAGTGACAAATACTTGCCTGACTTAAAACAATGAGTATGTCAACATTTTCAGATTCAAACAATTAGCAGGATAGAATTGCATAATTTACTACAAACGTGGGGAGTGAGTGTGAGGATCGTTCCTAATGTAATGAGTTCATATTAATGATGTAAATATGTCCAGGAGAGATGCCTGAGCGCGTCACTCGCGCCTCTGTCACAAGTTCACTGTGTCGCATCACTTCGCCGAACTATCACAAGTTCACTGTATCGCATCACTTAACCGAACTGGTCCACGTTCACTATGTCACATCACTTCACCGAGCTAGTACACGCTCCCTGTGTCGCATTACTTTACCGAACTGGTTCACGTTCACTGTATCGCATCACTTCACCGAATTGGTTCACAATCACTGTGTCGCATCACTTCACTGAACTGGTCCACGTTCACTGTGTCGCATCACTTCACCGAACTGGTCCACGCTCACTGTGTCGCAGCACTTTAACCGAACTGACCCATGTTTGAGTCGATTTCAGCGAGCTGACCCACGATCAAGTCACTTCCATCAAAGTGGTCCAAATAGATGCCTATTATACACTGCATTGCAGTATTTCCATGCGTACCGGCCGGCGCATATGTCGCTGCGTACCGGCCGGCGCATATGTCGCTGCGTACCGGCCGGCGCATATGTCGCTGCGTACCGGCCGGCGCATATGTCGCTGCGTACCGGCCGGCGCATATGTCGCTGCGTACCGGCCGGCGCATATGTCGCTGCGCACCGGCCGGCGCATATGTCGCTGCGCACCGGCCGGCGCATATGTCGCTGCGTACCGGCCGGCGCATATGTCGCTGCGCACCGGCCGGCGCATATGTCGCTGCGCACCGCGCCATATCCGATGTCCAAGTGGGTCATAGCTGGAGAGGCGAGACAGCGCTGCTGTATAGGCCGAACCGTGCCAAGCCAGGCATCTTGGAGTGATGGGTGGTGCTTGGAGTGAGCTTGTAGATGGTAGGAAGATGAAGTGATGGTGCAGCGAAGATGAATTAAAGCTTGAAGATGTAGAGTTGTAAAGTATAATTCGAAGTTGATTTTCAGTTTGGCGAATGGCGCAGCACGAGCAGTATTGGGTGGGGGGAGGGAGAGTGGAGGGGGGGGGGTTCTTGAGTCATCACTGATATAGTTCCCTTAACATTGAAAAGACGAACAATGGTACGAAATGTACCGCTGGTGTTTGTTTTTAGATCAGCTCACGTTGCGTTTGTTATTCTAGCCTTTTAGCGTCTCTCTTGCATTCTATTCCCCAATGCTCCAAGCAACGCCTCCATCAAGGTCATTATGAAAAACATCTGCCATCATCTAATGTTGCCACCTCTGAAAATGTCACATAATACCCTACGGAAGATGATTTGCGCCTGCACATCTGATATACCATTTACCGGCCCGGATAGGTGTGTCTGTACAGACAAACTGATGGTTTCGCGATGTGGTCCACTCTTGGACCACTGTTTGCCAACGTATATATATATGTGTGTGCGACTTAAAAACATAATTACAAGACAGTGTTCGCAAACTCAATATCTATAGCCGATATGTAGAAGACATGGTGATTGTCATCACCAGTACCAGGCATCTCCGGGTTCTGCTAGCAGCCCTCGAGGAGCGGTCAGTTCTGACCTTCACCACACAACTGCTAGCAGCCCTCGAGGAGCGGTCAGTTCTGACCTTCACCACACAACTGAACATTGAAAATAAAATACCACATTTTGGCGTGAACATCGACAGTGGCGTGGGTGTTCACGACAAAAATGGTTTAAAATATGGTGACACGCCATCACTGCTCAGTAGTGGTATGTGCCTTGCATACCTCAGTGCACCACAAGCTCACCGATACCGGCGGTTATGTGAACGCCGACAGCGAGTGTCCCATCCGCTATAAGCTGAGTGTAATACGTCACACGTCAGAAGGGCACTTAAAGTATGTTTCGACTGGACAACATGTCACCATGAGATCCACCGATTAAAGACAATGCTCGTAAACAATGGATGCAGCAACACAGATATCGACAGTGAAATCGCATCACTTCCCAACTAGCACCTAGAAAATGACATTAATGCCACGAAATGGCGGACAGGAAAAACGTCACTCTACTTTACTGCAAACAGATGAATCCATCGTACAAAGTCCACGAGAGTATACTACGACAAGCCATACACATCGAAGTAAAATATGTTGAATCCTCCTTAAAACCCAAGCTCACTATTTTGTATTCAAGCAAGATAATTACAAACCTCATAATCAGAAGAGAAAAAAAATATCAAAGAATATCACCTGTTTAAAACAAGCCAATGTGGTCTACAAATACAGATACAGATATCCCGACGCCAATGTGGTCTACAAATACAGATACAGATATCCCGACGCCAATGTGGTCTACAAATACAGATACAGATATCCCGACGCCAATGTGGTCTACAAATACAGATACAGATATCCCGACGCCAATGTGGTCTACAAATACAGATACAGATATCCCGACGCCAATGTGGTCTACAAATACAGATACAGATATCCCGACGCCAATGTGGTCTACAACTACAGATACAGATATCCCGACGCCAATGTGGTCTACAAATACAGATACAGATATCCCGACGCCAATGTGGTCTACAAATACAGATACAGATATCCGGACGCCGATTGCATTGGCGTCACAACCACCACAATCTTGCGTGATTCAATTTTTATTCAATTCAATGCCACAATCTGTATTCGGTGATTATCGACAATATGCATCTGCGAGATGACGCTCACAAACAACAGCCATTCCAAGAACGCAACCAAGCAGTAAGAAGACAACACTTTATTAGCAACACTATCATCAGAAGAAATAAAGACGGAAGAAAACCGCACATCGTCGAAGCCCCGCTCATACGGGATCAAAATCCACGAAGAGTAGGCAAATGACCTCTGTTTGCATTCTCCAGTTGCCGGGAAATCAGATGGATTCCGATAGGATGTTCACAAAGCATGCAGTTCATTGGATGTACGAGAGACCTTCGGCTGTATAGGACGTTCACCAGGCATGCATGTCATTGAATGTACACGAGAGACCTTCGGCTTCTCCTGAAACGACAACAAATCGCTGCAAATTATTTGACAAGAACTGAACTAACTGTTCTTGAAATATTTCCTACCTAACTTCTGGCATTTCATGACATGCCTGAAATTGTCAACCATAAAGCTGTAACGATATTAATCTTTGGAAGATGTCATCCATTGCCGGAGTTTCATGAAACGCCTGATAGTCGATACCCACGACATATAAATGATAGCCTGATTTGGCTCAGGAAAGCTCACATAAATATATGACATCTATGATGCAGATAAATCCAAATATGAAATAGTGTGCTTTATCAACGCCACATTTAACAGTCATAAGCCATGCACGGTAATCAGTCGTGAGTGATGAAAATCAACCACTAATTTCATGACGGGATTACATACCACGGAGCTCAGACTATCATGACGGGAAAGCCAAGTTAATTGGCTGGTGCGTGGGTCGAAAATAACGGAATCGCCAACGGAAATACGAGAACTATGACGGACGATATTCTCATTGACACGGAAGCCGAAAGTGGCTTCGCTGATGTAGCTTGCAATAATTTGAGTTATCACACAACACGTCTAGAACAGACACGAACTGCACAGTACACATGCGGCATAGTGTTCTGCAAAATAGTCCCATGCTGGAGCGCAAGTCTGAAGGAACAACGCGATGCAGAAATACAACAGTGTTGGCTTTATCAATTCCCCTGTCAGGTGGTAGGCAAGTGTTTGCTGACTTTGTGACCGCACTGATATGGCATACAATATGCACTGATATGCCACGCACCCGCTGTCGTTAGAACGGTCCTATTCGTGTATGCATGCGTGCATACACGCCCGCCGGTACCGGCTCAGGGTCAGTGCCACATGGTACCGGCTCAGTGTCAGTGCCACATGGTACCGGCTCAGGGTCAGTGCCGCATGGTACCGGCTCAGGGTCAGTGCCACATGGGTTAGTTCCACACGCCGGTACCGGCTCAGGGTCAGTGCCGGCTCAGGGTCAGTGCCGCACGCCGGTACCGGCTCAGGGTCAGTGCCGCGTGGGTCAGTGCCGCACACCGGTACCGGCTCAGGGTCAGTGCCACATGGTACCGGCTCAGGGTCAGTGCCACATGGGTCAGTGCCGCACGCCGGTACCGGCTCAGGGTCAGTGCCGGGGACAGTACCGGCTCAGGTAGTGCCGCATGGGTCGTGCCGCCGCGGTACCGGCTCAGGGTCAGTGCCGCGTGCCGTCACTGACAGATCATGACTTCGCTAAAGGGACGAAATTTTAAGGGACCCTGCTCCCACTTGGAGGGACGTCTTCGGCTACAAAATCTGTTGAACGGGTTGAAGTGGGCGGGGCGGGGGAGAGGAGTGCACTCGAGCCTGCCAGGGGAGCTCGTTTTCTGCTCCCGGGATGCCCTAAACTGAATATTTCGTGAGCGGAGGTGGACGTGTACTCGATCTTCTCGGCGGGGTACAATTTACTAGAGGGGAAGGGGAGGAGGCGCCCCATCATCATCGGGAGGAGGGGCCTTTCCGGGTGCTAAGGAAGGCTGTTACCGATACAGATGCAGATGCAAACTTGTATTGCGGTAATCCACAATGAACTCGTGGATATTACAACCTCACGTTAGTATGATAAAGCAAAGGTCAAAATTACAGAACAGGTAGACCGGTGATCACGCATGTCATAATAAAATACAGTAGGGCGAGCAGCAAATCAGTCCGGATCGGGCGGCACGTCAGACAGGTGCCGCCGTAGGTGGCGACCGAAGATCGGCACGGGAAGCCGCATCACCTCATTCGGTCCCTCTTGGATACATCCCTGCACGCTGTGTGGTCGACCAATAGTGGACTGATTCCAAGGACGGGCGCTTCCCCTCCAGTGTCTGCATGAGCGAAGAGAAGAGGGTAGGATCAGCAGAGCCACACCCGACGTTTTCCGCCCAGTGTCTGCATGTCTCTCATCTCACCCGTGAGCGAAGGGAAGAGGGTGGGATCAGCGGAGCCTCGCCGACGTTTCTCGGAAACACGCACGCACTCGTTGTTGGCCACCTATCTGCCCTACCTGATCACCGTGGCCGCGCCGACCTCCTACCATCAGGGGACAGGGCGTGCCCGTGCTGAGGCTGTAGCGGCACTTCCCATCTGCCCTACCTGATCACCGTGGCCGCGCCGACCGCCTACCATCAGGGGACAGGGCGTGCCCGTGCTGAGGCTGTAGCGGCACTTCCCATCTGCCCTACCTGATCACCGTGGCCGCGTCGACCGCCTACCATCAAGGGACAGGGCGTGCCCGTGCTGAGGCTGTAGCGGCACTTCCCATCTGCCCTACCTGATCACCGTGGCCGCGCCGACCTCCTACCATCAGGGGACAGGGCGTGCCCGTGCTGAGGCTGTAGCGGCACTTCCCATCTGCCCTACCTGATCACCGTGGCCGCGCCGACCTCCTACCATCAGGGGACAGGGCGTGCCCGTGCTGAGGCTGTAGCGGCACTTCCCATCTGCCCTACCTGATCACCGTGGCCGCGCCGACCGCCTACCATCAGGGGACAGGGCGTGCCCGTGCTGAGGCTGTAGCGGCACTTCCCATCTGCCCTACCTGATCACCGTGGCCGCGCCGACCTCCTACCATCAGGGGACAGGGCGTGCCCGTGCTGAGGCTGTAGCGGCACTTCCCATCTGCCCTACCTGATCACCGTGGCCGCGCCGACCGCCTACCATCAGGGGACAGGGCGTGCCCGTGCTGAGGCTGTAGCGGCACTTCCCATCTGCCCTACCTGATCACCGTGGCCGCGTCGACCGCCTACCATCAGGGGACAGGGCGTGCCCGTGCTGAGGCTGTAGCGGCACTTCCCATCTGCCCTACCTGATCACCGTGGCCGCGTCGACCGCCTACCATCAGGGGACAGGGCGTGCCCGTGCTGAGGCTGTAGCGGCACTTCCCATCTGCCCTACCTGATCACCGTGGCCGCGCCGACCTCCTACCATCAGGGGACAGGGCGTGCCCGTGCTGAGGCTGAAGCGGCACTTCCCATCTGCCCTACCTGATCACCGTGGCCGCGCCGACCGCCTACCATCAGGGGACAGGGCGTGCCCGTGCTGAGGCTGTAGCGGCACTTCCCATCTGCCCTACCTGATCACCGTGGCCGCGCCGACCGCCTACCATCAGGGGACAGGGCGTGCCCGTGCTGAGGCTGTAGCGGCACTTCCCATCTGCCCTACCTGATCACCGTGGCCGCGCCGACCGCCTACCATCAGGGGACAGGGCGTGCCCGTGCTGAGGCTGTAGCGGCACTTCCCATCTGCCCTACCTGATCACCGTGGCCGCGCCGACCTCCTACCATCAGGGGACAGGGCGTGCCCGTGCTGAGGCTGTAGCGGCACTTCCCATCATCTATAGCTACACATTTACATTAATTCATTTCATCCAGCAACAAAGTAAGCTAACATTTTTGCGCATCAAACTTGTAAATAATTGATTAATGATACTTTAAAGCCCTCTGCTGCTTCAGGAAAATGAAAATACAGAAACCCGGCCAGATTTGAAAGGGAAATCCTTCTCTCCCCTCACTTCCCAATAAAATGTTCCACCATTTGATTCGTTTACCATTTGCATTTCAAACCGCATCATATCGGCGGTTAATACCAACCCCAAGTGGTCTTATCGGCAGAAAACAGCTCGCAGTAAGCCAGGGAGCAGTTTGTGATAACGAAGGGTAAATCCTTTGCGCAACTTGCCTGTGGCCATGCTATGCCAACCTACGGAGTTCTATAATGCTGTTATATTGTTATATAGTGCTGATATAGTGCAACGTACCTGTGGTCATGCTATGCCAACCCACGGAGATATATAATGATATTATATTGCTCCATGGTGCTGCTATCGCGCAACTTGCCTGCGGTCATGTTATGCCAACCCATGGAGCTCTATCATGTTATTATATTGCTCCATGGTGCTGCTACCGCGCAACTTACCTGCGGTCATGTTATGCCAACCCAAGGCGCTCTATCATGTTATTATATTGCTCTACATATAATGCAATATAAATATAGTGCAGGTATAGTGCTATGTTGTACACTATATAATTCCGTGGGCTGACATGCATAGTGCTGCTATAGTGCAACTTACATGTTGTCATGTCATGTTCGCGCAGCTCCATAATGCCATTTTTGGAAGCACGCTAATGCACACTTACTGAGTCCATCGTTTTCGAGTGTTACTCCAGAAACAGAGCATAGTATTGCAATCGTGTCATCGCCTTAGCAATGATGCAAAGGTGCAGCATGACAACACGGGCTGAAAACGGTATTGACACACTGGGTATGCTAGATCTGCGGTATATCAACCAAGAATGATAAATCATCGTAAATACTCACCGATGATACTAAAAGTGTGCCTACAGAAAAATACCCTTTTGCGTTGCAACACATTTCAGTTGTTAAAGGTGAATGCAGATGTAATGTCAAATATGCCAGAACAAACTAAGGTTGCTAAAGCCATAACATGGCAACAAAACTTTCCAAATTGCATTGCAGCATCATGAGTACAGGGTTGAAACAAAACAGACTGGTCCTGGATCTTCGCCATCTAGAACGTTGTCCTCTTCAAAAAGAAAAATATCCTCCTTTTTCAGTTTGAAGGTTGAATGGTACAATTTTCACAAATTACTATTAATTTGCTGCTTGACATAAGGTAAAAACTCCCTTGGAAGTGACAGTGTGTTTCATATATCACACATAGGAACGACACCATTCTCTCAGAGTAGGTTTTCTGATAAATTTTCCTCCAAATCCAAGACTCAAAAATAAACAACAAATACCAAATAATTATATGCAAAATATCACAAGGCAACAGAAAAGCAAGCTGGTAATACAATGTAGAATTATGGAAAGGAATACAGAGAGAAAGTTGAACAAATTGAATAACACATCAAAGGTCATCCGTGAATTATCCTTTCAGGAAAGGCAGGTATCTGCCAGATAACCATGCTCTCATCATCACTGGTGGTCCCAGGCAACCACCAAGGGCCATCAAAGTCAATGGATGACCTGTATCTATTTTGTTTAACTCTCTGAACTTCAGCCATGGGCACTATCGTACACTAAGGTGTTCACAAGACAAGATTCACACACATTTTACCTCCATGAAGCAAACAAAAGGGCTAGGTTTGGTTAGGTTAGGTTGCTTTTAATTTGGAAACAATCAGAATTGTTTTTGGAGTTAAAAATAGGATTTTCTTCAAAAACAGATTATGCCAGGTTAGGGTAAGTTTTTCAATTCAGACATTTTTAAGGGAAAGTGGTTTGGAAAATGCTCTTTTTAACTTTTGTTCTTGCATGGAAGTTTAGGCTAGGTTAGGTCAGGGTATGTCACATCTTTTCCTTCTTAGCATTACAGGTTTATGCCACATGCCCAACTCCAAGCCCTTTTTTAGTGTTATTTTGCCTGCCAACTGAAGAACATGCATTTGCAGAGGAAATGAGTGTTCATTTCATGTTAACCACATTCATAAACATTGCATTTGAAAAATAAATTCAAGAATTCAAAAATTGCCTTCAAGTACAAATTTATCCGGCCATGCTCTGGATGTGTTTCTGGATGTATGTTATGTTATGTTTCTGGATGCACCTTTGAAGTGCATTCTACTTATATTTATTTTTATGTGTAGGCAGTTCGAGTTCGAAAAGCAGTAATATCCTCGGCTTCTGGAAAATTTGCATGATTAAAAAAACTGAGTCTTGGACATAAGCAATGCAAAGCAGCTGACTCATAAATGGTATGATGTGTTGGATAGTTGTTGGAAGAATTGCTTGACTAACATGAGTTAAACTATGCAAGAAAATAGTGGTTCGATTTATATCTTGAACTATGGAATTGGGGAAGAATATTAATAGATAATCTTACTTCAACTTAGAGATCATAATTGTCTTACTGTTTGTCATTTTCGAAGCTGTATTTTCAATACTTCAATCGGATTTCACATTTGTGTCACAGAGCAATAAGCTTGAACTCTGCCAAACAGTACACTCATGACTGAACTATCCTTATAAAAGTAGGTGATGGTTTTCAGGAGATGATATTCTGGATGTTGGAAATCCTCGACCAAGCTTGTTTTCCTAGCCACCACCAGGACTCCAGTTAACCTTAAATTCCTTTGCTGCTTACAATTGCATGACTTACCATTACAGATCAGCGCCCGTTTCTAATCGCTGTTCTTTCGTCCCATCCCATGTCCTTTTCTAGTATATTTTCTAGATAGGCCCCAGATGGGCCCCTGCGGCCCTTATTAAGCCTTAATATGTTATGAACTTTATGAACTTTATCCGTTGGTAGTTGATAAGGGGAAATTCACGAATCGCGCAGCCGTGTCATAACTGTATTAGCGCCTAATTATTCATGAAGGTCTTGAATAGTTTTGTTCTGAGAGAATAGTGAGCGAGGTTGCTTCCTTTTTTACTTCAACACATTAAAACATATCTACGTTTGCATGTTTGTTTCAGAATCCATCGTATCACATCCCGATTATCGAACATGAATTTCGATAGCTCTGTAGACCACTTGGTCCACTTGGTTGTAGGCCCGTGCTTTCGATCCCTATCGTTGGCTGCAGTGTTTGCTGTTCCCAAAATTAATCCCACAGCATGTAAAGCACCACATCTGATATTCATTTATCATGACCAGTCAGTATGTCCCAGTCCCAGCCAGGTAATGTTTTAACACGCGCCCTGGAGGGCCTCTGAAAATTACGCGCACTGGAGGGGGGGGGGCGGATTCCGCCCCCCCCCCCCTAAGATCTCGGCTCCTATTAAAGTTGGAGGAACGAAATTCGCAGGGTGGATGGGTACGGTAGTGAACTCTATTGTGTGCTAATTTCATGACATTAGGTCAATATCTTCAAGGTCAAATGAGGTCACATTTGTCAACATTTTCTTTCTTTGCGTGGCTTGGCTTGTCATTGTTATGGATCGCTGTGATTGTGTTTAAATGCTCCAAAGTGGGCATCAATGATGTTTTAGACATTACTAATGATGCAATACAGATGCTAGACCCGACATTTGACCTCAGGTCACCTATATAGCAGCACTTTATCAGGTCAGTTACCGGAACCGGGCCGCCCGCCCGACTGCTCCGTCGAGCAGCTCGGTACAATCGGCTTCGCGAAGAAAGGAGTGAAGTACATGAATAAAGTATGGAAACGCAATGACAAACAGTACAAATGACAAACAGTAGTGCATTTTGACAACATTCCAGTCGACCAAGTTTGGTTCCATTAACCTGTCATGAACTTAACCTGAATTGACCTCGGTGACTTAAAATGACCCAGAAACTATATAGCATATCAATATACATCAAACAAGTCGCTAGTGTTGCCAAGAACACTTCCCTTTTGCGAATATACGGGAAGCGCATCAGCGCCGATTTTTGTGGTCTGGCGCTACGAAATTGCTTTACTTTAACGGCCCCTAACTCGAAAAAAAAAAATTTCGGCCGATTTCCATTTGTCTTGCTTTAAACGACGTGTCGGTCATTTCTAAGCAGGTACGCGGACAATCGCGTATATCGACCGGTAAAATCTGCACTTATGTACGAAAAACCGGAGGGGTGGACGGATTTCGCCCCCCCCTCCAATGCGCGTGTTAACTTCATCTCAGCAGTTACTGTGTATCAGGTTACTCAATACAATGCTCGCACACACATTGGTCCATAATATTCACAACTGCTACTGCAGATGGGTACATCGTCGTCGTGGACGAGGAGGAAGTCGCACAGTGCGCTACATTGGGAGCGGCGGTGCCGCTGTGGGCTGTGGTCCACAGCGTTCCGGCGCAGATGGTGCGGCGCCCGTGCAAGGTGCCGCTGGCGTCCCTCAAGCTACACATTCTCCATGTCCATGTTGGCACAACGGTGCCAGCAGTGGTGCGCCAGAAGGCAGCGTCCTTCCAACTCAGAATATGAGCTCCGCCCATCGTTTGCTTCGGCTCCAGTTCCGGTTCGGTTAGTTCGTTCCGGTTCCAATTTAGGTCCAGTTCCGGTTGGTTTGCTCGTGATCGACCCCATCGTTCTTCCTGTGTCCACCAGGAATGTTTTGTTTTTCATTGTTTCGTTGGGGTGGATTCGTTGGGTTTATTGTTTCGTCGCCTGTGCTGGCACCGTTGTATACAGATTATGACTCTAAACGTGAGATCCACGTGGACGGTTGCATCATTGTTCGTGTGCCCACTGTGGTGATTGTTCGATACATTATTTTTGTTCTAGATAAATATTCCGGATTAGTAGTTTTTCCGGGACAAAATGTGGTGCTTGTGTGATTTCCTGCAACTGTGTCCGAGACTAAGCAGGGGTTTCTCGACTGAAGCGTCTAGTGCTTCCGTGCCACCTTTCAATAGCATCAGAAACCGTATACATTACTACTTTCAAAACATGTGGTGCTCTTGTGAGACCTCCCAATAGTGTCTGAACCTCAGCAAGGTTCTTGGATAATCTTGAAGGGGTGTCAGTCAAGGTTCTTGGAGAAGCTTGGAGAAAAGTTGGAGAAGCCTGATCCGCACAATTATCTCGGACACCAACTAATATTCTCGGAAGAGAAACTCTATCTTGAGAATCGTAGAGTTCTCATTTGAGAACTTGTGATGATTGGACGAAGCCTTCCAGTGGGTTTCGATACTGCCTGTAGTTCTCAAATGCGTGTGAGTGTATTTGAAGTGCAATAGGTGCAAGAACGAAGCCATAGTTGTAATTCCAACCTGGATGCTAAGGTGCGATGACACCATTCTCACCAGTATCGACAATATGCACCTGCGATGGAGTCTAGTATATGCCGACTAACGAAGTTAGGTCGAGTCGAGTACATATTCAGCGGCTCGCGGATAACACGAGGCCAGCGTGTACCACATACTCTCCAGCACTGCATGAAGCAGCATTTGCATAGTAGCGGACACCGCGAGACAGCAATGCACCTGACGCGATCGCAATGCGATTACGGCGACACACTGACCCACAACTTGGCGACCCAGGATGGTGTGACCCGGAGGTGTCGGCAGAGCGGCGGAGGATCCGCTGGGGGTCCGCTGAGGCTGAACTGGCCCGACGCACAAACACGCCCGGCCAGTGTTGCGCTGGCAGCGGTCGCGGGTGCTGAGAGCTGGGTCTCAGCAGCGAGCTGCCAGAGGCGCCAGCCAACTGTCTACCGTCGCCCAAGGAAGCCGCCTCGCACCGATCAGCCAACCATGTCCGGCGTACTGGGAGATTTTGTGCGGAGTCTTGTTTTCACGGTAAGGCAGGACTGAAGGTTTGAGGTCGCGTGTGGCAGTCCACGCGCACTTTGTATCGACTAGTGCTGTCGGTCGGTGGAAGATGGCTTTGCTCACACGATAACTCGTTGTCGCTACCGAGGAAATGGTGTGGTTTCAAGCAGCTCTTTGAATTCGTGCTTAGCTATGTGTACGAACAGGCATTGCCGCAATAATTATTTGGTGGAATACATGCGTGTTAAACTGGTGATATGTGCCGTCGTGACCGAAGTGTTGCTGTGTTTCGTGACCTGACCTGAAGTGTGCCGTCGTGACCTGAAGCGTGCCGTGGTGACCGAAGTGTGCTGTGTGTCGTGACCTGAGGTGTACCGTCGTGACCGTAGTGTGCTGGGTGTCGTAGCCTGACCTGAAGCGTGCCGTGGTGACCGTAGTGTGCTGTGTGTCGTAGCCTGACCTGAAGCGTGCCGTGGTGACCGAAGTGTGCTGTGTGACCTGACCTGAAGTGTGCCATCGTGACCGTAGTGTGCTGTGTGTCGCGACCTGACCTGAAGTGCGCCGTCGTGACCTGAAGTGTGCCTTCGTGACCGAAGTGTGCTGTGTGTCGTGACCTGACCTGAAGTGCGCCGTCGTGACGGAAGTGTGCTCTGGGTCGTGACCTGAAGTGGGCCGTTGTGACCGATCGTTGCGTTCTACAGCAAGCAGCAACACGGCATGAACATTATAGCTCTGGTAATCAGTAGGAATACGGTTTCCTTCATTATAGCCCGTCTGAATTGTTTATGTTTGAACAGGCGCCTTTGTCAGCATCGTTTCAGTATTGCATACCAATGACATCACATTTGTAAGTTGCATTCCAAACTGATGTCATTTCTGATCGATAACGTCTTCATTAAATTTCAAGTCAAACGACAGATTTGTCGTTATCTTAGGAAAGCCGTGGCTTTCCCATCTTAATTCGGCTTATCTTGCGGATACGGTCGCTGTCGGATACGATCAGTATCTGTTCCTTGGCTCAGGGTAATGTACCTGTATCCTGAGATGAGCAGCATCTGTTCCTAGGCCCAGAGTAATGCTCCTGTATCCAGAGACGATTAGTATCTGTTCCTAGATTCAGAGTATAGTACCTGTACCCAAAGATAATCAGCATCTGTTCCGTGGCTCAGGGTAATGTACCTGTATCCTGGGATGAGCAGCATCTGTTCCTAGATCCAGAGTATAGTACCTGTATCCAGAGACGATCAGTATCTGTTCCTAGATCCAGAGTATATTTCCTGTATCCAAAGACAATCAGCATCTGTTCCTGGATTCAGGGTAATGTACCTGTATCCAGAGACGATCAGTATCCGCTCCTAGATCCAGAGTATAGCACCTGTATCCAGAGACAATGAGTATCTGTTCCTAAATCTGTTCACTTGGATTCAGCACTTGGATTCTATGTCTCTTCTATATGAGCTCCCACTTCGCGTGTGAAATATGTCCTAAGCGGCCATGGGTGTTAACTAATTTACAGCACCTTTGATTTAGTACGTCATAATGTTACTGACTCGTCCAGTCCCAGATCAGGCAACAGTTTCCCTGGTCTATTCCATTTCTTCCGCACGTGTGCATCTTGCATTTGTCCGTTGAACTGTCGGGCTACCAGCTCAATGTTTACATGTATAATGTCACGGTTGTAAATACCCACGTGACGCTGGCCTCTGCTCGCCAGCAATACCAGCTCTCTGTTTACATGAATACCTCCATGGTGCTAAATACCCACGTGACGTTGGCCTCTGCTCTACAGCAATACACGTGACGCTGGTAGAGGCTGGTATAATATATCAGGTAAAAGACCCGAGCAATGCTTTCGCGATGCGTGAATTTCTCTGGTCGGACCAGGGCGGCCAGCGAAATGCAAATGATTACCGCGAGTCCTCCCCTTCCCTCCGGTCGCTCGCTCACAGCTTTGAAATATTTTGTACTTGAAGTACAAAGACATCAAAGGTGACAGCTACTGCGACTTCAGCGACAGTACTAAACACAGCACACATGCTGTCCACGCTTCAGGCAGATGTTGTCAAACGCATGAATTCGACAAATGCAAACATATGGAAAATTAACTCCTTCGCTGACGGCTGTGTAGCCCAATACAAAACTAGTTTTAACATCAAAAACAAGGTCATGCATGAAGAAGACTTCAGCATGAAATGTGAATGGCATGCATGTGCGGCGGAATGTCACCGACCTGAAAGCGGTCTTTGCAGACTTGGAGGCACAATTTAAACGTGTGATTGTGGACTGTCCCAAGTCAAAGCTTTTTATTTGCGGATGTTTGAATTGTGTCTTGTGTAAGCCAGACTCAGACCCAGACAGGCGTGTGCTATCTGATTTTATTTCCGATTACTCGTTATCTCAGTGCGTGACCTCGCCCACCTATTCGACTGGCTCTCTTCTTGACATAGTCATCACCAACCATCGTGCCATTGTGAAGCACTACCGTACAGAATTGTATAACTTTAGTCCGCTTAGATTTGTCCGTGTTTCCGAAGATATGCCTAGACCCAGACTTAGGGGCGCCACTGTTCGCCCGCGATGCTTTCACCGTACAGGTCCGAATGCTTTGCTTCTTTATTTTTGTTTGGGGGGGGGAGGCTGACTGCAGTTCTGTTTTTAACTCTCCCTCCGTCACGCTCAAGTGGGAATGTTTTCTGGTCATCTTTTCACCCATCATTGACATACATGCTCCCATCAGGGCTGTTAAAATCAGGAATCCTAGCGCCCCGGTTGTACCGGATGGAACCAAAGCTTTAATGTGTCGCCGCCGTGGTGCGCTGGCTGTCTATGGACACCAGTCTGTGGAGTGTATGGACACCAATCGAACTGTAAGATCGGCGATTAGGCGTGATAGCCGCCGCGATGATGTTGAGTGGCGCATCCGTGAGGACGGGCGGAGGTCAATGTGGCGCCGTATCAGGTCATTCGTCGGCAAGCAGGCCATTCGTAAGCTGCCCGACGCGACAGCTGATGACCTTAACCGATGTTTTGTCCTCATGGGCCCACGCATGGCTCATGGACAGTTCAGGATCAGTCACCATCGCATTAGCCCTTGGCGTGACGATCACTGCTCAATCCGCTCGGCCATTTGGCGCGATTGACTGCTGATTTGGCAGTTCTTCATTTTTCACTTTCGTGGAACGACACCCGTCGCACCATTCGCATTTCGTTTCTAGTGGGGTGAAACCCGTCATCCCACGCGGTTTTCGTCCTCGTCATACTTCCGTTCCCTGTGTTTATGTGCGTTCTTCGTGTATATTTATATTTCATTAGGTTGGGCTTTTTCCCCGCGATGGGGAAAAACGCAAGAAGGACAATGGCCCCATCTCGCCACCGGACTCAGAATCGGAATTTGCTCTACTGACCACGCCTGCTGACCATCGCTCGGCTCCGGACTTTGCACATGATGCCCCATCTCTCGATACAGCCGTTGATGATCCGCGCTGGACTATTCCTCTCGATGACGCCATGGAAACCCTTTGTGCCTGGCCGATCCCTGCTCGTCCCAAACCACGACTACGTCTCACGATCTGGACCAGACAATCACTCTCCACGCCGCTGACCAACGCTCGAACCAGATCACGCCCTCCCAACCTGAACCCATCCAACCCATCGAACGCTGCCTCGGCAGTGCTGACTCGTACGTAGTCGACAAGCCTGTCGAGGAAACCGTTTCCTTCCGTCGTATCAATGTTTTCTGGCCGACTAAACAACTCCTCGCCATCTGCTCGTCAGTCAATCCCGACATTGAAGTCCCTGCCAACGGAACCCTAGTCATCAAAACCAAATCCCGAGCTCAGACCAAAGCCCTCCTCCGCATCATCATATTTTGTGGAAAATCCGTCACAATCGCTCTCCATTCCAGTCGTAACACCACCAAGGGCACCATCTTCGCGCCGGAGCTCTGCTTCATGTCAGAGGCAGATATTCAGGCGGAGCTCAGGCCGGAAGCGGTGACCCACGTCCACCGCATCACCTCCTTTAAAGACGGCCAGAAACGTGGTACGAGTCTCCTAATCCTTACCTTCAACTCTGCCACTCTTCCCAAGAACCTCCTCGCCGGATACCTACGTTATCAAGTCCGTGTCTTTATTCCCAATCCTCTCCGCTGTTTTAATTGCCAGCGCTTCGGACATGGCAGTAAGACATGTCGCCAACCAGCCCGATGCCCCAAGTGTGGCGAACCTGACTCCACCTGCGCCGAACCAGCCCACTGCCTCAACTGCAACACATCCGACCACCTGACCACACCACTCTGTCCGTTTTGGCGCGAAGAAAAAGAGGCTCGCGCCGTCAAGGAAACGACCGGTGTCTCCTACCCCCAGGCCCGACGGTCTGTCGAGGCCACCTCCCCGTCCACCAAAACTTACGCACAGGCGGCCACCATTGCTCCCTTCACCCCTCGCGTCAAACTAATTCCACGTTCACAAACAGAACTTATACCTGGCCTGGGAGCACTCACCAAACTAAAACAAATCGCCATCATGACATAAACAACTCCGGCTCCCAACCTACAGATCACTCCGACTCCACAAACCCGGGCCATTACAGTGATGAGTGACAGACCCCACAGCCACTCGGCTGCTGGGGAATCGCGCTCCGTTTCGGCAGGCCGCCGGACAAGACCGACTCGTGAAGCTCCGGCCGGCGCCCACATGACCCGACCGACTCCTCCCAGCCGGCGGGCATCCCCCGCGGCAGTAACTGGCCGCCGTCACCTTGCCAAGGTTATGGGTCGGTCGGACAGTCGGTCATTTACCAGTCGGTCGGGCGGGTCCACCGCCGCCGTCCGCACCCAACCCACATGCCCGCCTGAACTGCACTCCTGGCTCCACCATGCACCGAAAGGTGCCGACAAGCATGAACTTTTGTCAAAAATTTATATATTTATGCAGTGGAACTTCCGTAGTTTAATCTCCAAATGGGCAGAAATGAAAGCTTTTTTAGTATCTTAACTCCTATTCTCATCGCATTTCAAGAAGCATGGTTTTTGCCTACCGATCAGTATAATTTCAATCTTTTAAATTATTCACTGTTCCGTCACGACGAGGTCCGGGGACCACATCGCCACATATAGTACAAGCGCTATATATAAATAATGATTACACACATACACAAATTACACTTAGTTCACTCTTACCAGCCGTAGCATGTACTTTACTTTTTCATGGTTGAAATGTTTTGATGTATGTTCGCTTTATATTCCACGATACACAGACAACACCAATATTTGGACGCAATTACACCATCTTATAGCACATTTCAAACACCCTTTCATTTTGCTCGGAGATTTTAACGCACATAGTCCAGCTTGGGATAAAACACGCACACGTGCAGACACTCGCGGCCGCATTACTGAACAAATTTTACACCAGCATAACTTAGTAGTACTTAACGCAGGAGACACAACCTTTTTCACTTTTTACATCATACAAAAACTGCCATTGAATTATCAATTTGCTCTCCGACCCTGGCCAACGATTTTCGTTGCACCATTGACACCGACATTCATGACAGCGATCACTACCCGATGAATTTAATCCCCACTTTTCCAACTGCGTCCGATCCCATACCCAGTTTTATCCCACGCTGAACAATTTCGAAGGCCGATTGGACAACATTTCAGGTATTTTCACATATTCAATACAACCCCAACATTTCTCCCGTCGAAAACATCAACTTAGCTACAAATACGCTTTTCGAAGCAGATTCTACGGCTATTCCACTTACATCACACATCTATAAAAAAAGAACACAAGTACCTTGGTGGTGTCCAGAAATTTCACAAGTCATTGCGGAAAAGAAAAAGAGCACTTATGAAGTATTTACGACGATCAAGAAAATTTAGTTACCTGTAACCGTGAACGTGCCAGGACCCGCAGCATCATTCGTGAAGCTAAGCGCCGTTCATGGTCTTTACATTTACGGCAGCTCACTTTTCAAACACCTTTAAGCAAAATGTGGCAACTAATCCGACGTTTGTCTAGACGCCCCTCATTTAACTCACTCCCGGCCCTCAAAATCCAGGATCTCAACATTACAAACCCGCAAACAATAGTAAATACCATAGCTTGTGCGTTCCACGACAGATCGACGAAATATTTGCAAATTTTCCACCCACTAAGTTTGTGTTTTGACCAAAAATGGTGTACAGGATAGTCTTATGCTCTGAAAGCGTCCGAACAAGTTTTAGCTCGATCCGACTAAATATTTCGGAGTTATAGCCTCCGGCATTATTTTGAGGTCATACAACAGAGGTATCATTGGCGATAAATATATCATCGATAATCGCGATGAAGTGTGATATAGTATGCATCATTGAGAAATAATGGGGTCACGTTTTCTCGTGACCCCATGATCTCGTGACCTCGTGACATTCTGTGACTCCTAGCCCATTGAAATTGATCAATTTGATGGTAGAAATACAAACGTGCATGATTTGGCCGGCACATATATTTTTTTAATGTGTTTTGCTTTTAAATCTCCCATATAGGCGTCCGTTCTCCATGGCTTTCTATGATTTACCTATTTCTGAACGGACGGATTTCGAGTGTTTCCTCCCATTGGAAAACTACGAGAGATTGAACGATGAAATGAAAATGGTAATATAAAAACGTTTGTTTAACAAACAAAAAATATTACAAACTTATTGATGTAAGTCTTGTAGTTTGCCGTAATAAACTTTACAAAATTCAAGGTCACCCATTGCCGATAGGTCATCCATAGGCTGATCTACGTGTGACAAAGTAATTTTACTTCGAAACATCTGGTGATGTGGCAATCGAAACATTCACGTTTTGGGTACTGCCTGCATGTTGCACGTTATTGCACATTACTGCACTGCACTTAGCAGTGCACAATATAACAGCGATTCGATACAACAAAGAAATAAACGTCACGTGTTTTTCCAACTTACACATTTGTAGCTCTGCAATGCAGCTCTCGTAGCTTCCTTAAAAAGGGTTGAACATTTTATGATCACCATAGTGTCTTGGCTTATTTCCGTTGCAACGGCGTAATTTTACTTCAGGATATCTGGTGGTCACTGGCGGATCCACGGAGGGGTCATTCCGGCCATGCCCTCCCCCCCGAAGCGCTTAAAGAGGAGAGATATTGTCCTACCCCCCTCCCCCCCCAACGAACAGAAATAAACTAAATTAAAATGCAGCAACCTCTGCCGAGGTTAAAAAAAATAACGTTCCGGATGATAGAATCTCCAATTTTAAAGATATTTTTTATAATTGTGTTTATAAAAATATATTTTTATAATTGTAACAGAATCTACTATGTTGGCATACTAGATTCTGACACACATCAGGAGTTCTATGTTGCTCAAGTTCTGCTAACAGCAAGAGTTGACAAAATCGGATCCGCCAGTGTGTACACGTGCACAAACGTTGATGTGGTGCAAAACGTTGAACGTTAACGTGAACGTTGTGATGAACAAGAACAAGAATCCGGTAGCTTAGAAACGGTGGAGTTAGGCTGGGTCCGCTACATAGGAAATTATTTTGTCATTAATTACTACTTTTGAAAATGGGCCCCTGTGCCAAATAGTGGTCGAAATTCGGTGCTTGACCAGTTGTTCAGCTGATTGTGCATCTCCAATAGAAGAGGTATCCCTGCAGCATGCTTGAGTGCACCCTCATCTCTACTTCTTCTTTTTTTTTAAACATCCACAAAAATCAGTGATGCTCTGCAAACTTGAGGGAATGTTGAGCTAGTGTTTGTATCCTCCAAGAATAAGATCCACGGAATCTTAGTTTCGCTACTAAATGGCTCAAGATCCTGGGTAGGTTGGGTGTCTGGATCCTTACACGCAGTTTGATACCCTGCTAATGCTAAATTGTCATTTGCCCAATTCAATCTGAAAGCATGTCGTGAAAATAGGCAATTGCACCAGCCTGGCTCAGTGAAAGATCTCTAGCTTTGCTCTACATTTTCTATATATATTTTACCCACTGTCTCATCCTTACCAATGAGTGACTTTACATTAATTTTGCAGTCAGTTTTAGAGCTAACGTACAACCAGAATGGTTTCAGGTTAGCTTAAATGCGTCTGAATTGCCAATGTTTATGTCATACTACTTGTGCTATTAATATGCTTTTATATTCACCATTGGTTAATTGCCCAGTGCAACATTGGAAAAATAGGTCATGTGGTTAATCGCAAATGCATGAATTATTTCCATGTCGTGCAAATTGAGGTTAATTATCATTCGTCTGGAGACACAAGCAAGGGTACGCTTTACGATCTAGAGTAATTCAAGGAAGGCATCATTAACACGCGCACTGAAGAGCGGGGGGGGGGCGAAATCCGCCCCCCCCCCCCACTCCGATTTTTCGTAAATACTCCGATTTTGCCGGTCGATACACGCGATGTTTTGTGTACCTGCTTAGACATGTCCGTCGCGTCACTTAAAATAAGAAAAACGACGATCGGCTGAAAATTTTCGAGTTAGAGGCCGTCAAAGTCAAAACATTTCGTAGCCAGAGGTGAAAAAAAAACTGCTACTCGGCCACGAGTGTCGGTGACAGATATTTGAAAATAGCTCAAGTTATGGTGACGACTTACGGTATCGTATTATCATTGAGTATGGATTGTATTTATTATCAGGCCGTTTTGCTTCTTAGCATACCCAGGCAATTTGGTTTTCCTAACCATCCAGACATATACATACTCATCTTATTTCAGTACATGTATCAGAAGCGTACCGAAGCAATTTAGTAGCTATGATCGAGGGGACAGGGGGGGGGGGGCTGAAAAAACGCTACCACTCATGGTAAAGTCCATAGGTTTTAACATTGCCGTGCTAAGCCCTGTCACCTACGAACTGCCCGTCCCCGTCCAGAGATTGAACCCGACGGAACAGTTCCGTTTTCCGGCGGTTTGTGGCGCGTGGCACGGCTCACATCACAGGTAACGAGATATGGCTGACATCACGTGAAAGCCCCAAATGTTGGCTATCCGTCGGGCACAATTTCGTTGCGGTCGGGTCAACGTGCTGCGTGTGCGCGTCACGGGGGTCCTGAGAGAACGGGGGTCCGGTGAATCACCGGCCGCCCATAGGAATAGCATGTAAAACTGAGATTTTCCGTTCGGAAAATCACCAATTTTTGCGCTCCCCATCGGCCCGATTCAGACCGCCATATCTCGACAACCAATGGACCGATCCAAACCAACACCTCAGTGTTGCCACGACAATTTTCAACGTCGCCGTGGCAACCGTTTCCGAGTAACCCGCCACACGCACGCGAGGGGGGTGTGGAAAGCGGAAGCGACGATTTTGAGCGTTTTTCACGATTGGGTCTGGTTCTCGGAAACGGCTAAACTTGACGACTTGACGTCACTATCACCTCTTGGTCCCATGTACCGGCTACAATTTTCCAATTGACTATCAGTGGCTGCAGTGTGTGCGGGCGCCGTCATCGTGACATGGGCTGCACGTGCTTCGGTCCGTGAAAAAGGCTCCGCTTTCCACTGTCTCCATACCACTGTCGAATGACATTTCGTAGAGAAAGTTGTATACGCGGATCCCCACTCTGTGTGATGTTCACAGTTCTTTCGGATTTTACCAATCACAAATACTTTGGTTGCAATCGTCGATGCCCGCAACCGGTACCAGGCGTCACTCTCGGCAATCTCAAGCGCGGACGGGGCGGGACAGTGTCGCGTCACCGTCCAGAGACTGAATCCGACGCAACAGTTCCGTTTTCCGGCGCAGTTTGTTTTCAAAGCTGGTTTCAGTGTGTACGTATCTACCTAATAAGTATCAAGGCGCTGTTGAAGCTGAACTAGTGTATGTTTGCGTAAGTGGTGTTTCGTCTCTGAGAGTCAGGACAAGTATTGGCAACATGGCATTGTCTTTCATGTTGGCCGCCCATAATATTTTTATCTCCGGTAAGTTATCCATTCCATTTTTTCCAACAGATGAATTGAGTCTGACGATGACTGCGATCTCCTTGCTGTTTGGTCATGATCATGGAAACATGGAAACACGGAACATGACCGTGAAAAGTACAAGAAGAGTTTTTGATGACAGAAACAAATCACATAATTTTCCGACTTGTAATGCTACACAGTTCTTCCAATATGGCCTTTATTTTAATAATTTCATCTGGTTACTTCCATGGGTTTTATTTATTTGTGTCAGGGCCCATGTTTTTTCATAAGCAGGATTTGTTGCATTGACCAAAAGTGTTATAAATTACTTTAAACCAATGGAAAATATGACCTATGGCACTGTCCTTGATATTGGTGCTATATTGAATTCCTTACAGTACAAGGGCGTTCAATTTGTATCGGTGAGTGTCATTTTCAATGGTCATTGGATTTGGAGAACACCATGTTTTAATACCATGTTTATCAGCATGATTAAGATGATGTGACCACTGATTCCCCTCAGAAATGCTTATTCTTGTTGGAAAGCAACATAATGTACAACAATTTTTGTAATACCTAAAATAACCTAGCCTGGTTTCCCCTACCTCCTTTTAAATTAGTTCTTCAATATAGGCACAATTTGTGTGTTCAATAACACAAATGTTAAGAAACCTAACCTGGCCTTACCTTTCTTTCCAATAAAAAAATATTATTTTTGTCTGACATAAAATGAGCATATTTTCACAATAAAAGCTAGCCTAACCTGTTGTTTAGCCTAACCTAAGTTAAATTTGTGTACAACATATTGTGAGCACATTAAACCACAATAATACCATTATACTTATTAATACGCACAATAGAAGCAAGATTAACTTATAGGGTGTGTTGTAATTTGACATATTAATTTTGAAGATCATATATAATGGAACAAATTGAAGATAACATATAGACTAAAGCGTTCTTCTGTGTTCCATTTTAGCGGCATGGTCGATATTTCGCGCTCGCACACATGCGTACGGGTCTTACTGTGAGCCATCAACATGTGACAGCCTGGTGGTGTCGATATGCTGTAGGTGACAGGCTGGACACTTTTTTCACCTCTGTTCGTAGCTTCAGACCACAAAAATCGGCGCTGATGGGCTTCCGGTATATCGGCAAAAGGAAGTGTTCATGGCAATACTAGCGACTTATTTTCTGTACATTGTTGTGCTGTATTGTTTCAAGATCATGCTAGGTCATCGAGGTCAACTCAGGTCAAGTTCATGACAGGTCAATGGAACCAAACTTGTTCGACTGAATGATTGTCATAAACGCAAATGACAGTCATGGGATTCATGTCATTTTGCATGTTGTCATTGTGCACCTCCCTGCCTACTCCCTACTGAAAATTTTTGTTTTTGTCATTGTGAACCTAAACGTTTCCATACTTCATTCATGAACTTCAGCCCTTTCTTCGTGAAGCCGATTGTTCCGGGCCGCCCGCCGGTCCGGCAGGCGGCCCAATTCTGGTAACTGGAACCGGTAACTGACCCGATAAAGTGCTGATGTATAGGTGACCTAAGGTCAAATGCCTGATCTATCAGCTGTATTGCATCATTAGTTATGTCCGAAACATCATTGATGTCCATTTTGGAGCATTTAAACACAATCACAGCGATCCATACCCATGTCAAACCAAGCCACGCAAAACAAGACAAAAATGACATATGTAACCTCATCTGACCTTGAAGATATTGATTTAAGGTCATCAAATTTGCACATAATAGAGATCACTAACATACCCATCTATCCTGTAAATATCGTTACTCTAGCTATAATAGGAGCCGAGATCTTATGCGGGGAATCCGCCCCCCCCCCCCCCCCCCCCCCCCCTCTCCTGTGCGCGAAATTTTCAGAGGCCCTCCAGTGCGCGTGTTAATGGATGCCATTTTTGTATTAGGTTTAGGTCACTGCAGTATAATAGCAATTACACTATATCACTAAGACACTTATTACAGCCTAGGTATAGGTAGGTAGAGCTTACTTTCACTTGGTAAACGCCCTGAGCCAGTGGCGTCGCCACGAAATACTTCCAGGGGGGCAATCTTGAAAGGGGACCTCCTGCTCCCAGAAAGGGGGCCTCCACTGTGTTGGGGCCTCCTATTGTTTTTTAGGCTCTTAGTATGGTTCCAGAATGGGAAGCATGATTTCATATTGATGTCTTGTTTGCTCTTGGCATGGTGCATCATTTACGCAAAACACGATAGCAATAATCTTTTTTTCGGCTGAGAAATGAGCCGTACCAGGGTATAAAGAAGTAATATGTGGATAAATATTTCAGTGCCAAAATAAACCAATGTCTTAATGCTTTCTAGACCAGAAGAATCTTCCCGCTGGCCTCTAGATTGCAGCGAGCTGGCGGGACTGGTGCTGACCATATCTTAAAAATATCTCCCATTGATCAACCCACTTCTATGTCCACCAAGTCTAACTGAATTTAGTTAGATTCATCACTACTGTTCATCAGTCATTCCCATCAGCTTGATGTCATAAGCAAGCTCAAACGATCATTTCTCAGTCCTAGGACGACAATTTCGCGAAGGTGACAACGAGAAGTTGATTGACTTGGTATTCTGATCACCATCTTAGGGATTCATTTTGTTTTAATAACATTTGGTGCTGGCTGCAAGAACCTGGCACACAAGCTAAAATAATATATCCTCAGCGAATAAATTCACGGCAAGAACAAGCATTGAACAACAATGCATACATGACAATGCAACAATGTAACAGTGGCAATGCATAAATAACGCAAAACCTTCAAATTCCACGCCGCCACGCCCATGGTTTTCGCTGTGCTGTACTGTTTTGTAAATGACGTCGTTGAGAAGGTATTGAAGCTGGGAAGCTCTAATCATGCAGGCTGTAATCACAGAAGACAAGTTTATAGGAAGAAAATGCATTTAAAAACATCATTCCTCCCATTTGATATGGGGTATCGGTGTTGTTTTGTGTGCTTGTGAGGGGGAATTTGCCCCCTCAATGTTGGCTTTGGCCCATGGTCGTATGCTTCTGAAAATTATTGGGGGACCAGTGGCGTACCTAAATTTGCGTCAAGGTGGAGGGGCAAACGTATTTGGAGGGGGTCCACCTACCCCATTAAAAAGTCCTCAGATTTCCACCACTATTTTGTCAAAGGGGACCTTTTTAAATAAAATAATTATTGACGAACTGAATTATCCTGTGGAGGGGCCTAATCTACCAATATCATTTCTGATTCGTCGGATTTCAACCCTAACTCCCTCACCCTGTCCTAAGGTTTTCTTTTGGTATCCCTTGATAAGCCACCTCACACTGCTGAAATTACACCTATGCAAAAATTTCCCGATTTCAGACATTCCAGTTCATAGCGGCCGGTCGCCACGACGCCAACGTTCGTGCACGTGCACGCCATCTTGCGCATTCGGCGCATTCGCCACACTTCGTGCGATGCTACGGTTTCTGCTAGGCCTCCTACGTTTTGCTAATTGTTCCCACATGATAGACTTGCGCCATATTTGACGTGATGGAATGCTTCGTATAGGCGTTCGCTGCGAAAATTCGATGAAGTAAGTTTGATCATTAGCTCCCTACTTCCCACATTTTATGGTGGTTAAGAAATGCGGATACTCGCTGAGCTTTGATGCACCTCATATATCTGATTAAACATGCTCCCAGATTGGCTACCGAACCGAGGCCCTGCCTCAGCTTTCTTTTTTGGATCCGTTTGGTCGTTCTTCGTCTACGGATGTGTCTTAGGGCTCCAATCCATTTCGTAGGGCCCCAACACATCTTCGAAACTCCTGCTCGTTTTAGTGTTTTGTTGCTTTTTGTGCACGGAGGATTTTTTAGGTGTTGGGGCGTTTTCAAAGATCCCTATGTATTTATTTAGTGCCGGGTCTTTTTTTTCGTTTTGGGACCATGTTGCTTTTTGCGTCCCCAGCCTCTTTTTCAGGCCCTTGTGCGGTCGCATGGCCCCTGTATGCCTTGAGAACTTCCGGTGTATTTCCTTTAGAGCTCCCGGCATATTGATTTAAGGCTGCAACGCATGTTTTAAGGCCCTGTCGCTTTTACGAGACTCTGCACTTTGGAGGGCCATTTGCATTTTCGGCCCCGTTGTGCTCTTATGGTTCCGCTGTGTTTATTTGGGGCTTCTGGCGCACATTTATGGGGCCCAGTACGATTTTGGGGCTTCGGTGCGATTTTTATGGGTCCCAGCGCGACTTATCGCGCCGAGGCGCGTGGTTCCGGGGACCCAACGCCAGTGTTCTGGGCTCAACGCGATTTTGTGGATCTCTTCTGAATTTTCTTCAAAGTCCTAATCCCGGCCTGATTTGTCGAGCCCCTGGCACCATGTTTTTGTTTCTCACCTCGATTTTTTCGAGCTCCGATATGTTTTTTCGGGCCGTACGCGATTTGTGAAGGCATCTGATGATATGTTCGGTGCCCCAGAGCCATTTTCCTGACCCGGACATATATTCTTTGGAATCCTCTTTATTTTGGAGGGCTCCGGCTTGATTTTTTTCGGATACCGATGCGATTTTTGGGGTCACACTGTGCTTATGTGGGGCCCTAGACGCCAACTTTTGGGAGCCCCGACGTGAATTTTTGATGCCCAGACGCGATATTTTGGGGACCGGTTTGAGTTTGCGGGGCGCGTTGTGCTTAGCTGTGGCCCCAACGCGATCTTGGCGGTTCCTGTTCCATATTTTCGTGCCTCGGAGCGAGTTTTCTGGGGCCCGCCGCATTTATTTTGAGCCCCTGCGCGAATTATGGTGGACCGACGCGAATTTTGGTGGGCCCAGCGAGACTTTTGTGGGCCCCGGCACGATTCTTGGGAGCTTATCCCTCTTAGGAGAGAGGGGTAATTTGTCCCTTTGATATGCCACTGCGGTGACCGAAGAAGTTGTTTATTCAACCGATGGCACCTTTCGGGGTATAAAAGCCTTCCGGAGTATAAAAGCCTTCCGGGTAATTTTTTCGGACCTGTTCTTAATTGCCTGTGCTGGGGTCGATTCGATTGAGTCTCGGTGTGAACTTTGTGGACATCGAGTTCTATTTTTTTAATGGTCCTTTTGTTATATTTTTGGGTCCCGGTATGATTCTTCGGTTTCCCAGTGCGATTTTTTATCCGTGCCCTGACACGATATTGTCGGTGCCCAACGGGTTTTTGGGGGACTTCGACCCGATTTTTGAGGCCGTAGAGTGACATTCCGGTTGATAATTGATTTTTTGGGGGCAGCTGCAACTTTTGGGGGCCAGGCGCCATCTTTTGGGCCCCCAGTGTGATTTTCAAGGGCTGCGACGCGACTGTTTTTAGTCCAATGTAATCTTTGGTATCCCGACGTCATTTGCTTGGATCCCTAGCGCGAGTTTTAGCGACCTCGACACTTTTTGGGGGTCAAATAGGTTTTGCAGGCTTTTGGCGCCATTGTTGGGGCCCCAAAGTGATTATCCATATCCGGATTGTTTTTCGTTTCCCCAGCCTCATTTGTGTCCCAATGAGGCTGTTGGGGAACGGAACGACCTGTGTGCCCCTAGCGTGCTTTTCATGGTCCGGGCGTGACGTTTTGGTACCCCTAGGCTCAGCGTAATTTTCAGGGGCCCCGGCCGGATCTTTTTGGACCCATACCGTGATTTTCAAGTACTCCGGCACGACTCCTACCATTTCTTAGGGGCTTCTTCTTGCAAATTATAGGCCTCCTATCGCGTCTTAGGGGTCTCGTCTCATTTCCTGGAGCCTCTTTACCGGTTTTGGATGTCTCCTCGTGTATTCTACCCTCCTCCATATTCAATGGTCCTCCTCTCCCGTCCTCGAGGGCTTTTTCCTTCATCCTGGGGCCCCTTTAGCATGGCATGCGGCTTCCTCTCATGCTCCAGGGGCATTATCTGCCAAATTAGGGGCCTCCTGCCACGCCTCGTGAGCTTCCTTTGTCCTGGCAAAGCCTTACCCGTCTTCAGGGATCTTCGATTTTGGAAACCTGACCACCTTCGATATCTGCTCCCAACTCGCATCTTAAGGGCCTCTTCTCATTTCCTGGGATCTCCTTCCAGTCTTCGGGGCCTCATTCGGCCCTGGAGACCTCCTACTCCATCTTGAGGGACTCGTCTCGAGTCCGGCAGTGGCCTCCTTTTCTCTTCTAGAGACCTTCTATTTCAAATTAGGGGCCTCCTCTCACGTATTGGGGCCTCCTGCTCTGCTATTGGGCCCCCCAGGTGCCTCATCTTCCAAATGACAAGCAACCTTTCCTATCCCAGTTGCATTGTCATTTCCTAGGGACATTCTTACCCTTCTTGGAGCCTTCTTTCTCGCCTGGGAGCCATCCCTCTTATCTAATGGTCTTTCTCTCCTATTTTAGGGGCCTCCTCGTTCATCATGTGGTCTCATTTCCAATCCTGTGTCGTCCTCTTCCGAATTAGGTGCCTTCTGCCACGTTTCTGGATCATCCTTTTCTATCTTGGTGGAACCTTACCCATTTTGGGGCCTGCTTTTGCGTCTCCGAAGCCCCATCTCATATCCACTGGCTTTCTCTTCCGTCTTAGGGCCTCCTTTCATTTTCTGGGGCCTCCCTTCCCGTATTGGGGCCTCCTTTGCAATCATGGGGCCTCCTTTGCAATCCTGGGGGGCTCCTTTGCAATCCTCGGGGTCTCCTTTGCAATCATGGGGCCTCCGTTGCAAACCTGGGAGCCTCCGTGCCAATTTTTGACACTTTCTTGATTTCTGGGGCCTCCTATCCTCTCCTAGGTGACTCAATTTCCAAATTAGGGGCAGCCTCTCACGTCTTGGAGGTCTCCTCACCTGTGTTTGGAGCCTCATTATCCTCTTAGTAGGGTGCTTTTGCGTCACAGTCCCAAATCTTCCCTCCTAGGGTCCTCCTCTTCCAAAATATGGACCTCATCTGGCTGGTCTCAGTGACCTCTCATTCCTGCGGAGACCTTCTTACCCATCTTGGGGCTCCCTCTTGCGTCCGGATAAATATATCCTATCATTCCTTATTTTCTATTGTGGGGGCCCCCTCTTCCATCTTGGGGGCCTCGTTTTAAGAATTAAGAATATCCTGCCACCCATCGGAAGCCTTCTTGTCTAACCTGGGTGGCTTCTTGCCCGTCCCGGTGGCATCCTTTTCGTCCTGGGGGCTTCCTCCCAATATCTGTCCTACGTCTCTTATAGGGACCTGATTAGATTTCCCGGGGCCTCGTTGCCAGTCTTGGGGCCTCCTTGACAGCATGATCTTGTGTCTCGTCGGTCTCCTTGCTCACCTTTTTTCCTGTGCATTTCCGGATAGAGGCCTCCTCAAATTTCAGGGGGGCCAGTCTCACGGCAGGGAGGGGCGACTTCCCCCTCTGTCCCCCCGGTGGCGACACCCCTGAGCCGAATCCACATGATGAACGCCCATCTCCATAACGTTAATCGGAGATGCGCCAAACATTCGTAGCTGAGGCACCTTTTATGATATTTTTTGAAGAAATCGAGTTTGTAGCGCTTCTGAAGAAAAATACGTTCATTAAACTTGTTAATAAATTGTTGCTAAATAGACCAATCAATTCGGAACCAGAACTAATAAAAATATACTCAACCTTACTGTTAGTATTTGTGTACCACGCCCTATTCAAAACTATGATTTCGGCCCCATGTTAAGTCAACGGGTTTTCACGACGAGAGAATCATCTGCGACCGCAATCCGCTGTTGCGGGCCTGTTTGCCCAACCGTATCTAGAAGAACCGTGGGCTAAGGCACACACACACACACACACACACACACACACACACACACACACACACACACACACACACACACACACACACACACACACACACACACACACACACACACACACATACACACACACACACACACTACTGTTGAAGCTGATTTACTGACAGTCCGATACTATGTCGTGTCTGCTCCAGGGCCCCCTGCTGTCACACTTGGTGTGCGACAAGTACCAGCATCTGCCGGTCGGTATCGGCGACGAGGCGGTCATCACCTCCATCGGCTATCCGCGCACGCCCTATGGACCGCTCTCCACGTGTTTCGCCTCGTTCTACCCGCTGACGGACGACACGCGGGTACAGCTCGACTGCTACGACCTGGACACGGACGGCAGCCGGCTGAACGTGCTGGCGCAGCTGGTGTTCGGCCAGCCCGATCACCTGTACGTGTTGCGCGGCCTGACGGAGGAGCGGATCGTGCCGCCGGTGTCGCTGCCGTTCCGGCGGCTCGGCGCGCCCGGTCAGGTACTGCGGCTCGGCTTCTCCAGCGACGCGGTGGGCGGCGGCGCGCGCGGCTTCTCGTGCACGGTGCGCGGCGTGCGCGACGAGACGCCCGTGGTGTGTGGCACGCGCCTGCCTCCGGCCGACCAGCGTCAGCGTTCGGGCCGCGCGCTGGCCGGCTCACCGTCTGCCGCCAACGAGTGGCCGTGGGTGGTGCAGCTGGTGGTGAACGACACCGTGCGTGGTCTGGTGAACGGCGTGTGTGCCGGCAGCGTCATCAGCCCGCGCTTTGTGTTGACGGCGGCGCACTGCCTGCCGAGGACGGCCGGCCAGCCGGTGCGCGTGATCGCCGGCTCGCTGCGTTTCCACACGGGCGACCCGATCACCGCCACCGAGTACGTGGTGCATCCCGACCACGAGCTGCTGTCGCCGACTATGGCGGACGTGGCGCTGGTGAGGCTGCCGTACCCGCTGACGTACAGTGCGGCCGTGCGGCCCGTCTGCCTGCCGGGCTGCGGCGAGCCACGCCCCACCAGCGGCCAGGTGGCAGGCTGGGGCGAGACTACTGACGGCGGTCAGACGTCGTCCCTGCTGCGCGACGTCACTCTCACTATCGCCACGGTGGCCCAGTGCATCGCTGGCGGCACGTCGGCGGTGGGTAGCGCGCAGACGCTGTGCGCCCTGCCAACGCCCCTGACAGGTCGCGCCTCCACGTGTCGGGGCGACTCGGGTGCTCCGCTAGTGACGGCGCGCGCCGACGACGTCTTCGTCCAGCACGGTATCACGACAGGCGGCTCGGGCTGTGCTATCGCACCTAATCAACTTGCCATATTTGCACACGTTGACAGGTTCTTGGCATTCATTGGTGCTAACTCGGACTTAAACCTACCAACCTGTTCCTGAAGGGTACTGATTGCGTGCCCATACGTACAGGCAAGAGCGACACAGTAAGACGTGACACTTATGGTTGTTCGCAATCTATCTTTAGCCCGCGTTTCCATTACAAATATAGGAGCAGATAATTCGGACGATGCAATTATCACATGCTGAGCATATTGTACTGCGTGTTATTGTGCCCACGAAATTAACACGGCCAGCTCTGTGCATGATGAAGAAAGGAGGGAGCTTCACGTGTTCTTCGCACAATTTAGCATGGCAAAAACACTGTCACGGATGAAAACAAGACATCCTAGTATTGGGAACGCCAGCATCAGCTTCCAGCATTGCCAGTTTTATGAACCGATGTTCCTGTTCTGAATTCCTGTTTTTCCATCAGTTGCTCTGTACCGATAGACTAGAAGCACAGGAGATGCACAACCTAACCTGTCATTTGTGGGCACCTCAGCAGATCTCCAGCTGTGTATTTCGCCAATGCAACAGTGGAAAAACAACAATAGACAGATGTCGATTGGATATGGATGTCGTCAATAATAGTGCAATATCGCCTTCGCCAATCTGCCGGGTTGAATATCACCGCCGTGGAGGTTGACCGGACCAAATGCATTAGTATCAGAGATCGGCGTCATACAGAACAGTATGTACAGGTATGATCGCATAGCAGGCTGCAGTGTTAGGCTGCAGGGCTACCATACCTGTTGTCCTATCAGTATATGTAGAAAGAGCGCAACGCCTCCTAAGGCCGATAAGCTTTGCGGTGGAAGTGGAAAAGCAAAAACATCCGAATGGAACCAACGTGGTTAACGCACGAGTATGCAGGTACAATAGATACAAGTATTCAGGTGCAATAGGCACGTGTATTCTGGCACAATATGCACGAACGTTCTGGTGCAATAGGCACGATTATTTGGTTACAATAGGCACGTGTATGTGGGTACAATAAGCACGAGTATTCGGATATAATAGGCACGAGAATGTGGGTACAATAGGTACGAGTAAGCGGGCACAATAGGCACGAGTATGTGGGTAATAGGTACGAGTATCCGGGTACAATATGCACGAGTATTCGGGCACGAGTATTCGAGTACAATAGGCACGTGTATTTGAACCGATTGTGGATGTGCCCGTGCATCCAGCATTGCCATCAGCACGTTTGTGTCAACAGTTGTATATTTTAGCGCCAGCATTAATTACGAGTACAGTTGTGCATGGCTAAGAGAAGTCTAAGGGTATTATTGAGCATGGCTAAAATCATTGTTACACTGAATGTGTCACAGCAAAGGCGAACGTCCGAGTGCCGTCGGCTCCTTGTTATGAAGCTGTAGCCCGGGACCCACAAACGTCCGAGTGCCGTCGGCTCCTTGTCATGAAGCTGTAGCCCGGGACCCACAAACGTCCGAGTGCCGTCGGCTCCTTGTTGTGAAGCTGTAGCCCGGGACCCACAAACGTCCGAGTGCCGTCGGCTCCTTGTCATGAAGCTGTAGCCCGGGAACCACAAACGTCCGAGTGCCGTCGGCTCCTTGTTGTGAAGCTGTAGCCCGGGACCCACAAACGTCCGAGTGCCGTCGGCTCCTTGTCATGAAGCTGTAGCCCGGGACCCACAAACGTCCGAGTGCCGTCGGCTCCTTGTTGTGAAGCTGTAGCCCGGGACCCACAAACGTCCGAGTGCCGTCGGCTCCTTGTCATGAAGCTGTAGCCCGGGAACCACAAACGTCCGAGTGCCGTCGGCTCCTTGTCATGAAGCTGTAGCCCGGGACCCACAAACGTCCGAGTGCCGTCGGCTCCTTGTCATGAAGCTGTAGCCCGGGACCCACAAACGTCCGAGTGCCGTCGGCTCCTTGTCATGAAGCTGTAGCCCGGGACCCACAAACGTCCGAGCGCCGTCGGCTCCTTGTTATGAAGCTGTAGCCCGGGAACCACAAACGTCCGAGTGCCGTCGGCTCCTTGTTGTGAAGCTGTAGCCCGGGAACCACAAACGTCCGAGCGCCGTCGGCTCCTTGTTATGAAGCTGTAGCCCGGGAACCACAAACGTCCGAGCGCCGTCGGCTCCTTGTTATGAAGCTGTAGACGCGCTCCGCTATCATTGGGCTTGATCCCATCGCACGTCCGTGGCTATGATAATGCAGTTTACCTTTTCTAAACCGCTCTACATTTTGCTTCATATATATTGTTGATTCCATAACTTGAGTAGGAGACGTGTGATTTCGTTGTCCTTAGTGAGCATACATCAATCCATCGAATATTTAAATCGAGCATTGCCGTCTATCCCGACTCTGCTATGTGCAAGATATATTAATAAATCAACGCCCCTGTGTCCCTGGGTATGACCTTCTACAACGCACATCATCGCTATTCTTCAACTGCCTACAGCTAGTGGGCATGACCGGCTACAACACACATTAGCGTTGTTCAACTGCCTGCAGCCAGTGTGTATGACCTACCATAACGCACATCGTCGCTATTCATCAACTGCCTACAGCTAGTGGGCATGACCGGCTACAACACACATTAGCGTTGTTCAACTGCCTGCAGCCAGTGTGTATGACCTACCATAACGCACATCATCGCTATTCATCAACTGCCTACAGCTAGTGGGCATGACCGGCTACAACACACATTAGCGTTGTCCAACTGTCTGCAGCCAGTGTGTATGACCTACCATAACGCACATCGTCGCTATTCATCAACTGGTACGTTCCACGACAGATCGACCAATGCACTTCACAGTGATATGAAACGACCAAATAAGTACGACAGTGATGTTTAACCTATCCTTTTTCAATATGTTCCACAATCAGTTCCGCTACAACACTTGCAATTTTGAAACTACCAGAAACACCATTGATATTCTCACGTGTGGCAATATACGCGGATTCCACTGTCTTCCGACACCTCTTTCCAAGTCCACCACTAAGAACAGATGCTTCTTTCCAATTTGGGAGATGGTCTTCTTCATCTACATGCACCACCACATGCACCACATTAGAAAGTCTATGGTATCTGAGGTCTAAACGATGTTCCATAATTCTAGCCCCTATCCCCCGTCCCGTTTCCCCACAGTAACTTTTTCCACATTCTCCCGCGCAAGGAATTTTGTAGACTACGCTTTTTTCGTTCAAGTTGCAGACCCCTTTCTTGACTATGTCTTTGATTTTGACCCCTGCTGAGAGACTGATGTTGATTTTGTCTTTTGTGAATCGGGAGATGGTGACTGCTCCCGGTGTTTCCGGTACTGATATGCACCTTTTTGTCAAAACTCGTTGCTTGGCCTTTGTCATGCACATCACCTTTTTCGCTTTTTGGCGCAACTTCACTATCAGACCCTCTGGATATTCCAGCAACTTGAAAGACTCCTTGATGAAAATAAATTCTTCTGCGAGGCACTCAGGACTGCATATTCTATGAGCCCTTAAGAAAAAGCCCATTAGGACCCCTGTTTTTGTTTCACGGCTGTGACCCGAGAAGTAGTGCAAAATATCGTTTTTGTTCGTGGGCTTTCTGTACACTGAAAATGTGCATCTGCTGTCACAGCGTTTGATCAGCGTGTCCAAGAAAGGAATCTCAGCCTCATTATCTTTTTCTTTTTCCTTTTCTAACGTGAATTGAATCGATGGATGTACCTCGTTAATATTTGTGTTGACCGCATCAAGAAGTGTCTTGATCAACAATCACCAATATGTCATCTACGTATCTCAGCCAAAGGGAGTTGGGGCCAATCATAGATTTGAAATTGTCCGCCTCGAGGGTTTCTATAAACAAACATGCCAGAACTGGACTCAATGGTGAGCCCATGGTGAGGCCGTTGATTTGCCGATTTTCTTCCCCCTGAAACTGTAGTGCTCCAAATTCCACACATGTACGCACGAGCTGTATGAAATGACTCTTTGGAACTGGAAGCTCTAATTTATTTGACTAGTCTAAGGCCCTAGAAACCGCTTCCATGGCTCCCCCGATAGGGACATTCGTGAACAAGGATTTCACGTCAAAGCTTGCCAGCTTTTTTCTGGTGAAGTCTATATCTCTGATTCTACCTAGTAAGTCGCCTGAATTTCTTAGGTGGCTATCGCTTATCTGCCCTAGCATTTCTGACAAAGGTTTTGCTAGTTTTTTCGCCAGCTTATGTGGAGCACTTCCTATACCTGAAACAATTGGACGCATGGGTACATCAAATTTGTGAGTTTTTGGTAGACCTCTCATGGAAGGCGTCCTTGGGGACTCTTCTATTAGGTGTAGAAGTCCTTTTCCTTTCACTGATTTTCTCAGGATGGAGCGAGCTTTCTTCTGAAACTGGGCACTCTCTTTCTGTGCACTTCCTATTGGTACCGATTGGTATGTCACTGCATCGTCTAGAAGAGCATTCACTTTTGACACATAGTCACTTTGGTTTAGAACTACCACTCCTCCGCCCTTGTCTGCTCTTGTTATTAGTATCTGATGGTCATTGCCGAGTTCTTTCAGAGCTTTCAAATATCTTCGTGGGAGGGATGGCTGTCTTGTGGCCGATAACGCCGAACAGCAGGTGGTGAGTCCTTGGATGAAACCCTTGTCGATATCACTGTCAGAATACCACTGGTTGTGAGTTACGGATTTCAGATAGTCTTGTCTGTGGGATCCGACAGCGAAATTGAGGCCGAATGATAAGGCTTCTGTTTCTATCGAACTTAGATCGCGGTCCGAAAGGTTGGTAATCAAGTCACGGTTACCAGAGTCTTTCCATCGGCTGCTTTCCATCAGGCGTACCAGCTTGGTCTGGTGGTTACGCTTTTGTTCAGAGTCCTGACGCTGTAATCTTACCACTAGATGGTGTGGAAGGTGAACTCCATTGATGCGGCTCTCAAGCACTCGACGATGGTTTCTTAAGTCGGCAATCCCGTCCTCCAGATATGCCCGAGCACAGGCAGAGAATGGATGACCCACCGAATGTAGTTGTGCTGGTGCAGATCTTGGTAGGACTTGTTCGGAGATACAGTTTGATAGAAATTGAATTATGTTCTTGGTGCTGGTAATCTTATGCCGCAGGTGAAATTCTTGTAACACAATGTCACTATGCTCGCCGTTGCTACTGTAAGACATACTTGTACTAGTTAAGATGGAATGACAAATTGTTAAAACACAGAACAATGGGAGCATAGCTTTATTCACAACGTTTCGGCTCGCGCCTTTCTCAAGCTATGAACAATTTACAGGCATGGGGGTATTTAGCACTTGTCGTCTTTTTATTCTTCTGTTTTCTTCTTTTTTCAGTTCTCCCTTCCTTTTTTTCCCTTTACTTTTTCCCCCTCTCTTCCCTCCCAATTCGAACACAGGTCACGAGACATCAATCATAAAGCACTTCGCATGTGTTGACACGGAATGAACGAGACAGTGAAAACAGTACATTGGAAACGACCAAATAAGTACGACAGTGATGTTTAACCTATCCTTTTTCAATATGTTCCACAATCAGTTCCGCTATAACACTTGCAATTTTGAAACTACCAGAAACACCATAGATATTCTTACGTGTGGCAATATACGCGGATTCCACTGTCTTCCGACACCTCCTTCAAAGTCCACCACTAAGAACAGATGCTTCTTTCCAATTTGGGAGATGGTCTTCTTCATCAACATGCACCACCATAGCATTAGAAAGTCTATGGTGTCTATAGAAACAAAAACAGGGGTCCTAATGGGCTTTTTCTTAAGGGCTCATAGAATATGCAGTCCTGAGTGCCTCGCAGAAGAATTGATTTTCATCAAGGAGTCTTTCAAGTTGCTGAAATATCCAGAAGGTCTGATAGTGAAGTTGCGCCAAAAAGCGAAAAAGGTGATGTGCATGACAAAGGCCAAGCAACGAGTTTTGACAAAAAGGTGCATATCAGTACCGGAAACACAGGGAGCAGTCACCATCTCCCGATTCACAACAGACAAAATCAACATCAGTCTCTCAGCAGGGGTCAAAGTCAAAGACATAGTCAAGAAAGGGGTCCGCAACGTGAACGAAAAAAGCGTAGTCTACAACATTCCTTGCGCGGGAGAATGTAGACAAAATTACTATGGGGAAACGGGACGGGGAATTAGGGGCTATAATTAGGGAACATCGTTCAGACCTCAGATACCATAGACTTTCTAATGCTATGGTGGTGCATGTTGATGAAGAAGACCATCTCCCAAATTGGAAAGAAGCATCTGTCCCTATCGAATGTCCCGATCGGGGGAGCCATGGAAGCGGTTTATTGGGCCTTAGACAAGTCAAATAAATTAGAGCTTCCAGTTCCAAAGAGTCATTTCATACAGCTCGTGCGTACATGTGTGGAATTTGGAGCACTACAGTTTCAGGGGGAAGAATATCGGCAAATCAACGGCCTCACCATGGGCTCACCATTGAGTCCAGTTCTGGCATGTTTGTTTATGGAAACCCTCGAGGCGGACAATTTCAAATCTATTTTTGGCCCCAACTCCCTTTGGCTGAGATACGTAGATGACATCTTGGTGATTGTTGATCAAGACACTGATCTTGATGCGGTCAACACAAATATTAACGAGGTACATCCATCGATTCAATTCACGTTAGGAAAGGAAAAAGAAAAAGATAATGAGGCTGAGATTCCTTTCTTGGACACACTGATCAAACGCTGTGACAGCAGATGCACATTTTCAGTGTACAGAAAGCACACTAACAAAAACGATATTTTGCACTACTTTTCGGGTCACAGCCATGAAACAAAAACAGGGGTCCTTATGGGCTTTTTCTTAAGGGCTCATAGAATATGCAGTCCTGAGTGCCTCGCAGAAGAATTGATTTTCATCAAGGAGTCTTTCAGGTTGCTGGAATATCCAGAGGGTCTGATAGTGAAGTTGAGGCAAAAAGCGAAAAAAGTGATGTGCATGACAAAGGCCAAGCAACGAGTTTTGACAAAAAGGTGCATATCAGTACCGGAAACACAGGGAGCAGTCACCATCTCCCGATTCACAAAAGACAAAAATCAACATCAGTCTCTCAGCAGGGGTCAAAATCAAAGACATAGTCAAGAAAGGGGTTCGCAACATGAACGAAAAAAGCGTCGCCAACAAAATTCCTTGCGCGGGATAATGTGGAAAAAGTTACTATGGGGAAACGGGACGGGGGATAGGGGCTAGAATTAGGGAACATCGTTCAGACCTCAGACACCATAGACTTTCTAATGCTATGGTGGTGCATGTTGATGAAGAAGACCATCTCCCAAATTGGAAAGAAGCATCTGTTCTTAGTGGTGGACTTGGAAAGAGGTGTCGGAAGACAGTGGAATCGGCGTATATTGCCACACGTGAGAATATCAATGGTGGTTCTGGTAGTTTCAAAATTGCAAGTGATGTAGTGGAACTGGTTGTGGAACATATTGAAAAAGGATAGGTTGAACATCACTGTCGTACTTATTTGGTCGTTTCCAATGTACTGTTTTCACTGTCTCGTTCATTCAGTGTCAACACATGCTTTATGATTGATGTCTCGTGTCCTGTGTTCGAATTGTGAATGAAGAGAGGGGGAAAAGTAAAGGGAAAAAAGAAGAGGAGAACTGAAAGAAGAAGAAAACAAAAGAAGAAAAAGACGACAAGTGCTAAATACCCCCATGCCTGTAACTTGTTCATAGCTTGAGAAAGGCGTGAGCCGAAACGTTGTGAATAAAGCTATGCTCCCATTGTTCTGTGTTTTAACATATATATATACCTCCTCATCTCTCCATCTCTCCCTCCCTCCCTCTCTCTCTCTCTCTCTCTCTCTCTCTCTCTCTCTCTCTCTCTCTCTCTCTCTCTCTCCTCTCTCTCTCTCTCTCTCTCTCTCTCTCTCTCTCTCTATCTCTCTCTCTCTCTCTCTCTCTCTCTCTCTCTCTCTCTCCTCTCTCTCTCTCTCTCTCTCTCTCTCTCTCTCTCTCTCTCTCTCTCTCTCTCTCTCTCTCTCTCTCAAACAAACAAATATTTTTTTTTTGTGATTGATGCCCCTCATTAACTAACTTTTACACCTAACAAAATGAAGATCGTAGCACGACATGTCATACGTACATCGACCCCTTCACATGCAGTTTTCTCATCGACTGAGCTTCGTGCATATGCCATTGCTTGACTGACGATGATATGGGCGCTGCATGATCGACGCAGTCGATGTGGCCATAAACTGCAATACCCAACCTATCGTGAATGGGTGACCTTGAGCTTTGTGAAGTTTTTGAGGAAAATTATAAGGTTTACATCAATATTTTTTTAATATTTTTTGTTCAGCCAACGTTTCTCTATGACCCACCCCTTTTTACTTCATTGTTCGATCCGTCGTAGTTTTCCAATGGGAGACAACTTACCCCAAAACCGTCCGTTCCGAAAATCGGAAAATCATAGAAACCATGGGAGAACGGACGCCTGCTTGGGATATTTAAAAGCAAAACACATGTTTTTATTTTTTTTGATATAACAGTCAAATCATGCCCGTTTGTATTTCTGCCATCAAATTTATCAATTTCAGTGGGCTAGGGGTCACAGAAGGTCACGAGGTCACAAGGTCATGGAGTCACGAGGTCAAATGTGAGAAATGCTGATATTTTATCACGGATGTGTTTTCCTTAATCATTTTTTCTCAAGCATGCATAATATGTCACACTTCGTCTTCATCATCGATGAGATATCTATCGCCAAAGATACCCTTGTTGTATGACCTCAAAATACTGCCGGAGGCTACAACTCCGAAACCGTTGGTCGGATCGGGCTAAAACTTGTTCAGGCGTGTTCCGAGCACAAGACTACCCGGTATGACAATTTTGGCCCAAGTACAAATTTATGGGGTGTAAAATTGGAAAATTATCGGTGGATATGTCGTGGAACGCACCAACTGTCTACAGTTGGTGCATCTACTGTCATAATGCATAATGCATCTACATTATGCATTGCATATAACACTGCATCTACATATAACACTGTGAGGACATTGGTCATCAGATCAGCACTGCACTGTCACCGATGATAGCGAACATCCAGGGGCGTCGATTTGTATCCTTTTGCGGGGGCCATGGCCCCCCCAATGCTGATCTTGGCCCCCCAATGTTGATTTGGGCCCCCCAATAACCCATGCTATTTTTATGCTGATAAAAAGCTAAAGGAAAAAAAAGAAGAAAAACACTGTGTTAGGTACATAGAAAACTTAGTTGATGTTAACCAGCACATTTTGTACTGAAAAAGAACAGATTTGGACTAGATAGTGGAGTGAGCAGGGGCGTCGATTTGTATCCTTTTGTGGGGGCCGTGGCCCCACCAATGTTGATCTTGGCCCCCCAATGTTGATTTGGGCCCCCCCAATAACCCATGCTATTTTCATGCTGATAAAAAGGTAAAGGAAAAAAAAGAAGAAAAACACTGTGTTAGGTACATTGAAAACTTACTTGATGTTAACCAGCACATTTTGTACTGAAAAAAAAACAGATTTGGACTAGATAGTGGAGTGAGCAGGGGCGTCGATTTGTATCCTTTTGTGGGGGCTGTGGCCCCACCAATGTTGATCTTGGCCCCCCAATGTTGAATTGGGCCCCCCCAATAACCTATGCTATTTTATGCTGATAAGAAAGCTAAAGGGAAAAAATGAAAAACACCATGCTAGGTAAGTAGAAACATTGATGTTAACCAGCACATTTTGTACTGAAAAGAAACAGATTTGGATTAGATAGTGGACTGACCCTCCACCTTTTGCTGAAAAATGTAAAATTGTGTGCAAAAACAAAGAAAATAGCTGAAATTCCCTCCACTGTGCAAGTACAGCTTACATCATAAAATGTCGAGATTAGCGATGCTGATGCATTTTAAACCAGATTTTCTGAAAGAAAATTTGCTAAGCAACTAAACACCAATTGCATGGTCATACTGATGTTTGTACATACCAGCAGGGGTATCGATTTGTATCCTTTTGTGGGGGCCATGGCCCCACCAATGTTGATCTTGGCCCCCCCAATGTTGATTTGGGCCCTGCCCTCAATAACCTATGCTATTTTTATGCTGATAAAAAGTGAAAGGAAAAAAGAAGAAAAAAACACTGCTAGGTACATAGAAAATGTAGTTGATGTTAACCAGCACATTTTGTACTGAAAGGAAACAGATTTGGATTACATAGTGGGCTGACTCTCCACCTTTTGCCATGAAATTCAAAATTGAGTGCAAAAAAATAGCTGGATTTCCCTCCCCTGTGGAAGGACAACTTACATCATAAAATGTTAAGAATAGCTGATGCTAATGCATTTTAAACCAGATTGTTCAACAAACAAAAAATGTTCAGCCACAAAACAACAATTGCATTGTCATACTGATGTTGTATACACCACCAATGGCAAAACCACATGCATATGGAGCTTGAATAAGGTTCATTCCATTCTCACTTTCCAGTCATTGTCAAACTTGCATGCCAGTGAGTGAACCAGTGAACAACAATCAGTTATCATTGAGATTGTGGATATACAAACTATAATTATCTTCAACACCCCACCCATCACACCATCAGCTTGATATTTACCTGGTGCCTACCTAGGTACCTACATGCCCAGTGACAATGTGGATATTCTTTTACTTTCTGCCATAGCGTTGTTTACACTAGATATGTAACCGAATGTGCCGCATATCGGCAGGAAATGTCGCACTGTTGAAATATACGACTGGATATGGATGCAACGTTTTGATAACGTCACAAACAGTCACAGTGTACGACTTATTCGCCCATCGGGAAACCGGACGATGTTGCAACATTACATATGACTCAGTGCAGCGTGAAACTGCCATGAGACCATCGCAGTGGCTTCAGATCATCAGAACCTCTTCAAATAGATCCATATGCATGCATTCAATTTTGATATGGGGAATCCAAGTCTCAAACTGAACCAACGAGAGCCATGTGTGAGCCAATCTGCCAGCTTATGACACCATGAAAGACAAAACTCAGCAATAAGCTGCATGGACACTGCATTATAATTGATATTCCTGAGCAATATGTACTAAGTTATGGCGCACATGACTTCCAAAGCAAACCTTAAAAGTTACACCAAAGTTAGCCTTCAATCCTTGGTGACGTCACAGCTTTTTCCTCATATATTGCAGAAATTGGTAGCATCAGGCATGTTTCAATTTCGCTGCGCATGGGGGGGGGAGTGATTTTTAGGCGTGCCGGACCATAAAGGTCATTTGCGCCGCCTCTAAAGCGAGTACGTTACATGCCTGTCTATAATAGCGAGTGTTTGCTATCAAGGTGCAGGCAGGTGAACATTTACGTTAAGGGAATTTTACGTTATAGTTTGTGTGATATTTTAGGTGCTGAAGGCGGGGGCTGATATGGGGACATGTCTAAATGGTTCTAATTTTACTTTGCTCCTCCACAAAATAATTTGTAGTTTTGGTGGGGGTGGGGCTGCGCATGCGCCGTGCGAAGCTTATGCATTGCCCATATAGTTTTGCACGTTACATGATTTTTTCTCGACAAAATGGAGGACTACCAGGGGGTCGATTTGTATCCTTTTGTGGGGATCATGGCCCCACCAATGTTGATCTTGGCCCCCGCAATGTTGATTTGCCCCCCCCCAATAACCTATGCTATTTTATTCTGATAAGAAAGCTAAAGGGAAAAAATGAAAAAATTTCATGCTAACTAGAAAGATTGATGTTAACCAGCACATTTTGTACTGAATAGAAACAGATTTGGATTAGATAGTGGACTGACTCTCCACCTTTTGCTGAAAAATGTAAAATTTTGTGCAAAAAGACAAACAAAATAGCAGTATTTCCCTCCACTGTGGAAGTACAGCTTACATCATAAAATGTTGAAATAAGCAATGCTGATGCATTTTAAACCAGATTGTCTGAAGAAAAAAATCCGCTAAGCAACTAAACAACAATTGCATGGTCATACTGAAGTTGGTACACACCACCAATGGCAAAACCACATGCATATGGAGCTTGAACATCATTAATTCCATTCTCAATTTCCAGTCATTGTCAAACTTGCATGCAAATCATGGTTATCATTGATATTGTGGATATACAAACTATAATTATATTCAGCAACCTACCCATCACACCATCAGCTTGATATTTACCAAGGTACCTACCTACCTACATACCCAATGACAATGTGCATTGATATTGATATGGGGCTACCCAATCTCAAACTAAACCAACAAAAGCCACGTTTGAGCCAATCTGCCAGCCTATGAAAACACGAGAGCAAAGTCAGCAAGAAGCCGTATAGACACCTCATTATAATTGATATTCCTGAAGAAAACAATGGTTAGTAAGCTATTGCCACACATGACTTCCTAAACAAACCATAAAGAGTCATACAAGACCAGTGTCTGGTAGCGGCCAAGGCCTGTAGCGGCATTAAATGCCCCCCCCCCCCCACGATACTATTACCTTAGAAGGTACACCAAAATTCGCCTTCAAGATTTGGTGACGTCATAGCTTTTTTCTCTTATAATGCAGATATTGGTAGCATCAGGCGTGTTTCAATTTAACTGCGCATGAGAGAGTTAGAGCATTTTTCAATTTTCAATTTTCAAAGTTTAAAGAACTTAACCAAGCCGAACCTAACCTATTTTAAGTTGCTGTTGAATACAAAATTATTGGTAAACTTGCAGTTTAAGGTGATTTTTTGTTTGTTCTAATTTTTCTTCAGAATACCATGTTCATGACGGTGACTAAGACGATGGGACCACTTATTTTCGGTGCAAATATATTTAATTTTAATTTGAAAAAAATGACAAATTGTTCAACTGAAAAACTTAAACCAACCTACCCTAACCAATCCTAACCAATTTGTTTGCTTTATGGTGACAAATGTGTGTAAACACTTTTCTTGGTTGGTTGGTTAGTTATTTGGGCTTACGGCCGCATTGACTGCGTTGGTCATACAGCGCCCACAACACTTTCCTTGTTCCTTAAAGCACAATAATACCAAAAAGATTTAAAAAAAACAAAAACAAACATGTTCAGACTTTTGTTTTCTTCAAAAGCAGCTTAGGTTAGGTTAGGTTGGGTTAGGTTTCTTTATTAAGGTTGAGAATTTTCAGAAAATAAATTAATTGACATTTTTATTTTGTTTATTTTTGTGTTCTCAAACGATAGGTTAGGCTAGGTTAGGTTAGGTTTTGTTGCATTAAAGAAAAAAAACATTTATGTTTATGTTATGTTACTGAACTCAAAGCCCTTTTTGGTAATATTTTGCTCACAACCTGAAAAGTAAGCATTCACAAAGAAAATAAGTGGATCCAATCATCTTAGTCACCTTCCTAAACATGGTATTCTGGAGAAAAAAAATGTTCTAAAGGGGAAAAAAGAACACCTTAAACTGCAAGGTTACCAATTAATTCGAAATTTTTTGGGGAAACCTTTTTGGAAATTTTTGAAAAGTTTTCCAACTTGGAAAGCCTAAACTAACCCAACTTAGCCAAATCTAACCCATTTGTTTGCTATATGGAATTAAATGTGTGTAAAAACTTGTCTTGTTACCACCTTAAAGCACAATAATACCGGTTTAGCTAGGTTAGGCTAGTTTAGATGCTGAACTTCGAAATAAAAAAAAAAAATCAAACATAAAATAAAATCGGAAATTTTCCTTCAAAAGGAGATGACGTTAGGTTCGGTTAGGTTGGGTTCGGTTGTTCAATCTATAAAATTTTCGAAATGTACCTCGCTTCATTTTGGTTTCTATTTTTTTCTCCAAAGCAAGGGCGTCGATTTGTATCCTTTTGTGGGGGCCATTGCTCCACCAATTTTGATCTTGGCCCCCTCAATGTTGATTTGCCCCCCCCCAATAACATATGCTATTTTTATGCTGAGAAGAAAGTTAAAGAAAAAAAGAAAAAGAAACACCATGCGACTTACGTAGCTTAGTTGATGCCAACCAGCATATTTTGTACTGAAATGAAACAGATTTGAATTGGATAGTGGATTGACTCTCCGCCCTTTGCTGTAAAATTGACAACTTTGTGGAAAAAATACAAAGGAGTTGGATTTCCTTCCAATTTGCAAGCACGACTTACATCATAAAAGCAACCTTAATCCTTGGCAACGCGGTACATAGTTTATCGTCCCTTTACCGAGGCTTATTTACTGACGCACCCGAGCAGAAATCGGGCATATTCCAAATTCGGTGGAGAAATTCGGCGCAGCCTGGCAATCGCACTCGTGACGTCACGGCTCAGAACTATGGGCCTGTGGCGGCTGCAGAAGTGACAAACACCTGCTTGTAAGTTATATAAGGTCAAAGCCCATCACCAAATGTGTCTGGAGAGACTTGATAGACACTTGCGCGCAATAAATGCCACAAATCGTGGCGGGCGTTTCTCAGAACATCCAAATAAAAAATTCCAGTAACAAAAATTCCAGCGCCTAAAGTCTAAATTTGAGGTTGCAGTCGACAAATGTGACGGAGGTGAGACATTCTTGATGCAATTGCGCGCAGTGTTTAATCCGTAGCCCAATCTCATGTGACGTACTGATTCGTTTTTGTACTTCGCACTTTCTGATGTATCTGCATATTGGTGTGATTTTAAATAGTGAATAAATAGCCTGCTGCTATTTAATTCCCAAAGGAACAGTAGTTGAAGAAGTAGGCAGGTAAGCTTGAACAAGAACATCCAAATAAAAAATTCCAGTTACAAAAATTCCAGCGCCTAAAGTCCAGTCCATGCCTTTTTCTGATTTGTGCTCAGGGTTTCCATTTTAATATCACATAACTATCACGTATGTCTTCAAGAAGGTCTGTTTTTAGTTTACTTTTATTAATATTTTCACTCCACTGCACCTGGTGCTTTTTCTGTCCTGGATTGGGGCACCTAGTGTTGCAATTTCCGTCCAGGGGTTGGCACACCTTTTGGTTAATTTACAGCTTAAGGCAATTTCTGATTTCTTGATTTGTTTAATGCAATGTTTAAGAATGTGATGAACATGATGTTACTGCTCATTTTGGTAAAGTTGTGTTTAAAGGTGTTTTATGAATTCGTGGAATGTATCATTTCAATGCAATGTTCATGAATGTGACCCAAATTATGGGACCACTCATTTTCTATACAAATGCCTACATTTCAGGTTGTGAGCAAAATAACACCAAAAAGGGCTTTGAATTAGGTGTCATAGGATAAGCTATTCTTTTTAAATAAAAAGAAATGCAACATAACCTAACCTAACCTAGCCTACCCTCCCTTTGGAGAAAAACAAAACCAAAACATCAAGTTGTAAAAATTTCAAGCAATGTATTTTTTTACAATAAAAAATGTAACCCAACTTAGCATGTTGAAATGTAAAAGAAAATAACGTGTTGAAAGTACTATATTTTCAGGAATGGAATCCTGTGCTGATGATATTTTCTGTAATAAATTTGCAAATCAGATCTACATCATTAGTGTTAATAAATATGAAAAATTCATAGAAATGCATACACCGGTTTGTGGACAAGAAGTTATTCTGATGATTTCTGATGTATTGGAACATGACAAATGTTTCATGATAGAAGCAGGCAAAGTTAAAGTACTTATATCTCAATAAATGGTCAGTTCACTAACAAGACAGCAACTTCACTCAAATAGCACTCAAAACACCAGGCGGCCCACTCTTTTTGCAAGTTTAAAATCGATGACAGTGCTTTCTTGAATCATGTTTAAAGCACATGAAGGAAATGTATTGCTGACACTTGTAAGGAACTGATGTGCAATCTGCAATCTACTCCCGATCGTGCAATCTGCGGAAAAAACACGTTGAGCAGCCGCAGTGGCGTATTAAAGGGAAAAGTTCCCCTCCCTAATGTCAGGCACCAATGAAATACTTTCACCCACCGTCATTATTATTCAGGTCTGCTGTGCTCTGATGCTCCATCAATGCCGGTGTGTTTTAGCCTGCATCTGATGCAGGCTAAAAAGTAAAAGTATTTTAATTTAAATACCGGCTAAATAAACACCGGCTTAAATAAAAAGTATTTTTATTTAAGCCGGTGTGTGTTTGTTGGTGTGTGGAGTGAGGAGGAGGGTAACGGTGACGGTGACGGTGACGATAGATCCGAGCCCACTATATGGCACGGCAGTCGCATGCTATTACTCAGAGTTGTTATTTTGACATGTACTGAGCACTGCTCTTTTAATTATGTGACTTCACCAGTTATTGGACTATTTTCCCCGTTGGTGAGGATGCTGAATAAACATAAACATACACATTGTCGAATAAAAATCGGAATTTCTGAGATCCGAAAATATAGTGGGCTAAATCCGACGAGTTTTTTTTGTGGGGGGGGGTCTAGTGCGTTGGCACTTCGGCCCCCCCAATGTTTTTAAAAAATCGACACCCCTGCGAACATCTACATATAACACTGTGAGGACATTGGTCATGAGATCAGCACTGCACTGTCACCGGTGATAGCGAACATCTACATATAACACTGTGAGGACATTGCACTACATAACACGCTCCTGCCACCAGTTAGCAATGCATACGAAAGCAATACAAAGTGTAAGGATTTCTTTGAATAGTATATTTCAACTTTGCACCTTCACGACAAAGTGGCTAAAACTCAGAAGAGTTAAGCCGATATAATCCAACAGGTGGCAAAACCTAGTCTTGTCCAGCCGGTTTAAACCCGGATTTAAACTGGTCAAAACGACCACTTCGCAAAAACTTTCCAACTCTGGATCTTGCATATGAGAAACCGGAAGCGCGATGTACTGAGCGTGAAGGAACATGAAGCAGCGACTATCCAAGGCGATGGCGATGTTCATAATGCCCCATGCTCATAAATTCCCATGTCACAACTTCCCAAAGTTTCCAAATAACAACGAAAATATCCGGACAGGGAGCGTTCATAACACCCAATGATCACAGCATCCCATTCAGAAAATGTTCCCGCTAGATGGCAGCGGTAGGCAGCTGCTGCGTAAACTGTGTTTTCTGTCAATAGATGACAGGCGCATGTGGTGGTTAGGTTAAGTTAGGCTAACCTTCGCACGCCCCTGTCATCTGTCGGAAAAAATCAAGGTACACTGCATTTGCTGACTATTGCTGCCATCTGCCGAGAGGATTTTCCGTATAGGAAGTTGTGATCATGGGAAGTTATGATTGCACTCTGTCCTGACGCTTTTGGATGTTATCTGGCAACTTTGGGGACTTCTGATGATGGTAGGCTATGATTATCTGAAGTTATGATACGGACCCAAGGCGACTCTGAACAGTCAGGCGCTACCAAAGCCTGGCCACTAGGCAGCTATCTAACATCATCAGTCGGACATAGGAACCGTATCGGAAGCTACTCAAGATCAAATAAACGGCACATAGCTTGAGCCACTAATTCCAACAGCACGACAAGCATCAAACTTCAGCCCAAGACGACTGTCAGTGCTCCAGAAAAGAAAAGTTGCTTGAGTGGCCCGAATAATGCCAACTTATAATATCAGGTTCCCTTTCGTCCTGAATAGCGCAGCTGGCAATAAGTCGGATTTATCATCAAGAGACGAGGGTGCCAACCCCACTCGCCCCAAAATGTTCTGGCATATACGCCTGAGCGTCGTTACGGATTTTGGATACGGGGTGGGGACGAGATGGTCTTTATATCAAAGTTAGGCATACTGTTCAATTTCACAGGGTTTGCATGTTTACATTTTACGGGGTTCACCCCCAGTCCTCACTGTCGCGACGCTGTGCAAGTACTGTTCAGCACAACTGTTGGTCAGTCCATGCCCTTCTGAGAGAAGACACCTGACGGCGCCAGGAAAAGAAACTGATCGAAGCACTAACGCACCTAACGAGAACAGCATGTCTCATGTCTCATGGCTCATGTGGTATGTTATGCTATGAATGTTGTTCACATGGCATGTACTGGCCTGTCGGTGCATAGTCTGAACATCGTATACACTAACAACCACATACCGCAGACTGACCTGCTCCTGACGTTAAGCTGATCTGCGTTTGCAACTGCTTACCCACCCGTTCATGAGCGCAGCATGATCCTCCTCTGACTGACCTTCCTCTGACTGACCTGACCCTGCAACCACAGGCTGAGCTGCCTCGGATTGAAGTTTGACCTGTTCCTTACCTCAGGTTGACCTTCCCCTGAAGACAGACTGACCTGAGCCACCAGCATGGGACAGGCGAGCACGAAGGACAGCAGCCAGATGGCGACGATGACACGCCGAGCTTGGCTCCTGGTGCATGTGTACTGCGCCTTGATCGGGTGCAGTATCACGTAGTACCTGAAACCAGAGGAGTGATGTACCTTAAATATCAGTGTATGCTCAGGAGTTAGCGGATACAGCGTGATCACGTCTGCGATGTGATGCGTGTTCACATTACACAACTTGAAAGAAGTTATTTGGAGGGCACAGCAATGTTAACCCTCGCCCGTATAGGGGGTGGGGTGCAACCCCCCACCCCTAAGATTTTTTGTGTATTCCTTCCAAACCGATGAACGGATCGCTCTGAGATTTTCAGTACCCTCTGGGGCAACCTTTTGACGACTATTGGTGAACTTTTTTTTGGAGGTCATGTCAGGTCACGGAGTTATGAGGTCATAAAGGGGAGCACCTCCGACCAGTTTTCAACAAATACGTGATTATCGCACCTAAACATGACATTGTTGCCTACATCGACTGGTATTATGTGTTTTGCAATCGTAGTGTACGTATTTATCTTAGAGTATAGTATTTCTGGATCGGTTAACCCTCGCCCGTATAGGGGGGGGGGGTGCAACCCCCTAAGGTGTTTTGTTTATTCCTTCCAAACCGATGAACAGATCGCGCTGAGGTTTTTCAGTACCTTCTGGGGCAACCTTTGACGACTTTTGGTATATTTTTTGGGGGGGTTTTTTGGGTCACGGAGTTATGAGGTCATAAAGTGGAACACATCTGACCAGTGTTCAACAAATACGCCATTATCGAACCTGAACATGCCTTGGACCGAGAAACCCATCAAACTATAACGTTTTCAGGTTTTTACAAAATATACAATATGATGGAAAGAAATATGCTATCCAGTCGAGCCAATATCTTGCAAGATATTGTCTTTGCATGCTTACATTTTTACGGTCAATACATTACACAAGCCATAACGCATTTTCCAGGTCATTCCGGCCGAAAACTCTCCCCAGCACATGGCGTCCCCTAGTCTGCGTCGCCCGGCGCGCGCGTGCTGTCGCCCGGCGCGCGCGTGCTGTTGCCCTGTCGCAGGGGATTAGTGGCGCATGATTTCCGGTGTCCCGTCAGCGGTGTGGGCGACCGTGTGGGCACAGTGGGTGGGCACACGGTGCGTCATTGTTGCGTCTCCTGGCGCGCGCGCGCGTGATGTTGACATGGGGCGCCGGATTGAGGGCGAACAATTTCCCCTATACCGGGAAATGTGCGAAGTGACAATACAGGGATGGGCACACGGTGCGGCGTCGGTGGTCGAGACCACGTTTCAATTTGTCCAGTTTTGTCGCGGTCGCGCGGAGTGATACGACTGTTTCGCTGTGCTGAACATGCCACGAGGAAGGGGTCGAAAGGTCGGTCATGGCGCCTCATCATCAGCGGGACCAAGCCGTGGTCATGCTGGCCGTTCTCTCACCGCCACCGAGATCATGCGCCTCATCGCTGTAGAAGACGACAGTGATACGGAACTACAACCAGAATCAGACGCATCAGACAGCGAGGAAGAGCCAGAGGTTGTCTCTGCTGTCACTGGCATCGAAGAGGAGGACGAGGGAGCTCCGCTAGCGCAGCCAACTACAGAAAATAACTCCTCTGACGACGACAGTGAGACAGAGGGAAGGGCCGGCTGTTCGGTCACAAACTTCACCAGGGTAGAGCAGGAGACCACTCAGGTGAAGGCACGCACCGGAAGGACATGGTCGACCGAGCCACCCAATCACCGTGTCCGTGCTGCCAGTGCCAACATTATGCGTGGTGCAACTGGACCAACGGGTGCTGCCCGAGCTGTGCAGCATCCCGTAGAAGCTCTCGAGTTGTTTCTTCCGCCAAGTTTGGTTTAAAAAATCGTGAAGCACACCAACGAAGAGGGAGAAAGAGTCGCCATCAGCACAAAGAAGACGCATGTGCCAGTGACCGAGCAGGAGCTGATGGCTTTCATTGGCCTACTGCTGCTCCGTGGGTGTGAGTTTGACCGCAATTGTGAGCTGCAAGACTTGTTTTACGGACCGTTCTCACGACCATTCTACAGGGCTACCATGCCCCAAAACCGCTGCAAACATCTGGTGCGAATCCTCCACTTCGACGACCGCTCCGATCGAGAAGAGAGGCGGAAGACTGACAAATTCGCCGCCTTTCGTGAAGTGTTTGAAGAATTCAACGCTCTGCTCTCGAAGTATTACAATCCGTCCGACTGCGTAACTGTAGATGAGACGCTGCGCAGCTACAGGGGACGATGCAGCTTCGTCATATATATGCCGAACAAACCTGCAAAGTACGGACTTCTCATCCGGGACGTGGCTGACGCGAGATCGCGGTACATGCTGAAAATGCTGCCGTATGCCGGGAAGGCCGAAGAACCAGATCCTTCGCTTCATGTGACTGGCGCATCAAACATTGTGAAGCACCTGGTGAGAGACCTGAAGAACAGTGGCCGGAACGTCACCGCCGACCGATACTACACCAGTGTCGACCTGTGTGAGGACCTGCTGGAAAGCAACCTCACCTACTCACCAGCAATCAGTTGGCCTGAGCGCGGCGCCGCGAGCAGACGCGTCTCGGTCGCTCGTCCAGCCTTTCCCTCGCCCTCTTTGTTGCCTTTGTATATAGGGTGTGTGAAACTCAGAGAGTGTGTGAAATCAGAGAGAGTGAGTGAGAAGTGAAGCAGGAAAAGTGTAGTGTACCAGAAAAAAGAAGAAGTGAGATATCGGCGAAGTGGCTGAACTACTTAGTGAAAATTCTTCTGGTTATTCCTGACGGAAATTGTGCAGTGAACGGACAGTGATTGCACAGCGATTGTATTTTCTTAACTGAGCGAGTGGAGAAGTGACAGCGCCTTTCTCTATATTGACTTTCCTTGCTTAAATCATCAACTACTGCCCGTGGGTAGTCTTCTTTCCGACACTGCAGCGGAGAAGGCTGACGGACTGACGCCTTGGTGCCGCTCGGAATTCCTGTGCCTCCAGCAATAGTATTCTTCATCGTCTATCTACAGCTCTACCAGTTCACGGACATCTCTACCATCATGCACACCGACATCATCAGGCTGCTGCTATCCATCGCCCTCGTTCAAATCTTAACCGCCTTCACGTCCCCCGGTCACCCGGGCTCGCCACGGGCACGCAGCCGTCCCGTCCGTGACGTCATCACCGCCGCCGCGGCCGCCGCCTCCGGCAGTCACCAGCTGGCCCACCCCTTGGCCAACCGGACGGAGGGGTGCGTCACCGTTAACGAAACGCCCAAGACAACACGCCGGGGCAGGCGCGGCGCCAGGGGCGGCAGAAGGCGCGGATCGCGGGGCGGAACAAGCCATGTGACCGCTCAACAGCACAAAGGACAGCTCCACCTGGGACTCATCAATGCACAATCTATCAAACCTAAGCTACTCGAACTACACAACGACCTTCATACTTACTCTCTAGACCAAGCTGTGGTGACTGAGACCTGGCTGCGCCCAAGCACCCCCACGCGTCTCATTAACTTCCCCGGTTACCAAGTGAAACGCGCGGACCGGCCCGACTCTAGTGGTTACGGTGGGGTGGCGATTCTAGCCAAGTCAGCTCTAACTATTACCGTCTTGAAAATTTATACGCCTCCGAACTCTAGCTCCAAACTAGAATCACTCTGGGCCAAAGTCAAAGTGAAGAGCGGAAAGTATTTCATTCTAGCGGCAATCTATCGGCCACCTCGCAACACTCTTCCTGCTTTAAATGATGACTTCGCTGAGCTCGAAAGACAGGTACAATTGGCGACACTGAACTTTACCGGCACTTTCTACCTCGCAGGTGATCTAAACTGTAACCTTCTCGACACGGCAAATAGCCCCAGCAAAACACACCTGCTTGAGTTCATCAGCAACTATTCACTTACCATGACAGTGCAGCGCCCTACATTCACCACAGGCTCTCTATTGGATGTCATCCTAACAAACTCGCCCATTTCCGTCGGCAGAACCAGAGTGAGTTTCTGCCACTACAGCCCACATAAATTTATCAGATGTTCCATTAAAGTAAACAGGCCTGCCTCAGTCAACACCGTAATAAAGTCACGTTCTTACGGACGAGTAGACACCTCGGAACTGACTCTTGACCTTGGTGAGATCGACTGGGTACAGGTCACTGGGCGCATCTCAGTAACGGACAAATGGGACACCCTGCTGAAATTGCTGACACCTATTCTCGACGAGCACCTACCCCTCAGAAACATCAAACTTAGGAACCCAACAGCGCCATATGTCAGCGAAGCTACCAAACAGCTCATGCACCGGCGAAATGTAGCTCTCCATTTGCAAGATAGAAGCACGTACAAAATGCTTAACAGACAAGTTCGCTCAGCTATTAGAGCTGACTGTAGGGACGATATTAGCAGAAAGATATCACAGAAATGCCCATCAGCTGCGTGGCGTGCTATTAAGCCCATTATCGACACCAAAAAAGGCTCTCATAGAGTTCAACCCCAGGTCCTACCTGAGCATCTAAATAAATACTTTGTTAGTGTCGGACCTAAGGTATCAGCAGAGGTCAAACGCCAGGCAAACATGTCTGAACACACACCTCCCAGTTGCCGGCTATCGCGCGTCTCTACCAGCTCCTATAAAGTATCACCCATATCCCTCGAACAGCTAACCAAAATTGTCATGGATATGAGGAGCACAAGTGCTTGCGGACCCGACGGGATCTGTATTAAGGTAATCAAATTTCTGTTCTTTTTTATCGGAGAAGTGCTGCTCGACATTATAAACACATGCCTGACTACAGCTGATATCCCCTCCACTTGGAAACAGTCAATAGTAACTCCCATTCACAAATCAGGAGATCCTTCGGATCCCTATAATTTAGGCCCATCTCATTGGTTCCGGTTATCGCCAAAATCACAGAGAGGGTAGTGCAGAAGCAACTCTATCACTACCTGAACGCAAACCACCTACTGGCCCAAACTCAGCGCGGCTTCAGACCACGCCACTCTACGGAAACCGCTCTGATCTCAGTCTCGGACAAATTACTAGCAGCAATGGACCGTTCGGAAGTAGCTCTCCTTTGCATTCTGGACCTCAGTAAATGCTTCGACGTAATAGATCACACCAAACTGCTCACTAAACTAGAACTCCATGGAATTGATACTGACTGGTTTAAGGCTTATCTGGGAGGTCACACGCAGGCTGTTAGCATCTCAGATCAACGCGGAAACAGGCATCTCTCCTCCTTTCTTCCTAACAACATAGGTGTTTTTCAAGGCTCATCACTAGGTCCACTCCTCTATTGCATCTTTTCGAACGACCTCAGTTTGCACGTCCCGGTAGCACACGTCACTCAGTTCGCAGACGACACCCAGGTCCTCATCTCCGGTCGCAAATCTGATCTCCCAAATCTGATAAATCAGATGGAGACATGTCTGAACCAACTATACGACTACTTCCTGGATAACGGTTTGAAGGTAAACCCGACCAAAACTCAGCTTCTCACGTTCGGATCGCGTCAGAATCTTCGCAATATTACCCCGATACGAGTGTGCTTTAGGGACGCTGTGATATATGAAAGTCATTCGTGTAGGAACCTTGGGGTGACATTTGATCGCCACATGTCGTGGGATTCCCATGTAGCTGCCGTGGTCCGCAAGTGCACTGGATTCCTTATGGCCCTGAACCATCTGCGTCACCATCTGCCAACCAGTACCCTCTTCACTATAGTCAATAGCCTTGTTATATCCAATATCCGCTACTGCATATCTGTTTATGGGAACGGGTCGGCAGCAAACATCAACAGACTAGACAAAATCATTAACTTCGCCACTAGAGTCGTGTCAGGTCTACGGAAATTTGATCATATTTCTGATGCCCGTAACGAGTTGGGTCTTCTCACCGCAGCTGATCTGCATCTATTTCACAGCCTTACTTTGCTCCACAAGATCATTCTGACGGGTGAGCCAACGCACATTGCCGGTCAAATCTCTGCAAACTCTACCCTGCGAAACCGTCATACGCGTGCAGACGACCACCTGCACCTACCAGCCATACACAGAGAGGCGGGCCGCAGGAGATTTCTCTACTCGTCTGTCTTCCACTACAACAAACTCCCTACTGAAACAAAAACATTGAAGCTGTCTAACTTCAAGAAGCGTGTACGAGCTTATCTCCACGAGCAACACTAGTCACAAAAAAAACTTACAAAATAGATTTGTGTACACCATGCACTCACATTTAGGCCATCGCTTTCATACTTCCATAAACTACTCGTTTACAGCTCGTGTTGCAAGCAAGGTGTGTGTAGTGCAGAGTGATATGGGTATTGTACTATGTTGGTGTATGAATGTTTGTTGCGCATGTGTTCCCACTATTGACCACAAATCTATCCTTTCTTTGTAAATATCTGTGTTATACCCAGACTGTCCATAATAGCCACTATACGTGGAGGGCATGTATTGTGAAATAAATAAAATAAATAAATACGTCGGCACGGTGATGTCCAACCGCCGTCACCTACCAGAAGAGGCGAAGGAAAGCGAAGGGCGGTCACCACAGTCCACCAGATTCTACTGGTCGGACGGAATGATGATGGCTTCATACAACAAAAAGAAAGGAAAGAACGTGCTGATGTTGTCGACCCAGCACATGGAACCATTGGTCGCCGTGGGCACGACCAGCAAGAGAAAGCCCGAAGTGATGGTTTACTACAACCAAACAAAAGGCGGCGTCGACACCATCGACCAGATGATCGACCACTACTCGTGCAAGATACCAACACGGAGGTGGCCCATGGTCATGTTTTCATGATGCTGGACGTGGCCGCTCTGAACAGCTGGGTGGTCATCACGGACAAGCCCGGGCCCTTCGGAGACACGAAGCACGGAGGAAGGAGGGCGTTTCTGCGCGAGCTGGGCCTGTCGCTCATCAAGCCAGCCATCGAGAGCCGGCCGACAGACGGCATGGTCTGCAAAACCAGGGCGGCAGTGGAGACTGTTCTGAAGAGGAAGACACCGCCATCAACAGCCGACGCACCTGAGTCCGCCGAGCAGACGCGCCAGCGGTGTCACGTGTGCGTGGTGGCTCAACAGGGAACCGTATACAAAAAGGCGCGACATCAGAACGTGAACAAAGTGAAGCAGCGCTGCTGCGAGTGCAAAAAGCCATCGTGTACCAAGCACAGCCGGAATGCAGGTGTGGTGTGCAACCTGTGCACACGAGATGCAGCCGATGGGTGAGGCTGCCAGTGTAAAAGGCCAGCGTGCACCAAGCACATCCAGAGTGATGTGCAATCTGTGCACATGAGATGAGACGAGTGATATATTTGATGAATCAGTTGTTCTCGCATTGTGGTTGGCATGTGTCGTGTTTTATCTGTTTGACGTGTTCTGTTCGGTGAGACATTTTGTCTGTGAACAATTCTTTGTGCAATACAGATAGTATCTTTGTTACACATCTGTTTTCGTGAGACCTAACGACCAGTAGTAATAGTAGTACTGAACAATATATGAAATCAGAATATAATTTAGAAAATATTATAAATGTATATACCTCGGAAACGCCGATTTTGTGTACGTACTTAGCGTAATTATGGGCATATAATGAAAAATACAGATGCCCAGATGGGTTCCCATTGAAAAATAATGTTCCAAAAATCGGTGACCTCGGTTGACCTCGTTTGACCTTTCGACCTTTTTTAGCTGACCTACGGTAATTTTTCGTGCTGAATTCGAATTCAGCGTCCATTTTTACCCTAAGGAACTTTAAACTTCGAAATTGGAACCACTTTTCAAAAAGTTGGATATTTGGGGTCACGGCTTTGACCTCATTTGGTGCATGACATATTGGTCCGATCACATCGTGTGACATGTCGTTATGTTCGCAAGGTCCCAATAAACATATTTCCGGCCATTTCATTCATATTTAGATAGTAGTTTCGATATGACTGACGATTTTCTTAGGAAAATGTTTAAAAAATCAATTTTAGACCTTTGACCTGACCTGGAAGGTCAACCATTGACCTTAGAAGGTCATACTGAATTCCAATCGCGAGATCTCGGCCAGATCTATCACTTTGGCCTTCGGTTCGTTTTCGTAACATGCACGATTTCGAATCGCCAGGGGGGTCGTACCAACTATACGACCGAAGGTGGTAAAATGCCGAATACTGGCGAGGGTTAAAGCCAAGGGCGTCGCCACCGGGGGGGCAGACTGTATTGCCGTCAATATCTGTATTGCCGTCAAACAGGGGGCGCCACCCCCCCCTGAAATTTGAGGAGGCCCCTATCCGGAAATGCACAGGAAAAAAGTGAGCAATGAGGCCGACGAGACACGAGAGGAGGCCTCCAAGACGTGAGAGGAGGCCCCTAATTTGAAGAAGGAGTCACCTAGGAGAGGATAGGAAGCCCCAGAAATCACGAGAGTGCCAACAATTGGCACGGAGGCCCCCAGGAATGCAAAGGATGCCCCCAGGATTGCAAAGGAGGCCCCCAGGATTGCAAAGGAGGCCTCCAGGATTACAAAGGAGGCCCCCAGTATTGAAAAGGAGGCCCCCAGGATTGAAAAGGAGGCCCCCAGGATTGCAAAGGAGGCCCCCAGGATTGCAAAGGAGGCCCCCAGGATTGCAAAGGAGGACTCAAGGATTGCAAAGGAGGCCCCCGGGAATGCAAGGGAGGCCCCCTGGATTGCAAAGGAGGCCTCCAGGTTTACAAAGGAGGCCCACAGGATTGCAAAGCAGGCCTCCATGATTACAAAGGAGGCCCCATGATTGAAAAGGAGGCCCCCAAGATTGCAAAGGAGGCCCCCAGGTTTGCAAAGGAGGACTCCAGGATTGCAAAGGAGAGCCCCAGGAATGCAAAGGAGGCCCTCACGATTGCAAAGGAGGCCTCCAGGATTACAAAGGAGGCCCCCAGGATTGAAAAGGAGGCCCCCAGGATTGAAAAGGAGGCCCCAGGATTGCAAAAGAGGCTCCCAGGATTGCAAAGGAGGCCACCAGGATTTCAAAGGAGGACTCCAGGATTGCAAAGGAGGTCCCCAAGATTGCAAAGGAGGCCCCCAGGTTTGCAAAGGAGGACTCCAGGATTGCAAAGGAGACCCCCAGGAATGCAAAGGAGGCCCTCACGATTGCAAAGGAGGCCTCCAGGATTACAAAGGAGGCCCCCAGGATTGCAAAGAAGGCCCCAAAGATTGCAAAGGAGGCCCCAGGATTGCAAAAGAGGCTCCCAGGATTACAAAGAGACCACCAAGATTTCAAAGGAGGACTCCAGGATTGCAAAGGAGGCCCCAGGATTGCAAAGGAGGCCCCAGGATTACAAAGGAGGCCACCAGGATTACAAAGGAGGTCTCCAGGATTGCAAAGGAGGCCCCCGGGAATGCAAAGGAGGCCCCCAGGATTGCAAAGGAGGCCCCAGGATTGCAAAGTAGGCCCCCAGGATTGCAAAGGAGGCCCACAGGATTGCAAAGGAGGCCTCCAGGATTACAAAGGAGGCCCCCAGGATTACAAAGGAGGCCCCCAGGATTGAAAAGGAGGCCCCCAGGATTGCAAATGAGGCCCCAGTATTGCAAAGGAGGCCCCCCGGATTGCACAGGAGGCCCCTAGGATTGCAAAGGAGGCCCTCAGGATTGCGAAGGAAGCCCACAGGATTGTAAAGGAGGCCCCCAGGATTGCAAAGGAGGCCCCAGGATTGCAAAGGAAACCCCCATGATTGCAAAGGAGGCCCCCAGGATTACAAAGGATGCCCCCAGGATTGCAAAGGAGGCCCTCAGGATTGCAAAGGAGGCCCCCAGGATTGCAAAGGAGGCCCCAATACGGGAAGGGAGACCTCAGAAATGAGAGAAGGCCCTAAGACGGAAGAGAAAGCCAGTGGATATGAGATGAGGTTTCGGAGACGTAAAAGCAGTCCCCGAAATGGGTAAGGTTCCACCAAGATAGAAAAGGATAATCCAGAAAATTGGCAGGAAGCACCTAATTCGGAAGAGGACGATATAAGATTGGAAAGAGACCCTATGATGCAGAGGAAGCCCCTAAAATAGGAGAGAATGCCCATTAGATAAGAGGGATGGCTCCCAGGCGAGAAAGAAGGCTTCAAGACGGGTAAGAAGGTCCCCAGGAAATGACAAGGTAACTGAGATAGGAAAGGTTGCGTGTAATTTGGAAGAGGAGCCACTTAAGAGAGAACAGGAGTCCACTAGGAGATAAGAGGCCAACCTTAAAATGGGAAAAGATAGAATCAAAACGCGGAACAGGAGGCCCCGAAGACGTGAGAGGAGGCCCCTAATTTGAAAAAAGAAAGCCTCCAAAAGAAAAAAGGAGGCCCCTGCCGGACTCGAGAGGAGTCCCTCGAGATGGAGTAGGAGGTCTCCAGGGCCGAATGAGGCCCCGATGACCGGAAGGAATTCCCAGGAAATGAGAGAAGGCCCTTAAAATGGGAGTGGTAGGTAGCAGGTATGGAAGGAGGCGAGGTTTCCAAAATTGAAGATCCCCCTCAAGACGGGTAAGCTTTGCGAGGACAAAGGAGGAGGCCCACGAGGCGTGGCAGGAGGCCCCTAATTTGGCAGAGGATGCCCCTGGAACATGAGAGGAAGTCCCATGCCATGTTAAAGGGGCCCCAGGATGTGGGAGGAGGTCCTCCAAAACGGGAGAGGAGGACCATTGAATATGGAGGAGGGTAGGACGGACGAGAAGACGTCCAAAACCGGTAAAGAAGCTCGAGGAAATGAGACGAGACCCCTAAGACGCGAGAGGAGGTCTATAATTTGCTAGAAGCACCTGAAATGGCAGGAGTCGTGCCGGGGTACTTGAAAATCACGACATGGGCCCAAAAAGATCCGGCCGGGGCCCCTGAAAATCTCGCTGAGCCTATGGGTACCAAAAATTCACGCCCGGATCATGAAAATTACGCTAGGGCACGATAAGTCGTACCGTTCCCCAAAAGTATCATTTGGACACAAATGAAACCGGGGCAACGAAAAACAATCTAGACATGGATAATCACTCTTGGGCCCCAACAATGACACCAAAAGCATCCAGAACGTATTGGACACCCACAAAGTGTCGAGGTCGCTAAAACTCGCGCTAGGAATCCAAGCAAATGACGTCGGGACACAAAAGATTACATTGGACTAAAAAAAAGTCGCGTCGCAGCCTTCGAAAATCTCACTGGGGACCAAAAAAGTCGCGCCTGGACCCCAAAGGTTGCTGCTGCCCCAAAAATCAATTATCAACCGGAATGTCACTCTGCGCCCAAAAAAATCGGGTCAAAGTCCCCGCAAAACCCGTTGGGCACTGGAGAGAAAAAAACGTGTCAGGGCACCGAAAAAAATCGCACCTGGAGACCGAAGAATCGTACCAGGACCCAAACATATCACATAAGGACCTATAAAAAAAATAGAACTCCTTCGGTGGCCGCAGTGACATATCAAAGGGGCAAATGACCCCTCCCTCCTAAGAGGGATATGCTCCCAAGAATCGAGCCGAGGCCCCCAAAAGTCGCGCTGGGACCACAAAAATTCGCGTCGGTCCACCAGAATTCGCGTAGGGGCTCAAAGTAAATACGCCGGGCCCCAGAAAACTCGCTCCGAGGCACGAAAATCTGCAACAGGAACCGCCAAGATCGCGTTGGGATCACAGCTAAGTACAACGCGCCCCGCAAACTCGAAGCGGTCCCACCAAATTTCGCGCTCGGACCCACAATTCGGTAGTACCAAAAATTTCGCGCTCGGACCCATCGGTAGTACCAAAAATTTGGTCTGGGCATCAAAAATTAACGTCGGGGCTGTCAACAATTGGCGTCTATGGCCCCACATAGGCACCGTGTGACCCCCAAAGTCCCATCGGTATCCGAAAAATGAAGCCGGAGCCCTCCAAAATCAGGAGGGATTGCAAAAAAGTCCGGGTCAGGACAATGGTTCTGGAGCACCGAACATGTCATCAGATGCCTTGACAAATCGCGTACGGCATCGAAAAACATACCGGAACTCAAAGAAAATCGAGGTGAGATACAAAAACATGGCACCAGGGACTCGAAACATCAGGGCGGGATTCGGAAATTAAAGAAAATTCAGAAGAGATGCACAAAAATCGCGTTGAGCCCAGATAACTGGCGTTGGGTCCCGGAACCACGCGCCTGGGCGCGATAAGTCGCGCTGGGACCCAGAAAAAACGCACCGAAGCCTCAAAATCGTACTGGGGCCCCACAAATGTGCGTCGGAAGCCCCAAATAAACACAGCGGGACCCTAAGAGCACAACGGGGACCGAAAATGCGACTGGCCCTTCAAAGCGCAGTCTCGTAAAAAGCGGCAGGGTCCGAAAACATACGTTGTAGCCATAACTATATATACCGGGAACACTAAAAAAAACAAAAAACAAAAACACTGGAAGCTCTCAAGGCACACAGGGGCCATATGACCGCACAAGGGCCTGAAAAGAGGCTGGGGCCGCAAAGAGCAACATGATCCCAAAACGAACAAAAATACCGGGCACTAAGTAAACACATCGAGATCTTTGAAAGCGCCCCGACAACTAAAAAAAAATATTCGGTGCGCAAAAAAGCAACAAAACCCTAAAACGAGCAGGGGTTTCGAAAATGCGTTGGGCCTCTAACAAAAATGAATTGGAGCCTTAAGACACATCCGTAGACGAAGAAATACGAAACGGGTCCAAAGAAGTACACTCAGGCAGGGCTTCGGTTCGGTAGCCAACCTGGAAGCATGTTTAATCAAAGATATGAGGTGCATCAAAGCTCAGCGGGTATCCGCATTTCTTCACCATAAAATATGGTAAGAAGGGAACTAATGATCGAATTTAATTAATCGAATTTTCGCAGCGAACGCCCATACGAAGCATTTTATCACGTCAGATATGGCGCAAGTCTATCATGTGGCAGCAATTAACAAAGCGTAGGAGGCCCAGCAGAATCCGTAGCATCGCACGAAGTGTGGCGAATGCGCCGAATGCGCAAGATGGGTGTGCACGTGCGTGCGTTGGCGTCGTGGCGACGGGGCACTATGAACTGGTATGTCTGAAATTGGAAAATTTTACATTTTAAAGTGATTTGTGCAGGTGTAATTTCAGCAGTGCGAGGTGACTTATCAAGGAATACCAAAAGAATACATTTGAACAGGTTGTGGGAGCTAGGGTTGAAATCCGACGAATCAGAAACGATAGTGGTAGATTAGGCCCCTCCACAGGATAATTCAGTTGATCACTAATTATTTTATTTAAAAAGTTCCCCTTTGACAAAATAGTGGTCGAAATCGGAAGACTTTATTCAGTAGTTGGAACCCCTCCAAATACGTTTGCCCCCTCCCCTTGACGCAAATATGGGTGCGTCACTGGTCTCCCAATAATTTTCAGAAACTTACGCCCATGGAGCAAAGCCAATATTGCGGGGGTAAATTCCCCCTCACAAGCATACAAAACAACACCGATGCCCCATATTAAATGGGAGGAATGATGTTTTAAAATGTATTTTCTTCCTACAAAGTTGTCTTCTGTGATTACAGCCTGCATGATTAGAGCTTCCCAGCTTCAGTACCTTCTCAACGACATAATTTACAAAACGGTACAGCACATCGATAACCATGGGTGTGACGGCGTGGAATTCGAAGGTTTTGCATTATTTATGCATTGTCATTGTTACATTGTTGCATTGCCATTGATGCATGGTTGTTCAATGCTTGTTCTTGCCGTGAATTTATTCGCGGATTATTTATTATTTTAGCTTCTGTGCCAAGTGCCTTGCAGCCAGCACCAAATGTTATGAAAAAAATTAATAAATCCCTAAGATGACGATCAGAAAACCAATTCAATCCACTTCTCGTTGTCACCTTCGCGAAATTGTTGTCCTGGGACTGAGAAATGATCGTTTAAGTTTGTTTATGAGATCAAGCTGGTGGGAATGACTAACAGTAGTGATGAACCTAGCTATATTCAGCTAAACTTGGTGAACAAAGAAGTGGGTTGATCAATGGGAGATATCTTTAAGATATGCTCAGCACGAGCCCCACCAGCTCGCTACAATCTAGAGGCCAGCGGGAAGATTCTTCTCGTCGATAAAGCATAAATGTTTTTTGTTTTTGTTTCGTTTTGTTTTTTGTTTCTTTTTGTGATGGAGGATTCTGTTAGGTTCGTATTCACCCATGCATATTCTGCATGAGTTATCTTCGTCTGAATGCTTTCATCTTTTCTGTACTCCCCCTAACATTTCAACTTGTCACCCTGGGAATTCCGTGGGCGCTACTAGCTTGCTACCTGCCCATGGTTTTCCCGGGGTCTCATTTCCTTTCTACTAATTGGTGGTAGTCTATCTGCAAAAAGAAAAAGAAAATACAGAAGGGATGGTAATAGTATTGGTATAATCACATTCTGTTGTATCTCTTGCTTGCATCCCGAGGCACCCGTGGGTTGGCTGTCCTGATCTATGGGCAGCTCACCTAGGGAAGCCCCACACTGAAAGACCCAATGAAGGTGCATACAGCCAAATTAGGATAGGCTGCTGCTGCATCTGATATGGGGACGACAATTAAAATTTAAAAAAAGATTTAAAAAAAAAAAGATTTTGGTTTGTTTTGGCACTGACGTATTTATCTACATTTGCTTATTTATACCCTGGTATGGCTCGGTTCTCAGCGAAAAAAAAAGATTCTTGCTATTGCGCTTTGCGTAAATTATATACCATGCCAAGAACAAACAAGACATCAATATGAAATCATGTTCCCCTTCGGGAACCATACTAAGAGCCTAAAAAGCAAGAGGAGGCCCTAACACAGTGGAGGCCCCTTTTCGGGGAGCAGGAGGCCCCCTATCAACATTGCCCCCCCTGGAAGAATTTCGTGGCGACGCCACTGGTTAAAGCAGAATAATTCAAAAGTATTGCAAGGATTTTCTATGCTGTCGTCTATTTCTACATTGCAAAACCCATATCACAATAGACGGTAAGTAGCAAATATAAAACACACACGTCAGCAAGTACCGCAAACCACGGACAATTTATCGGGTGCGTTACGAAACCGGACTAGAATAGGACAGGACGCGCGGCCACACATCACCGACCCGCGCCAAAATGCAATCGGACCAATCACAAGTGGAGAGAGCGCGCCATCTGGGCGTCGCGGCGGGGCACTACCGCTGGCTGCCCGATTGTGGCGGGTAGCCCTGCCGCTCGCGCAGAGCGTCGAACGGCGCCAGGTACGGCTCCAGGTCATCCGCGCACACATCACTCACGGTCTCGACGCTCCTGGTGTCAAACGAGTCTAGCCGAGCGTGCAGGTTGGACGCCAAGCCGGCACAGTCCCTGACAATGCGGTCCGGCGCGTTAAGCTCGGAGTCTGCGTCGTGCGACGATTCGGGGACGATCGAGGCGGGCGACAGGGGCCATACGGCAGGCGCCGGTCTCGGCACTGCCGGGTGCCGGCTGACGGTGGGCGCTCCCGCCAGCCGGCCGGAAATCGTCCAGCCGGCACCGGCCGGCCGACCGCCCAGCCGATACGTCCCGTTGTCGTTCTGCACCTCGAGCAGCAGCGACACCGGCAGCTGCTCGTGTCGCGACGGTGGCGGGCGCACCGCATCGCTGTCGCACCTTCGGTAGAAGAGCATGTATGGCGTGTCGGTTTTTGTACCGGCGCCTCCGCTGCCCCAGGCTTCCAGATGACCGGCATCCAGCGGCGTGACGTAGGTGTCGTCGAGGTGACACCAGACGGAAGGTGTCACGTCCGAGCTGGTGGCGTCGGATGGCCGCGCTACGCAGTAGTAGTGGCCGGCGTCCAGCGAGCCGCCGCAGTGCACCACCAGCGCGTACAGTCGGAACTGGACGGCCGGCCCACCACGCACTGGCACCCACAGTCGCTCCGTCAGCGCCACGCGAGTCAGCACTTTGCGGCGCGCGCCCGTGCTACGCTCGAACAAGAAGCGCACCAGCGAGATGACGAGGTAGTGCGGTGACTCCAGCAGTTGCAGCTGTCGGTCAGCGTCGCGCAGCTCAGCGCACTTTTCGCAGTGGTTCCGGTTCTCATCGGACAGCCGCTCCACCGCTAGATACTGCTCCAGCAGATCAGACACCTGGAGGTTTTTACGATATTGAGGCGATAGAGAGTCAGGCACAGCCAAGTACAGATCGGTGATACCGTCCAGATGGCGCGACACGGAGGCGCACGTGCAGCATGTGTAGGTTGTCTCGGTACGGCCGGCCAGCAGATGCCTCACCAGAGTCGGAGGTGGCGGCGGCGGGTCAGTGGCACAACCGCCACCACCTCCAACTCGTGTCCGCTGACGACCGTCCCCCAGAGATTGGGCCGGCTGGGTCAGCGGTCTTCGCTGATGTGCGTCCTCCAGAGACTGGACTGGCCGGTGGGGCGGTATCTGCTGTTGATCGTCTGTCAGAGTCTGGACCAGCTCAGGTGGCGGTGTTCGCGTTCGACAGACTGTAAAAGACTGAACAAGTTGGGACTGTGGTGACTGGAGGGCTTCCGAGGACGCTTGCGGTTGTGGTTTAGACTCGCTAGGAGCCATGGACACCTCTTCGTGAAGCGCGTCCAAAAGATACCTGAGCAATTCTGAACAGTCTTGCTGACTGCCTGCCTCGAACCAGGGCGGCAGTGCGGCGCGTGTGAAGGCGGCCGGGGAGAAAGCGGGCCGCTCCGAGAAGGCCAAGAACGCGAACACCCTCTGTAGCGCCACCAGGTGGCGCTGGCACTGACTGGGCCGTGACGTCATTACTTCATGGCGGAACTCGCCGGAGTGGAAGAGTGCCTGCAGTACAGCATTGATGTAGCACGTGTTGCCGAGGTTGTTGAGACCGCGCCGCGGCGGTGGCGGCGGTGACGGCGACATAGCGATGTGACTGGCATCAGAGCCGATGCGGAGGTCGGGGCCGGGGACAGAGCCAGGGTCAGGACCCGGGCCTGTGCCGGAGGGGTGGTGCCGAGCGGCCGCCCGCAGCAGAGTATCCGTGGCGGCTGGAGACCGCCGAGGACGGCTCGGTGGACCATATTCGTGTCCTCTAGTTGCTGAGCATGCAACCGCCAGGGCGTTTCCACGGACAACGGCGACCGAAATCCGCTGAAGAAGTCATTGTGTTTCCCGCGGGTAGCCAGTCCGCGCCTGGATCTTCCTGCCGATGTCGTGCAGCAGGGCGAAGCCAGCGGGGTCGAGGACGCCGGTCGTCTCCACCGCGACCGGCTCAAAACGGTAGCGCCGGCCGAGGTCAGCGTACTTTCGCCTCTTCCTCGCTTCTTCCTCACGGGCTGCCGCTCCGGGATCGATCGCGCATTCAATTACCATCAATTCGGCGAAGGTATCGACGCATGTGTCGTCCCAAATCAAACACCTCCCTTCACTGTAAGAAAAAACCGTGAGACCATCTGGTCTTCGGCCGTCCCCTCGGCCCAGCCCCACAGGTTCCAGAATGGAGGGGATGCCCGTGGACTTCAGACCCTGTGCCACCACGTCGTTGATACTTGCATGGCGCGGAAAGCGATCAGCGTTATAGCGGCACGAGAGGGCGTGATGACCATACTTGTCCAGAAGCCGTCCGCAGCGACAGCGACGGGACTCGCAAACTGGCGCACCGAGACGTAGCGCCACAGCCACGCGCACGGTCCCATTGTCCATCAGTAGGCCCAAACTCGGGACTGGGAGCGCGTGCAGCCATGCGCCACTGTGTGGGCGAGCGGCTGCCAGTAGGCAGGCGCGCTGCACCTGGTTTGCGACGGCAAGAAGGCTGTCAAACTTAGCTTGTGCAGCAGCTGTGTCTCATGCTCGCTGAGCGCCGTTTTTCCTTAACTCGGCATTTATGGTGACGTAGTGATTTGAATATGCCTCTAAAGCCGGTTCTAGAGCTACTGGGTGTGGCCTACCATCTATGTAGGGACAAATTTCCTGCACCAGTGCAAGCGAAGCTGTCAATGAGGAAACGTAACAAAGGAGAGCAAGGTCAGCCGTCCTCCTCAGACCTAGTCCTCCCAACTTCACTGGAAGAGCTGCTTGGTCCCATGCCGCGTCACATACGTCGACATTTGTTATTTTGGTTGCGGCGAGACGAACCAGCTCGTCGATGGAGGTGAGTTCCTGCATCCTTTTGCATACCGGTGCCGATCGATGGAGGTGAGCTCCTGCATCCTTTTGTATACCGGTGCCGATCGCATCAGATGTTACAGGCGGGGCACAGCGACATGATGCGTGAGAAAGAACAAGGCAGTGTGAGCGTCCAGACCGTGCAGACGCTATATTAATCTGATGATCATGTCATGGGCACGCGTGATGGCGTTGGAGAGGCCCGCGTCCGAGATTGGGGACCTTAACAAAGATAGCCCATCTAGCTGCACCTCAGATGCACCGGGGAGGGATGTAAGGACCGTTGACAGAACACTCTCGCGAGTTATTAGGTCAACTTGGTCAAGACTCAACAGCTCGCATTTGGGTTTACTTAGGTGGAGATCAAGGCGCCCAAGACAATGTGCAAGCTGGTACAAATCGGCCACGACAGTCTCAGGTGGGCCGGCAATGATGGCGTCATCCAGATACCAAATGTTTAGAGGCGACAACATTGAACGGGCGACGGGATCGACAGCGAGAGCAAATAGTACTGGACCCATTGTGTCGCCCCGCAGAAAACACGTGCTCGACCAGATGACCTCGCCTCCGGCAAATAGCGGTGTAGGGCGGCTGTATGCCTGCCTGGCGAGAGCATGCACTTCTGGACAGCGCAGTCTGAGCTGGTCGAGCGCGGCAAGGATTTGCAAGGATTTGCCCGTAGGATTTCATGCTAGAATGTATAATCGCAAGCGAGGACGAGTGAAGTTTTATTCACCTATGATGGATCAACCTGACCACCGCTGTACTTTTGGAAAAAGATGTGTTGATACACATTGCACCATTTTTCAGTTTCTACACCACACACACATTCACCATTGTAAAGTTGTTGCTTAATCTGTGTCACTTTATATTGGCATGTTCAGAGAAATATCTGGCATGTTTGTAACTGATGAGAACATCATAAAAATGTTTCCACAAGGAATCCTCTATCTCTGATTATTTAATCAACCTACCAAGGTTTATGTTGTTAAACGCCCTGAATTGCAAAGCATTTTCTAGGCACAAAATTATTCAAAGATGCAGTTATTTCTCCCCAAAAGTATCTGCAGTGCGAATCACCTTCCTTAGGATTGTGAAGGCGAGGATTGCGAGGATTGCGAAAAACGAAATCCTTGCTTGGGAGTTGACGAGCACTCTGAAAGTATTAAGTAATTTCCATTCCGGGATGCATTGTCTCCAAAACTGAATAAAAAAAATCGCAGCTTTTAGAGTGCAATGTCACTTGAAGCACCAAAATAAAACGCCAAAGGGACACTTCACAACGTTATTACCAATATACACCGTCAGCACTCTTGCTTCCCCAGACCGCCTTAGGCATTTACTGATTGAACTGATGGTGAGAGATGAGAGGATGATGACAAACCGTCGCTATCACCATAAGCCCTCCGCCGTTTCATAGTGACGACATCCAGCTCCCCGCAGTGATAACCGTTCCATAGTGACGACACCCAGCTCTCCGCAGTGATAACCGTTCCATAGACATGACACCCCGCTCCCCGCAGTGATAACCGTTCCACAGACATGACACCCCGCTCCCCGCAGTGATAACCGTTCCACAGACATGACACTCCGCTCCCCGCAGTGATAACCGTTCCATAGACATGACACCCCGCTCCCCGCAGTGATAACCGTTCCACAGACATGACACTCCGCTCCCCGCAGTGATAACCGTTTTATAGACATGACACCCCGCTCCCCGCAATGATAACCGTTCCATAGACATGACAGCTACCGTTCGACAATGGTGACGCTCTTCGTTGCACAGCAATTACACCGAATCCCACAGTGAGGACACTAACCCCTCGGGGCCGCGGCACCAACCTATCCAAACTGATGGCGATGAGGATGAGCACCGATAATGACACCAGTCCCACGGGGCCGCGGTACTTACCTCTCCAAACTGATGGCGGTCAGGGTGAGCACCGATAATGACACCAGTCCCACGGAGCCGCGGTACTTACCTCTCCAAACTGATGGCGGTCAGGGTAAGCACCGAGCAGATCGCTGACACCGTCTGCACGTAGTGCACCCCCAGGCACAGGAAAGCGCCGAGTGTCCACGTGAACGAGAAAAGCTTGGCGATCTGCAACGTCGAGCGTTTCAGTCACGGCCGTGCGTAACGTCACAAGTCGGCATGACACCAGACAGGTGCGGCGTCGACAGTCGAGGCGCGCGGTTCATCAATGTCGGACAGCGGTTGAAAGTCGGCACGCGCCCTATCTGCTGGGGAAGCGATCCGGCTGGCGTTGTTCGAGCTGGGAAGGTCAGTGAGGTGATTGGGGCAGGCAGATGAAGTGGATGCGAGGGCTGTCGGTTTACCCGTCAGCCAATGGTCCGAATGGCATGCACAGATGTCACCGTGGGTGTGATGTCATACGTTGCTTATTTTTTATTCGGTGCTTTTCGTCGCACTTTACGCACGATCACGGTTAATGGCACCGCCCACACTGCTTCGCCGGTGGGCCGCGGGATTGGGAAATGTCCCGAGTGGTGCGAGTGTTGATCCTGAGACCTTGGTATATAGAGCTCAACATTTTAACCACTCGGCCACCCCCGCCCCACGTCATACGTTGTCATGACCTCAGAGATGGGCCTGACAGAATCGGACGCTGATGTGACTGCAAATTATGTGCGCATTGGGTGGACGCCGAAGAAGTGTTGTAGGTACATGCGAAATGATTAACAGCAAATAAATGCGTTCATATGTACGTTGTTATGACGTCCAACGACAGACGCATACAGAATATGAATGAAACGCTGATATTTGCCGGTTGGAGTTGCTATGGTGATGACTGATAAAGAAAACATTGAAGCATTGATTGCACTCACGTGCCTGGCGATCTTGCATGGCAATAGCCACGTCAGATTGCACTCGTGAACTGTTCGGAAAATTCGTGACTGAAATCGCATTGGCTTTCGTTATGCTGATAAATCTTGCATCGCATCTGGTCGAATTAATACACCCAGAAATAACAAACAGTAGTAGCATTCCTCTTCAATACTGCACAGGATCTTTGTTCGAACACTATTCAGATCATGAATAGTTTGTTGGATGTATTTTCCTGGGGTACAATTGCCAGCACATTATCGGCATGAATTCACTTCCTTCGAAGTGAATTCACCTTCACGAATTCACTTCATTAGACTTCATCCAACATGAATTGTCACTCATTATTGATTTGAACTGACCTGCTTCTTTCATTTTCATACACACAGAGTCCACACTCGGACACAAAGCTTAGACGAGATTATATCGCCAGGCCACTAGTCTGTTCGCACTCGTCAACAACAAAATTACATTACTCAGACTCCAGACACAACTTGATCAGCTTGATGAAGTTCCCCTTTGCCACCGGACGACGATCAGATCCCGTGAAACTGAGTAGCCTATCCATAACACAGATCGTGCCACTGATGGAAACATTGGCAAAAAGAGCCGGGACATACAAGAGTCGGCACATACAAGCTCGCCATGAGCATGCAGTGAAGTTCATATGCTTGACACTAACAATAAAGTTATTGAGCTTTTTGGTATGATGGGAGCCGCCTATGATATCCTCAGCTTCAGATAATAGTTTCGCAAGAACACCTTGTCTTGGTGGTGGGCGGTGAAAGGCTCTCTCAACGCCGGAAGCAATAGAGCGGAACGGTATACTGCGCTTCTGGGTTTTTTGGATATTTCTCACGGATGTGGTATTTTGCGTGATTTCTCACAGATGTTGGATTTTGGGAGATTCCTCACGGATGTTGGATTTTTTGAGACTCCTTGCGGATGTGGGACTTTGGAGGACTCCTCACGGATGTATGATTTTGGGAGATTCCTCATGGACGTGGGATTTTGGGAGATTTCACACGGATGTGAGGTCTTGAGAGATTCCACACGGATGTGAGACTTTGGGAAATTGATCACGGATGCTGGATTTCGTGAGATACCTCACGGACGTGCGATTTCGGGAGATTCTTCACGGATGTGGTATTTTGAGAGATTCCTCACGGATGTGTGAGTTTGGGTGAATCCTCACGGATGTGGGATTTTGGGAGATTACTCATGGATGTGGAACTTTTTATATTCCTCACAGATGTCGGATTTAAGGAGATTCCTCACGGATGTTGGATTTTGGGACACTGCTCACCGATAGGATAGCTCGGGTTCTTGCGGGAAATGTAAACATGCTCACTCTTTTCAGAGGAAAGGAACACCGCCCCAGCATTTTATCGACTCACCCTTTCGGGGCGTTTAATGGTAAATGAAAAGTCGTCAGCGAGGCATTGTGAGTTTCTATAGACGCGTCTAAAGTCAAGAATTCGCTAGCGAATCGTCATGAGTCCCGGTTGAAGATAATATGCCGATACGTTTGCATAAAACACGTTAATGGAGAATTGGCATTATTTTGGCGTCACATTATCCCAATATTCACAATATCGACATCGATCAAACCGCTAGAGCTACACAAAAAATATTCGCGTTACGGGTTGATCCCATGGAAAACATGAACAAGTAAAATAACGAACTTTTTCTCTTTCCGCTGCAATTTGTTTGCGTGGGTGTGTGCAAGCATGTATGTGCGTGTTTGTCTGTATTCGTGTGAGCGTGTGTGGGGTGGGGTGAACTGGAGGAAAAAGTAAAATTGTTTGTTGCAAACCGAGGTCCCACCAAATAGTATCAGCCCACTTAAAATCCGTTGAATATCAATTCAGAATGATAAAAACGGATCCCAGACTTTGGACCTCGGTAGTCATACGGCTTTATGGTTATTGTCCTCGGTTTTCACGGCTAACAAGTGCGCACATACACAGACACACAGACACACACACACACATACACACACACACACACACACACACACATACACACACACACACACACGCACGCACACAGACAGATATATATATATATATATATATATATATATATATATATATATATATATATATATATATAAAATGCCGGTCGCTTATGAAAAGAGAGAGAAGTCAGACACATGGATCTGTGACAGGAACTAGAGTTCACAATGGAAGAACTAATCGCATTCTTCGATGACAGCTTGCATGCACGGTGGCGACATCTGCTGCAGCGGCCTTAGTTGTTCGATGCTTTTTTTCGTGGTTAGTCCTCGGTAGTGATGGAGCATTGGAATCGGGTCATATAGTCCTCGCTTTACACGACGGACAAGACAGACAGTGTGTGTATGTATGTACTCTGTCTGGCATGATTTCCGCCATCATTGGAGTTGAGGCCGACAGGTTTCCTCGGCATTGTTTAAGAACACTACACTTATGGCGCTGAATGGAAAGAATGCATCAACAACCGTCAATTTATCCTACACAATTTTGGCGTGGCATAGCCGATGTTGCTGGTATTGATCAAGGCTGGAACTTTCTTTTTCGTTGTGACGCCTCGGCGGCTCTACGGATTTTCTGGGCAGCAAATGTCAGCGCTTGACGTGCATCGAGCCATGTCAGAACCTCAATAATGTCTGAAAGCTTCATGTCAAAAGTTGAAAAATGACAGGGTTAGATATCAATATAAGTAGTCGAGTATAGCATCAGAAGACAGCTAATTTTATGCCGGATTTTGTCAATATTTGAGACTATTAGAAAATAATTAGCTAATGTATTAAGTTAAGCATCTGCTACATAATTTAAAGGAATAACAGGTGATAATTTGGAACACAAATCCTGGAATTGAGTGCAAAAATGACAGTGTTAAAACTTCACGGAAGTTATTAAAGATGATGTCAAAATGTAGCACGTTCGATTTTCGCTTGGTTAAGAATATTAGACATTGTCAGCGCATCATATAGAAGATGCATGACGAGTTTTATTACAAGAGGTTGAGTGGCCAATTGCTCCCATTTCATTTTGAGGGCAAAGTGACGAGACCCAGCTCCCCACAGCGATAAATATTCCATAGTGACGACACCCATTACCCCGCAATGATAACCATTCCATAGTGACGCATTTTGAGTTGATGGGTTAATGAGTGAAATGAGTTGGCAATACACCGAACTACACATCATAAGAGAGCTTGTTTCAATGTTGTTCACATTTGACCATTCGAAATTACTTGCTACTCCTCTAGAAACTAGAATATAGCATCAATCATAGCAAGCCTACTCTGGTGGTGTTCCTTCACAAACCCACCACCAGAGCGGCGCCACCGGTATTACGTCCGCTCATGACGCCTCACGAATAGAAGCAAAATAGCCCATAAACCATCGACACCGCAGGATTAATGGCACTAACGATCGGCGGCAGGCCAACTGTTCAGAGGGCATACTCGATAAATGCCGGGCACGCTCGCTTCGCTCACATCAGCTGGGCTTTTTTCTTCAACCCATGGCTGGCGAGCGTTGAATGCATGGATAATTGAAATTTCCAGTTCCCCTTCATGCATCTTGTTTGTGGGCCTTCACTTACGGAAAGATCTGATCGCTGAAGCCAAAGATGCTGACGTCACGACGTCATGTTTTCAGACTCCAGGAACTTTTGAATGCTAGTATAAAATGCGTGTCATATCCACGTGATGAAGCCCAACGAGTGGGTACCATGAATTGCTCCGCATATCCTAAGCCATTTTTGGACGAAACGTATCCCCAGAACATGTATGAATTGCTGTTTACCCACACGAAGTATTTTATTAAAATAAGGTCTTCTTCGAGGTCAAACTGCAAATAGATAGTCAAGTTACTTATGTAGGAGACAAATATTAGGATTTATATCTCTGTCCAAAAGATACTGACGACAGGTATGTTCAACAAAAGACACCAGATTTTCCATTCCTCGGGCGCTTTCCATGGCAGTTCGACTAAATATGTTCTAATTTTACACCCACTGAATTTTAATTTTGACGAACATTTGTGTAGCAGGGTTCTCTCAGGCTCTGAACACGCCTTAACATGCTTCAGCCCGACCCGACTAACAGTTTCGGAGTCATAGCCTTCGGCAGTGTTTTTATGTCATACAACAAGGGTTTTCTTGACGACAGAAATTTCATCGATAACACTGGTCAACACCAAATGTATTGTCTAAGTTTTTCGCTGATTTAGGACAATTTTGATGTGCTGCATCCAAAAATCACATTGGTTTTGCTCAATCAGGTCAACTTTTTTATCTATGGCCACATGTTGTTTCTTACGTTTTTGTTTACATGTACGCTTTTCGCTTTATGTGATGCAAATTTTTGTTTTATTTCTTGAAATAACGAACTCTGAACAGTTTACATGCGCCAATTTATGACTAATTGGTATTTTTATTTTACAGGTGAATGAAAAGGCTTCGACCAGAAGATCTTGCAAAAATAAGCCCGACATATTCTGTTACATCTGCGGCGAATACACAATTGTTCCTAACAGGAATCCAGTCACAAGTATCATAAAGCGTGCTTACCATGCTTATTTTGGTATTAAACTGGGTGACCGGGATAAAGCTTGGGCGCCACACATGGTATGCAAGACATGCACCGAGTATCTACGTCAGTGGACCAAGGGCAAGAAGAGTTGTCTGAAGTTTGGAATTCCTATGGTTTGGAGGGAGCCGACAAACCATGGCACTGACTGCTACTTCTGCGCTATTCATGTGACTGGGATCAACAGAAAGAACCGGAGCAGCCTCAAGTATCCTCATCTTCAATCAGCACGTCGTCCTGTAGCTCATTGTGATGAAATTCCAGTACCTGTCTTTGGAGAACTTCCTGACATTAGTGACGAAAATTCCTTCAGTGTTCAAGAAGATGAAGAAGAAGAAGTGGTACTTGACGATGATGCTCCGCATCTTTTTTCCCAAAAGGAGCTAAATGATCTAGTTCGCGATCTCAGCCTGTCAAAGTCCTCTGCAGAACTGTTGGCATCCAGATTGAAGGAAAAACCTTCTCTCTGATAGGGCTCGCATCACCTTCTACCGCAACAGGCATCAAGAGTACCACCGTCTTTTTTATCTGAAGAGAAGGACTTGGTGTACTGTACACAGATATTGCGCGGCTTCCGCAGAAGCTTGGAGTGCCACGGTACGAACCCAAATATTGGAGACTGTTCATTGACAGCAGCAAGCGATCGCTGAAATGTGTTCTGCTGCACAACGGCAACCAGTTTGCCTCTGTACCCCTCGCTCACTCGACTACACTGAAGGAGAAGTATGAAGCGGTGAAGTATGTGTGAAGAAAATTCGTTATGATCAGCATGAGTGGTTTATTTGTGTTGACCTGAAGATGGTGAACTTTTTGTTGGGACAACAGTCCGGGTTCACCAAGTATCCATGCTTTCTGTACATGCGAGATAGTATGAACACTGCTCAGCATTACACGAAGAAGGACTGGCCTGTGCGGGAGGAATTGGTGCCTTGCAGAGCAAGGAACGTCAACAACCCTCTGGTGGACAGGGACAGGATACTCTTCCCACCGCTGCACATCAAGCTTGGCTTGATCAAGCAGTTCACCAAAGCTCTGGACAAGGATGGTGGCTGCTTCACTTACTTGTGCCAGGCTTTTCCAGGAATGACCATGGAGAAGTTGAAAGCTGGCATCTTTGACGGTCCTCAAATCCGTCAGCTCATCAGAGATCCAGAGTTTGAAAACTCAATGAACGAAGTGGAACTGGAAGCGTGGAAGGCTTTTGTTCTGGTCGTGAAGAACTTTCTTGGCAACAACAAGTCCAGGAACTACGCAGAACTTGTCACCAATATGCTGACCGCTTTCAGAAACCTCGGATGCAACATGAGCATCAAAATGCATTACTTATTCTCACATATGGATCGGTTTCCTCAGAATCTGGGATCAATGAGCGACGAGCAGGGGGAGAGGTTCCATCAGGACATGAAAGAGATGGAGACCAGGTATCAGGGACGCTGGGATGCAGTCATGATGGCTGATTACTGTTGGACTCTGAAGAGAGACATCTCTGCCGCTGAGCATTCTAGGGGTTCGAATAAACTGAAGTTCAAGCCCTGAATTTTGAACAATGATGACCTAACATGCAATTTACATGTACTTACCTTTATCAATGTCTATTATTCAATTTACAGTAATCGATGTTTGTAACATTTAATTAATAAATTGTGTTAGAAAACAATTTTTTCTCTTAAAAATCTATTTCGGATGAGAAATATTAACAAAAATCAACCGATAGTGTCACAAAAATGTAATCGATTTAGTCAGAAGATCGGATTTTTCCAAATAAACTTAGCACAAAAACCTGACCTAATCGAGAGAAACGGATGTCATTTTCGGATTCATCGGTGTAAAATTGTCCTAAATCAGTTGAAAAAACATACACAACTTTCTTCTTTTTTTTTAATTGTAACCCAGTGTAATCAATAGGAAGTGTGACATGTTATGCATCTTTGGAAATAAAAATGCGTTAAAAAAACAGATTTGTGATAAAATATCACCATTTCTTACATTTGACCTCGCGACCCCATGACCTCGTGACCTCGTACATCCGGTTACCCCTAGCCCATCGAAATTCAAAAATTTTACGGCAGAAATAAAAGCGGAAAGGATTTGACTGCCAAATAATAAAGTAACAAAATGTGTTTTGCTTTTAAATATCTCACATAGGTGTCCGTTCTTCTTAGTTTTTTTTATAATGATTTTGCGATTTTCGGATCTGGCGGATTTCGAGTACGTTTTCTACCATTGGACAACTACGGGAGATCGAACAATGAAATAAAAACGGGCGATATAAAAACGTTTGTTTCACGAAAAACATTTATAACTTATTGATGTAAGTCTTATATTTTGCCTTATAAAAACTTCACAAAGTTCAAGGTCATCGATTACCGACAGGTCGTCCATAGGCTTAACTAAGTGTGACAACGCAATTTTACTTCAGAACATCTGGTGGTCTTGTAATCGAAACATCTGACCATGTTCAACCTTGCTGGCCTCACAATAAGACGTATATTCATTCTACCTGTAGGCATCATTTATATGGACATACATGCGAATTTCGATTGTAGTGCACGTATGTATGTGCGTATGTATGTATGAACACGTATGTATGGCGACAATAAAGATCGACACAGTGACTATGCACCACTTTTCAAAACTGAGTCATACTCTACTCCAGCTCTGCCAAGCCTGTTATCGTATTCTCCCCATCTCAACCCCTCTGGTGTCCGCCGTCATCAACGCCGGCGCCCTTATCTCCTTCGGAACCGCCACCAGGCTGGAGAGTATTGATCTATGGTACGGATAGGGTGGGAGGGAAGACATACGGGAGACAAACACATCGTCTTTCATTTGTATTTAACACATAGTCATCAGCAGTCCACACATACGCAATGCATTTCTTTGGCACAAAATGATAAATCCTCCTAACACTTGATCGCTGACACAAAGCTATCCTCATGTTCGTTATAAGCACCTACCTACCGCGCCCGATGTAATATGTAGGTAATGGGACCTGATTTAATGGGGTCGGGTTGCGTTGTTTCCATGCTTCATGCTATTTAAAGCATGTCAGTTGTTCCGAAATACAATTGCGTCGCTACGCGTAGATAATCCCATGTGTAACCTATCGGTAATTGGTGACCTTGAATTTCGTGAAGATTGTTAAGAGAACCTATAAAATATACAATAAAGAGGTATGAATGTTTTTTGTTTAGGAAAACGTTTTCCAATTATGTGTCTGTATGTCATTGTTCTACCACAAGTAGCTTTCCAAAGGAAGAAAGCTAACACGAAATCCGGTCTACCCAGAAAACGCAAAATTGGAAAAAGTTATGAAGAGCGGAAGGCTGAATCGGATATTTATCAGAACAACGCATTTTTCTTCTTTGTTCTGTCAGCGAAATCATACCGACTTTTATTTCCGCTGTCAAATTTATCAATTTTGATTGCCTAGGTGTTACGGGAGGTCACGAGGTCATAAAGTCGCGAGGTTAAACTTAGGAAGTTTTGATATTTTATTTCGGGAATGTTTCAGTCGGTTCCTTTTCTTCTGAAGTATACATCATTTCCCACCCTTTCTGGTTTTTATCGATGAAATATCCATTGTCAAACCAACCCATGCTGTTTGATCTTAAAATAATTCCGGAGTCTAAAGCTCAAAAACCGTTGGTCGAATCGGGCTGAAATTTGCACAGCCGTATTCAGAGCCAAAGACTACCCCATGAGAAAATTTCGGTCTCAATAAAAATGTATGGGATGAAGTGCATTGCTCGAGCTGTCGTAGAACGCACCCGCTTACAGTTTCCCATATTCGACGCTTAATGAGCATAGCATGCTCATTGATGCATAGCATGCTCATGCTCTGCACCTGTCCTCACCTTGGAACAGTTTATCTTTTAGCACTAGCCACACGTAATTGCGTCTAAATCTGACAATAACACTTCCTACTGAATTTCACCCAGAAAGATCCTAAGCTTATCGTATCTCCCTTCAGCAAAAATTGAAGTCAGTGTCTTATTGTTCCCTACTCTGCTAACATATAAGACAAAGACAAAGACAAAGACGTATATTCCGACCGTCCACAATATACTCGTGGCTATTACAGCCTATTGTCGAGTTCTAAAACAAAGGTCATCAGGAAATCAGGGCTGTCACAGGCGCACATTAAAACATATAACAATTATTCATACCAGTGCAGCGGTACGGAAAGAGTCAGCAGGTACGATCAGAAGTCAGCAAGTTTGATGAGAAGTCAGCAATTATGATGAGAAGTCAGCAAGTATGATGAGAAGGCAGCAAGTATGATGGGAAGTCAGCGGGTATGATGAGAAGTCAGCAAGTATAACGAAAAGTCAACAAGTACGATCAGAACAGTCAGTCCAGTCCCACGCACAAATGTTGCCTAAGGCGGCGACTGAACAGGGGAACTGGCAGTCGCTTCAGGTCGTGCGGCAGCTCGTTATACAGGACTAGGCCCTGAGAGCAAAAACGGCGCCTGTCCATCTCTGTCCGCGATCTGGGGACGTACATGTCCCAGTCCTGACCGGTTTGGCGATCACGGTGTTCCGGTACTGTATTAATGGCGCCGGCTAACGAAGGCGGCTCCTGCAGACGGCGCACCTTGCGAAGCAGGCACAGCGTGTGGTATGATACCAAGTTACCCGCGCTCATCCAGCCAGGGCGCTCTAACAGATCCGCGACATGTTCAAATTTAGTTCGTATGAAAGTAATCTTTGCTGCATTGTTTTTTTTTTAATTCCAGCCATGATCTTTTGGGTACTATCACCGTACATCGACATGCAGTACCAGATCTGAGAGGGAAGAGCTTATACTTTTATGATTACTATCTTCTAAGGTATCTCCTAAGTTTAAATCCTGCACAAAATACCTGTATTTGTAAGTACTAGAACTAACGTTTTGTTTCCCCTTGTAGGTTCATCTATCATTTGAAACAAGAAACTTAAGTTCTACAGATTCATAACTACCGTTCGAGAAGCTTGTGACTGCATGCCAATGCATAAGTCCATCTCCGTGTGCTATTGATGTCACCAATTCAACTGTTGATAACGTGGTGTTGGTGCTGAAATCAAGGAGATAATTTAAGGGTTTCATGAATACAAATATGAATTGATTATGCAAGAATATACATTTGAATGTGAGATAAATTTTCCGCACAGAGGCTTCGTAGGAATAATTTTGCTAAAGATAGAGTGCCGTCCGATAGATACACGTGACGAGAATCAAGTGCTCGTTTTTACATGCATGTCATCTGATATGCGAGGTTGCGAAGAGTGTTTGGACCGAAATGGGGACCAAGTGGTTTAATATGCATTCTGACCAATATTTAAGCAACTACTTATTACGGTGTCATACTATGTGTGTGTCATGGTTAAATTACTTAGGCATGGTTAGTCATGAATATTTTTTTTAATGCCAATAATTTTCGGGTAGCTTTATTTCTTCCAATTCCAAACCCAGTAAATAATCGAAATCCTCGCTTCTCACTCCGGCACGCCACGGGTGTTGATCATACAGCATTCCCAAACTAGACTTTGTCTGCAGATTGCCGAACTGAGTGGGTCACTGCCTTCTGGGCAGAGGGTCTCGACTGGGCAGAGGGTCTCGACTGGGCAGAGGGTCTCAACTGGGCAGAGGGTCTCGACTGGGCAGAGGGTCTCGACTGGGCAGAGGGTCTCAACTGGGCAGAGGGTCTCGACTGGGCAGAGGGTCTCGACTGGGCAGAGGGTCTCAACTGGGCAGAGGGTCTCGACTGAACCGTGCCAAGTGGCCAGACCGCAGAGCCGAATGACGCCACAGGCCACTGTATGGGATGGTCGCTTCCTCACCAGTCATCGCTCTGCTGCTTCAAAGTCACGGCTTTACTGTTCAGTGCCACTGCTGTTCATCTCAGTGCTGATCAGTCTTACTTCCGTTCTATTCACGTTCCATGTAACTGTCGTCCTGATTACTTACACTGCCGTCCTGATCACTATTACTGTCGTGCTGATTGACATCGTGCAGCCTTATTGCTGTACTGTTCACTGTTCAGCGTCACAGTTGCAAAGCTCATTGTCACTGCTGTACCAATGATTGCACAATGTCACTGCTGTACATCTCATTGCCATGGCCGTACCGTTCACTGCTCAGTGTCACTGCTGCACAGTACGGTGTTACTGCTGTACTATTCCCTGTCAAGTGTCACTGCTGCACAACACGGTGTTACTGATGTACCGTTCACTGTCCAGTGTCACTGCTGCACAACACGGTGTTACTGATGTACCGTTCACTGTCCAGTGTGACTGCTGCACAGCACGGTGTTACTGATGTGCCGTTCACTGTCCAGTGTCACTGTTGCACGCACGATGTTACTGCTGTGCCGTTCACTGTCCAGTGTCACTGTTGCACAGCACGGTGTTACTGATGTACCGTTCGCTGTCCAGTGTCACTGCTGCACAGCACTATGTTACTGCTGTACCGTTCACCAGAGGTGAAAAGCCGGCGACACGCCGATGCACGTCGGTGACAGCTAAAGGGACATGTAAGACTCTAATGAGGCAGCCAAGGTCTTACCGGCCTTCTCTTCCCAAGTTTAAAAAAAAAAACATATTTTTGGAGGAATTAATCATGGCAAGGTCATTTTATAGGCTAGTTTACATTGGCAAACAGCACATTTTATATGGTGGTGACGTCTCTTTGAGTCAGCCACCGGCTGAAAAAGAAACAGCGGCGCATGTGGCGGCCAATGTTAAATTCCCATAGACGTTGGCGATATATCGATGAGACAGCAGCGAGCTGTCTGATGTGTGAGAATTGTGGCGCGGTCAACCATATTAATGGTGCGTTCTTTGTCTCCTTCATTCCGCGGATTCCGTGGACTGTGACGTTGCATATTTCGTGGACTACACCCACGGAACGTTCTGGAAACTTCGCGCCGGATTACTTATGTGAGCCATTTGTGTCGCTGTTCGCAAACCTTCCTATTAATTTGTATGATTAGCATTCATTGCATGCTGTTACATTAAAGCAATGTGGTTGAATCACTTGTTGGCAACACCAGTAATTATACAAAGCTCCGAACTATGATCTTATTGTTATTGGCCACTAATGCCTAATTTAATGCTCATGGTGTCAACAATAAAAAGGATACAAATGCGAAACTATTCTGAGATGGCTCGTGTTCTAGGCAGATGAATGTCAGACATGTCTAGGGCAGGCTATGACAGTCATGTCAAGGGCAGGGATGAAATTTGCATTGGTCATTGCACAGTGAACATGCCGACAGCGGACCGACGTCGTTCTGCTATCTGGACGCCAGTGGCCCGCTGTCGGATGAGGAGTGTAATGTCCGCCAAGCCGATATGCAGCCGAAACCCAGCCAACGTGGGACCGCTGCCAGGCTGCTGTCAGGACGCTTGGGGCCCGCTGTCGGCTGGGGAGTGGGATGCCTGACAACGGCCCGACGTCAGCCGGCCGCTATTGATATGCCGAATTCAACCCCACATATGTTGATATTCCAGATCAGTATGCCGATGTCGGGCCGAGAGCGGTCCGATGTCGGCATACCGTTTACGAGATGTCGAGCTCGCCCCGACACGTGCGGACAGCGGGTCAACATCGGCATGTTTACTGGGTGGAGATGCAAATAATCAGAAAAAGAAGTTTCTGAAGGTAGTGTTTAGCTTACTGCTGTTTCACCTCAACAGTTGAGAATTTGACCACACTGCAACGGAAAACCCTCGCCGGTGGGAACATGGCATTTATTAGTGACATCTTCGCACAATCTAGTCAAATCGTAATCCACTCTACAACATTACTTGCGAATTTGCAATGTCTTCCCTTGCCGGCACATCACTTCCAGTGATAATTCCGCGGGTTCCCGCAGAATCCACGAAATCTGGCCGCGGAATTCGTGAGGAATGGACAAAGAACATGACGTCAGAGTCCACGGAATTCCTGGACGAAACGTGACAAAGAACGCAGCCTAAATCACCTGTCTAAACCAAGGAGAATCTGGTCCTGGACAATGACGTCATGGAAGTAAAAGACATCTGCTTGCCCGTAATTAGCGTAATAATTCGTGAAATAAAACAGGGAATCAAAACGAAGACAATTTTGTCAAACATATCACCACGGATACCCACAATATTATCACTTACATTAATGGATCCGCAGCTAGCTTTGTGATTTTCTGTGACGTCATCAAGGTGTCGAGAACAAACTATAACTGATGCCTTAAATGGTTTCCCATGACCTTAACACACGGGTTGACTGATTTCAATCATGAATTCGTCGGTAGGTGTAAAGGAGAGGATTTGTATCGCCCTTGGGAGCAGCTGGAACGATGGGAAAGTCGACCACTTTGTACCATGAGGGAAGGTGAATTGTGGCTGTGCTAGCTGTAAGTATAAGCAGAATTGCGTGACATAAAGAGGTACAACAAGTTGCAGCACGGAGAACAGCTTTTGCGTGTGAAGATATCCCTCGGTGTTGGAGGAAGATAGGAACGATGGTACAGATAAATACCAAAATATGATCAGGTAATTAATGTTTCATTTGATGGCCCACCAAACATGCCAAACCAGGCCAAAATTCTCATCCAATTATAAAATTATAGATTGCGACAAAAGCATAACCCAACTTAACTCAGCCAAACCTAACACTATGCTTGCTTCATGGAGGTAAATTGTGTGTAAAACTTGCCTTCTGGTTACCTTGAACTTCACTAATATCTTATTGTGGCTTCAGGTGTTCACGAGATCAGCTTTGTTAATATTTTTCCTCCACCACAATCAAGCAAACGAAATGGTTTGGTTATGCTAGGTTAGTCGGGGTTAGGAATTTTAAGTTGAAGCATTTTGGAGATTTTGTCATATTCCAATTTAAAAGAAATTGTTTTCTTCAAAAGCAGGTTGGACTCAGTTTAGCTAGGCTTTTGCATTCAAAATGTTGTTTTTGGGTGGAAATTCTTTCTGATTCTTTATATTTGTTGCCCCAAAAGAAGGTTTGGTTGCATATGTGTGCTTTAATGTGTTTGATCAATTCTTGGGATTTATCTTTCCAACGCAATGTTTAGTAATGTAGCTAAGATGATGGGACCACTCATCTTTTGTGCCAATCCTTTCTTTTCAGTTGGTGAGCAAAATAACACCAAAAAGTGGATTTTGAGTTTGGTGACGTCGCATCAAAATTAATGTTCCAAAAATAAATACAACATAACCTAGCCTAGTGTGGCCTAGCGTCTCTTTGGATAAAAATTCAAAGAATATAATTTGAAAAATGCCAAACGATTAATTATCTCAAAATTGTCCAAGTCATGTAAAAAAAACCTAACCTGACCAAACCTAACCTAACGTAAGGTGCTTTTGAAGAAAAACTAGTTTCTTTTTTTGTATTTTAAGGAACATAAAAAAATTCAACTGAAATAAAACCTAAACTAACTACGTAACCAAACCTAACCCATTTGTTTGCTTTCGTTAGGCGTCAGACGCAATGTTAATGCGGACATTGGGGGGATCTCCAGTAAAGAAAGAAAACAGGTAGGTTCCTGATGCCATTCAAGAACTCTGAAACATGCGCCCGCGACAAGCACGCCCGGATTCTCACTAGTGTGTGCGCGAAGAGTATAGTTACAATTTATGAGACTCGGTCTCCATAAAATATGATGCGAAGTGCATTTCTGGAAATTAGCTTGCTTTCAGACGTCAATTGTATTGCCACTTACAGTGACATATTGCGCATATTGTTACTTTCCGTGTTTCCTTCTGGAACTATTTTCAACCATAGACGGCCGGCCACCGGCGGCCCTCGGCCCATCCCCGACCGCCCGCCATTCATAATATGGCGTGGCGCGGGATTCCAATTCCCTGAATGTTAATGGACCACAACGTCAAAGCTACAGGCAGATTTTCATATTTGAAACGATAGGCGATGTGCCTGGCATGAGTTCCGCCACCATTAGAGTTGAGGCCGACAAATTTTCACGAAATTGTTTAAGAACATTACGCTTATGGGCGTTGAAGGGAAAGAATGCATCTACCACCGTGAATTTCTCCTACACCATTTTGGCTTGGCAGAGCCGATGTTGCTTGGTATTGTTGAAGGGTGGAACTTTACTTTTCGTCGTGCCACCGCTCGGCGGCCCTACGGATCCTCTAGGCAGCAACCGTCGGCGCTTGACGTGCATCGAGCAATGCCAGAACGTCAGTAATGTCGCAAAGCTTCATGTCAAAAGGCAAAAAGTGACAGGGTTAGATATCTATAAATGTAGTCGAGTATGGCACCAGTAGGCAGCTGATTTTATGCCGGTTTATTTGAGACCATTGGAAATTAATTCGATAATGTAGAAGATCTGATATGCAATTTATAGGAATACAATGTGATAATTTGACACAAATCCTGGAATTGAGTGCAAAAATGGCAGGGTTAGATATCTATAAAAGTAGTCGAGTATGGCATCAGAAGGTAGCGGATTTTATGCCGGTATATTTAAGACCATTGGAAATGAATTCGGTAATGTAGAACATCGGATATACAATTTAAAGGAATACAATGCGATAATTCGAGACACGAATCCTGGAATTGAGTGCAAAAATGACAAGGTTAGATGTCTATAAAAGTAGTCGAGTATGGCATCAGAAGGCAGCGGATTTTATGCCGGTTTATTTAAGACCATTGGAAATTAATTCGGTACTGTAGAGCATCTGATATACAATATAAAGTGATACAATGTCATAATTTTGGACACAAATTCTGGAATTTAGTGCAAAAGTGACAGGGTTAAGTCTTCATGTAAGTTTTTCATGACGATATAAATGTAGCACGTTCGATTTCCGTTTAGTTAAGAACATTGGAAATTGTCAAAACGTCACAGACGATGTATGACACGTTTTTATCACAAAGTGTTGAATGGCGAATTGCTCCCATTTCACTTTAAGGGCAAAGTGACAGGGCGAAATGATTTGATAATAAAACGAACTACACATCATGATAGAGCTTGTTTTAATGTTTTTCAAATTGGACCATTGGAAATTGCTTGCACCTCGTCTAGAAACCAGAATATAGCATTAATCAAAGCAAGCCCACTCTGGTGGTGTTCCTTCACAAACCCACCACTAGAGCGGCACCACCGGTATTATGTCCGCTTATGACGCCTAACGTAAGGAGGAAAACTGTGTGCAACACATGTCTCATGACCTTCTTATTGACCAGATAGTTGACCAGTTGACACCGGAAGAGACGGACGTGCCAGCTCCCGACACCTGGAGCCGAATTCGACGCACTACTTCTTACAGCACAATCATACCAGTTTGGGTATGTTTTGTTAGGTTAGGTCTTGGTTTTTGTTCTTTTTACATCTTTATGATTTTTATTTTACATTTACCTCACCTTGTTAGTGTTATTTTGCTCTTCAACTGAAAAGTAAACATTTACACCAAAATGAGTGGTCACATCAGCTTAATCATGTTTGTAAATATGGCAGTTCAAAATCTAATTTTTAAAATGTATAAAACACCTCAAGCACAAATTTACCAATATTTGTAGTTGAATACACATGGGTGCAACTGAGTCCTTCCTGAAATAACTTGCTAAAATATCTTATGGTGGATTTTGTGCTAATTTAAATGAATCTGGATATAATATGAGAGTGTCTTCATCAAGTTAAGAAGATCACATTCATTCAAAGTACCTACATGAAAGAATAGATACCAGAACAAAATTGGTGGGTCAGTGCAATCCATATTAAATCATTTGGGTCATCACCGGGTGCATACATGCCAAATATAAAATCAGCACCACATTAGGAACCAGAATTGCCAGTGAAACTTGCTGTAATATGACAGAATTACACCTCAGAGAGCAGGACTGAAATAACTGGCTGGTCTCAGATCTTGTCATCATCCAGAACATAATCCTCTGCAATTTTATGGTGCCCTGTTTTTTTTGTAGAGTGGAGTCAGCTCAGTGGGGCCAGAACATAGAAATGAGGAAAAAGGTGGAGTTCATGGGGATGAATCCCAATGAAGTTTGTTGTAGTTTTAGAAGCTGATTTCAGCAAAAAGTTTACCAAACATGGAGTGGATCTGTAATGTAATGCATCTTTATTATAGATCACTGGTGCCCTGTGCATGCAAAATGCATAATATCACATGAGGAAAAACTCCTGTTTTTGTGAGGCAAGAATATTTGTTCATTAAGTGTGGATTTCCATGCAAATTCATGAACTTCAAAACAGTGGAATATTATGACCTCTTACTCGCACTGTATGGTTTAATCATGTTGTTTGGTGAGGACTGCAAGCCAATGGGTGTTTAACAACATGCAAAAATTGCGCACGTTGCACCAAGGAGTTTCTTAACTTGGCAATCAGCATGAAAATTATCCTTCAAGATGGATTGCTCATCAAATTTCCACCACATCCCAGATTGCAAAATGCAAACCGATCTCTGCTTCTGAGTAATGATGTGAGTGTTTCAGATGAAGTTGTGCATACATGTACCTTGTTTCCATAGCAATGAAGGTCAACAAATATGGCAACCAATTGAAGCAATTGTGCATATGCAGATGGCCTGCAGCTGTTTTCTTGCTATAGGGAAATCTAACAAAATTTAAGCTAGCTCACCCAGTACTTTGATCCCTCAAAGAGCCTCGGGTCAGATAGTTTAATTTATCATCCTGCTTGGGACGCATACGTACTAAGTAGTGCTTTCATAAGAGACAAACAAATTGTACTTCGCATCCACAATTGTTGAATGGTAAAATGTTTTAATCAATCAGAAAACGAACAGGGCTTCAGAGGAGGGCATCAAAACACCTTTAAAGTCAGAGGACTTGTCATGAGGGAAAAAGCGTGTGAGCTATCCGAAAGTCTCTTTGGTTTTTTAGCTATGCATATTATGAAGCATGTATACAAAACATGTGAGACAGCTCACGGGTTCGTCGGTGACAGCTTCGGTATTTTTTCACCTCTGCCGTTCACTGTCCAGTGTCACTGCTGTACAGCACGGTGTTACTGTTGTGCCGTTCACTGTCCAGTGTCACTGCTGCACAGCACGGTGTTACTGCTGTGCCGTTCACTGTCCAGTGTCACTGCTGCACAGCACGGTGTTACTGCTGTACCGTTCATTGTCCAGTGTACTGCTACAGTAGGTGTTATTGCTGTGCCCCCTTCCAGTGTCACTGCTGCACAGCACGGTGTTACTGCTGTACCGTTCATTGTCCAGTGTCACTGCTGCACAGTACGGTGTTATTGCTGTGCCGTCCACTGTCCAGTGTCACTGCTGCACAGCACGGTGTTACTGCTGTACCGTTCATTGTCCAGTGTCACTGTTGCACAGCACGGTGTCACTGCTGTATCGTTCACTGTCCAGTGTCACAGCTGTAGCTGATCAAGCGCAGTCAAAGTAAGTCTTCAAACGATCCTCGGTCGAGTTATATGCGGGCATATATGCGGACCCGATGATGTCGGGTCAGAATCGGTACAACTACTATCAGCCGCTTGACAATGTTTAAGCAGATGTGAGAAGAAATCACACCTCAAGTAACTTGTTTATCCTATATCTAAGTTCTAGGGGGAATCCACTAACCATGGCGCCTACCTAAGTTGACATTTAATACACGATTCCTCAATTGACATGCCAAAATATGAAATGGTGATTCAAGGAAAATATCAATAAACGTGTCCAGACAAAATGGGTTAAAATTTTGCAGAAACGCCATATAATTGGAAGCAAGGATTTCAAGTGTAGTGACGGATGGAAAATACAAAACTGTATTTCGAAACTGGCTGATACGAAACACTCCATTTTAAATTCTACTAAAATAAGCAGGTACTGGTCTGTCCAAATGCAAACTATGAAGCAAGGTGCAGACGCTTGGCATATAAGCGGTCATCAATAAAAAAAAACGTAGATGCATGCTCTACAACGTGGCCCAGCGGTAAGACACGAACAATGGTGACAGGTATTTTCAGACATGTTGAATGAAATAAGAATAATTTGAGAAATGTATGCTATTAAGGCCATTTTGAAATATTGTCAGGAACTTTGAATCATCCGTCACTGAACAGGCATCTCTATATCTCACAGACAAGTGCATTATGGATCGAGATAACTGGATACATGAAGGCTGTCAACCTCCTCCTCCTCCTCATCGAAAAACACGAATTAATTACATGCTGCAAACTGAATATTATCGGCCCTGCATTTGCTTTGAATCTCCAAGGCTGGAGAGAGGTAATCACCCGTGTGCTGGATTGTTGTAGTTGGAAAGCTGGTCTCAATGCACACGCACTAATCATGTATATATGTTCGGATTGCTACTCATAAGCATATTCTCCCGCCGGGTAAGCTTTAAGCCTCTAATAAGCGGGCAGTACAAACACGACGCGCGTCAGGAGAGTTTTGTCTACATCGAACGCCACTACATTCTGGCTCAGATTCCCTGAAGTTTTCCAGCAGTGTACTTTCCCGGTCGAATGTGATGGACGCACCCATTTACCACCCAGAAAGGTGCAGCAATACATTTGCGTGCATGTGCAGCGCAAATATGCCACCCAGACAGCCGGTGTGGCAGACTTTGTCATCGTGCCCACAAACCGCAGCATCTCAGCGGTCACCGCCCAGCTGAGTACCGGTCCGCTCTGAAGCCTGTCCGCTGCACCTCAACGGTCACAGCCCAGCAGAGTACCGGTCTGTTCTGAAGGCTGCCTGCTGTACCTCGGCGGCGGTCACCGCCCAGCAGAGTACCGGTCTGTTCTGAAGGCTGCCTGCTGTACCTCGGCGGTGACCGCCCAGCTGAGTACCAGTCCACTCTGAAGGCTGCCGCTGCTGTGGACTCCAGACCAACAAACATCGTAACTGTTCTGCTCAGAATACGCTCCTTAAGGATGTTATCGGCTGCAGCGGTTATCGGCTGCCGCTGAAGCGCCAATTTACCTTCTTTCGCCCATCTCTCGTGGGACTGCATTCAGCGAGAGATGAGTACAATCTACTGCGGCAATTCAGCAGGCTGCATTCAGGTGTGAAAAAGTGAACCATTTTCGACAGTAAAAGTCACTGCCGGACCGCAGTGCGACGCAGTCGCGCCAGAATCGCGCTAAAAACGAATTCGCCTCTGCCAAGACCAGCTGCAAATCTATCGAAACCTTGTTTTCTTCCATGCGAAAATGGTACACATATATCAAGCCTGAATACGCTATCCGAATTGCCGATTTTGGTCAAACTTATTGCAGAATGACAATGTTTCTAAAATTGCGTGTAACTCACGTGCCTTTCACAATTCACACATGGCTCTGATCCGCAGCCGGAGCGACGCCGACCCCCCTCCGGAGACACGTTCATGTCGTTGTCACGTCGCGTGATACCAGACACCTCGCGAGATATCACCGGACACACCGACAAGGCGTGAGCCTGAAGCGGCGCCACGGCTCCATCTGTCTCCAGATGGAGTCTCGGCGGCACCTCCGCCTGTCTCACGGAGCGAGTCTCGGCGGCACCTCCGCCTGTCTCACGGAACGAGTCTCGGCGGCACCTCCGCCTGTCTCACGGAGCGAGTCTCGGCGGCACCTCCGCCTGTCTCACGGAGCGAGTCTCGGCGGCACCTCCGCCTGTCTCACGGAGCGAGTCTCGGCGGCACCTCCGCCTGTCTCACGGAGCGAGTATCGGTGGCACCTCCGTCTGTCTTACGGAGCGAGTCTCGGCGGCACCTCCGTCGGTCTCACGGAGCGAGTCTCGGCGGCACCTCCGCCTGTCTCACGGAGCGAGTCTCGGCGGCACCTCCGTCTGTCTCCAGATGGACTGTGCGTTGGCGGCATCTCCGCCTGTCTCCAGATGGAGTGAGTTTCGGCGGCACCTCCGCCTGTCTCACGGAGCGAGTCTCGGCGGCACCTCCGTCGGTTTCCAGATGGACTGTGTGTTGGCGGCATCTCCGCCTGTCTCCAAATGGATTGAGTCTCAGCGGCACCTCCGTCCGTCTGCAGATGGAATGATGGATGCTCTCTCCCTCTGTGATGAGAGATACGACACACCCATGCGGCTGCAAGTCGAGAGTGAAGTCTGGCATCTGGAGGACTGGTGCCCTGACACTGGCCTTCGCTGAAAAGAACTGCTCAGCTGTGGCCGCAGCTGATGATGTTGCAATCAGGTGCGGCGAACAACGATGGTCAATACCGAGCTTCCATTGACGAGCTGCTGAGCTGCACACGGCAGGTGAGCGAGATGGACTATATCCTAGTATAGCCTTAGTACGGCCGACAGATTTCAGTATACTCTGAGACCATCCACGGAAACAGACAAATACAGCGATGCATTCCTACTAGGTCATTGGCCTCCAAAGGCAACGGACAAGTGCGCGCCTCCGGGTGTTTCCTCGTGTGCCTGCGGTGACACCGGTAACTGCAGATTTACATCAGGACGTCAGTGACCCTTGACTCTCGTGGATTGGGTTGGATAGAGCAACACAAAAAACACCTGGACATATAGCAAATTTTGTGATCTATCAAAAACATTGGAGGTACTGGGGAGACATTGGTGCTGCGAAGTGCTTTCAGGGTTTATTATCTCCGTTCAACGCATGAAGGTTCACATTTAATATTTATAATTACGAGCGACGGCGAGACCCGAGCGATTCGCTTCCTTGTATACAAAGCAAGAGTTCACCTGAGTGACCCAGCTCGGCCCAACCGCCACGCTCGAAGCGATATTTTCTTTTTTGTAACAACGCAATATGTGACTTTTCCAAATTTAGTGTGAAAATATGAAACGTGAATTTAATTGTCATTGAATATCTACGCAAAGTGCTACTAAGCAGTGAAGTATGCTAAATTGCCTGACTTTTTTGGCGCTGTCTTTCATTTTTCTAAAAGTACAACGAAGGGCAACGAAGCCTAGCCGTGAACTTAAACTTTCCAGTCCATTATCTGTCACGGCTGGAGTTGGATGCAAGGTAAGGTTTTCCCTTCTCTGAGTAGCAGAACAAAATTAATAATTTCATTTAACACAAGTATACAAAAATGTACAAAATGTCCAAACGCTGCTAGAATGATCAAATGATTCGCGTTCCGAAAAATTGAAGTGATCTCAGAGTATACCTTTAGGTAACTACCAAATGTTATTGAAATAAAAAATGTGTTCAGCACAGCTGCTTATAAGCAAAATGTCTAAACGCATAAAACAACTGGCTTCTACAAATTGTTATAATTTGTCATGCAAAAGCCTAACTACTCGCTCCTACCCAGGCAGCACATATGTGTGAGCACGTGTATGGTGGTGCCAAGCCTCACCGAGCCACCCTCGGCTCGGCTGGCCGCTCGTGAGGGGGCGCTGCTCGGGTCAGATCGGGTCAGAACACGTCAGGGCGTGTCTGTCGCGTGACGTCACTGCCAGATTGCACATCGCTGGCAGATAGAAACGAAGAAAACGAAGTCAACGAGGTATTTCGCTGAGATGAAAATGACTAACCAGTTCTCTTCGAGCAGCTTGAAGTATGCGAGGTCATTTTTTTGCCGCAGCATGCAAAGGTGATAGTTCGAAACCACATCCGAAATTGGGCTAGGTGAAAACATGTGCTTCTCACTATTTAACTTCTTGTGCGAATTATCATGGCAAAACAATCCCTGCATACAGAGATACCAAATTCGAAGACTGTTTTCCAAAAACACGCTGAGACATACTTCTTGAGCAAATACTAAATGACTTATGCATATCTGTTGGATACCAGGAAAATATACATGTGTATGTATGTGTATGTGTGTGTGTATGTGTGTGTGTATGTGTGTGTGTATGTGTGTGTGTGTGTGTGTGCATGGGCGCGGGTGTGTGTGTATGCGTTTGCGCATGTGGGTGTGTGCTTAACTATATATAAAAGTTTAAAAGCACCCAATCATGGTTCATCCCACACTCCACCCAGCAGCAAGCTAATTTATGCTTATCTGGATGGAGTTGTGGGAGGAGCCTAAGTAAGTAAATTAATTTCAAATTAGGAGTGCTCACTACCATATGGCCCAAAACCAGCTACTAACATTATAGTTTAGACCTTAAATTATTTTTTGGATGGATCTAGGGTCAGTCATATGTCTCCTTTGGGTATACCTACTTACAACATTATTTTTGTTAGTTTGATTGCGCTAACACTGGGTGCTTTGTATGCTTCTTTATTTGGTTTTCCTCTCTTAGCTAGGAGTGTCGTGAAATTACTGTATATTTTATGGTGTTAATGTAAGGTGCTTGCGGTCGCTTGGTAAGAGGATGGGACACTCCTGGTCACCTGATCTTGGGTGGCGGACCTTAAAAAATGTGCTGCAAGAGGTTGACTATCCAAGTAATACATCGTGGTACAGCTAATAGTCAGGTTGTGCGTGAATAATCGCTTAATTTGTGTGTTTGTCCGTGTCTACGTGTGTGAGTGTATACATGTATATGTGTGTGTGTGTGTGTGTGTGTATGTGTGTGTGTGGGTGTGTTTGTGTGTGCGTGAATTTGGCCATCATATGCCTGAAAAGACCAAACCAGCGTTACAAACCAACAATATTGCTTGCTGGATGGGTAGTCGGGGATGCCTGGTAAGCTTCATTCAAGGAAATCTACAAGTGTCTTAAAAGGTTACGTAATAATTAATGTGACCCACGGACATTTTTAGCCCAGTGCAATTCATGCAATAAGTCAGGTATTAAAACTATGGTCGCCGGTCGGTAAGATTGCATAGTTCGTGCTTTGAGCAGTACCAATAATAAATCATATTGCATCCTATAGTATTGTGACGCACTTCCTCCTTCAATAGCGAACGTGCTGTGCGTCACGGCATTGCTGTAATTTCATTGGTGGATAGTTGCCACCCGAGGTCATGTCGGCGGTGCGTAGTGGCAAGCGGTCAGTTATGCTCCGACACTTCTCCGGGACAGATGAGCTTTCTGGGACGGTCCACGATTCGCAGCATATCGGTGGGGTCGTGGGCTGTGGGGTGGGTCTGCCTTAGTGCACGGCGTCGGTGGGATCGACGCCGTGGTTGGGACCTGCCTATTGTTGGACCATTCGTGGTGAGCCGGTGGGATCGGAGCATTGCGGGTGGACCAACAGTGACGACCGGGAGCTGTCCCGGTGGATTCTGTCCGGGTGGGCTGGTGGTGTAGACTGCAGTTGCGGACCCGTTCGCTGTGCGTCAGTGGAGTCGGGGCGCTACGTTGATTCACGATTAGAGTAAGGCGTTCCATCTACGATTTGGATTCCTGATAATTTCCGTCGATCAGTTACCAATACAAGAGCAGAAGAGGACCAAACTGAGTTTTCATCGGCAAGGACTGATTAGAGGAAGAAGGATTGTAACAACTGGTGTCAGAAGTCGGATTGCAACCCCGCTTTCATCATGGATGAGGTTAGGCGAATTACTCGTTCACAGGCTCGAGTACGGGGGTCGGGAGAAGCTTGGACATCGCATGATGGTGCTGAGACGGACAGAAGCCAGGTGGAAGAAGCGCGAGAACTCTCTTGCGCTGCAGATAAAAATGTTGAGGCGGCAAATGTCGGCTGCCCAGCAAAAGACGCTTCAGCAGAATCAGACCATGAACTTCCCCATCACAACACCGAACGCATAACCGTAATGTAAGGGAAATTGGAAGACATCTGCCACTGCATTCATGGCATCAGGGGTATGCTTGAGGTAAAACAACAACGGATCTGGTTAACCAGGGAATAGTTGTACATTCAGGTCAGGAAACGCCACGCGTAACAAATGGCCAGATGGATACTCGAGGTCATGAGATCAGGCCTGTTAACCGAAAGCCACAATAATACGACGGCCCAATATCTTGGTCCTCATACACTGAGAAGAATGTGAGAAGCGTATATATTATCTGAGAATAGCAGACGTTCTCATTTTCCCTACTTAAATCAGACCACACAAAACGAGCACTCTGTTCGTGATCTGCTGCGAACACCATTCTCAGACGACAATACCAGTGCGTTGAGACTTACAAATGTAATCATGTGAAACCACTTTCAAGACTCAGGAAGGAGAATATATTTTGGTTTCAAGTGAAACCAGTCAGACTGCGAATAGCAATTGGTCTCAATTTAAACAGTTTTGCTCAATTGAGACCAGTCACAAGTGTCACTCTGACTCTTCGTGAGTCGCAAATGTACTTGTGTAAAACCACTTCAAAGTCACAACAAGCAGATTTGTGTCCTCGTTGAAGCCAGTTCACCTGAGAGCGGCTATTGGTTTCAACATTCAAAGCTATTTCGAAGCTATTATTACTCAAATAAGACTAGTTTCAGGTTTAATTTGAGCAATACATTCCTCAACTGAGAGTGGTTATTGGTATAAATGTCCCTCGCTGTTCTCATATGAAAGTTATTTCATGTTTAGCTACACGTTTTATTTCGGTATCGCAGCTAAAATAGGGCAGATGAACAGTTGTCTTTTCCCAGTGTCACATGACATACTTTTAATGTACAGCTCTAGAGTGCCGCACACTTATCGCCGGCGTCATCTGCCACACATGCCGCTCATCGCTTCCTCAGAGGTTGATTTCCTGGCAATGGCCAGCGAAGTCATTGCAGAGGAACTGTGAGCACCACAACACTATGTTTATTTGCCAAGTGTATTCCAAAAATGCACCATAGAAACAGGCATGCTTTTGCATCAAATATCATCGTCGTTTACATATTCGCTACGTCACTCACAGACAACAATCCTGGACTTGGACATATGCCTGGGCATACGGTTCACCTGCCCAGGCATAAAGGAAACACCGGGAGCTCCAAGGACTTACGCCGGAAGCAAGTTCAGGTAGAACGCAACTTCTTTGCCCGTTGTTTTCCACGCCGCGCTCTGGGCCTCCTTCATCCCCAAGCAGATAAATTGGAACAGCCCATGGGGTACGGAGGAAAAGCCTACCGCAGGTATGGTCACTGCCACCGCCAAACCGTCTTCAGCAGTGACGGGACTGTCGGAGAGTGTCAATCAGCAGCTGGAGACGGTTCAGTGTGAATGTGAGTGAAATCTAAGAAAGTGAATCCCAGCTAGGGTGCTGATCGAGGAGGACACCTAACATTTTGACACTTTAACACTTTGGGACGTAGCTTCACAGTGATTGCAGTCCGAAGTGTGCAGATGATTATGGAGAACAATGCTAAGTTGAATCGCATAACATTATAGACCTCTAAAAAACTGTCTATGCCTGATTACTATGCTTCCTTGAATTATAGATCTCTTCAACTGCAGGGTAGCAATTTCGAAAGCTCAAAATGGAACGCCTTTTAGCGGCTACTAATGCCTTGTGCAACGGCAGCTACAGTGAAGCCTTGCGATTGTGTGCAATCATGTTTTAATGCACTCCAATGTATTAAACACCGTCTTCATTGGGGTATAGCAGTCTTCGGCAAACAGCACAGGCGATTTTCCGTGTGTCCCCCGAACCAAACAGATGTGTTCGGAATACAGCACGTGTATCTGCACCTGTTTAAAAAAGCGAAGTGTGCGCTGAATTCCGAACACGAACTTGAGCTTTTTGAGCCCGCAAGGTTGCATTTGGCAAGGATGGATCCAGTAATTATCATTGGGGAAGGGGCGCAAGATAAAAATGCACCCCTTTGGGTTGGAAAGGTGCCCCTTCAGTAAACTTCAGTGTACCCCTCCCCACTTGGCGATTTTTTTTCCGCCGAAGGCACCCCTCCGAGGAAATTGCGCCCTTTCTAAAGTGATAATTACTGGATCCGCCCTTTCCAAGTGCAACCCTGCGGGCTTAAAATGCTTATAAATCCCGTGTTCTGAATTCAGCACACACTTCAAGCGCAGATACACGTGCCGTATTCCGAACACCGCTGTTCGGTTCTTGGAACACACGGAAAATCGCCTGTGTTGTTTGCCGAACACTTTTATATCCCAATGAAGACGGTTTTTAATACATTTGAGCCAAATAAAACATGATTGCACAAAATCACACGGCTTCCCTGTAGTTGTCCTTGCACGAGTTATTAATAGCTGCTAAAGGCGTAACATTTTGAACTTTCGAAATTGCCGCCATGCAGTTGACGAGATCTATGATGCAAGGAAGCATAGTAAGCAGCTGTATACAATTTTTAGAGGAATATCATGTCATGCAATTCGAGTTACCATTGTTCCCCATAATTGTCTGCAAACTTCGGACTGCAGTCATTGTGAAGCTATAGCTGGGTAACTGCAGACAGATTGCACAGCAATATGGCCGCCGGATGCCGTTAGAGAAAAATGAACGATGCGTCCAGCATCTATTCTCATGGTAGCCGCAACTTGAAAAAACTTGAGACCTGTCTTATTTCTCACGATGCCTCGATATAATTATGCATGAATATTGAGAAACATATTTGGTCCGTGACATAAATCTGCAAAATATAGGTTCTCACCGCCTAAAACTGCACTCATTCAAAACATTGAGCTTTTTATTTCTGTCCTTTCGTGAAAACGATAACTGTCCTTTCGTGAACAACCTTTCTATAGACTTCATTCCATACCATTTATAGCACCAAGAACTTGGAATAGTATCATTGGTACAAAATTCCCATCCTGTAATCATGTGCCTATTAAGACAGAAGATATAAAACAAGTTATCAGAGCTTACTTCATTAGCTCATACATCGCAAATTAACTGGTGAGCAAAAATTACCCTTGATCATTTGCACACTACAAAATGTGTGCATGTGTATGGATGCATATGTGTGTATGTTTATGTATGTGCATGTTAGTAAATGCGTATGTATGTATATTTGTATAGATATGTGAGTACATATGTGTCTATGTATGTGAAGCATGTGTAGATGTACATGTTTCATGTGTGCATATGCAGTTTTGTGTGCTTGTGCATGTGTATGTCATGATCCAACTTATCCCTTTTCCCCCTCATAACACATTTCATTTGTGTCCCCAGGAGTTCCTTGGTGTTACTAGCTTGCTACATAGCTGAGGTGCTCCTGGGGCTACTTCTACTAATAACTGGTGGTGGCCTATCTGCAAACAAAAAGACAAAAAAGGATGTAACCAGCTGTAGTGAACAACAGACAAATGACATATGTATTCGCATCCTGAGGCAATCCTAAGCTGGCTGTCATAACTCTTGAATAGCTGGCGATGGGAAAGCCCAATATCAATCGAGCCTGTAATAGTGCGTGTAGCCAAATAGGATAGGCTGCTGCATACGAAACAGGGGTCGACATTAAAAAATAAAAAATAAAAAACCTAACGAACATGTTCTGAAACCGTTTTTGTCATTGTATAAGGCTCAATTTGAGCTGATCGCTGAGAGTAGCAAATGGAATGATATAGAGAAGGCAGTGCATCTTGCCGCTAGCTTGAAAGGACATGCCGTAGAAGTACTAGGTCTTCTTGACGCATTTTCCAGACGCCGCTATTAAAGTCTGGCTGACGCGCTAGAACGGCGATTTGGGTGTGCCCATGAGGAGCATCGCTACCGTGCTCAGCTTCGGGGACGGATGCGTGGTTCCAGAGAACCATTGTCCATTCCGGCGCAAGATATCGAACATCTGGCGCTATATGCCTATCCTGAAGCTCCACACGAATTCAGGGCAACGATCGTTTGCGATCAATTTGTGGACGCTCTTGGTGATGTCGAAATGCAAATTGCAGTACGACAGGTTCGGCCAACAAATGTCCAGGAAGCACTTGCCATATCATTAGAGATCGAGTCAATCCGTCATGGTACCACGGCAGCACGAATGTCATCCACATCTGGAACAGGCTGTACAGCTCGTCAGGCCGAGACAATCGCACACAGAGACGGTGCAGGACACGAAGGCATGCTTCGGGAAATCCTTCAGAGACTACAGGCATTGGATAAAAATTCGGTCCGTCATCAATACGGATCTGCCTACGATCGCAAAGCAGGCATCAGATCCCAGCACATAGGTGGAAGCGGGTGCTGGCAATGTGGAGAAAGCGGCCATTTCAAACGCAGTCGTCCAGAAAGCAGAACTACATTCAACAATGCTCGAACTGATAAGGAAAAACCAACCGGGACCATGTTCTACCTCTGATGCTGATGGCCTACCGATCCGCCGAGCACGACACCACGGGATATACCCCAGCGCGGCTCATGTTCGGAAGAGATCTGCGGTTGCCTGTGGATCTCGTGATGGACATGCCGCCAGACAATGGCAACAGACTTGTCACTGTAACCCACTTCGCTAGAGAACTGCGAGATCAGTTGAAGGAAACTCATTCATATGTCAGGACAAATCTGAAGCTATCGTCTCACACTATGAAGTTGCGAAAGGGCACTATAGCTGCCATGGTCACCTTGACACCAGGTGATACTGTGTGGATATTCAACCCGCGCCGGCGAAAAGGTATGTCACCAAAACTGATGACATCTTGGGAAGGCCCATGTGACGTGGTAAAACGACTGTCAGCAGTCACATATCGCATTAGAAAGCACAAAGGTTCCTCACTCAAAGTAGTCCATTTCAACCGACTGGCACAGCGTCGGTGGGATCGACGCCGTGGTTGGGACCTGCCTATTGTTGGACAATTCGTGGTGAGCCGGTGGGATCGGAGCATTGCGGGTGGACCAACAGTGACGACCGGGAGCTGTCCCGGTGGATTCTGTCCGGGTGGGCTGGTGGTGTAGACTGCAGTTGCGGACCCGTTCGCTGTGCGTCAGTGGAGTCGGGGCGCTACGTTATCTCACGATTAGAGTAAGGCGTTCCATCTACGATTTGGATTCCTGATCATTTCCATCGATCAGTTATCAATACAAGAGCAGAAGAGGACCACACTGAGTTTTCATCGGCAAGGACTGATTATAGCAAGAAGGATTGTACAGTATGTTACCACAGATGAATTTACCATCAAACACTACGCGCAACGCTCATATTTCTCATTGCAAATGCTGTGGTGTTCAACATCTCAATAGAGTACGACCGTTTCAGGCTCCAAAGCATGGCCACATATAAGACACGTCGGGAAAAAGTAGATGGGCTATGACTTCTATATGAGGCCCGATGTGTACAATAATTTACATGCAAATTAATACATGCAACTCCTAGAGAACGAACGCAAGCATCGGTGACTATTCCTTGGTACTCCGGTGCATACTCCGGACTATTCCTTGGTACTCCGGTGCATACTCCGGACTATTCCGTGGTACTCCGGTGCATACTCCGTACTATTCCTCGGTACTCCGTTACATACCCCGGACTATTCCTTGGTACTCCGGTACATACTCCGGACTATTCCTTGGTACTCCGGTACATACTCCGTACTATTCCTTGGTACTCGGGTACGTACTCCGGACTTTTCCTTGGTACTCCGGTACATACTACGGACTATTCCTAAATTATCTATATATTTTGATTGACGTTCTAGTTGAGGTGAAGCCAGTCAATGTCTGGGGGAGGGGCACTCAATCAGCTGTCTTCTCCATGGTTTTTGGATCCTGATCGAAAAACAAATGCGATTTCGAGCTTCAATGTTCATGATATGTACATTGAACACCTAGTATGACACAGATGACACACCGGCCGATCTAAGGGTGCCACAGGGGCCATGCTTGCGCCCAAAGGGTCCGATTTTGCCTACATTTGCACTAAAATGGCAGACCCGACGAATGTTCGCTGTTCACCTTTCAAGAGTAAGGGCGACCGGGTCTAGTTGATACTCGGGATGGTTGATGCAACGGCGTGTACTCCAAAACTATGAAGCCGGTTTCCATTGCTGCTACACATGTTACTACTGGCACTCTCTTCTTGGGGCAAAAGCAGGCGCAAGTCTGTTAGACGCACGGCTGCGGAATGGTGACGATGTGGCATACTTTTTTGCGAAAATAAAATGTAAAAGTCTGTGCTTCGTCTTTGATTTATAATTCTTCGCCAACTTGCTAACTTTTTAGGTGTATATTATCATTGCCATGTCCTCTTAGCCTTGCAACGGTGAAATGTTTTGATCGTTTGCCTCTGCACTGTATTCGCAATGTTGCATAACATGTTGCAGCTTGCACCAGAAAACCTGCGGGGTAAATTGATACAGCATGCACCAACTTAATCATCCTGTATCAACATCAGGCCGTATCATCGTTTTGTGAGCTGTTAATGAAATTAAATATCCATTATGTTGCATAGTTATATTAAGGTGTTGATAAAGCTGTTTCAAGATGATTTGATTCAATATTTCTATGGATATTTTTCACCAGACGAAATACACGAAACAAAGGAAAAGTTCCAACCACGGAATAAACGCTTACGTCTTCCATAAATGGCATACACCATGAGCTATAGTCAGCCAGGACTCACCAGTATTGCTACTGTGAACGTGAAATATGGACCTTTCAGATGTCGCGAACTAATGCCACCTATAGATTGTCTATTTATTTAACTTACATTTTATCAACTTACCTCATCATCAGTAACAACTTACTGTAACAACTTACCCTATAACCGGGTAAGTTGATGAACCGGTAGTTCCGCGATGCTTTGTTCCCCGGTGGAAAGCCCAGAGGAAGCGACGAAAAAATAACCATCGGGATGATGCTAAAAAGCTTACGCTTGGCGTAGGTGTACCTATCTCCTCGCTACCCTTCCAAAATGATGAGTTACTTTTAGTGCCGCCGAAATTATATCAACTAGACCCTGTCTCTCCTATTTCCAAATCGGATTTCGTTATTCCCCCACATGAACAAACCCATCACCATGCTTCTGGATACGCTTATGAAGTGACACGTGCAAATGTCAAGATCACCGCTCTCGTCTGGCTCAAATGCCAGGAAATATGTCATGTGAACTGTTCAAGATGACAATTTGATGAATAGATGACACTCAGGAGAAGATAATGAGTGTCATCAAAGCAAGCCATTGGTAGCTGCCGAGCTACCCTCCTTTATAGCTACCGAGAAAAAAGTCAAGCATTTCAGTTTTAAAGACATATTTTCTAAACAATTTCAAAGGAAAATTTAAACTTTTGAAATATCATTCGAAGGCCCGACCACATCAGAAATATGCCCGACGTGCCAAAGTACACTCAGCTATTTTTTTGCCTTCGTAATAGTCCGAATTTTAGCCTCTGGAATGCCTGGAATACGTGCATGCGCCTTCGGGACATTTCAAATCATATATCAGTGACCAAACTTGGTACATACTTCAAGCCTGGCACGCTTCTAGACGACATGATTTGCCACAATGCATATCACGGGTTTTCAAAAACATTCATCAGTAACAAAGTTTGGCGCGAGGTAACATCTGTCTAGCTAATCCTTCATTCGAACTAAGTAACATACCTGGGACCTAAATTACCTGAGGTTGAACTTCGCATTCTTGTATGATTTGTTGATCGTGCATTTATACACCTATATTCTACTTTTGACTACAATCTTGCATAGTTTGTTTGCATAAAATGCACCACGTGCATCCAAGTACCGCATTGAAACTAAGGTATAGCTTGACTTTGGCCAGCCCTAACTCCAGCTAGCTAATAGCCAGGAGCTCAGTTTTTGCACAATGTGCGTTCATCAATTGTCGGGAGGCATGCCAAATTTCACAGCAGTGCAGTGACGTGAACGGTTCAGGAGTTACCTTTCACAAATATCAGGGGAAGGGTTCAAATTGACCTCAGCACTCTCATGGTTAAATTTTGGAGTCCTTCCTACCACCTGGCCTACCAGTACAATGACAGTGCATTCCTACCACCGCACTCACTAGTGTATTGGCAGTGCATTCCTACCACTGCACCTACTAGTGTATTGGCAGTGCATTTCTACCACCGTAACTACCAGCGCATTGGCAGTGCATTCCTACCACCTCACCTGCCAGTGCATTGACAGTGCATTCCTACCGCCGTACCTGCCAGTGCATTGGCACTAGCTGCACGAGAGAGTAATCAGAACTCGATATAAGTTTCCTGCTCAGGCTTATAACAGGAACTTCCTCGCTGCCAAATATCTGGTAGAAGGCAGCCATTACTCACATTTCCATGAGCTACTAAATGTGATAATCAGGATCCATTGTGATCAATAGCGGAGCCAGCAGTGGCAATGGGTCAGCTGATGAACGATTTTACATTGATTTGCTTGAAGGATGCCAACCAGAATGACCGAATAAATACTGCAATGCCCCCTCCCCCAAGAAAATCCTGGCTACTCGTCTGATCATTATGAGCGTAAAACATTCTGAGTCATAAAATAATAATGGCACTCCCGTTAAGATGTAAAAAAGAACTAGTTTGAGCGAAAGTGAAACATTTTTTGGTCGCTCCGAATTTGAGAAAGTCCCTTTGAGCGGCAGGGCCTCCACTAAAGAATTTTCACCAGGTGGGATTTCTTGTTCATACCTAATAAGCCCAATATGGCGTTATGCACAATAGTAGACGCGGTCGTATGGCGGTGATGAGAAAGCACAGCGTTATGAAGGAAGAGTGTGCCCTGCAAAAGCGATATTTCGTGTGTCGCATTTGCTATCCATGAACCTACGTGGCTAAGCAGTGGTATAGGCAAGTATCTGTTTGCCTGGCAATGATAGTATAGATTTTCCTCGTTCGTGTGATAACTGGTTCTCAAATTAAATGGCTCTGGTAGAAGGCAGAGAGGGTCTCTCTCTCTCTCTCTCTCTCTCTCTCTCTCTCTCTCTCTCTCTCTCTCTCTCTCTCTCTCTCTCTCTCTCTCTCTCTCTCTCTCTCTCTCTCTCACACACACACACACACACACACACACACACACACACCGCTGTTAGTGCCCTTGTATTTGACCGGGCTGATGAGAGAACCCGATGGTGACGACTTATTCAACAGTTTCAATGGTCCAACAGGGATACCACAAAGTTACAGCCTGTGCATCACATACGCACGTCCACCCTCGTCTACAGTTCTGAGTTGGCTTCCAACCTCGGTAAGCCTGTGGCTCGCTATTCAGAGCCCTTGCAAGAGACAGACACGTTCATTGGACAGCGAATTAACTACGTGTGACTAACTTCGCTTCAATGGCGTTGCCAGGATATAAGAGGGGTGCATCCCCCCAAAAAATACGATGAAACAGACAATTCTTCCGGCGCGCAAAGCGCACATAAATTTAGGGTTTTGCATGGTAACTATCTCAAAATGTATCGTTTAATCTAATACATTTTTGGGTGCCAAAGGCGGAGGGCGAGCCTGCCCCGGCTTAGCTGCGCCTCTCGTGGCAAGTATCAAAGAACAACGTAAATTGTTGAGCAAAACATAGCCTAATTTTGATATTACTTATGGCATGGCATGGCCCCTCCAAGAATTCCACATGGTACCCAACTATTATATTCGCATTACCACCAAACACGGGAAAAAAATATACGCGCAAGGTTTCAACATTAGATCCTACTACTGATGAAAATATGGCCACTCAATGCAGCACGATTCCTGTATCATTATGGAACCATCCGACACGTCAGTGATCGGTGTGGTATCGGATACTTTCAGTCGGGAGGATCCGGGTTGACTTGACCGATGGCCAGCCAAATAAGGCCCCACTGCAGATGGATTGCCGTAGTCTATCTTACGCCTGTCCACAGATCGGCAGGGGGCACCGCGCCAACACGAATCATCCTTCACGTTGGATTAATTTGGCCTGACAACGGAGCATCCAGCAATTTGTCACCGATTAAACTCAATGTTGGAATGATAATACTGCAGGTGAGATGTCCGCCTTCTACGCCAATAGTGGTACAAGCACATATTGGCACGCACAATTTAGGTGGGTATTGGCATAATGGCACGAATTGGCACATATTGGCACAATTTAGGTGGGTAATGATAACTTTAGGGGAACGAAATATCTCCGTAAATTACTAAAACTAGGTCCCATCTTCCCTGACAATGGCGATCATGCCACCTCGACCCTGCTTACATTGACCACCGTGTGACACTCACCCATTTGACACGGGCCATCTGATCCCGGATCTTTTAGCACTGGCCACCTCATCCTGGTCACCATGCCATCCCGAATCTCCTGACACTTTGGGTACATGATTGGGTGTGATACTGTCTGTTCGTTAAGCTAATATTCCTTATGTACACATCCCACGGCGACGCGTGTAACTCATCAAGCATTCAATTTCATGGCGAAGTGGTGCGTGGGAGCACGTCAAATTGCATTATCAGATTCATAACCAGTTCTCTGTCAATTACCACGGTCGCCACAAATCCAAATGCGCGTGACGACCATGATCAACTTCAGAAACCAAACTCAATTGTCTATGTCCGTGCTTACACTGTCGGAATTTATCATTGATATGGTTCACTTTGCGAACAAACACAATCTGAGCACACTCTTACATCTTCAACCGCGAATGAAGGGTACTTACCAGCCCCTGATCTACATAGCTTCTCAGAAGGTTCGTGAAGTATTTCGCAATGTGATTGGCTTACGAATTATATTGCAGTTCCGGTGTTACTGGCTACTGGGTGTGACTTTTCCTTGCTGGTTTATCTCGGAGCCGTTGAGCCATCCGCCTATGTCCCGGGAACTAGCGTGCAGCATCGACGCTTTGTGTCTGTGGTGCTGCAGGGACGTGGTGAGAGTCCTCGCTGCGAACATCCTCCGACTCGTTCGCCTGCATTCTTCTGCGCATTTGGATTTTGATGAGCTGAGACCAACGGTCCGTAGTTATCACACCACGGCCAGGCATGCCGCTGAATCGCCACATCCCATTATGAACCACAGACTGCGCACGGTAGGATTGGCTTGGTGAACTTAGCAGACCTGCCCCCCGACTGGGATACACGGATGCGATGTAACCGGAGCCATTGGTGCATGGGTCTGCTCAGGGGATGCCATCTGCACTCTATTAGCTTGTCGCTTGGACCTGGTGACGTCACTTCTTCCACCGTAACAGCGCAGTATACACGCACATTTATCACTGTCATTGAAATATGAGCGTTTTTAGCGCTTGCGTATGTGTTTCCTGGTTGTCCTGACGAATTATCTACTTTTTGGCTTGTGCGTAAGGTTAGGAATATATATGTATATATATATATATTTTTATATATATATATATATATATATATATATATATATATATACTCGTATATATATTTGTAATTGTGTTACTGCGCCTGAGACAGGTACCAACGTGCATTGCGATTGAAAATAAATGCTTATGTTGCGGCAACATGTAGCAACAATTGAAGAACATTGAGGTCAGTTTCAATGTTCACATTACATCAGAATAAGCGTGTTATTCAATGGAAGCACAGATGTGTAAGGGAAGACCACGCAAACTGGGAGTGTGTTAGAATATGCTCAAGGCACTTCATCAACAGTGACTTTTATGAGACATATATGATGAAGAATTCGTTTGGTCTCCAAGCAACGTCTCGTCTTCACGATGATGTTGTACCATCCCTTCTTCTCCCCTTCTTGGTAAGAAGGTGAAGATGGACATTAATTTCATGAGTAGGCTTTGATGGAGTCTTTTTCTCCTTACTTTAATGCATAAATGTGAGTAGATTAGTATATACATATGACAGTACAATAAAGTAATGTAATATAACCTAGCATAAATCCACAGATGTGTGATAAACAAAAACTAGGCAGCCAGCAGATGTTCAATAGCATAAAATATACTAACCGGCCTGGATGAAGTATGTGTTTTTGTGGATGTGTTTGATGGATGATATCACTGCCTAGCATGGTGATGAAAATTGCAAATTTCAGATGCTTATAGATTAGGTAAGTACCTCAAATATCGGTGGCATGTGACCGTCAAAGGGATTTTGTGTGTTAAATATTTGTTCAAATAACACATCAACGTAATTTCTCATAGCTTCACATGCATTAACCCACATGGGACTGAGTTAGAATTGGTAAGCTTCATCAAGCAGGTGGCTTAGCATGCTTTAACAATGATTACCTAAAACTGGCCATGCAAAACTAGCTTTGTCCACCTTTGTTGAGAAAGTGTTCAGACAATTAAACTGAACAGATATGTCTTTCATAAAGCCAACACATGTGCCATGCAATGAGGCACCGCAGATCATGTATGGGAGGTTGAAGTTGCTTCATTTGTAAGGGACGGTTTCATAATTTGAAGAATATCAATATATAGGATGTGACTGATGGCATGTGGTAAGTCATTGTTAGACTCATTATCAGTAGGAGTGTCTTAAAATAGCACTCACATCACAGGTTGCCAGTAAGGTAAGGTTGAAACCTACCTATTAAAGTCGGCCAGCATTAGCTCCAACCATCCATGTGACTGGAAATGTGTATTTCAATGCTGTTCATGCATGTCCTACCAAACTACTGTGCCCTGCTTTGAAGCCATCTCATGCATGAGGCAGGTAGTAAGGCCTTCATGAAAATGGGCTACATCAAATAAATTAGCATTTATATAGGGTGGCCACCTCGTATTTCTCTCCCTTAAGAGCAAATAAAGACGTTAATCCGATATGTGAAATCCGGTCCAGGGCCCAGTTTAGAATACAGCTGGTGCAGAATGGGAAAAACCAGTCCAAAAACCAGTCCAGGGCCCAGTTTAGAATACAGCTGGTGCAGAATGGGAAAAACGAGTGATTTAATTGCAATCACAGTTCCATATTTGACTCCGTATCGTTCACTACGTCCTTTCAATCAATCGGCTTCATACGTTCACTACATTTCCAGTTCAAAGCAATGTATGGATTTAACGAATACTGGAATGAAGTTTGCACGCAATCTTACAGGGGCTGGGTGAGTAGATCAACAGCGCCCTCCTGGCCATAGGCCCAGGAGTAGGGTGAAGGTGCCTGGACTGGAAACTGACCCCATTATTCATTGGAAAGCTGAGCATTAACCCCAGGAATTGTATTAAAAAATTGTCCTCAATATGTTCTTGCCCACTCCGCCATTCCCAAAGCTCCTATAGTTATGTTGATGGGCTTACTCCAGCAATAGAGCAAATTTTTGCTCCACCACTGGGGAATGAATTTTCTTATTTTCAGTTGCATGACATTTTTCAACTGATTCTATGTATTTTTCAACGCTAATTCCAAATCTGAAATCTGTTTTACTCTGCATGCTCTAGATTGCATGCAACTTGAAACTGTGATTTTCGCAACAAAAAAAAAGAACACCCATTGCTATTTACACTAGGGATAGCTTGAGAACTAGGCTTAGCTCTACCCTATCCTAGCCTAACCTAGCCTAGCCTAATCCGTAACCTTAGACTAATTATGCCAATTTAGTACAAACCTAAATTTTCTTTATCATTCATTTAAATTTTGGATTCTAGATATTTATTTGATTTACAACAAAAATAACACCTCGTTTTCATTGTTTCAGATCTAAACACGGTTTCTTCAAGTAGACATATATGTGTAAAGAATCCTGATACATGCTGATGTATCCTGGTATGTATGCACGTTACGTATGTATGTATGTATGCATTGTGTATGCATTATGTATGCACGTTACGAAATGGCATGCCTTCTGAAGCTTCCATGGTTTGGCGGGAACCCAAAGACCACATAACTGACTGCTAGTTTTGCCTGGTCAACACGAAGGGTGTCGGCAAGAAAAACCGGAATAAGATCTCCTATCCCAGTATTCCCTCAGCAATTCGACCTACTCTGCACTCTGATGAACTCTCGGTTTCAGTGTTTTATGGTTTTGCCGCATCTGAAGATGAAGGCAGTGAACATGATCAGGAAAGTGACGAGGGTTGTGATAATGAGCTTAAAAAAATGGTTTCATATCCGAAGCCTCCTCCACTGATAACAGACAGTCATCAGCCCCTCAGCAGCTTAGCCGACCAGAATTGAATGACTTCTTGCTTGATTTGGAGCTCTCCAAGAAAGCAGCTGAGGTATTAGCCTCCAGGCTGCAAGAAAAAAGCTACTTGACCGATCTGCAAAAATTTCATATTTTCGAAATCGGGCCTAGATTTTTGTGGACTTTTTCAGGAGACAAGCAGTTTGCATACTGCCACGATATTCCAGGTCTTCTCAGGCAATTAGGTGCTACCTCGCATAGTGCATTATTTCTGATACTCTAAGCGCAGCCTAAAGTGTATTCTCTTGCACAATGGCAATGTTTATGGAGCGGTTCAAGTTGCATTTGCATTTGAGGATGCAAGTTGCATTTGCATCCTCAGTGCATTTGCGAGAATAACATAATGACATAAAATTGTCATAGACCTACTCAAATATCACGAGCACAACTGGATCATTTGTGTGGACCTGAAGATGCTCATCTTGCTCCTTGGTCAACAGAAAGGCTTCACGAAGTTTGCATACTTGCTCTGCATGTGGGACAACCGAGCTCGAGAGAAAAACACTGAACCCAGGAGTGGCCCATCCATGAAACTCTGGAAGCAAGCATGCCAAACATTGTGAATGACCAAATCATCAGCCGAGAAAAGATAATTCCCCCCCCCCCCCACACTCCACATCAAGCTCGTTTTGATGAAACAGTTCGTGCAAGCATTGCGTATGTTGGTGAATGTTTCCAACATATAGATATAATCGAGGGCGATGGGACAAACATATGATAGGAGACTACTGCTGGAGCATCAAACGAGATTGCCGTGAGGCTGTCCACAAACGCAAGAGTTACAAGCGAAAATTCTTGCCTGAATAGGACCTATTTGAACGCATTGGATGCATAGATTTTCTACTTTTCCTGCTTCGTCTTTCGAGAAGATCAAAACAGGTGTGTTCGATAGACCACAAATTCGTGCCCTTGTACGTGATGAGGAATTTGTCAGGAAGATGAATGACAAGGAGATGGCAGCATGGCTGTCTTCGTGGCAGTTATGCAAAACTTTTTTGGTAACAAAAAGGCAGATGACTATGAGGTTCTTGTTACTACAATGCTGTTGGCTTTTCGCGAACTTGGGAGCAACATGAGTGTCAAACTCCATTTCCTTAATAGTCAGCTTGCTCAATTCCCCGAAACCCACCTTGAGGCTGTAAGTGATGAACAGGGAGAGCGCTTCCATCAAGACCTCAGAACGATGTAAAAGGGCTATCGAGGGCGATGGGACAAACATATGCTGGGAGACTACTGCTGGAGCATCAAACGAGATTGCCGTGAGGCTGTCCACAAACGCAAGAGTTACAAGCGCAAATTCTTGCCGGAATAGGACCTATTTGAACTTTATATTTCACCCCTATCAATCGTTCTGAATGACGGCTATCATGATTATGTCCAAATATATGCTAATGGATAAATGTTTTTGCCTTATTTAAAACTATAATGCATATTGTGATGCTATGCGAGATTTAAAAAAATTGAATTGCAAAAAAAAATATGGAGCTTGCAGAGAAAAACTAACTTCAGATTTGAATTCAGCACACCCAAATTAGGCAAGAACAAATGCTGGTATCAATGCGACAAAAACTTTGTTCCCCAGTGTTATCAAGCAATAGTCAGCTAGGCAGGCTAAATATTGGCAAATGTCCAGAGGCTTGGGTTCCTCATGTCCATGACACGTACCTGGGTAGCGAATATGGAGCTAGTATTATCATGAGAGCACATAAATGAAAAATATGCGATAAGGACAGCATTAAGTTTGAACTGTCCACCCTTGACAAGGTCTTCGCCGCTAACGGCTATCGAAAGAAAAGCGCTTCGTCTGCTGCACGAAAACACAAAGACCGAAAAAGGAAAACGGATAACAGGCTGAGATATATTTCAGTTCCATATTACCCGGGCGTTGGAGAGCGCCTGGAACGCCGCCTGAGGCCCCTGGGAGTTGTCATCGTTCATGCGTCTGGTCAATCTTTAAAAAAAAAACAGACTGTGCCAACGTATCAAAGACCGAAGAGATCGGGGACAAAACTCGGGAACCATATACCGCCTAACATGCGAATGTAACGCAACGTACATTGGCGAGAGTGGTCGGCCGCTGGACAAGCGCCTGAAGGAACACCGGAACGCTCTCTCCAAGGCCCAACCAGAAAAGTCCGCAGTTGCCGAACACGCTGTAGATACTCGGCACGATATCAATTGGAACGACGTGGAGATTCTGGGACGTCAAACACAGTTTAGGAGAAGGAAATTGTTAGAATCTTACCATATTAGAAAGTCGCGACCAGAGCTGAATCGGGATAGGGGTTTAGAATGGTCGACCATCTGGAGAGTGGCTAATATTGACGAGCAGTAGTCTTGGGGGAGGAGTGGGGGAGAATTAGGGATGTCAATTGTGATGTATTTTATAGTCTACCGTTTTTTACTACGTGGAAGTTTTCAAGTGTGTTATTTTACAGTCCCTGCCGTGTTATGCTGCATTGAAGTGCCACATTCCTCACTGCTTGTGTCCTGTTTGAAATTTTGTTGAAAACCTGAATTGTCTTCTCTTTTAATATATCATCTGACGACGGAGCCGCTAAGAGCTCCGAAATCTCATGCATTTTTTTTTTAAGGGTCATCCCAGAAATATTTTCATCATTATTAAAACCCTTTAATATGTCTCTGAAATATTTAATATGTCTCTGAAACTCATAAATGAAGCTAACCATGTATATAAGCAATTCGGGTAAGAAATTTGAGCTGTAAAAATTCAGAGCAACAGATAGCACTATGGCTGCGTGGGATCCACGTTAGTACCACACAAAGGACATAACTGACGCATGTCGGCTCCATTTTGTGCCAATAGCATACAGCCATACTTTACCTTTTCACCCTAGAGTCATGATCAGAAACGACTACGTAACTTCCCTTTTCCGTGTGTTCTCCGATTTCAACTGGTTAAAGCCACTGGCTTGGACAAAACTGGATTTGTCTTTTGCCAGCCCTGGAATGCACTTAAGAAGGATATTCCGGGAAGCACACTATATGTGCATTAGGTTACGACGTGGGTCATTGAGGTTATTTTAAGCGAAATTTTAACTTTGAAGATTAGAAACGTCCGGCTATATTTTCCATGTCCGCCAATCTCAGACCGGTACAGTGTAATCATTTTTCCATTTTATTATGCTGCATAGCATACAGTGCATTATTATGTGCGCAAATATGTCGTGGTATTATAGTGTAAAATTACATAATGGTGAAATCTGGATCGATGCGCATCCAACACAATCTAACCTTACCTATATAATTGTGGTCAGGCCAGGACAAGTCATTGGGTGCTGAAAGCAGACCGCTTTTTGTTGGTTCAGAAACCGAAGGTCGCTGGCTAAAAAATGGTCCGTGAATTCGAATTAAGCTTCCAAAAATACCCTAGAGTACATCTAAATCCGGGCATTGCTTGACCGAGGTCGTCTGAGGTCATCTCAGATCACTGGCCTGGGTTCACCGGAAATCCGAGGGTATCTGTTACATATTTTTTAATGAGTTCTCATGTAGCCCAAGAAGGGCTACAATCGCAAATTGCTTAGGCCAAAAAAGCAAAGCAAAAGAGAAGAAAACCAGAGTTCCAGTCAAAATAGACATGACATGGTACCGGAATGACGTCATATGTATCTCGGTGATCGTACCATGGCCCGATTACTTTAAGATTTTTGGCGTTGCATAGAATGGCTCAGCGTACTGTACGCAGGTTCAGTCTCATAGAGACACGAACTACTACGCAAATACGCTACGCACCGATGACATAATTTTATCCGTAGTAAGAATATCAAAAACTGAAATAGGCACTATTGGTTACGCATTTTCTGTTAGGTTAGGTTAGGTTAGATTAGGTTAGGTTGGTTTAAGTTATGGTAGGTTGGGTTAGGTTAGGTTCTATAATTGCAGGTGAGTACCATAGCGCTTTTTTCAAGAAGAGTAACGCATGTATGTTGTACGTTGACTGACATTCTGCAGGTTGTTGGTACAACAGTCAAGCCAGCAATATTGTCACTAATTTGTATTGTTGTAGGATTCTACAATCTCTTTTATATAATTCGCGCACTTACATGCAAATGGACCTCTTTGGACCGTTTGACCCGGGTAGAAGAAGGAGGATATTCAGGGAGAGGCAAAGCCACTGGCTTCCATCCCTGGAGTACTTCCGGTGATCATTTCTGTTTTACTTTTTCACACATATCCAACTACTTTTCAGCGCCTCACGCAATGTAATTGTTTTCGTATACAAAAAAAAAAAAAATGGCGACGCCACGAGCAGGGGCAGATCCAGGTATTGTCATGGAATGGGGCGGATCCAGGAATTGTCATGGCGCAAATGTTTGGAGGGTGCCACTACAAACGTAACTGGATGGACGCCTTTTTCCAGTCGAAGGGGTGTCACATGCCTATCAGGAGGCACATGCCCCCAGTTCCCTTAATCTGCCACTGGTAGGGTCAGCGTCGTATACAGGGGGCACTGGGACATGTGTAGGTGAGAGACGCCCCTCCGGCAAGGCTCGAGTGTACCCACCTCCCCCTCTCCTCCTCCCTCGAATTTTTGCAGCCCCTCGGATAGGAATAGGCGCCCCTTGGAAGTAAATGGAGCCCCTTCAATGCGTACTCGAGTGCACCCAATCCCCTTCGAATTGTTCAGGCAGAGGAGCCCCTCGGAAGCAAAAGGTGCTTCTGCCGACAAGTGCCCCACATAACAATTCCTGGATCCTTCCCTGAGTAGGGTCCGGATCCTACCGAAAACATAGGAAACTCCACCTAGTTGTACATAGTTCGAAGTGGTTCCACAGTTCGATTTGTACACAGTCACTGAGGAATCTTCCAATGTACCTTTTCTATGGCTGGTCACTAGGAACGTAGGTTGTGCCGCTTCACACCATTAATTATGGGTGGGCTGCGCCGCTTCACAATTATGCGTTGAGTGACAGTCTACCAGATTCATCATGGGCTGGTGTCCCAGCCATGGGAATTCGTTTGCGCGGTCGTCACGTGGCCATTTGCTCTGCAGCTATGAAGTGAGAGGCACTGGTCTACGCTGTTCCCGCCGTGCGTTCGGCCAAACAACACGGGCAGTTCAGCAAACAAGCAGTCTACCACTGGACCTCTGTCGACAAGCAACATTGGCAGTTCAGCGAACAAGCAATCTACCACTGGACCTCTGTCGACAAGCAAACATTGAACGATGCTTATTTCGGACTTTGGCAACACAGAATGAGCTGGAAGGGTTGGAAGGAGCTCGGTTGCAAAGGATGGAGCGAAAGGAGAGGGGAGGTTTATGATGTCAATGAAGCATTCTCTTGCCCTAATGTACTGATATAATTTATAATTTTTACACTTCTTACAAATTTAGTTCGAATTCTTGCTCAGGTGGCTTTATGGACCAGGATCAAATTGCTGAGCAGAGCTTGTTGCGTGAACCATGCCCGCACCTCCCGATTCGTGAATAAATGTTGGTTCGGTTCCCTATACGTATCCGGCGCTTATCGTGTGGCCCGGCGAGATTGGGCTGACAACATTTTTGCAGGCCAAAGAGGTACATGGTTAGCCGGACGACTATATCGAGGAATTGATGATACGCTAAGCTCGTGACACAAGTAACATGTTAGTCTGGATTTGCACGATTGGGTATATGTTATCCGAGTCTACCTCGGCTCGGTGCCGACGCGGATCACAAAATTCACCCTTCAAAGCATTGAACTGAGAAAAAGCATGGTCTCCCAGTGCGCAATAGTGTGCTTACCTGTATTACCTGTACGTTCAACGTGCCCCTCCCCCAATGCAACAGTGTGCTTAAGAGCTGATTTCCTGTTGAAGAATGCTTACATCAATTAGTTTTTTGTATAGCACCAAAGGACAAGTTCGTCGAATGTCGAAGCCATATTTCATCACTATCAACATTGATGAACATCATGCTATATGCAATGCATCACATGGGCACCGATGTCAAATGAGCTTAGCCTAAGAGAAAACGAAAATATAATAGTTTAAGTTAATTTAAGAGAGCTTAACCGGCCGAAAATGGCGACAATCGCAACATTTCCAACATTCCACCTCTGGTAATGACGTCATAACTACGTGACCCACAACTAAAACTAAAGGACTGAGTGGTGCACAGTCAACTACGGACATGTTCAGCACACTCGATGTGACCGTTGGGTTGGGAAGACATAATTCAGCAACCAAGAGCCTCTGTTAAAGAGATGGGTGAAAAGCGCTCGATATAACGCCGTCCTAGCCATTCCCATGCACTCCAGAACCATACTATTGCTCTGTACAATCCATTGCCACACAGCTAAAGCTACTATTTACATTGATTTATATTTTATGTCAGCCTAGTTCGAAGTCTTGCTGGGGAGCCTTTGCAGAATCAGAGTCAATGCTAAACAGAAGCTTCTTACAATGGCTCCGAACCCACCTTCGGATCGGCACATTCCAGTTCTATAACACAATTTTGGCAGGGAGTTCAACGCACCCACATTGTCGGAACGACCGCCTGGTGCCTGTGTCCCGACCCTGCCTGGCCAGTTGCCAACTGGCCATCCCAGCCAGAGCCGTGAAGAGTCAAGCGCTTGAAGCGACTCCAACAGTTGTGCGAAGACGGGAAGACCTTCGCATGCCAGTGAGCTAACCGAGCGGCGACATGTGTGTCAAAGTTATTTTGGTAAAATACGTCGTTTAGCACATCAAATAATTGCAACCAATCAGCTAATCTTGCGTGAGCCACGGTAAGCCAGTCAATAGTGCAATAGCATTTTCTTTTACATTTGAGATTATGTGATAAGAAAACGGCACCACTAGCGTCAACAGCCAGAGCCCTGTATCCGGTATTTTCGAAAATGTCAGGTGACAGTTGCGCGATCGCTCAAGATCCAGATCTGTTGCCGTATTGTTGCTTAGGGGCGGCCAGATCTGTTGCCAATTTGTTACACTACCTCGGTGCGGAATTTGGCAACTTCGTGTATAAAAATACAACATAAGTTTGAGTATCCTAGCTAAGCAGTTGCACTATATAGTTAGTTTTCGGCAGGGTGCATTGCGTGAATTTGAAGGGCTTAAGTAGGCCACTTTAGGTCACCAGGTAAATGAAGGAAACCACTGGCGACAATTAAAATGCACCTAAGTCACCAGCCAAAGATAAGTGGGATAAAATATACCTGATTAATATAGTGGTGTATTTGACTCACCCACTTCGTAATCAAATACAAAATTGAAATAGCATACCAAGCTGCCTTGGATGAACTTTGACCCTGGATGGATAAAACACTAATTCCATGTTTTGTTTTGCTAATCCGCATAACTGAAAGGAACGTCTTCAGCACGCAAGCCAAAGTGTATGTTTGCTTCTTGGGGTGTGTGTTATTATTGACTTATCCCACGCCAGAAAGTACGATTACTCTTGGGTCGCATAGGTTTGCAAAACTGTGGTTTAACAGCACGTATTAATCTCACAGTTGAAGTTAATCGTGCGGTACAATAACCTATATATTTTGCAGTGCCTGAATGCTGACCTGTAGAGCCAGTCCATTTGCTATTTATTCCCCACAACTGGTCTGCCGGTTAAACTGGAAATCACATACATTAACGTGAAAACCGGTATGGAGAGAATTAGTAAACCAATCTTGATAGGAACATTTTATGTCAAGTACGTGTAGGCGAATTGTTTAAATATAAAATTCAAATAATTCATGGTTTAATACCATGCAAATCACTTACGGCTTGGCTGATTTTGTGTAGTGCTGGTGAAATGATTTTTTTTACCGCACGTCGCAACTAACCGTTAGGATGAAACGCCAATTTGCTGCATCTTCGAATGTTTTCGCTCAGCACATCTACCCGAGGCCCTAGAATTACGGCCAACGCAAAGACGGTATTGCCAACAAACGGCATGCATCGCGAAGACCATTATCTGTCGTATACATTGGCTGGGTAATTCAGTTGAAATGCACATAATTTTCTTTCTCATGCTGTCAAAATATAATTGCGCGTGTCGTGTCCTATACTAGGATGCAAAATAACAGTGTGGAACTCAGCATACAACTATGGCATTGAATCCTGCTCAGTCTTAAAATAATTAAAGCTGGTTTCACACCAAGAATGACCAATGGTCCGGTTACATTTGGTGCTGAAGCAATATACCTAAATTAATCTTATTGTAAAATAGTTAGATGGTATCCGCTTTAAGAAGTATTTTATCAGTACAGATATCTGAATATGTCGCTTGAAATACAGTGCACAATATATACAATACATAATAATATATCATACAGCATATGCCGTACGCTCAACAACGTGTGATTCTCAATGAAACAGTCGTAATTTAATCAAGCAATTCATCGATTTGTCAATGAATCTGAATTAAGCCAGCAAGCGCCGCCTCGGTATTTGCCGCCCCGTTAGCTCAGTTGGCTTGAGCGCTGTCCTGCACTGGTCTCCCCCCGTCCTGGCCAGACAAGGTTCGAGTCGCTTCGCACGCTACCTTTTAGCCCCGGCTGGGAGGGTCAGCTGGCAACTGGAACGATAAGGTCGAGAACGAGCTACAGGGGTGGCCGTGTCGGTGCATTGACAGCACATGAAGCGTTTTTCCAAATTTCTTCTGTATTTTTAATTTTAATCTGTATTATTAATCTCTTCTTTGAACTGTAATTCATGGATCGGAAGGTGCGGTCAGGGTTCACGCAACAAACTCTGCTTACCCATTTAATCCTGGTCCATGAATCCACCCCAGGAAGAATTATAACTAAATTTCTAAGAAGGATAAAAGTTGGAAATTATATCATTATTTTAGGGCAAGGCAATGTGTCATTGACATCATAAACCTCCCCTCTCCTTTCGCAACATCCTTTGCGACCGATCTCTTTCCAACACTTCCAGCTCATTCTGTGTTACCAAAGTCCGAAATCCGCAGCGATAAATTGTTACTCGTCGACAGGAGTCCAGTGGTGAACTGAACTGACAATGTTGTTTGGCCGACTGAGGAATGCATGGCGGGAACAGCCTAGAACCGTGTCTCTCACTTAATGGCTGCGGGGAAAATAGTCACGTGACGACCCCACAAGCGAATTCCTATGGCTGGGCCACTGGCCCGTGGTGAATCCGGTGAACTGTCACGCAACGCATAGTTTTGAAACGGGCCAAACCCGCCTGATGAACCACGTATGCCCATTTTCCCATCACTTTAAGGACAGTTTTGCTTCGAAGTTCCTACATAATTGATTCTTTGAGGTGATGCAAATAAATATCATTTATTTGTTGCAGGCTGTTGCTGACTTGTTCCTGAAATAGTCCTTTTAATTTGTGCTGTACCTTTACTTTCCATTGTACTGGCGCTTCAGAGAAGTACTCGACAACACCTCACTACCAGTACGCGGAGTAATTTGGCACCAACGCAGCTGTGTTGGTGTGCAGCTCTTTTTATTTAGTATGCACGCAAGTAGCTATGGCACCCATTTCTGCGCCATTCTGCGCCTGCATGGCTGCGCAGAGGTGTAAAAAGGTATCCCTTAACCTCCATGGAGGGTAGCAGATGGACCTGATAGCGTGCAACTCCTTGGTAGCACAATCTTGTCGATAACATTAGCAGCCCACACTGTGTTAAAATGGATGTTCCATGCAAACGAAGATGCTTTCCAAAATTGCATGTATTGACCTTAAAAAATTGTAGCAGGGGTGTATTCAGAAATGTTCAGGGGGTTTGTGTCAAAGTGCACCATTTCACCATCCGATGAAATGATGCACTTGTCTGAAGTGGCACCATTTCATCGGAGGGACACCACTGAGGAAGTTCCCGGAACGACACATTCCGCAGTAAAATCGCTGAACTGAGGAAGGGGTTCACTCAAGCGTGCTGAAGTGGCACCTTTTCGTCTTAGGAGCCGTCTATTCCTCCGAGAGGCTGAGAAATCCCTGGAGCGGAAAGTGAACGGGTGCACTCAAGCCTTCCCGAATGGGAGCCACCTTCCCATGCGGAGGGGATGCATGTCTCCACTGCTCCCCACCCCCTGTATCCGCCTCTGATTAGAAGATATTTGGGGATATCACTTCGTGGTGCGGTAGTAACAGTCCGGGAAAACCACATATCGTATAATATTTTTATCATACTAAAATCTGATTGGTCGGATACCAGGGAAATGTAAGCTGATTAGTACGATGGTTGAGATGGTATACCTTATTGAAGAAGGTGATGGTCTCATTAACCTCTCGAGTCGTTTGGCCCAAGACGAGGCATACCAGGTATTCAGCGATAAAACATGTATAAACATTTTGCTGAAGATGATTTTATAAAATACATCTTCGGTGTTGAATTTCCAGCTGTGTGTTGGAAATTTCAACGAAATTTCGCTGTATTTGTATTAATTATGTTTCTTATGACTCCATACACACAGCTTCATTGCCGCATTATGACCCAAAAGCATGTCATTTTTTAATATGACAATCTGTTCTGCTTTGATTGTCGGGTGATTAGCGAGGGCAGTGCAGTGCGTTGTTGCCTGAAAGTGCATTTGGATGAAGGCACCAATATGTCCTCTGTAAAATTATCCAGGCAGAAGGCCAGGTGTGGCTACCAGAACTGCGCCTTTAGTGACATGCGCTACACTCTTGCGCGCCACCAAAGAATACACCCTGGAATGCCTTTCCGCATACTGGGCACTGGCTTCGAGTCTAATTGGAGATTGTTCAGGTTCGGCATCAGTTCTTGAGGTGAAACAACACGTTCTAAGTGGTAATTTCGCTAAGTAGGTAGGGATACTATGCACTGTGCAGTAATGCCCATTCACACCCAGGCAAAGGGAAGTGTCACAGCCTGTAAAAGAGACCTTGTCCTTGACTAATTGCAATCATAATGTGTATATGAGCGATATTGTACACAAATATAAAGGGAAGTGATGAGATGTCCATTAACACGCGCACTGGAGGGGGGGGGCGAAATCCGCCCACCCCTCCTGTTTTTCGCAAATAACTGCAGATTTTACCGGTCGATATACGCCATTTTCGGTGTACCTGCCTCGAAATGAACGGCACGTCGTTTAAAGCAAGAAAAATTGAAATCGGCCGAAAATTTTTCAAGTTAGGGGCCGCTAAAGTCAAAAAATGTTTTAGCGCCAGACCACCAAAATCGGCGCTGATGCACTTCCAGTATACTGACAAAAGGGAAGTGTTCTAGGCAACACTAGCGACTTGTTTGATGCATATTGATATGCTGTATAGTTTCAAGGTCATGTTAGGTCACCAAGGTGAAGTCAGGTCAAGTTCATGACAGGTTAATGGAACCAAACTTGATCAACTGGAATGTTGCCATAAATGCACTACTGGTTGTCATTTGTACTGTTTGTCATTGCGTTTCCATGCTTTATTCATGTACTTCACTCCCTTCTTCACGAAGCCGATTGCTCCGAGCTGCCCGACGGAGCAGTCGGGCGGGCGGCCGGTTCCGAGAACTGGAACAGGTAACTGACCTGATAAAGTGGTGCTATATAGGTGACCTGAGGTCAAATGTTGGGTCTAGCATCTGCATTGCATCATTAGTAATGTTCAAGACATCATTCATGCCCATTTTTGAGCATTTAAACACAATCACAGCGATCCACAACGATGACAAGCCAAGCCACGCAAAACGGAAAATTTTGCCAATCTGACCTCATTTGACCTTGAAGATATTGACCTAAGGTCACGAAAATTGCACACAATAGAGTTCACTACCGTGCCCATCCACCCTGCGAATTTCGTTCCTCCAGCTGTACTAGGAGCCGAGATCTTAGGGGGGGCGGAATCCGCCCCCCCCCAGTGCGCGTAATTCTCAGAGGCCCTCCAGGGCGCGTGTTAAGCTTTGTACACTCGCCTTCGGTGGAATGTGCGGGGTACCCTTAACTATGACTGGCCCCTAGGAACGTAGGCTGTGCTGCTCCACACTAATAATTACTGGTAGACTGCGCCGATTCACAGTTATGCGTTCCGTGACAGTCTACAAATTTCACCACTGGTCAGCCGGAGGTATTCGCTTGTGCGGTCGTCACGTGGTCATTTGCCCTGCAGCCATGCAGTGAGAAACACGGGTCTACGCTGTTCCCGCCTTGCATTCCTCAGTCGGCCAAACAACATTGGCAGTTCAGCAAGCGGTCCACCACTGGAACTCTATAGACAAGCAGCATTTGATCGCTGTGGATTTCGGACTTCGGCAACACAGAATGAGCTGGAAGTGTTAGAAGGAGCTCTGTTGCAAAGGATGTCGTGAAAGGAGATGAGAGGTTTATGATGTCAACGGAGCATTCTCTTACCTTAAAATAATTACATAATTTCTAACCTTTACGCTTTTCAGAAATTTAGTTCGAATTCTTGCTGCGGTGGCTTTATAAACCAGGATCAAATTGCTAAACAGACCTTGTTGCGCGAGACCTGGACGCATCACCCGATCCATGAATTTTCAGTTTTACAGTATAAATTTCGCAAAACGCTTCATGTGCTGTCAATACACCGACACGTCCACCCAGGTAGCTCGCTCTCGACCTTATCGTGCCAATTGCCAACTGACCCTCCCAACCGGGGGCTAAAAGCAAGCGCGCGAAGCGACTCGAACCCAGCATCGCTAGGACATCGGTGACGGATGCAAGATAGCGCTTCAACCAACTGAACCACCGAGGCGGCAAGTGTCGAGGCGGCACTTGCTTGCTTAATTCATATTGATTGACAAGTCGATTAGTTACTTCGTTAAATTACATCTATTTCATTGAGAATCACAAAATGTTTGGCGTAAGGCATATGTTGCAGGGTACCTTATTATTTATTGCATATGTTGTGCACTGTACGGCAAGCGACATATTTAGAATTCCGTGGGAAGACAATATTTCTTCACGGGGATACCATCCAACTATTTTACCACAAACAGTTTTTACTTTATGTTACTTCAGAACGACATGTAACCGGACCATCTGTCATTCTTGGTGTGAAGCTTCCGCTAATTATTTTAAGACTGAGCAGGTTTTAATACCCTAGTGGTGTTTTGAATTACAGCATCTGGAGCATCAATCACGCCCATAGGGCCAGTGACATACGCTTTCCAGCACCGAGCCATGCTTTTGAAAAATGTCGGGAACAAGGACCAACTAATTTGCACCAACCTAATTCGTTTACCAGATTAAATGGCATCAACGGTGTGGTGTGTGTGTGGTTGTGTGTGCGTGGTGTGTGGTGTGTGGTGTCGTGTGTGTGTGTGTGTATGTGTGTGTGTATGTGTGTAGGTGTGTGGATGTGTGTGTGTGTGTGTGTGTGTGCATATGTATATGTATGTGTGTGTGTGTGTGTGTGTGGGTGTGTATTTAACCACTTTCTATGCTTTTGCATCCTACCCGGTTTCGTCTCTTGGTAAAAGGCACGTATTGTCGCCAGTGCACTTCATCACAGCACTGCAGTGGCTTTTATATCCGGCACGAACATCAATTACTTGGAAAAGGTTAACACATTGCACTCATCAATGCATTGAGTCACAGTCCACATCGAACAACCAACGAAGAACAGGACGTTGTGTGATAATTCACACATTGATGGAGGGAGGCATCGAATTAGCTCGATGTCATACGACAAGTAGAAAAAATCGGTTAACATGCAAGGAAACAGCGAATGTTATTTTTTACATGTAATAGTGTAACAATAAACATAGGATGGATGTTATGTACGGTATTGCATGTAAGATTCAAATGTTGGTTGATAAATGTGCAACGATTCGATGATGCACGTTTCTCAAAAAGAACGAACCAATGAAAGTATGTGTTCAGTTCGTAAACCTGAATGAGCAGACTACTAGGGTTGTGATCTGACTGTCTACTTTGATGTTTGATTTGCCCTTCAGAAAAGTGCCACACCGAAACGTTGGGTATTTATATAGTAACATTTGGATATAAAATGAAAAACTACACATAACAACCATTCTATACGGATAAAAATTGCCTCACTGCTGAACAATATTACAATAACGTGACGTTCAAGTCAGAGCTCTTGGGCGGGTGTGGGTGCGTTCGAATCTGGAATAGTTTCATCACAAAGTTATTCGGTGCGCTACGAGTGAAGTGCAGCGACGCAGCCAGGATTATCCTACGGGGTAGGCCAATAAACACAAAATGTGGCGAAACAGAAGGCTTTCGGTGGGCGAAGTGCGCCGAAAACTTTGGGTTTTGCGTCGCGAAAAATGCCAAAATTTCTCGGTTGATCTCGTGTATGTTTGGATTCTTAGGCTGGGGAGGTGGACAATAATAATACTTTGGTAATAAGTTTTAAGTTTTAATAATACAACTTTGCGTTTTGTGTCGCGAAAAGTGCCCAAATTTATCGATCGATCTCGTGTATGTTTGGATTCTTAGGCTGGGGAGGTGGACACCCCCCCCCTCCCTCACCCCCCTCTTTGGCTGCGCCTCTGCTCAAGTAACAATGCAGGGAATGTGATGTTCACGATTCCACACGCTACAACAATTTGTTGCAGTAGTATCTCGCACATGAGGTATTGTCATCCACGTATGATAATGATCTGTGTCTTACTGTACGTTTCTGACCGCAAATGTTAACGAGCACACCGATGGGATTTTGAAATCAACTGGTGAGAAAACAATTTAGCCCAGTTGACTTGGATGAACAAAATGCTAATCCCATGTTTCGCTTCGGCAATCCACGGAACGGAAGGGAACGTCTTTAGCATGCTGGTCAAAGTGCATGTCTGCTTTTTGGGTGTATAATATAATTGGTTTATCCCATGCCAGAAAGTACGATTACTCTTCACTGTAAAAAATGATTAGCACTTTTGCTGCTAATTGCATGCTAAGTGACTGCTTCAAACAACGCTTTTCCCTTAGGATGCTAGTAACAAGCATAAGGATGCTAGCAACAAGCACCATATGTGCTATTCGGCTGGAGGCGGCTAATTCTAGCCTGCAGATGCTAGACGGCAAGAATGAGGATGCTTGATCTTAGCAGCCATGAGTGTTGTGCCAAGCAGTCCAGAATAATGCAACTGCTTATATCTAGCACTAGTCGGTTTTACAGCGGCAACTTGCTCTCCCGTCTAGTCGCTTTTCATCCTTTCAAGTCAATCCTTGCTTCACCTAAACATTCCAGACATGAACTAAAAAAGTACATCGAAGAACATTTATCATTAACAAGAATTGATTTCACTCAATTTTCTCAGCTTTTTCATTGACAAAACTTGTTTCTTGGTGGTGAGAATAAAACGATTTTAGACTGATTGGTTTAGTATAATTTTCCTTAAACCATTTTATATTCCGAAACCTATATCCCAGTACGCGGCAGGCAACAAATCAGTCGGTGCACGAGCGTCCTACTCTTTGGGTGTGTTGTGAATATTTATTAGTTGTGCGGCGTGAGCATGTCGGCAGTATCAGGTATGGATTTATAAACTTGGTTGACATCGATTAAGTTTAATTTTGTTATCATTTTCTCTATCGTTGCTCAGGAAGTTGGCTTATAACCGCATCTTTCGCTAATTTAACCACAGCGCCAATCTGTCATCTGGCAGTCATCCGTCGGCTGCCAAATACCGTAGAGCTGAGTGCAGTCTCAACGTAAATTAGAAAGCGTATTGCAATTTGCTGATATTAGTAAGTTTAATTCTACTTATTTCAGCAGCGTTAATACTAAAACCGATTTCGTTATTAAAACTTATGTGAGAATTATATTTGGTGGTCGCTTTTAATTTATGCAGATCACTATGCCGGGTCTTCTCCCTCTATCTTGTTCCTGAGACCACGTGACCTGGGAGCAAATTTTCGCTGTAAAACCGACTACTGTTACGGTCCGTGTTTTTGGCGGGAGTTTGAGCACTCTATGGCTGCTTACAGTTAGCAGTTGGGTAGTTAATATAAGCAGCGTATGAAAATGGCGGGAATATTAGCACCTTAACGCTGCTTAACGAAAAAACTGCGTGAACATTCGGCCATTTGGGTTTGAGATTCGATGGCGTGCGGATCGGTGCAATCGTGCGGCAAGATTAAAGCGAAGAAGAGAAGTCTCTCTGGGATCAAGAGAACCTCTGGATCCAGAATCACATGCCTGCCATAGTCTGCACAAGGTGGGTGTGTCTTCACAGCAAATGCTTTTCCACATCCCTGGTATCAATATGATTATGTCAGCATCTTGCCAAGCTCGCTGCATACACCCCTGAAATTACGGGCGCTGGATGACTTTCGCAGTTGATCCAACCTCAAGCTACAATCACTAACATACCTGAGCTTGACAACACATAGTACCTGGCATGCTTAGCAAGGCATATGCGTTATTGCCATGGGACAAACAATCTGAAATGTAATTTTTTGCATCATTATTCATCTATGGACCCTGAGAAGCTGAGTGGGCTATGCCAGTTGCAGCCTATTCTGTGGGCCCCCAAAACAATTATTTCTCAGACAATGGCTTTTGGGTGGTTTATTGTGCTGCTCAGAATTTATTAGCTGAAAGAAAGCTAGCCTGGATTATCCTGGATATAGCAGAGGCTGGACTATCACCACCAATTGTTGCTACCAGATCATTTTATAGGCTTAACCGAGATGGGCCACTGGGGCTCTTTTTGTGTTTTAACACGTTATGACTGTATAGCATTGTTATGGATTGTATTTGTTCCTAATTATGTAGCCATGGAGCCAGTGGATCTGCTCTTTACGTCACCATTTGTTCATGACTGGCACTGTGTCATGTAAGACTGAACTGTGATAAATGTGGAGCTTGCATAAAAAAATTAAATAAATTGTCTGGGTTAGGTTTCGCTGGTTTATTTGGTATTATTGTCATTTAAGGTGTCCATGATAAAAGTCTTACACACATTTTCCTTCATTAAGCAATCAACTGGGTTAGGATACATCAGATTAGGTTGTTTAGTTACAAAATTTGGGATTGAAATTAGGGAAACGTCTAATATTTTTCCTGTTCATGTATTTCATTGTAATACATACTAAATTTGCTTCTATATATATATATATATATATATATATATATATATATATATATATATATATGCATGTCCTCCTTTGCTATTTGCAAAGTAGGACATACGTATTCCTTTGCATTGCTATTTGCATACGAATGCATTAAAAGGGTATATCGCCTGTAAGCATCCTGATTCCTGTTCGCTGTAATATTTAAGATGGGTATCGGACGTTAGCATGTAACAAAAGAAGTACTCCGTCCGTATCAATACCGTAAGTCAGCAACACCCGTACGCTACTATCAAGGAGTCCAATTTCGGTTTTAACACCCAATTGGTGCTAAATATGCTAGCACCATAGGCGAACCGTACCCAGGAGGTGCTGGTTTTTGGCGTGAGAAAAACTAGCACCCTGGGGGTGCTAAAGCGCACGCACCCCATGGGTGCTCATTTCAAGTACCATGCTACTAAATATAGCCGAATAAAGAGGTGCTAGATATAAGCACTATGCTTATATTTAGCGCTTGAAATTTTGCGATGTGATGCCAACTACAAAAAGATGCTTAATTCAAGCAGCCCTGTGGAGCTGGAATTTGACATTTGAAATAGCACCAAAGGAGTGCTAATCTTTTTTTTACAGTGTTGGGTCGCGTAGGTTTGCAGAACCGTAGTTTAACAGAATGTATTAATATCACGGTTGGTGTTAATCGTATCGTGCAATGGCCTATGTTATACAAAGGTGGAGTGCAATAACCTTTATATTATACAGTGTCTAAGTGCTGACATGTAGACCCAGTCCATTTGCTATCCATCCCCCACAACTGCACGGACGGTTAAATTGGAACTCACATAAAACTCACGTGAAAGCCGGCATGGGAGACAACTAATATACCGATCGTGAGTGGAGCATTTTATATCAATCATGAGCAGGAGGCGATTGGTTTGAAAATGATATTTAAATCATTCATGGTTTAATATACTGTAAACCAAATACGGCTCAGCTGATTTTTTGTACTTCTTGTGGTATAATTATTTTACTGCACGCCGCAACTAACTATATGGATGGATTCCTCGCTTCGAATGTTTTCACTCAGCAGGCTGACCCACGGTCCTAGAATTACACCAGCTCAAGGACGGTATTGACAACAAAGGGCATGTATTTGGCGGACTATTATCTGTCAGATACATTGGCTGGATAATGAAATGCACAACATTTCCTTTCTCATACCGTCAAAATATAATTGTATGTTACGTGGCCTGTTCTAGAATGCAGAATAACAGTGTAGAAAATTGTTATTCTGCGCTATCGCACGGCATCATCCATTGCGTCATTTTACATATATTACGTTTTGAATTACATTTCGCATTATGTCATTCATTCCTGCATGCTATTTTTGATGTTTCATGGTTTTTGTAATTAAGAGCCTAAACAGTGTAGTGTTAGGTTGCATATGTAGCCAATTTATTTAAGTTAAGCATCTGATAGCATGATAAATAGCTTACTAAACTTGGGCTGTAGATTGAATTTTACCGTCTCGTTCTAAAATCTGTTTTGGACTCGACCTTCCGTCTCGTGCGAAGTGCTCTTTTTTAGAACTTGATATCAAAATTATTTTCCGAGCACCGTTTAGTGGTATATAAAGCTGGGAGGGCTGCCTGAGTTTCTATTGGAGTGGAACAAAAAAAAGCAGTGTGTGATTGAAAACTGCCCATTACATCATGGCGTTTTTCTGGTCGGTATGCCTCTTTGTCACGTCACTTACCTTTCAGCAGAATACTTCATAGTCTTTAGCCGCTCTCACTATACTCGGATGGCTTAGAACAATGGCGAACTTTCTCAACGGTGTCGGTTTGCACATTCGGAAAATTCCGCCGTGCGTCGGTGGTGGTCCATGAATCCGTCGTCACGCTATTGTAGTATTGTTCAGTAGTGAGACAATTTGGATCCGTATAGAATGGTTGTTATATGTAGCGTTTCATTTTATCTCAAATGTTACTTTATAAATACCCAACGTTTCGGTGTGGCACCTTTCTGAAGGGCAAATCAAACATTAAAGTAGACAGTCAGGCCACAATCCTAGCATTCCGCTCATTCAGGTTTACGAACTGAATATCTATTATAATTGGTTCGTTTTTTTTTAGAAAAGTGCATCATCGAATCGTTGCACATTTCTCAACTAACATTGGAATCTTACATGCAATACCATATATAACGTCCATTCTATGTTTATTGTTATACTACTACATGCAGAAAATATCGTTCGCTATTTCCTTGCATGTTAACCAATGTTTTTTTTTCTCCTCGGCGTATGATATCGAGCTAATTCGAGGCCTCCCTTCATCAATGTGTAAATTTTCACACAACGTCCTGTTCTTCATTGGTTGTTGGATGTGAACTGTGACTCAATGCATTGATGAGCGCAATGTGTTGACCTCCTTTTCCAAGTAATTGACGTTCGTGCAGGATATAAAAGCCACTGCAGTGTTGTGATGTAGTGCACCGGCGACAACACGTGCATTTTACCAAGAGACGAAATCGGGTAGGATACAAAAGCATAGAAAGTGGTTAAATACACACACACACACACACACACACACACACACACACACACACACACACACACACACACACACACATCACCACATCCACACACCACACACACACCACACCGTTGTAGCCATTTAATCTGGTAAACGAATCAGGTTGGTGCAAATTAGTTGGTCCTTGATCCGGACATTTTTCAAAAGCTGGAAATGCTGTGCTGGAAAGGGTATTTAACTGACCCAATGGGACGTTATCGATGCTCCTGATGCTGAAATTTAACATAGACTATGGCATCAAATCCTGCTCAGTCTTCAAATAATTAACGGTGGCTTCACACCAATAATGACAGATCGTTCGGTTACATGTCGTTCTGAAGCAATATAAAATAAAATTTTTGTATGGTAAAATAGTTCGATAGTATCCGCGTGAAGAAATATTTTATCCCCACGGAATTCTGAATATGTCGCTTGCAGTACAGTGCACAATATATGCAATAAATAATATGATATCTTGCAACATATTCCTTACGCCATAAAACATGTGATTCTCAACGAAGTAGATGCAATTTAATCAAGTAACTAATTGACTTGTCAATGAATCTGAATTAAGCAAGCAAGTGCCTCCCCGGGAATTTCCGTCTCGGTAGCTTAGTTGGCCGGAGCGCTGTCCTGCGCCCGTCTCCGCTGTCCTGGTAATGCTGGGTTCGAGTCGCTTCGCGCGCTCGCTTTTAGTCCTCTGCTGGAAGGGTTAGTTGGCAATTGGCACGATAAGGTCGAGAGCGAGCTGCCGGGATCGCCGTGTCGGTGTATTGACGGCACGTGAAGCGCTTTGCCAAATTTAGACTGTAAAACTGCAATTCATGGAATCATGGCCAGGGTTCATGCAACCAGCTCTTCTTAGCAATTGGATCCTGGTCCATAAAGCCACCCCAGCAAGAGTTCGAACTACATTTATAAAGCGTATAAATGTTGGACATTCTATTATTATTTTTGGGCCAGAGAATACTTAATTGACATCATAAACCTACCGTCTCCTTTCGCTACATCTGTGCAGCTGAGCTTTTTCCAACCTTTCCTACTCATTCTGTGTTGCCGGAGTCAGAAATCCGCAGCTATCAATTGTTGCTTGTCGACAGAAGTACAGTAGCCTGCTCGTTGAACTGCCAATGTTGTTTCGCTGACAGAGGAATGCAAGGCGGGAACAGCCAAGACCCGTGTTTACCACTACATGGCTGCAGGGCAAATGGTCACGTAACGACCACACAAGCGAATCATATGGCTCGGACGCTGGCTGGTGGCGAAGCTAGTAGACAACACAACGCATAACTGTGAAACGGCGCAGCCTACCAGTAATTTTTGGTGTGAAGCGTCACAGCCTATGTTTCTACGAGGCGAATGTACCTACGAGTCAGCCATGCTAAGGGTACCCGGCACATTCCACCGAAGGCGAGTGTACCTATCTTAATATGTAATGCTCCTTTCCCTGGTTTAAGTAAGGTTTGGTTATATTGTCAATCATGTATCATTTTTATTCTTTCATTCTCTGGTGCCATTCTTTGGAGAAATGGTGCCCCTCCAGAACAAGTCCACCGTCTGATAAAAATGTCTGGATCCAACCCTGATAGGTACCTATTTAACCTCTCCACATGGTTTATATATCAGTCTCGGTCGGAAATTTTGCGTAAAGGTTACCAACATATCAAAACCAATGCTTTTCATGGCACTTAGCCAAACTTCTAACTTTGGCTGAAGCACCCTTGAATTCAAGTAATGAACCATATATGCTCCTACCATATACTTTGTCTGGGACAAATAGCTGCACATTAATGACAGTAGGCTAACCTAACCTACATATTAAAGTACATTTGCATTTCAGGTTCTTAGCCAGGTTTTGTGAAAATAACATTCGAATCCCATATTTATTTAGCATACTTAAGAACATATGATCACTCTTTTGTTTGTAAATGATTGCTTTTCAGTTCATGATCAAAATAAAAGTCCGAGAAGCAGGGCTATGGAAGTATTATTGAGTGTCAGGGTTCCACAAGTCAAGTTTTCCACAAATTTAAACTCCATGAGGTTGAAACAAACCAAGGGGATGTGCTAGAATTTGTTTAGCTTGGAAGTTTTTTTTAATATCAACAACCCTTTTAAATAAAACGTTTCTTCATTTTTCTCCAAAAACAGTTTAGGCTAGATTAGATTACGTTCGGTTGGCTATTTTAGTTGATAAATTTCTAGAACAAAAATAGGTTGGAATTTTCCATTTTTCAACAACGAAAAACCTTGCAGGAGAGGTCAGGTTAGGTTAGGTTAGGTTAGGTTATGTTGCATTTCTTTTTTCTTTCAACATTATTCATTATTATATGCCACCTTATTCAAAGCCACTTTTTATGTTAGTTTGCCTGTCAACTGAAAAGTAAGTAGTAAGTAAGTAAGTAAGGATTTTCACTGGAGATGAGTGGTCACATGGTAACCACATCCATAAACACTGCGGTGGATGGGTTGGCATGGAAATAGGTTTGTTCACATGAAAAGGATGTGGAGGTAAACACTCCATGACAACCGCATTTGGGATAGCAAACAATGGAGGTATAGAAGTTCATATTTACTGGTGGTCTACACAATTATTCAAACTGAGCTATTTAGAAGCATACAGGGCAATGAATGTTGCATGTATGTAATCTGAAATTATATTTTCTCCCTTCATATTTGCTACCAAACGTGTTATAAATTGAGACAAATGTCACAGGATTTGTGATGTAACTGGCCAATATGTAGCCAATGTAATTTGGAAGCGAAGGTGAAGGGAGGTAACTTATTCTTCTTGGATTTCTTAGAAAATGTTGAGATTTATGTCTGCTGGCCACTTTAAGGTTACTCCAGCAACAACTTTGCTTAGCTGGGAAACCTTCCTATGGTGTTGCTCACTTCCCATTTAGTACCCAATCAATGTGTAGTGTGTCCCTCTTAACAGCTAATACACACTAATGAACCTGAGAATCAGCTTAGGTTTGGTGTACTTGGCAATGCCATATGGTATGCATAGCTAACAAAACCGTTAGGCGTCAGTCGCAATGTTAATACGGACATCGGGGGGATTTCCAGGAAAGAAGGAAAACAGGTAGGTTCCTGATGCCATTCAAGAACTCTGAAATATGCGCCCGCGACAAGCGCGCCCGGATGCTCACTAGTGTGTGTGCGAAGAATATAGTCACAATTTATGAGACTCTGTTTCCATAAAATATGATGCGAAATGCACTCATGAGAGTTAGCTTGCCTTGAGACGTAAATTGAATTGCCATTTACAGTTATATATTGCGCATATTGTTACTTTGCGTATTGCCTTCTGGAACTATTCTTCACTACAAACGGCGGGCCGCCGGAAGCGACGCCCGCGGCCCGCCGCCCGTCCCCGACCGCCCGCCATTGATATTATGGCGGGGCGCAGAACCATTCCCAGAATGCTAATGGGCCCCAACGCCAAAGTTACAGGCAGATTTTCATATTTAAAACGATAGGCGATGTGCCTGGCATGAGTTCCGCCACCATTGGAGTTGAGGCCGACAGGTTTTCTCGATATTGTTTAAGAACATTACGCTTATCGGCGTTGAATGGAAGGAATGCATCTACAACCGTGTATTTCTACTAAACCATTTTGGCGTGGCAGAGCCGATGTTGCTTAGTATTGTTGAAGGGTGGAACTTTACTTTCTGTCGTGCCACCGCTCGGTGGCCCTACGGATCCTATGGGCAGCAACCGCTGGCGCTTGACATGCATCGAGCCATTCCAGAACCTCAATAATGGCGGAAAGCTTGGTGTCAAAAGGTGAAAAATGATAGTGTTAGATATGTATAAAAGTAGTCGAGTATGGCATCAGACGGCAGCTGATTTTATGTCGGTTTATTTGAGACCATTGGAAATTAATTCGGTAATGTAGAACATCTGACATACAATTGAAATGAATACAATGTGATATGTTGGGACACAAATTATAGAATTGAGTGCAAAAGTGAGAGGATTAAATCTCCATGGAAGTTATTCAAGATTATATATACATGTAGCATGTTCGATTTTCGTTTCGTTAAGAACATTGGAAATTGGCACATCACACAGAAGATGTATGACGCGTTTTTATTATAAGATGTTGCGTGGCCAATTGCTCCCAATTCACTTTAAGGACAAGTGACAAGGTGAAATGATTTGATAATAAAACGAACTACACATCATAAGGGGGCCTGTTTCAATGTGGTTCAAATTTGACCATTGGAAATTACTTACACCTCCTCTAGAAACTAGAATATAGCATTAACCATAGCAAGCCCACTCTAGTGGTATTCCTTCACAAACCCACCACCAGAGCGGCGTCACCGGTATTATTTCCGCTCATGACGCCTAACGCGCTATCAGATGTGCTGTTTTTTTTGGGGGAGGGGGTGGAAATCCATGTTTTGAGAAATACCTTATTGTAGAGGAGACTGCTTGCTGCTTATTGCTTGTTTGTTGGCATTGTATGTACTGAAAAGTCATTATCCAGTTTAATCTTCAGTGAGGATGTTGTGTGGGAAGCCATGGAACCACAGTGTCCAAATTCAGAAATTTGGGGAAAAGGGACCGATGATTGAAATAGATTTGCAACCTAGTCAATGCACTCACTTTATGTGCATCTATATAATATTTATTGTCACCAATTAATCAATGTCTGAGGAAATCAATGCTTGCACTCCCTAGAACAATTAGGTAGTGATCTGTATCTTCAGTGGCGATACTGTGCGCTGGAATGTACGCCTAAAGAAGTAAATGCACTAGGTAGGGCGGCATATGATAGGTAGCAAAACTGGCCTTTAGTATCAAGAGAGTATCCGATTGGCGCATTTTTGCACTCTGCGTAGGCGTAGTGCGCGCGAAAATGCGTCCTACGCAAACAACGTGTATGAGACCGGCCCCCGGTCAGAGTGAGTTTTGTTATATCAGAACATGTGGCATCGATGTAGGATAAGCTACAGGAAGCTTCATTCCGATGTCTTTGCCCGTCGCGATTACAATGAAATTGTTATTTTGCAGCGGCCCGGCCGTTGGCATGGTGGCCGTTCCTCAGCAAACACTGGACGAGGCACGACTCATCGCCGATGGAGATGCCGTCATGGAGACGTCAGACAAAGATATCATGACGTTGGCAATTGAAGCTACGGAGCTGTTAGCATGCGTTGCTAAGCTCCGGAAAGAGCTAAATCGATTAAAATTGGCCGAGAAGAACAAGCGACTGAGATGACGAAGATCGCATAAAAGTTTGATGATGACTGAAAACTGATGAACGATAGAATGAATCCAGATCAAGCTACTGACCTATGCATGTGCTTGACATGAAGAGTGTCTGCATGTATGAGGATGGCAATGTGCTATTTACTCATTAGTGGGATGTCATATTTTTGAGTGAATCAAAAAAGAAATATCAGCATCAGCTCATCCCAACATTATATTATTTAAAGTTATGGCTGGAAAACTAAAGGGAGTATGACTTTTTCTCCAACTAGTGTACACGACAAAAGTCTGAAGCCAATCCATTATGCAATCGGTATCCATTTGTTTTCACCAAATTTTATTGATCCGCTCCGTTATCCATACGAAACGGATATTCGTACGGATATTAAATCCATGTTATTCCATGCTGACCACCCATCGTATGCTTTTGTACATACATGAAAACGCTCGTTCTCGTTATGAAAACTAATGTAGTTGAGTGGTTGTCCTGTCGCTCAGTCGCCCATTGCTCATTGCTCATTCGTGAGTGTTGTAGAGGCCTAATAGCATACGACTTTCAATGGTTTTCCATAGTTCAAGATCAAATTGTGTATTCCTCACCCGTGTTCGTTATGCACTGGGACAGCTATTATGGCTTTCAGTATCAGACGGATGCTTTTCATGTGCCTTTTCGTTGATGTGTATATGGGCTTTATAGTGTTTGTTGACATGTTTGCATTGTCATGTAATAATTCCCAGTACAAGTACAGTTCTAATCTAGTCATACATTCCAAACACGCGATCTTGTATAACACCAAGAGGTTCATATGTATCTTAAGGGCGCACTCCCTTCTTTGATCCATGCATGTAAGAGCCATGCTTCCTAGTGAAAAAAGAGTGAATAATCTGAAATATTCAGTCCAAATTCGAGAACAAGGTGGAGTTTCCCCGGGCTGGTGAGCTTGGGCATAAGGTTTTTATGCCCAGAATGCAGATGGAACACAACCACCACAATAACTTACAATTTTCAGATCAGCCCAATGGTCTTTGTATGAAAACCAATAAACACTGCTCTTAACAACACCAATAATTCCAGCATGTCTACATCCGTGATTGAGAGCTTACATCCAGCCCTGATCGCCATCTCATTCAAGAGAACAATTTTCCCATTGATGGCTTGCGATTTTGTCCTCTGCGGAAGCAGAAGCAATTAATGAAGCACTACGGTATTGAGTTCCGCAACAAAATCCTCCTCAATCCTGCTTAGAATGGCATGGATTGCATAGAAAACCGTGTATATATTTTGAAATCCTCAATGAGTTAACGAGACACGAAGGGAGCAGTCCGAGACTCGAGCCCTCAGCCCATTAGCTCCGAGCCAGGCGATCCGGTCGAGCCCTCAGCCCATTAGCTCCCAGCCAGGCGATCCGGTCGAGCCCTCAGCCCATTAGCTCCCAGCCAGGCGATCCGGTCGAGCCCTCAGCCCATTAGCTCCGAGCCAGGCGATCCGGTCGAGCCCTCAGACCATTAGCTCCGAGCCAGGCGATTCGGTCGAGCCCTCAGCCCATTAGCTCCCAGCCAGGCCATCCGGTCGAGCCCTCAGCCCATTAGCTCCGAGCCAGGCGATCCGGTCGAACCCTCAGACCATTAGCTCCCCAGCCAGGCCATCCGGTCGAGCCCCCAGCCCATTAGCTCCGAGCCAGGCGATCCGGTCGAACCCTCAGACCATTAGCTCCCAGCCAGGCGATCCGGTCGAGCCCTCAGCCCATTAGCTCCGAGCCAGGCGATCCGGTCGAACCCTCAGACCATTAGCTCCCAGCCAGGCGATCCGGTCGAACCCTCAGACCATTAGCTCCCAGCCAGGCCATCCGGTCGAGCCCTCAGCCCATTAGCTCCGAGCCAGGCGATCCGGTCGAACCCTCAGACCATTAGCTCCCAGCCAGGCGATCCGGTCGAACCCTCAGACCATTAGCTCCCAGCCAGGCCATCCGGTCGAGCCCTCAGCCCATTAGCTCCGAGCCAGGCGATTCGGTCGAGCCCTCAGCCCATTAGCTCCCAGCCAGGCCATCCGGTCGAGCCCTCAGCCCATTAGCTCCGAGCCAGGCGATCCGGTCGAACCCTCAGACCATTAGCTCCCCAGCCAGGCCATCCGGTCGAGCCCCCAGCCCATTAGCTCCGAGCCAGGCGATCCGGTCGAACCCTCAGACCATTAGCTCCCAGCCAGGCGATCCGGTCGAGCCCTCAGCCCATTAGCTCCGATCCAGGCGATCCGGTCGAACCCTCAGCCCATTAGCTCCGATCCAGGCGATCCGGTCGAACCCTCAGACCATTAGCTCCCAGCCAGGCGATCCGGTCGAACCCTCAGCCCATTAGCTCCCAGCCAGGCGATCCGGTCGAGCCCTCAGCCCATTAGCTCCGAGCCAGGCGATCCGGTCGAACCCTCAGACCATTAGCTCCCAGCCAGGCGATCCGGTCGAACCCTCAGCCCATTAGCTCCCAGCCAGGCCATCCGGTCGAGCCCTCAGCCCATTAGCTCCGAGCCAGGCGATCCGGTCGAGCCCTCAGCCCATTAGCTCCGATCCAGGCGATCCGGTCGAACCCTCAGACCATTAGCTCCCAGCCAGGCGATCCGGTCGAACCCTCAGCCCATTAGCTCCCAGCCAGGCGATCCGGTCGAGCCCTCAGCCCATTAGCTCCGAGCCAGGCGATCCGGTCGAGCCCTCAGCCCATTAGCTCCCAGCCAGGCGATCAGGTGCCACCCGCCGCGCGCCAGCACTAAGCCAGCACTAAGCCAGCACTAAGCCAGCACTAAGCCAGCACTAAGCCAGCACTAAGCCAGCACTAAGCCAGCACTAAGCCAGCACTAAGCCAGCACTAAGCCAGCACTAAGCCAGCACTAAGCCAGCACTAAGCCAGCACTAAGCCAGCACTAAGCCAGCACTAAAACGCGGCATGTGGGCCATGCAGACTGGAGACGCTTAAAGCTGACTTTTAAAGACGCTTTTAAAGCTTTTAAAGCTGGATGCTGTCGAAAAAGTAAGCGAGTGCTTAGTCGGCTGGGGTTCATTTTGAAATAAGATTCCAACAACCTTTCTAGAAATTTACCATTCCTTGTACATACGGGAACTTTAATAACTGTACCGATGGCTAAACATCACCAATTCCAGATGGTTCTCGCATGGCACAACGTCGTGGGCTCTGGTGATGTCACAAAAATAGTCGAATCGCCTGTTGACAGCACCTGGTTAACCCGCTCATTCTCGGGGGCGTCTCTCACCCCCCCCTTCCTCCCTCAGTTAGTTCCGCGAAAGAAAAATGGCAGTGCGCAGCGCCGCGACGTCTTCGGTACATTTTCAATCATCTTGTTTCCATCTGATGTGGATATTTCAACCTCGGGTCATGTAAGGTCATTGTGATTAAGCTCAGGTCAAAGAGGACCATCTCCAAAATGCTTCAAGACCGATTGCTCATCTAAATGAAAAGACATTGAAATGAAACTTGCTACATGAGTACAGTTAGGCAGTGCTTACAAAAATTATATTTTGGATTTATGTTTGAGGTTAGTGGTCTGCGGTTCTGTGCCCTGTGACCAGCCCTGAGGTCTCCGCCAATTTTGAACCAATGTTCCTATTTTCGCAATATGCTTGTTCTTCTAAGCATATTTTTTACCCTTGGTATGCATACAGACATATGAGGAAAAGCCCTTTTCCAATTTGATTGACCTCCGTCAAGTGACCTGGGGTCCGGTCAAGATAAGCACGCATTGTGGGCAAAGCCTATTTAGACACCCCTGAGTTGGGGTTTATTTCTAGTTGTATGGCCTACATTGCATCAAACTTGCATTGCACGACCTAAATTACCCAATGGAACCAAAACCATGAATCATAATCAAGGTCAGTGTCATCCTAGGTTATTGTCCTATAACAACATTTTAAACTCTTTTTAGTCTCATGTAAGTACGTGAAGATATATTGAAATAAGTCGTACCACATGGGCACAATTTGGTTCTGCTTACAACATGCATGTCTTGGATTTGCATTTGAGGTCAGTTCAGTGACCTAAGATCACTGCCAATTTTGGCCCATGATGACGTGACTATTTTTGTAACATTTGCTATGTAATTAACTCTGAAATGGCATGCGTTTTCACTCTCTGTCTTGATCAGAAATGAAGATAGAAAATGTTTTTGAAAAGTCAATTTTTCTGGAACACTGCCATTCTGAGTCTCAAGCCTTTTTAAAATGAAAATGAGGCTATTTTCGGGTCTTACTCGCCGAGGCTTTGCAATGATATCTGATTCGCTTTCATGCACCGCTTAACTTGGAAGTTAGATAAGGGGAATTTATCACCCCCCCTCCGAGACGAGGTGTGAGGATCTGACCGGAGACGAGGGTTGAATGGTCTTGGGTTCGCTGTTTGGTTCACAGTGCCTCTCTCACCCGAACATTGCCGGTTATGGTGCTGTCATGCTGACGCATCTGCTGAGCTAATGCGCTTCGGAGAAAGCGGCTGCTGTCTGTGGCGGCTCAGCGCATGGTGAGGTCTCACAAGAAGACGCTCTGCGAGAGGACGGCCGTCCTTACGGCGGCTCAGCGCATGGTGAGGTCTCACGAGAAGACGCTCTGCGAGAGGACGGCCGTCCTTACGGCGGCTCAGCGCATGGTGAGGTCTCACAAGAAGACGCTCTGCGAGAGGACGGCCGTCCTTACGGCGGCTCAGCGCATGGTGAGGTCTCACGAGAAGACGCTCTGCGAGAGGACGGCCGTCCTTACGGCGGCTCAGCGCATGGTGAGGTCTCACGAGAAGACGCTCTGCGAGAGGACGGCCGTCCTTACGGCGGCTCAGCGCATGGTGAGGTCTCACGAGAAGACGCTCTGCGAGAGGACGGCCGTCCTCACGGCGGCTCAGCGCATGGTGAGGTCTCACGAGAAGACGCTCTGCGAGAGGACGGCCGTCCTTACGGCGGCTCAGCGCATGGTGAGGTCTCACGAGAAGACGCTCTGCGAGAGGACGGCCGTCCTTACGGCGGCTCAGCGCATGGTGAGGTCTCACGAGAAGACGCTCTGCGAGAGGACGACCGTCCTCACGCAAGGGGGGGGGCGACCAAAACGCATGGAAAATTGCTGCTTTTGCGTGGTGAAAATCTTTTAAAATGTGTTTAAACAAGTGTATTTTGGTTACTAAGGGGGCAGCCCCCTTGGCTGCACCTTTGCTGCCACCCGTACCGCAATTGTTTCCCGTCGGCACCTGTCAGCAGGGTGTGACGATTGAGGTAAAAGATAATGTCCTGGTTATAGAGGCTCTGTTAGGGAGTGAAGTACTGCGACATAGCTCTTCGCGAGAATTGAATGGTCCAATGCGTCATCTACTAAGGAGGGGATAAATGATAGCTCAGATCACCTAACACGTCCCCGAAAAAGAGTAAAGTGAGTTCGGAGCCAAACGTTTATGTGACTCCTCTCCGTAAGCATACGCCACGAGAAGGCTTCCGACATGCATTGCTTCGATGGTGGTAAATCTTATAAGATATCAGGCTAAGTTTAAGCCATTTAAGTTCATTGGCCTATCTCAGATCAAGGAGAACCATCTCCAAACATGCTTCAGGATCGATAACTGATCCAAATGAACACAAGGAAATGAAACTTTCTATGTGAGTACAATTAAGCAGTGCTTACAAAACGTATATCTCGTATTTATGTTGGTTAGTGACCTGAGGTCACTGGTCATTTTGGACCAATTTTCCTATTTTTATAACATACATGTGCTTTCAGCCTGATTTTTACCCTTGGTATGCATGCAGACATATGAAGAAAAGTTCCTTTTCCAATTTGATTGACCTCCCTTGAGTGGCCTGAGGCCAGGTCAAGATAAAGTGCGCTAGGTGGGCGAAGTATATTTAAACACGCCTGTTTGTGTGGTTTATCTCGAGTTTCTACGGCCTAAATGGCATCAAGCTGGCATTGCACGACCTATTGCAGTAATCCGTCTGAGCCGGAGAACGTAGTACACTTTTTAAGTGGATAAAGCAATTCATTCCTTTAACAAGCCTACTAATTCAACAATAGTGCTGAATACAAAACAAAAACGAAATGCATCCGTTAATCGTGACCAATTTCCCAAGACGGGAGGTTCGCCCTGGTGTTGTCAGCATCCGCTCCGCCCCATTCCCACCGCAGCCGCATCCTCTGCTACACTGTAACACGCGAGTGTGTGACGTGACGTTCCGCCCCATTCCCACCGCAGCCGCATCCTCTGCCACACTGTAACACACGAGTGTGTGACGTGACGTTCCGCCCCATTCCCACCACAGCCACATCCTCTGCCACACAGTGACGCAAGAGTGCGTGACTGCCTAGTGTGTCTGCTAATCAGCATATCCACCGGGAACAACAAATGGAATCCGGCGCCAGTCAGTGCGGTGCGCCGCATGAGTGGCGACCACGGATCACCATACGTCACCATACGGTGACGGGCACGGCCGTGCGCGTCACGTGATCACCATAGCCCCGGGCAAGGCCGTGCGCGTCACGTGATCACCATAGCCCCGGGCAAGGCCGTGTGCGTCACGTGATCACCATAGCCCCGGACACGGCCATGCGCGTCACGTGATCACCATAGCCCCGGACACGGCCATGCGCGTCACGTGATCACCATAGCCCCGGGCAAGGCCGTGCGCGTCACGTGATCACCATAGCCCCGGACACGGCCGTGCGCGTCACGTGATCACCATAGCCCCGGACACGGCCATGCGCGTCACGTGATCACCATAGCCCCGGGCAAGGCCGTGCACGTCACGTGATCACCATAGCCCCGGGCAAGGCCGTGTGCGTCACGTGATCACCATAGCCCCGGGCAAGGTCGTGCGCGTCACGTGATCGCCATAGCCCCGGACAAGGCCGTGCGCATCACGTGATCACCATAGCCCCGGGCAAGGCCGGGCGCGTCACGTGGTCACCATAGCCCCGGGGAAGACCGTGTGCGTCACGTGATCACTATAGCCCCGGGCAAGGCCGTGCGCGTCTGTGCCCGCCGGCGGGCGGACCGGTTCCAGAGCTCAGACAACGCATGTCTACTCATGTGAGTGTACTGCATTGGAGACGGAATTAACGGTGTGCAACAAAATGACACAAGTTTCAGGCCTCGCTCCGTTTATTTCCAAGAAGATATAAGGGGAGTTGTTGGAACGCTTCGAATTTTATTTCGAAGCGACGAGCTCTACGGACAGCGGTAAGCAGGCGTTATTTCTGTTCTCACAATGTGAATAGGAAATCGACTCTATTCTCACAGGCCTGTCACCAGATAAAGTTCGCGACAAAAGTTTCCAGGGTGTGGGTTTTCTCCCCAATGGGCATTTGGAGCGTCGAACCTCCATAACTACGGCCCAGTACCAGATCAACACTCGCAGCAGAAAGGAGCACCAGCCAGTAGTAGGCCACATCGCAGAGCTTCGGAAATTGACAGGGTGTTGCGGCTTTGGTGATACCTGGGATGAATTGTTCAGAGTCGGTTTGGTATACGGAATTACCAATCCGCAGATACATAGGAATCCTCTGTCTAGGGAAACGCTGACCTTTGATCATGTCCAGAGAATGTGTTTGTCGTTATAAACTACATCGCGGGACGTCGGGATCATTGTGGCAGAAAGGAGCAGCACCAGCAACGAGATATCGATGCCAGAGTCAGGTGAGCTGACTGATGGGGGTGAACGAAGCATCTGCTGCCAACAATGATATCGGCAAGGCTTGTTGCCGTTATCGTGACACCCATTCAGCAGCCATATATCGCTATGCAATATGCATCCTTCAAGTGTTCCCAATGCATACATGTTCGTTTGATGAGTATGTATTCATCAAAGGAAGTCAAGGACAAGAGGTGAAATACTCTTGTATGTGAGATAAGCTATGAAATATCATGATGTAGAGGATAATGCTTGTAATAAAAGGATACCATCTGTATGGTTAGCTATTACCCTGATGAATGGGACGATGTTAAAGATTGGGGATGCTATAGGCCGCCAGATCCAGAGGCGCAGCCAGGGGGGGGGGCGGTGCCCTCCTCCGCTGACAACCAAAAATGCACTGCATGAAATAAGAAGCTTCTAGATGTGTATAACTCAAAACGAAAAATATTACGCGCTCGCAGCGCGCCGAAAGCGTTTTCTGTTCGTAGTTTTCATTCTGGGTCGCCCACACCCCTTAAGAAAATCCTGGCTGCGCCACTGACCAGATCAGAATCAAAACACTGGCAGGTTCATCCAGGATGAGATAAGTAGGCGGTATGGTAGGACTCTATTTTGGGGGGACTTCAACATAGCATGATAGTTTATGGACAAAACTAGAAGTGTAACCAAATCAGGAAAGAGTTTCATGTCTTGCTTTTAGGGAGGTGTCTTGTTTCAAATGACATATGAGTCCGTAAGGGAAAACAAAATGTTAGATCTAGTAGGAAAAGTCCAGGTAGGTTTGGCCAAATTTTGCTAAAGAGGGCTTTGAGCGCATCTATTGCGATAGATTGCTTATTTGTGCCAATATTCTGAAAGTGTGATCTTTTGGGCACAAATCATTCGCATGGCATTTTTCTCAAACAATTACAAATCAGTAATATTTTTAGCTGTTCTGACGCATCGCCCTCGTCTCAACTTACCCTAGGCAAGGGGTA